>CM053771.1:194893928-194994081 GCA_028658325.1 Potorous gilbertii
ATCTTGTGTTATCCTGATTGTATTTCCACAATACTGGAATTGTTTCTTTCTAGCTGCTTGCAATACTTTCTCTTCACCTGGAAACTCTAGAATTTGGCCACAATGTTTCTAGGAGTTTCTCTTTTTGGATCTCTTTCAGGCGGTGATTGGTGGATTCCTTGAATACTTATTTTTCCCTTTGGTTCTAGAATATCAGGGCAGTTTTCCTTGATAATTTCATGAAAGATGATGTCTAGGCTCTTTTTTTGATCATGGCTTTCAGGTAGTCCCATAATTTTTAAATTATCTCTCCTGGATCTATTTTCCAGGTCAATTGTTTTTCCAATGAGATATTTCACATTGTCTTATTTTTTTTCATTCTTTTGGTTTTGTATTGTAATTTCTTGATTTCTCATAAAGTCATTAGCTTCCATCTGTGCCATTCTAATTTTGAGAGAACTATTTTCTTCAGTGAGCTTTTGAACCTCTTTTTCTACTTGGCTAATTCTGCTTTTGAAAGCATTCTTCTCCTCATTGGCTTTTTGAACCTCTTTTGCCAATTGAGTTAGCCTATTTTTCAAGGTGTTATTTTCTTCAGCATTTTTTTGGGTCTCCTGAAGCAAGGTATTGACCTGTTTTTCATGCTTTTCTTGCATCTCTCTCATTTCTCTTCCCAGTTTTTCCTCCACCTGTCTAACTTCTCAAAATCCTTTTTGAGTTCTTCCACGGCCTGAGCCCATGGGATATCTATTTCAGATGTTTGGGATATAGAGGCCTTGACTCCTATGTCTTTACCTGATGGTAAGCATTGTTCCTCATCCTCAAAAAGGAAAGGGGCTAACATCTAATCACCAAGAAAGTAATTTTCTATGGCCTTTTTTTTCCCCCCTTTTCTGGGCATTTTCCCAGCCAGTTACTTGACTTCTGAGAGTCCTCTCCACCCCAGCCTAGGTCTGCCCGAACTAGTGCTTGGGGTCTGAGATTCAAATGCTGCTCCCCAGCCTCAGGGCTTTCAGTGGTAGGCCTGGCTGCTATTCAGGGTAAGATTAAATCAGGTTCTCAGGTGGGGGCAGGGCCGCCTCCCAGGCTCAGTTCCCTCAAGGGGTTCATGCAGAGACCTTCTGTAATGGAGCTCCTGCCTGCTCAGGGAGCCTCTGGACACCTGCTGCCTCTGTTGCTGCCTCCCGAGGGAGCCTGAGTTATGGAGACACCCTGCTCCCCTCTCAGCCAGCCCGGAAGTCTCTCTCATTGACCTGCAGCACCTCTGGGTGGAGGGTTCCCCACAGCCACCGGAAATTCTATTCCTGAAGCCTGCTCAAATCTGCTCCTCCTGGGGCCGTGTGGCCAAGATAGTGCTGGGTTCCGCTCTAGTCCTGTGCGTGACGGACCTTTGGTGAGGGTTTTTCAGGTCTTTCTGGAACAGAAGTCTCCTCTACTCTGTTGTTCTGTGACTTCCACCTCTCCAGAATTTATTAGGAGTTCTTTACAGATATTTTATAGGCTGTGGTTTTGGAGCTAGCATAAATGTGTCTTTCTACTCCACCATCTTGGCTTCTCCCCGAAAATTTTTTTTACAGAAAATTCTGATGAAGGTTTAATGTGCAAGTCATATAGAGGATTGAGTCAAACATAAAAGAACCAGAGTCACTTCCCAATAGATAAATGGTCAAAGGATAGAGTCAAGCCATTCTGAAAAGTAATCTGGCAAAAAGTCACTAAAATGCTTATACACTTTGAACCAGAGATCACCCTACTAGGCAATACTCCAAAGAGAAAGAGGGAAAGGATTCACATTTACAAAAAAAATTTATGGTAGCACATTGTTGTAAGAAAGAACTGGAAATTAAGAGGGAATTCATAAATTTGGGAGCGGCTAACAAATTATAGTACATAAGTGTAATGGACTGTTGTGCTATAAGAAATGACAAAAGGAACAGTTTCAGAGAAACCTAGGAAGACCTGCATGAACTAATGTAAAGTGAGAAAATTTACAGGAATATTACATTGTAAAGAAAAACAACTCTGAAAGATTTAAGAGCTCTGATCAATGCAATGACCAACAATGACTATAGAAAACTGATAACAAATCATTCATCTCATCTTTTAACAGAGATGATTAACTAGAGACACACATTTTGAGACATGCTCAATACATATATTTGTTTTGTTGGACTATGCATGTTAAAGGGGAAAACATGTTAAAGGAGGAGTATGAAATAAGGATTTCAAAAAAAATATAGCAACAGCAATGAAACATGTAAAAAATTCACAGAAGACAAGCAGGAAAAGTTTGGGAACTATCATGTTAAAATTACTATATGCTTTTCAAAAATAAACCAAGTTATAATATGACAGAAATTCAAGGTTTCATATGTAATACTCTGTTTTTCATAATATTTGGAAATGATCCTATTTGCCAAGCTCGTAATTATAAGAAAGAATTTTTTTAAAAGGATTATCACATTTTGATAGCTATGTGGTTTGATAATCTCTTTGGTAAGCCATAGTGCCCACAGCATTAGACACATGGCAAATGCTGTTTTTAAATACCTTTTTAAAAATAATTTAAATGGAGAAGTCCTTACCCAGATTAAAAAAAAACACTTAATTTAGGTCTTGCAGTTTTGTTATGAAAATAAAATGTTTCCCTTTCCTGGGAAATATCACAATACAATGGAAAGACCAGTGGATTGTGAGTCAGAGGATCTATGTTTCAATACTAGCTCTACCTCCTATCTTCCTGTTTGACCTTAAGCAAATACATTTATCTCTCTGTACTTCAGTTTCATCTGGAACATGAAAGGTTGGATCAGATGAACTCTAAATCTTTGATCATCTGTTCACTAAATACAAGTGACAAAAAGAATATACTTAAGTTAAATATCATGAGAAATGTAAGGGGAAAAGGTAGAGTAGAAACAGGAGAGGGAACAAAGGAGAGCAGTGGACAAAGATACCAAGAGAAAGACCATAGCAGTTACAGACCTCCATAGAACAAGAACAAGATTTTGAGGTCTATTAGTATGGTGTTGCTAAATACGCCTAAATTATCATTACCATTTTTGCAACAATAGCACAAATGGTGATTTAATCTCTTGCCAAGTGGTACGTACAAAAATTAAAAATCTATAAGACAGTTCTTCCATTCCTTACTTTAAAAAATCCTTGAATGTAGTAACCTCAAGGTCAGCTAAATTTGCCTTTTCTCCGTTAGTAAATAAGAATAACTTAGGGTTAGTATAGTAATTACTCATATCTAATAGCTACAGCTAAAATGACGTTTAAAAAATTATCCAATCCTTAGAACTTTAACATTTCTCCCAAAATCTTGTTTGCATGAAAGAATATGACAAACTTTAGTCAGTATATTGACAGCTGATGTGCTAAATCAAAACACAGGGCAGTATCATTTTAGCTTCAAGAAACACTAGAGTTCATGTAGTTCAGTCATGTTCCTATTTGAGTGTGGGAGGGTGGAGGTGTTTAAGAAAGTAAGGAAAGAAACAAGAAAGATTAGCTAACTTGCCTATGGTCACACAGAAGCAGAACCAGGACCACAACACAGTCTGTAAACAAGTATTTATCAAGCACTTACACCAAGTGCCAGGCAGCAGGGAAGCTCTGTGGAATACAAAGACAGCAACTTTCAAGGAGATCACATTCTAATAAGAGAAATCAAAGGCAAACAATCTGAATGTATAAGATACATACAGGACAAACTGTAAATTTCTAGACCCTTAGACAAAACATTTCCACAATAAAGAAGGACTTAACATTTTTCTAAGACACTTTTCCCTTTTGCTCTCTATCCTTTTTCCAAACTTGACTTAAGTAAATGTCAGACATTGTGATATCTGACAGAATAAGTATAAAGTCATTTTCTCATAAACTGTATCTAAATTACTATGAACTTATAAAACAATAATACTAAATTAATGAAGTATTAATATACTTCTCTTTTTTATAAATTAATGCTAGTGGAAAATATCTAACAAAGTATAACTTTTATTATAGGAAATGAAGACAGAATAATATAATTGAAAGTTTTTCATATTTTCTTTTTATATTATAGCCAGGTTTTTATTAGCATTATTATCAGCACTAACAAAATTGCTCAAGGATTATAAGAAGTGAATCCAAAGAGATATGTGTTTAAAGTGTATTTTCCTACAGAACATGGAACATCTTTTAAGAAAAAGTTAAGATCAGGAAAACAAAGATCATAAGAGCTTAACTAAGGATTCTGATTTGTTCCTATGTAATAAATAGAAAGAAATGCACATAAAGTAGGGTTAAATTCTTTTGTTAATAATTTAGGTAAACAAAGAAGAATGTGTTTTTGAAGTGTGATGATGACACTGATCTGGGGGTCATATGGCAATCTGAAAGACTAAATAGATTTAAATATGATGGCACTTGGACATAACACATTATGTTCAGAGAAGAAAAAATAGCACACTATACTCATCCAAGGCTACATACTGACTATCCTTTATTCAAGGGCATATGAAAAAGGCAGATATCAAAAGTTAGGAAAGATTGACAATGGTTGAAATAAACTGGAAAATCATAAATTCCAGGTAAGATTACTAATATTCTACTCAAAATCAACCAAATCACTATCTCAAAGAGTTAATCTTTTTTTTATACATTTTATTCCCAAGAATACGACTCAAAAAGATTTCATAAAACCCTGTAAAATTCACTCTAAAAAGCTATCACTACTGGAAACTGAAATAATGACCTCTTAGAACTTAGCTCATTAAACTCTGTCATTTATTTTTCCTTAGTCTTTTGAAAAATAGAAATAAGAATGAGAAACAAAGCATTAAGGTTTGAAAATGATTTATGCATATGCATTATCAGTAATAAAAGGTCAGAAAGAGAGAGATCACAATGATTTAGCTTAGGTTTGATTAAAATAAGAACCTAAGAGTTTATAACACAACAAAACCTTTATTAAATACTTAAAAATGAACTACTGTGATGAATGTATTTAAATTTAGATTTTAAGTTCTATTTCACTATAATCATACTATTCCAAAACACTCATACCTTAAAGATCTGTAATTTTGTAGATATTGATACTCCCACCAATATTCATCACAATCTCTTTGGTTGTTAGGGAGTGGCTGTGGCCCCTCCAAACCTATCCTAGGATCAATTTGTTTCTCCTTTCTCTAGACCCTTAGACAAAATATTTCCATAATAAAGGAGGACTTAAAATTTAGTCGGAGCCTTTGACAGTCAGCTTGGTAAGGTCTTTCAGGGCTACAATCTAGTGCTATGTAGCCTTTAAGAATCCACAATTACCTCCCTCACCATAGTAAGATATCTACGACTTTATAGTTACAACACTTTTTAAAAGTGTTGAAATTAACCAGATCAACTGCCTGAAAATCAAACTATTAAATTTCCTTACTTCCATAAAGTAGATGTCTTCAAAAGTTACTAAAAGAAGAAAACAGACTCAAGCCCAGTGGTATCCAAACTAAAACAAAAACAAGGGCCACTAAACTAGCCATAAAGATTCCAGCAGGCTAGATATTGACTTAGTTTTTAAATGTAACATTATCAATGGTTTATTGCATTAACTGTTTGCTAAATATTTTTCCCATTACAGTCTAATCTGATTGGTGCCATACTGGGGAATATTGTTGGCCACATAAATCCCATTGGCCATGTGTTTTTGCACTATGCCAATATATCTAGCCTATTTACCCAATATTAAGGTAAAGTTTATGGATAACTTGATATTTAATATGGAGAAAGGAAAGACTGCCCAAATTTGAAGAAGATTGCAAAAAGAGATCTTGAGAGAAAAATGAAGGTGAGAGCTAAAGATAAATAGAATAGGTGGATGTATACACATTTTGTAAATATATGCTTATAAAATATACAGTTATACTACGTTGACTAAACCAAGATCCTTTGTATGTGACACACGTGCACAAATACAAAAAAAAGTTCCCATAGTTCATTTCTAATGTAAATAAATATAATCTATAATTAAAAGATCTATCGAGTTTAATGGGAAGTTTCTTTTAAACTTCAAATAAGTCTAGAAAGGAGAGAAGGGGAATTAAGGCCTATCACTCATTTACATATCCAACCAACCACATTAAATAACAAGCTAAATTTATTATAGCTGAAATGACCTATAAATCTACACTGAAAGAATAAGAGTTTTGGGGAATAAAGGGATTTAAAAAAAGAAGAGGAGAAGGCAACATGGTAACGCAGAACATTTTGGAGGACAAATGGGGATTTTGGAGATAAGAATACTGGTGTTCATTGTAAAGGACATCAGGATGTAAGAGGAACACAAAAAGCGAGGTAAAAAGGTTTTTATAAAGGGAACTTCATTCTTTCAAAGTCTTGGTGTTATTGCTGTTGAACTGTTCCAACTCTTCATGATTCCATTTGGGGTTTCTTTGCAAAGATACTGGAGAAGGAATTTTCTTCTCCAGTTCATTAGATGAGTAAACTGAAATAAACAGGATTAAGTGACTTGCCCAGGATCACACAGCTAGTAAGTATCTGAGGCAAGAGTTGATCTCAGGTCTTCCTGACTCCAGGTTTGCTATTCTATCCACTGCACCACCTAGCATTCAAAATTTTGCTGAGAGCTAATCCTGAATGTACCAAAGGGGAAGTCTTGTCTTCCTACTACCTGAAGCAAATGGATCCCAAGCTCTTATGTCACAGAACTTGAAAATAGTGTTACTGATTTGGATTAAATAGGCTCTTACGGACTATCCTGAAAATCAACTCACTCTAACACTGTTATAATGGGGAAAAGATTCCAAATCACAAAAAACTTAAAACTTTTAGAAATGTAACTCAATTAAGTTTGAGATTGCCCACATGTATACTCTGATACCAGTTAATGAAGGGGATGCATTCCATTATTCCTTTGTTAAAAAAAAAAATTCACTAGAAGTAGAAATAACATAAAAGACATTGTTGTTCCGTTGTGTCGAACCCTTTTGGGATTTTCTTGGCAAAGATCCTGGAATGGTTTGCCATTTCCTTCTCCAGCTCAGATAGGTAAGGAAACTAATGCAAACAAGGTTAACTAACTTGCCACACAGCAAGTAAGTGTCAGAACTAGGTTTTAAATTTAGATCTTCCTGACTCTACATCCAGTGTTCTATCCACTGCAACATCTAACCTACCTCTAAAAGGCATAGTGATGCATTATAAGTCAATTTGATAAGAAGAGTTTTGGGGTACTAAGAAAATTAAATGCTACCCCTGAATCACACTGAAAACACTGGTTAACACAAGTATCCAAGTACTTGTCTTCAGGCAAAGTTGGAGAAAGTTAAAGCATAGTTCAATTTAAATGAGACAGATTAAAGAAGACAGAAAATGTTTAAAATGCTTTCTTCATTGAAAAGACCATCTACAACAGGTGCCTCTACTTTCTCTCCTTCCACTATTACAATCCAGTTTCTGACTTTTATCATTCCACTAAAAGTGCTCTCTCCACAGTTATCAATGATCTTTTAATTGCCAAACCCAATATCCTTTTCTCAATTCTCATTCTTCTTGATCTTCCTGCAGCCTCTAACACTCTTGATCACCCTCTCTCTTCTCCTTGATACTCTCTTCTCTCTAGGTTTTCAGAACACCATTCTCTCTTGGTTCTCCCCTACCTATCAAGATTGCTCTTCAGTCTCCTTTGCTGAATTCTCATCTAGCTCACACTCCCTAAACATTGGTATCACTCAGAGTTTTGTCCTGGGCCCTCTTCTCCCACTATTCTACTTCACTCTTGATTTCATCAGCGCCCATAGATTAATTATCATTTCTATGATGATGATTCTCAGATATCCTGTCCTAAACTCTCTGCTGACCTCCAGTTTTGCATCCTTTCAGACATCTCAAACTGGATATCCAGTAGAAAGCTTAAATGCAACACAACTAAAATGAACTCATTATCTTTCTCTACAAACCCTCCTGATTTTTATCTTCCCTTTTACTGTCAAGGGTATCACCATCCTCCAATTCTCCCCAGGCTTGAAATCTTGATGTTATCCTTGACTCATGCTCCCATATCCAAACTGTTGTCAAGGGCAGTTGATTTTTTATATCTTTTTGGTATCTCTCACACATGCCCCTCTTCTCCTCTGATGGTGCCACCACTATGGTGATGACCCCCATCAAATCAAGCATGGACTATTATAAAAGTCTACTAGAAGGTCTGCCTGCCTCATATCTCTCCCCACTCCAATCTATCCTCCATTGGCCAACAAAGTCATTTTCCTAAAACACAGGACCAATTATGTTATTTCCTTATTCAATAAATTTCAGTGGCCTCTATCACCTTCAGGATCAAAAACAAAATCCTTTGATGTTCAAAGCCCTTCATAACTTACCCTACCCTCCATCTTTCCAATCTTCTAATACCTTATTCCCCCTCACACACTCTTTGATCCAGTGACACTATCTTTTTGCTGTTGCATGAACAAAGCACTCTATCTCTCAGCTCTGGGCATTTTCTCTGTGTCTCTCCCATACCTGGATCTGGAATGTTCTCCCTCCTCATTTCCACCTCCTGGTTTCCGTACCTTAAATCAAAGGCCAAATAAAATCCTATCTTTTACAGTAAGCCTTTCCTAATTTATCTTAATTCTAGTGCCTTTCCTCTATTATTTCCTTTTTACCTCATATAAATCTTATTTGTGCATATTCGTTTTCACTTTCTCTCCCCCATTAGACTGTGAGCTCCTTGACAACAAGGATTATCTTTTGCCTCTTTTTGTATACCCAGGGCTTACTTAGCACAGTGCCTAGTATGTAGCAAATACGTTTAATTACTGTTTACTGACTGACTAAAAGGAGAAAGACCTATCAGCAGGCAGAGGCTCCTCCTACTATCAGTAGCACCTTAGACAAGGCTTTGAATGACTTCAACCAGTCTCCCCAGAAGAACAGCATATATACAAATATATGCACATGTCTGACTTTTTGGGGAGCAGGTGGGAGTAGTGGCAGGCTAGGAAGGGAAAGGTATTCTCTAGGCAATTTCATTTTTTTTTAATAGAAAAAGAAACAGAAATCAAAAAATCAATTCTTAGGACAAATTTATCACAAAGCAATTGTTTCCACAATATTTCTCCACTAGGGAGGCAGGAAGTTAATTCAAGAGTTTATCTGATTCACTGGTTATAGATGGAAGCTTTTAAGACTAGGACTGCCAAAATCTTAAAACTGCATTACATAAAGAATGGGACACATCACTTACCCTGAAAAGCACTAACAAAATTATGTAGCAGAAAGCACTTTGCCCAACCAAGAAACCACACTTTACATTGTAAGTACATACTAAATTCAAGTCATCCTTGGAAATCTTCTAAAGAGAACAAAATTATTCTTGTAAAAGTTGATTCCTTGTAAATGAACCCTAAATGCTGAAATCTATTATATCTATTTGGAAGTAAGAATGAGCCTGCAAAACAATATAAAAAAAAGATGACAGTGTTATAAATCACTTACATCTTTATTCACTAATATTTCCCAATAAAAATCAAATAGAAATATCTGTTTAAATGAAAAGAAATTACATATCATGCCAAAAAATATGTCTTACTGGCCCTGACCAAATAAATCATTAAAAAACAGGAGAGGTATGTGAATTTATCAAATATACCTAACACTATGGAATTATCAAGAAGAGCCTCAAACTTTTAGAGAGTGATGGTGAAATTATCTTTCATAACCACAGGTTTTGAGAAATTATTTTAGCTCATCCTAAACCTAAAAATAATTGAGGCCCTAGTTCATACTAAATTAATATGAAAATCTAATCTGTGGTAACTGGTTTCAAGAGGGCCTGCTAAAGCTTACCTCAAGGGAACCTACTGCAGATAATGTCCCATTCACTTGTACAGTGTCCTTTCAGCTGCCTGCCAGTTGTCTCTGTGGAAGGGAAAGCCTGATGAGTCAGAGCCCTATGCCACACTCCTTTGGAATTTGAGGATGCCTGTATATTACTCCATAAAATGAACCAGGCAATAAAAGATCAGATGCTTATCAATGCCACAAAACATAAAGATGGCTTTTTCAGTACTCTCTCTCCACTAAAGGCCAATACCAAATCTATAGTTACTGAGTGCTGAAAAGCCTGTTGATACTCAAATGTCAACACAATAAAGCTACACTAACCCAAGAAAAACAAAGATTGGAATACATCAAAGTCAGAAGGCAGTTACACTGATAGGGAAAAATGTGAAATGTGTTAACTATTTAATGAGAGACTGCCAGAGTACCTTAACACCTAGTGAGATGAAACTCTAAAGCATCAATCAACCAAAACTGAAAAGGCATGATCAATTATGTAAGAATACCTCAAGACTTTCCAACACAAATGCTTTTTAAAAGATGCTATTAAGTACAGCATGCTCAAAACTGATCTATACCCAAATTCCAAATATGTGCTTATTCAATACATGTTTTCATGAGGGAAAGAGGAAGAGAAATTCTTTAGAATTATAGAAAAGAATGAACAATAGCAAAATCTAAAAAGAGGAGTATCTGTGCCCACAAAGAGAAGCGTGCATGCATACACAAGAAACAAATACTTCAGGATGAAACTAAGAAGACTGAGGAATAAATATAAAGAAGAAACGTTGATATATAACTCAATGTTATTTGAAAAATCACCTTGACATCCTAAAATTATTCCTGACTAATAACTTTCTAATTCCAAGACCAAGACCCTTTTATATAGCCAATATTCAAGGTCACCTATATAGCTATCCAGTATATAATTTCTTTTAACTGCCAACATTGCGACAATTTGTAAATAGGAATAAATTTTATTCTGATGGTCTGTTTTATTCCAATGAACTTTAAGTATTAACCTTCAGGACAAGCATCATTAATGAAAAGAAAAATATCTACTTAACAAAGGTGATGCAGGTTTTTAACAGAATTATACACAATTACATACCTCTGATTCTTTATCACTTAGAGATCCCAAGCTTCCAAAACTGTGATTAGAACTTTCATTATTTGTTGATGCCTGTTAAAGACAAGAAAAAAAATTTTAATTAAAAACTGACTAAAAAAACAAACAGAAAGAAAGTCTAATCATAGGTAAATATAGTAAATAAGGGAATGTGATAATTGGGCTATAAGTATTCAAATAATAAACTAAATATAAAACTTCCATTCATCTAAATCCTCAAGTACTATATAATTAATAATTTATTTTTCCTTTTCAAAGGAATAGGAACCATACTGAGTAGAAATCAAAAGAGAAACAAGCCATAAAAACCATAAAAAATAACATATTAAACACAACAAAATAGTCTCATTCTCAAATTAGTATTATTTCACTTAAAATGTAAAAAACTATATTTTGAAAAAGAACTTAAAAGAATGCCTACATGCACTGCTTTAAATCTAAAAGATGATACCGCCAATTCCCACTATAAACACATGAGCAGGGTGTTAAGCAGAATAGAAGGAAATGGAAATTATTCTCAGCCAGGATTCAGTTATTTGTAAAGGTTAAGGCAGCAGATGAACTGCAAGACATAGACCAGAAAAGAAGGTTTTGAAGAAGAATATAACGCACAGATTCCAGGACCTTGGGCTAAATAAAGCAGAAAGCATCAATTCAGATCAAGGACAAGGATCAGATCTCCCCAGAATAGTTACTAGAGAAAAGAGTGGAAGGCTGAACAAAACAGCACAATATTTATAAAACACGTTCAGTAAATATCTATTGAGCAAATGCATGCATATTTCAGTCAAGGATACAAGACCATAAGGGGGAATAGATTTTTTTTAAAGCTAATATAGTTTTAAATTGGAGTCAGAGTAGTTCATCCTGAGAACCAAAAAAGACCTTCTTTTCCTAGGAATTGAGGGGACACAAAGAGGATGAAGGGGTTAAGAAGAATGAGTGAAAGAAAAACTGAATCTAAAGCAATTTAAATTAAGTAAATCTGGGGCCATGTAGAAAAATAACTTCACTTTTAGAAGTCTCTTCCATTTATCCTTTTTGTCAGGGAAGGAGATTATCTGTTACTTACCTAGTGCAAGAAGCCTGGTAGATAAAAGGATGGGAGGGGGGGACTAAGCTGGGGAGGAGGCAAACTAGATAAATGCTAATATTCTTTAAACTATACATATCTTTGAAATCCCTCACCACTGGAATATTCTAGCTCGCTCAACAATGATTTTATGTGGCCTGGTGCTCTTAAAATGATGCTGAAGGAAAGACCTGATTTGTTAATCAAGTTTCTAAACAAAAGTTCCATAAATGAACCAGTTGATGAATAATAAAAGATTAAAGGAATGACATTTAATTCTTATAATTCAGAATGTGGACAGTCAAGTTAAGCTTGTCTGTTTTCTTCACAATTTTGTAAAGTTCTGTAATGACCCCTTAGCCTATATCTATAGATAGAATAGCTGTGATCTTTTTAGTCTGAGCTCAAATGGAAAGTATCTCCACCTCTTTGATGACTTTAGTTTCTCCACTCTGTGCTTTCTCCATCTTCATTATGACATTTTAGAGGGTATGGAAAGTGTCAATAAACCATGAAACTTTACACAGGGGTAGGATGTTATTATGCTTCATATTGTTTCTGATACGGTTCTCTCCCAAAATTATCCTCCAAAGCCTCACTGTGGTATAGAGGTGCTCCTGGGTTCGTGATACTATAATTTTTTTAACTTCAAAAATGTTATTTTTCCAAATTCTATGTAAAAACAAATTTTAATATTCATTAAAAAAACTTTTGAGTTCCAAATTTTCCCCCTCTTTTTCCTTTTGCACAATCACGCAAAACATATTTCCATATTTGTCTTGTTGTGAAAAAAACAGACAAAAAAACACAAAAAAGTGAGAAAGTGAAAAGTAGTATGCTTTGATCTTGTTTTGCACCATCATAATGCATTTATGTATTAAAATTTTCTGTGGAGGTCCCATCTCTTGATAAACTCCATAAGCAGAGAGATCAATATCTTATTCCCAACTTGTATATACTAAGAGCAATATTTGACATATATTAAAGTTGTGTAATGATTTTTTGGGGGGGGCAGGGGAGTAGTTAGAGGGCACAATGGATAGAATGCTAGGCCTGGAGTGACAATTCATCTTCCAGATTAAATCTGGCCTCAAACACTTAGTAGCTGTATGACCCTGTTTGCCTCAGATTCCTCATCTATAAAATGAGCAGAAGGAAATGGAAAACCACTTCAGTATCATTGTCAAGAAAACAACAAACAGGGTCAAACATGACTAAAAATGACTAAAATAACAAAATAAATGTATGCTGAATTGCATATAAAGTGAACATCTGCTCTGTTCCCTATACCTAGGGACTTTGCTAGAACATTATTAGAATTGATATTAGCTAGTCTTAAAGGTACTAGTTTATATTATAAATAGCCCAACACATCAGTCAATTTTCTAGCAGTACATACTTTTCTAGAGCTAGTTAGGTGGTCTCTAATGTGCAAGTCTCCCTGGGTGAGACACAATTCCTGGAATCACATTAACCTGCAATAACCTGAAGAAAACTAGACTACCTACTGATCACCAGAACTGGTTTAAAAAAAAAAAAAAGCATAATGGGACTAAACAACAGAAGCAGTGGCAACCAAAAACTATAATGTCACCCTTGGCTCTGCATCTCACAATATATGCCAGACAGCCTCTCATAAAACCAAAGTACTAGGGTTTAGCTCAGATGTAGGAATCCAAGGGTAAATGGGAAACTGTACCAAAAGTAAAAGTATACAAAAAAGTTACAAAACTATAGCAAAGAAGTAAACAAGGGCATGTGAGTATGTAATAAGGTGCAGGCTGGGAAAGCACTACATAAGCAGTTCTCCGAGTGTGGTTTAAGAAAACTTGGGGGTCGCACAGGACCCTTTCAGTGGGTCCATGAGGTCAAAACCACTTTTTGTAATAAGACTAATATACTTTAATTTCTAATATAATAAATAGCAATAAACATAACCCACAACACCTTTGGTGGGGTCTTCAATTTTTAAGATTGTAAAAGGGAGTTAAGGCCTCTTTACAAAAATTTGAGAAGAAAGGAAGCAAATATTTATTAAATGCCTATTAAGTGTCAGGTACTGTAACAAGCTTTATAAATATCACATTGTAAATATCATTTCATGAATACCTGATAAATGTGAGATCATATGATCCTCATAACAACTCTAGGAAATATGTGCTATTATCACCCTCATTTCTCAGTGGTATCTGCCCAGCAGAGAAGTTCCTTGAGGCCAGGGTCTAATGTCTTATTTTACACCCAGCATGCTAGCATCGTGCCTTTGCACATAGTAGGTGCTTAATTAATGGTTGCTGAATTTGAGGTGATCTAGGATTGATTTTTTAAAAATGTAATATAACAGAATTTGATATACCACAATATATTCCAAATGGCTTAACAATCTAAAAACGAGGAATCACACACAAAAAATATTGGGAGAATGATGGTGGATATGGAGAACACTGATTACTTTAACAAGTCATAAAGAGATTATAGAAAACAAAGCTGACAATTTTGACCGTGTTAAATTTAAAATGTGTTTCCTTGAACATATCACTTAACTTCCCTTGGTCTCAATTTCATTACTTTTAAAAAGGGGAAGTTGGAACTAAATGATTTAAATTCTCCTTGACTACCAAATCTATCATCCTGTTTTGAAGGTAAAGGATAACTAAAACTAGACATTCTAAAGATCTTTTCATTATTTGAGATTAAAATTTCAAAGTTTTCTAAGATCCCCATAAAAATTTATATTTTACATGAACAATGCTGAATCATGCACACGGTGGAGAAATAAATGGTAATTTATAGAGGTAGCTTTTTAATACTGCTTTTTAAGTTTAAATTATGGTAAAGTTAATGAGATTATTAAAGCAAACAGCAAAATATTAGAGAAGTTGTTACTACTTTAGCTTTTCCAACTCATGGCATAGTGTAGTCCATTTTCCTAACAAGTAAATTAAACACATTTGTACAATATTATACAAAGTGGTTTTGATATATCAACATGCTTTCCCCCTTTGTTATGTTACAAAGTTATAATTTTTTCCCCAAAAGTAGCATATAATACCAAAAGATCCTGAACCATTATACTATAATGTTTACTAAATCTGTCACCACTCTACTCATTTAACTACTCTAGCCCCTTATCCATGCTTGATCTCATTTTGCCAATCATTCTTCCCAAGGATATACCATATTCTTTCTTGCTCTCCATTTTTGTATATGGTGTGCTCCAAATGTCTTCTTCCTAACCTCTACCTATGGTGTGCTCCAAATGTCTTCTTCCTAACCTCTACCTACAAAGACCCTACACATTCTCCAAGAGCCAGTTCAAGTCCAATTACCTCCATGAAGCCCAGAGTGGTTTGCCCCTTTTCTAAAAATATGTCTTAACCACAGTTTTAACATTTAATTTTTTTCTTTGGTTCATATACACTGCCTTCCCAAATATATTTTTGGAGGAGGGTTCCTGACTTTAATATCATCTTTAAAGCCTAAAACCTAACACAGCACAGCTCTAGACAAATAGCACTTGGATAATTACTATTGATTGATTAACCTAACCAAAAGCAGGAAAGAAACAAAAGCAAATTGAGATAATGGGAATATATTATAGCACAGGCAAAAACAGGAGTGTTCACTAAACCCCCAAAAAATTAAAAATGCAAAGAAGCATACTGATTCAGAGAACATTTCAATTATATGTGAATAGGCTATTTTCAAGTCTTATCCACTAGAACCTTCACTCAGTTGCTTCACAGGAAGATATTAACTCCTTGAGAGCAAAGATTAAATCATATCTATGAATACCTTCAATGTCTAGCAGAATGACTTAATATTTACTGAAATAAAATTAAATAGATTGCTTCAAGGAATTAGTTAATACTTCTTATATATCTGAATTAAGAGAGACTTTGCTTTCAAAGAAGTTACAAGAAAATATAAAGTAAGCATAATAGTAAAGCCAGACATAAAATCACTCTTTCTCACAATATTAACAGGTCATAAAACTTCTTACTGCAAAATAAAAGGATCCTTTGCAAACTATATTTAATAACTCAATATAAATAAAAGTATGTTTATTAAAGCAACACTTACTTTAGCTCCAACACTGCAACTTCCAGTGCTCCCAGTGCTTCCACTTACAACTCCTGTAAATCGAGCTTCCAATAATTCTTGCCTTCTTGGATCTAAGCTGTGAAGCTCATCCATTGCACCTATGAAAAACGTATCCAGTTAGCTGTGATTTGCCATTGAGTAGATGAATAGTTCAAGTAAATGAAATACATACATACCAATCTTATTATTATATTATACAACAGCAAACCTCAGAAAATGGTATCTTGTCCTATTACACAAGATGCTGCTTCTCTGAATTACTAAGAGCACTTTTATGTGACACTTATTTGGGTGTTTAATCACATACTGCCCTGCCCTTCCATTATGTAACTGCTTCAATTATGTGGATCTTTTTTCTCCAATTATACCTGAAGTATTAATGTCAACACGTTGTAAAAAGTCATCTCAGTGCCTGACAAAGTACTGAGTGCCAGTACTCAAATATTACAATGAATGAGAAGATGTTTCTCAGGTTGAGGAACCAAAGGTTCTTCAAATGTCATTCAACTGCCTTCAACTGTCATTTTAAGAACTGAATTATACAATTTTAAAATCACACAAGAGGTAGAAATGAAAAACCAATTTTAATCAAACTTTCTGAGAATCACTAGGGTGTGACTAAAAGTGGGAGAAACCGATAAAGTATCCTCCTATAGACCCAGCCCACAACAAATTATTGTAGTCTATCTTCAAACGAGCCCTTGCTACTATTTAGTCATTCTTTTATCCCTATTCTTTTTACTAACATCTGCAGAAAGCACTTTATTCTTGTTAATTTCCTATCAACTCCCCACATTATCTTTATCCACAATGTCTTATACATAGTAGACATTTAATAAACATTTGTGGGATTGACTGGCTATTTTACAGAGCCTTCTTGACTTTTCAAGCACTTCATTCTACCCATAACCATTCAATTTACTCTTACCTTCTACTTCAATAACAGGAGGTTATTCTAGTTGAGTTCCTGTATCTACTCTAATTCTCCATGAGTGCTACCTTCATGTTCATTCCCTTAATCTCTGAACAATTGTTCCACTTA
This sequence comes from Potorous gilbertii, assembly GCA_028658325.1. NCBI lineage: Eukaryota > Metazoa > Chordata > Mammalia > Diprotodontia > Potoroidae > Potorous > Potorous gilbertii. The sequence goes on from CM053771.1 coordinate 194,911,104, forward strand.
TGTCCTTGATTCCATGCCTAACTCCTGAGGGACTTTATTCCTAATACTTGCACTCTCCCTGTCTGGCATATCTGCTAGTTCCTCCAGCTTTGCCACTGCCTTCAAACACAGAGATCTTTGAAACTTTACAAAGGTCTTAAATTTAGCCCTTTTACTTCAACTAGCTTCCATTTTATTTGTCCCTTTCCTTCCACTTTCAAACTGAAAGCTAGTAGTGTGTATTATTTACCATCAGACAGGACTCTGGAAAGTTCCCTCTTTTCTCTTTATCTGTATCTTACAAGTTCTTGATATCAGCCCCCAATACTCTCCTCCTTTACTCTGTAACAAAAGGTATCCCATATTCCCACCAAGACAGTCATTCTACATCATAATAGCTAACACTGATCTATATACAAATTTTATTTGATCCTTACAGCAAGAAACATAGATACATTATTTGCAGATTTTATATTTGTGAATTCACCTAATCCCTAAAATTTGCAAATCCCAAATCAATACTTGTAAGAGCTTTCAGAGTCATGTAAGAAATCTGAGTCACCCAATATACACATTCCCAGCTGAGGTTGACTAAGGAGATGTTCTGCCTTCTTGTTTCAGCTCTCATACTATAAACAAGTTTCCTTTTCCAAATCTATTTAGTGCAATAATTTTTGCAGTTTTTTGTGCTTTTTTGTTGGTGATTTTGGTATTTAAAACAACCCTCAAGCATAGTGCTTAAGTGCCCTAGTATTCCTAAGTGTAAGAAGACTGTGATACACCTTTCAGAGAAAATACATTAGATAAGCTTCATTCAAGCATGAGTTATATAGTGCCTGATACGGGCTATGAAAAATTAACAATACAGTATATTCAAAAAATGGAAGAGGAAATTGCTAATTTGTATGTGAGGCAAAGTAAATGCTATGACCAGAGGCTCACAGGAACCTAACCATGTATTTCTCCTAGAAAATGGTTCAGTATTTGTTAATTCAGTGTTCAAGGTGACTACAGAACATAACTACTGTGAATGATGAAAACTGTCTGTACCATTATTATTTCCATGTTACTTACTCATGATGAAACTGATGCAACAGAGGATAAATGACTTGCCCAGGATCACACAGCTAGTAAGTATAAGAATCCAGATTTGAACCCAAAGGACTACATTGTTTTGTGGACTGCAAGCATAATGTTGGACTGAAACTTTTATTTCATCAGTGTGAGTAATTACTCCCAGTATGGAAATTCCCTTCATTGTTACAAACCATAGTGTAAAGGGCTGGTCTTAGAGTTAGGAAGATTTGGGTTTGAGCCTGTGAAAGATACTAACTGTAAAACCAAAGATAGGTCTATTAACATCTCAGTGCCTCCACCCAACTCTAAGCTGACAAACTCTATCAGTCAAGGGAATTTCCATACTTAAGAGTAAATCCTCACACTGATGAAATACAAGTTGCTTGCAATCCACAAAAACTTTAGTCTTTTGAGCAGTAATATCTCTATTCGACTGTTCCCTATTAAGTATTCTCGCTTATCTCAACTGCAAAACATTAGTTTCTATTGAATTTGTTCATTCTGATACAATGTTTCAGTATGCAAAGATATCTTTAGATATTTATCATCCAAGGTAGGAGTTATCCCTCTCCCCTTGGTACAATCTTTAACTTTGATAAATATACCACCTAAGCCTTCATTCAAATAATTAATATTTAATATTTGTGTACAAACTTTCTCCCTCCAATAGAATATGAAGCTGCTTGCAGGCAGGTATTACTTTGTTTTCATCTTTGTATCCCCAACAACTAACAGTAGATTACACTTAAAAATGGCTTTTTGAACTGAATTAAATTAAATTATAATAAAATTTACTGAATTTATATCAAAAAGGAATGGTCAAAAGCTATCTCAAAAACTGCATAGCTTTAGAGTTAAGAACTCAGGCCAATTTAGATATTTGTCTCTCCTTTTATAACTGCTTTACCCTCTTTATGGTCACCAAAGAAACTAGACAAAAGAAAAGCATCATCTCCCTAACATTCTTTCATTTTCAGAAAATTAAGAGCTCTTTAATGACAGGTCAGTTTACAAAGAATACTTTATTAGTGCTATTTAAAATAATGGCTGGAAAAAATAGGTGAACAATTTATGAACAACGAAGAGATAGAGAGCATTGTGAATTGTAAAATGGATAATTTTGACTATGCTAAATTAAAAAGGTTTTGCACAGATAAAACCAATGTAGCTAAGATCAGAAGAAAGCAAAACATTGCGGGGTGGGGGTGGAATTTATAGACAATTCCTCAGAGAAAGGTCTCATATCTCAAATATAAAAGAAACTTTGTCAAATCTGTAAGAATACAAGTCATTCCCCAATTGATAAACGGCCAAAAGTTATTGAACAGGCAGTTTTCCAATGAAGAAATCAAAACAATTTATAGTAATATAAAAATGCTCTAAATTATTAAATGCAAATTAAAATAACCTTGTGATATCAATTTACACTATCAGACTGATTAAAATTGCTGAACAGGATGTGGAAAAATTGGGACCTTAATTCATTGTTGGTGGATCTGTGAGGTAATCCAATCACTCCGGAAAGCCATCTGGAATTATGCCCAAAGAGTAATTAAGTAATTAATTAATAATTAAGCTGTACCCTCTGACCTATCAATACCACTACCGGGTTTCCCAAGATGATTAGGGAAAAAGGAAAAGAACTTATATGTTCTAAAATATTCATAGCAGCTCTAGAAACTGCAGGGATGCCCATCAACTGGGAAATGTCTAAACAAATTGTGAGAGTATATGTCCATGATGAAATATTCATTTTAGCTCAATGATGTTAGAAAAACAAGTAAAGACTTGCATGAAATAATAAAAAGCAAAATGAGTACAACCAAGAGAACACTGTATACAGTAACAGCAATATTGTTTTAACAATAATTTCAAGTGACCAAGTCATTCTATCATAAATACCTAAATTAACTGCAAAGGTCCTATGTAGGAAGATTTTTTTTTTTGCATCCAAAGAAAGAATTCATTCACAGAGAGTGAGAGACAGACAGACAGACAGATAGATAGACTGTACATTCCTTCAGGGTAAAGAGGTATCTTTTTTGTCTTTGAATCACCATGAATACATAACAATTATCCCATTCTCAAGACTCTCCCCTCTCCAATTCACCTTCTAACACAGCTGCCAGTAATACTCCTAAAGTATGGGTACTGACCATAGTCTTCTCAAACTCTACTGGCTTCCTATGATCTCTAGAGTCAAACCCCTCTATTGGCCATTTAAAGACCTTCACAACCAGGCTCCAACCTACCTTTCCAAACTTTTGACACATTACTTCTCTTTAAGTTGTTGACATTCTAAACTTGCCATCTTGCTATTTACTTCTTATATACATTACATATCCTGTTTCTATACCTTTGCACACCCCTTATCTTCATTCTCTGTATTCCCTAAGGTTGTGTTCTGTTGAATACCTAAGGTGCATACCCTTCACCCTCTGAAAGTACTTAGTTTCATTCTAAGGTCAGCTCTCTTACACAGAAAAACCTTCCCTGATCTCCCAGCTGTTACAACCTCTTCTCAAGTTACCTAGTATTTACTTTGACTCTCCCTTGAGGGCAAGGAATTTTATTCTGGGGGGGGGGGGGGGGTCTGAGGTTGTATATTCAGGAACAAGCATAGGGCTTAGCACGTGGTGGGAGCTACATAAATACATGCTACCCACGGAATCGTGGATCAAACAACTAAGCTACTTCTCTTGATTACCATAGAGAAAAGCAGGTGAAAAAGTATCCTGATTACCTCTCATTTAAGTAAAGGAAATTTGAAGATATTGAACATTATTTGTGTCCAAAGAAGATTAAAACAAAGAGAAAATGGATGAGATTTTATTAGCTGAAACGCAATACTTATTAAATTTAAATAAACAATTTGTTCACTAAAAGTTAAGCTGCTAAATTAGGAAACTGAAGAAAGCTGGTTGTATGACCAATGCTTCATATCATAGAATTCTATAGTTGGATAGGACTTTGAGAAATCACCTAATCCTAGAATTTAACCTGTGTTTAAACAGTGTTCCTCCACCATGTCCCTAAGTAAGTGGTCACTGGTCACCAAGCCTTTACTTCCAACTTCAAGATTTCCAATAATGAGGAACTCAGTGACATCATTAAGCAGCATAGTCCACTTCTAGGCATCTCTAATTATTAGGAAGTTTTTCCTTATGATGAATTCACATTTCTAGAGCTCTTAGGGATTAGGAAATGTTTTTCTGCAACACCAAAACATGATAAAGGATATATATCATTATCTTTCTTTACACAAATAAACCAAGGCTCAGGTATATGAAGTAACTTACTCGAAGTCACACAGCTAATAAAACTGCATTTCAAGGATTTTAAGCCAGGTTTCCTCAACAGGAAATCACAAAATAACTGAATTTTAGAGTTGGAAGGCATCTCAGCAGTCACCTAGTCCAATGCTTAATGAAGATGAGTCACCATAACAATTTATCTAATACCTTAAAGAGTTGTGAGATAGCCAGTTGCTATATTTTTAGAGAAATTGTTTGCCTCTTTACAATTTTCATACATTACTGCTGCTTCTGCCCACTGGAGCCAAACAGAAAATGCATAATCCTTTTTCCTGGAGGCAATCCTTCAATACTTCCAGAAAAGGGAATCCCAACTAGTGAAGAGCCTTGAGGCCATACCATATCATATCAGCATCAATTGAAGGAACTGGGGTTATCTAGCCTAGAGAAGAGCAGACTCACAGGGAACATAATGATGGTTGTGTGCCTAAGTCTCCATTTCCTTGACAGGTAAAATGAAGGAACTTAACTAACATAACCCATTTCAGATCCAAACCAATGAGCACATAGTCCTAATCTTAAAAAATGAAAAGAAAGGAGAATTGTATCCAGGCTTCTTTTCCCCTTTCAACTCCCGGGTCCTTTCCATACATAAAAGAGGTATAAAACAAAAAAACTAATGATACAAAGTAATTAGCTATTACTAGTGTCAGACAACTTTAATCTTATTGAGAAGTAGCCTAGGATAAGAGCACTTATCCTGGAATCAAAATACAGTAAGATTCAAATAAAGTATTATTTATAAGCCACTGTTAGCTCTTATCATCATTAGCATTACTTTAATCATGATACAAACCAAATACAGAAAAGAGATATGTTAAAATTGGTAAAGTGCAATGGATTAATAACTTACTATAAAATTAATGTTCAATGGAGAAGACTGAAACCAAATTTTAAACTTTAAAAAATTTAGAGAGACATGGCATAGCAAATGAAGAGCTAGTTATGGACTCCGGAAGAGCTACTTAGGGAGTCCGGAAAAGCTAAGTTCAAGCATTTACTCTTGTTATTACTGAATCATGACAATCCCCAAGTTTCATTAGTTGAATATACACATCAAGTGGAATTCAAATCTAATTCTACACTACACTACACTACACTACAAATACAAACTCCTCAGCTTGGCATATAAAGACCTTCTCAATTTCTCCTTTGTTTCATTCCAGACTTACTTTACACTGTCTTCCTTTACATACTTTATCTTCCAATCAAACTGGCCTATCTCAGCATTCTCTCAATCCTGCCTTAGCAAAGACTAACCCCCACGCCTAGAATTCTTGAACTTTTGAATCCCTCACAACTTCAACATCCTAGAAGCCTCTTCCTGAGGCCAAGCCTTGGTTAGTACTCTCTATCTTCAAATTATCTTATATTAATTTACACATTTGTATACTGTAATACCAGGAAGAATATAAGCTCATTGAGGGGAAAGGACTACTTTTCTTTTCCTTTTGTCTTTGTATTCCTAACACTTAAAACAGTAATAGAGTAAGTTGTTAATACACAATGGCTAAATTTAAATGAACACCTTCTCCTTCCTTTCTCCACCCAATCCCTTGGAAAAGCCATCTATATTCCCTATCATCAATTCCTCTCTCTCATTCTTCAACTGTCTACAATTTGACAGACGACTTCCATAAACTCAACTCAAATTTTTCTCTCCAAAGTTAGCTATGATTTCCTAATTGCCAAATCTGATTGTCTTTTCTCAACCTTAAGCCTTCTCCTTTCTGCTGCATGTAACACCGGGGACAACTATATACTACTCCTGGACATATTCTCCTCTTTTGGGTTTTCAGTGGCACTACTCCTAGTTTTTCTCCTGTCTGATTCTTCATTTGCTTCTGAATCATTCTCGACATCACACAGCTCAGGGTGCATTCCCTAAGGCTCAGTTCTGGGTTATCTCTACTTCTGCTTCCCCACCCTCAGATTTCCCTTCTTCTTGGAAACCTCATTGGCTGCCATGGGTTTAACTATTTTATTTATGCAGACTTATATATGCAAATCATAGTCTCTTCTTTAGGTCTCCCATAACCAATTGCCTAATGGACATTTCAAACTGGATGTCCCAGAGAAATTTCAAACTCAAGAGATCCAAAACAGAACTGATTATCTTTTCCCCAAAACCCTCTCTTCTTCCAAATTTCCCTATTTCTCTCCAAAGCACTAACATAGATTAGGTAATCTTGATATTATCTTTGATTCCTCACTTACTCCTACAATCCCTCCCCACCTCCATGCATGCAACTAACTGACAAACCTTGGCCATTTTAAGCCTCTTTAACATTTCTTGTTTTTAAAAAATTTCTGACAACCCAATACCCTTAATCCACAAATACAAAGAGAAAAGTGAAAACTTTGTAACAAATTAAGCATAAACAAGCCCCCCAAAAAGATATATTTCACCATTTCCAAAAAATCTAGGTATCATTATAAAAATGGAAGTGTATAAGTAGCACAGATCCCCTAGATTCTAGGTCCCCTAGAATCATGGTCATTAGTTACTGTGTTGGAAGCTTAAGTCTTTTTCAAAGATGTGTTTTTTTACAATGTTTTTGTCACTGTGTAACTTGTTCTCCTGGTTCTACTCACTTTACTCTGCATTACTTGGTAAAAAAAAGTCTCAGTTTTCTCTGATACCATTTCTTTAGTTGTTTCTTACAGAGTAATATTTCTGTTACAAACACAATCTGCTCATCCATTCCCCAATTAATGGGCATCTCCTTTGTTTCTAGATCTTTGGTAAAATCAAAAAATGGCTTCTATAAATATTTTTTGTACAATGGTACCTTTTTCTGATCCCTTAGGTTATACTTCTAACTCATTTTATAGACATCTCAAGGTACAGATGGCTAAAAGTCTCCTATGCAAGGTCACTGGGGGTCCAATATTAGTGAAAGGAGCGGAATTCAGAATCCTCAACTTATTAGATGTTCTTTTCTTTTCGCTGCCATGTCTCTCTATAATGGTAGCTGCTTAAATTTCTTATTTCCTATGCTAGATCACAGGCTCCTTTATTTTTACTTTATCATCTACCCATACAACAACAAGCAAAATATTAAATGTCAGCTAAATGAATAAATATGAAGTAATGTTTTGCATACATATAACTGTAGGAGAAATAAGAGATCTTTACTCAAATAAGAAAACAAAAAACTCAAGAGATTAAAGTTTTTGGCTCCAATAAATTTTAAAAAAGCTGTGTTCAAAATCCACATAAGAAATTTTGATTATTTGCAGGAAGGGGGAGTGAGTAGGGCAAGTGTGAGAGACAGCAAAAGTTAAGTTTCCACAGTAAGTTATTGTTAATTGATGAAGTCATTGGGAATAAGTTAGATAATAAGAAGGCCAGCAGCCTACAGGAAGACTCAACTAAAGACAGACACAGACCTTCAGAAAATTACAAATTTTTGATAAAGGAACCAAATCTACAGTTAACTGGAACTAGCCAAGAAAAATGACCTAGAGTTACCTGGAGAAAGGTTTTCTTCATTGCGCTTGCTTAATGAAGCTCATGCATATATAAGCAGACTCACTTCACATAAAATTATCCCTCCATTTTCTGATCATGGATCCTACCTTAAAACATGTTTGGAAGGGGGGATCACATCAAGGGTGGTTATGTAATGGTCATGTAGAGAAGATGATGACCTAATGGAGACTGGACCAATCTCTCTCCTGGTGGGAGGTTCTGTCTTGGACTAACGGTATATAGCTTATCCTGATTCTATATTGTGCTCCCTCCTCCTGAAAAGAGGGTGGGATCCACACTGGCAAAAGTGTTCAATTCCTCTGACCTCTGCTATGATAAATTTTCCTTGATAGCTTTCTAGTGTCAAGAGTGTTTCTAACAGCAAGAAAATATTTTCCATAGTTAGAAATGGATACACCTAGAATTGTCAAATGAAATCATGAATGTAAAGTGCTAGGGTAAAAGCCTTAAAGCAATTACATAGATAAATGTGAGTTACATTATTGTCAGAAAACCTTTGTAACAAAAATAATTTTCATTTTCTATCCCATATACAGCATCTATATTTATATGTTTTATTGAAATATAATTAACAGAGATCATTTTGGCCCAAGCTACATTTCTACAGCATCCCCAAATAGAAGTACTTCCCAATATCTGACAGGAAAGCATGCTGCCCTGATATATATTTTTATATCTAAAGGTGTTTTAAATCTGGCACATCCATACATTGCCAAGCCCATTGGAGGTGCTTAAATATCTGAATGATTTCTAATCCCATCCAAGTGTCTTCTATTTTACCAGACATGAGAAGGCTATTTCCATCCAAATCCAGCTATTCATCAGAGCAGTGCAAACAAAGGGAAGATTAATTAGTGAAGTCAACAGAGTAACTTTTAGTGCTCACTTTCTATCATCATCATCACCATCATCATCATTATTATTAATAGCTCAGGGAAATTCACTGATTTGCTTCTGGATATCCAACAGGTTAAGTGTCAAATGAGGGATGTGAAATCTCTCATCTATATTAGTTATCATATCTATTCTCCCTCCTTGTTCCATTAGGCTTCGGCAACAAGGCTTATTTTCTCCTGTACATAATTTACAAACACCTTCTATGAAGTTTGTGATCTATTTCAGTTCTGAAAAAGTAAGGAAAGGTGAGAGTGATGAAGAGCCTACATTACATAATTCAACACAATCTGGTGAAGACCAGCTATGAGAATCCTTCTTTTAAGGCACTTAGTCCTTCCCATCAGAAACATTATGTCATGTAATCTCACATTCCCAGTACCAAATAAGCTCCTCTTCCTCCACAAAAAAATTAATTTGAAATATAAAGATATCCCACAGCAGCACATAGTACTCAAGTAATTCCCAATTATTGCAAAAAGGAATCTGTCTATGACCTAACCCTCACACAAGAAATAGAGATATTATAGGCCATCAGATCTCATGGTCTCCTAAGTTTAACTTTTTCATTTCTCTTCAGAGCATTATCACTAATGTATTCTCTCAACTGTGACCACAAGCATACATTTATTCATGTTACTTTTAAACTTTAAAACTTCTGTTCCCAAAGTTGAAAGATTATGCTAAATATATTATTCAATACACCCAAATGACTTTTAGATAAAGGATAGGAGGAAAGTATGAAAGAAAAGAGATGCCTGTCAAATAAAAAAAGGAAAAATCATTTTTACAAAACAGAAAAAATAAAGCACTCCCACATTTGAACAATAAAAATTTCCATAAATGGCAAGTCAGTTTATTTTTAAAAGACTAAAAATTAAATGGCAGAGAAGAAATAAGCAAGAGTGACAAAGGAAAATTATGTTCTGAAATAAGATTTTTTTTTCTAAATAATAAGCAGAACTGAAGGCATTTATTTTCTTTTCCCTGTTCCCATACTCCTAAAATTAATATTCTAGGAATGGCTAATCATTTCAAAATCAAATTATGTACCAACTAATTGAATACAGTCAGATCATACTTCCTATTTCTCCATTTATTATTCATTGTTACGTCAATGTCCATGTGCTTAGATTTCCCACCCCCATCTGTAACATAGATATAATAATTTGGAGGTATATATTTATAAGAAACTTTCTGATCCTTAAAGAAAAGGAACTACATAAATACTACATTTTAAAGAAATTTTCTGTTTAGCAACAACTCTGTTTTGAAGTTCCTTTCTTTTTCCAAAATTCCTCTTCTTTTTGTTGTCACTAAGGATATTTACATGAAAATATTATCATTGCTACTTTAAAAGACAGGGTTTATCTCTTATTACAATGTATGTATAGTTTCGTCAAGGAATTAATGTGCAATGTATACTCAACATCTTCCAGTCAAACTAGACCCGTGCATTTTGTCCAGAGGATGAGTTAATCTCATGTGATCCCAAGTTTTTTCCACATTTGAGGGGGCCTCAAACCCAAGGTGGTTCAACAAGTCTATGTGTTCAGTTAAACTATATATGGTCCCTGAAAAGACAAAGGCCAAGAACAAAACAGGATGATTGATTCTTTAGCAACCTCAAATGCTTTCCCCTAGTATATAGAAAGCCCATTAAGGATAGTACTTTCCATTTGTTTGGAAGACTGTAATCAAGGACTATACAGGAAAAGGCACCTATCTTGACTTTCTGTATTTGGATTTTCTCACTGGAAACCTTGTTTAGTGCAATATCAACATTACAGATAGGGCTGGGGAATCTAAGCACTGGGAGTTTGACTTAATGAATAATCAATGGAAAATCAGGAAGCACGATCTAATTGCATTCAAACAATTCTTTACGAGACGTCTTCCCGTTGAACTCTATCTGATGAGAGCTCAGACCTTCAGTAACAAACCATAAATTACATATCCAAGCAAAAGGAAAAAAAAATCCAACATAATGAATGTTATAAATTATACAATAATAAATTAAAATCTCCAAAAAATAAACTAAATAAAGCTGTAACTGTCACAAGACACATCAAGTTCAATAACAAACATATTGATGAAAATAAGGGAAGAATTGACAAATAAATCGGAGTCAGAAGACTTGGGCACAAATGTCAGCTCTGCTGTTTTAGATCTGTGTGACCTTAAGCAAGCCACTTAACCTCTAAGGTTTCCTCATCAATAAAGTGAGTAAATGAGACATTACTTCGAAGATTCATGCCAACTCTAAATAATTGATCCTATGTGGTCCAGAACACCATCTATGTAAGCCTGACATCCCTTCTCATACCTTCATCAAAGTTCCAGATTATTTTCATAAGATTTTTGAACAGATGAGAAAGCAGGCTGACCAGTCAACAGATATTGATATTACTCCATTTTTTTGTTACAGATGTTTCCCCCACAACTTTGTTATAAGCAAATATGCAGGGCACATCCTAATGTTGGGGGAAAAATCTGTATTTTGCATTCATTTTAAAAGTTTGTATTTAAGCATAGGTGTTAACTTCAAAATCAAATTAACAAAGTTTTACTTTAGTTTGCGTGATGAGTAAAAATGTCTTTATAATGCAAATTCAATAAATGTTCTTTTAAAGAAAGAAGAAAAAAAGAGTATTTCTCAGGAAACGTAACTTAAAGAAATATACTATGCGTATCTGGGGCATTTTCTTCTTTCAGGCACCTTAAGAATTTTCAAAACTGTTATCTACTTGGTTTGATCCAATGCTTTTTCCATCTTATTCTTCAGAATCATTTTCAATTTCTTATATAGTATATTTTGAAATGCAATACTAAAGTCCAAATTTAGTAGTTCCACTGTTTGTGATAGTATATACATCTTAACAATTCTATTTTCCATCTATTTACTGTCCTAATTATATTCTTACATTCCCTTAGAATGCTTTTACTTAGACCATTTGTTAAGCTACGCTCTCTTTCAATTTGTTTTTCCCTCTAATACTTTTCATTGGGTTGAGGTGAAATTGATCTATCTACATTAGTTTACAATATTGACTACTACATTTGATTTGGTAGAATAAAACAGGTCACCTCCAACAAAGTACAGGTTAAAGTCACCATAAAAGATGACTTGAAAGACATAAAAATGAAATAACTTTGATTATCCTGATTATAAATGTCAATTAAATCATTAATATTAATTATAATTACATAATTATGCTATATCTATATTTATAATACATAGATAATTAATATCAAGAAGTATAAAACAGGTAAAAAGATGCTTGCCACAGACATGGGGAATATCCAATACAGAATCCAAATCAAAAAGGGATTTCTTATGGATGGTAAAGACTTCTGAATGTTCTTGTTTAAAAATGACCTCTTGCAGATACATCAAGTCCCAAAACCCTGTAGAATCTCCTATGTAAAATTCATAGTCATGCAAAAGAGTTTGGTCTAATTATTCATTAAGGAAAAAATAAGTTTTATGAGTAGGTAAATGGACAATCTAAATCCTTCAAAATGTATACCTTAGACAAATACTACAAATGGATAATGAGCTGTGCCCAGAATTAAAAAGGAAGAGAGGCTGCCTTTGAAAAACTGCATAATTTTTGTTGTTGTTTTTCAATGACTCCAAACATTTCCCTAAAATAAAGTCCCATTTTTTTTAAAAAACATCAATGTTTTTCCAGTGAGATAATACGGTTTTGAGTCAGTCTCCGAAGGAACTGAGTCAAGTAACCCACAAAGGGCAATAGATACATGCTGAGAGTAGGGAGACTGCAATATGTTACAAATTAGGAATTACACAAGAAAATCTGAATAAAGAAAATGTCAGAGAAATCTATGAATGTCTGCATTCCTACACTGTTGGGTGGCTTAAGTGTAGAGAGTCAAACGAAGTCAGGAAGACCCAAACTCACATCCAGTTTCCACATTTACTTATATGACCCTGGTTAACTGAACTTCAATTTCTTCCTATATGAAAAGTGTGTATAATAATAGCACTTAGCTCACAGGATTATAGTGAAGATATAGTGAGATACCATGTTAAGTGCTTTACAAGCTTTAAGGAATTATATGTTGACTATAATTATTCTCCAGTAAAATAAGAATATCTAATAAAATACTTTCTTATTCAAAAGGGAAGAACTATGATGGTTCAGATTATACCAGACCCCAGAAGCTACCACAACCTGCCATCACCAAACCCAAGAATCATGCAATGGAAGCACGAAAAATTGTATAAGCTTTGTTCATCTGTGTCAAAGCAATATCTTCATTCACCTAAAAGTAAAATTATATTAAATATTTAGCTCAGGCTATTTCCCACAGCATAAGTCTAACTGCTACAGGCAAGATTTATACTCTAACTAACTCAAAGTCCTATCTCAATTTAACACGATTCTTGGTGAAACAACTAGCTTCATAGGAAGGATCACAGATAATTATTTTGCCACTCTATTTTTTTTTAAAAGACTAAAATGACAAGGAAAATTCTACCTAACAAAACCTATGGTCATAAATAGGCATAGATTTGATAGGATCAAAAACAGACAGCATGGAGCAATAATTACTATAGCTCCATTCATATAGAAACTATCCTAAACGATATGCTAAAGTAATTGGATGCAGCCTTTTGACTGCAAAGTTTTGTAGAACAAATCCTTTTATTAAGGGGATTTGTTCTGTGAAATTTGGATTCAGTCAAAGGGTCGCACTTGAGGACCTAGAGGGCAACATGTGGCTTAGATGCTGCAGGTTTCCTACCCCTATGGCTAGATTATAAGTTATTTCAGTCACCTAAAACAGGAAAATTTCCTGCCAATATGTTTCATGATATTTCTAGAAACTTCTTTTTCTAAGAGACATAAATCGCTTGTCTGACAGAACAGACATTTTTTCTTAGGATTTAATAACTTATTTTTATGCATTATTTCTACCAATACCTATCTAATGATTCATGGAAATCATTTTAAAATTACCTATTAGGTGTACTGCAACCGCAAGTACAAGTTGAAGGCTACTGATGAATATTAATTAGGTAAAATGCATCAATTATCTAGCATGAGAGTAAAAGTAAAGGCACGAACACAAATTTGTTCCTGTGGTAATTAAAGCTAGAATGTTTTTCTCTCCCAAATTCCTTATGGATAACCAATATATTTACAGATGCAAACTAAAAAGAATCTCAAAAAGCTAGCTCTGTGGCTAAGGGGAGTCATTTAGCCCTCTTTCCCTCAGTTTGCTAAGCTATAAAATATGGGGATTGGACTAGATGATCTCTAAAAGCCCCCTATGGTTATAAAAATAGGATCCTAGACAATTTCTAGATCAAGGCTTATGAGCTTGAGGTCAAGAGATACATTACTTATTAAGCAATTATTCAACAGGCATTTATTAAGTGCCTATAATTTGTCAGGCACAGCATTAGGGGCTGGGAACGCAAAGACAAAAATTAAAAACCCCAAGCAATTAATGAGCTTATATTCTAAACTATTTCAACAGGAATATGAACAGATGTACAGAAGAACTCACACTACATTTCTGCCGCTCATCTAATTCATACTTTCTTTTTTTCAGTTCTTATTCCTCCTTTTTCCTAAGGATCAACATACACTATCTTCTGCACTTTTGTATCTCCCATAGTGCCCTCCACACATGGTACACATTAGCAAGTTAACTAACTTTCAGGAGCCTTGGGTTCCCAATTTGTAAAATAAGAATACTAGCACCGGTAGTACTTATCTGTTACAACATATTCCTCCTCTAATTCTTTATCATGACAAAGGCTAAATCAGCAAAGTCCAAGGTCTTGGGAGGTCTAGAAAAGTTGGAAAGGTTTACGTGTTTTGTCCCAGGGCCAGTCAAGCTAGATTCTAAGAAACTCAATACAATAAAGGCCAGAAGATATTGAAGTTTTTAGTCACTGAAATTCACAAAGACCATCTACTAATACATAAAAGGACAGAAACTTGCACTGATAAAGAAAATCACCCATATTAACAAATCACAGTACTTAATTGAGGAACACCTACCTCAAAGGGTTGTGGGGTGAAAATGAGGAATTTTAAACAAAGTGTTTTATTAACTCTAAAATACGAATGCCAATTATAGTGACTTGGTTTTATTACTATTTTATATGACATATAAAATATATAGAGAATATCCTCAATAAATACTTGTTGAATTAAACCTTTAAAGTCATCTCTACTAAGATCAGTCTTCTTTTGCACTTTTCAGACAAAACATTACATCACTTCTGAAATACTGCTTTCTTCCTGTATCCTGTCCCAAAATAAAAATAATTTCATTGCTCACTTCACTGGAGCATGCAAAATTTATATTTATTTCATTCTTCATATACTCTTTCTCTATCAACTATTGTATATGAAAAAATTCTTCAGAAACTATAAAATAGTTGACATTTTTAAAAACTACATTCACCTTCCCTTGATCATGTTAAGAATTTCAAATAAAGTACCCTTTATGGCTTGAGACTTTACATGAAGCAAATCTTTAATTCCTCACAAAAGCTGTGACAAAAATATTCAAATCCCTAGCTCCCTATTGGAACTCTACAACTCCAAGAATTTTAGTAAATTAAAGATTCCTAATTTACTAAAAAATTATGGTACTTTTGTTTCCTTTATGTTCCAGTCAAACTGAACTATGCACTAGTTATTACACAAATTAAAGGTTTTACTACCATTTTAACTCTTTACAATGGACAAGTCATTCTCAATGCTTGCAAAGCTCTTCCCTTCAAGGCTTGGCTGAAGGCAAGGTTTACCTTGACTATTGATTTCCCCACTACTCAATATGCCCACTGTTTTCAAACTACCTTATATTTACCAGACTGTATAAATTTTATCACACCCACATCCCCACACCCAAACCCACCCACCCACACATACACACTCAGTCCTCCAAATAAAATTTAAGTTCCTGGAAGTCAAAGACTCCTTGGTTTTTTTCTCCATGTCTTTTTATGCCCAGTGCCTATCATGGTGCTTTAAACATAATGGCATTCAATAAGTACCTACTGTTCTTTCCTACCTCACAGATTTATCAGACATCAATCTGGGTACTTGGAATCAAAAAGTTTGTCACATACTATAAATTTGAATTTATAGTATGAAAAGTAGGCAAGGAATACTGCATAGGAGACAGAATAAGAGATGAGTTTTAAATGATGAATCAAGACTCCAACAGGCAAAGAACAAAAAGATCATTCCAGGCCAAGGCAACAGCAATGTTCAGACCACAGCAACGACTATATTTTAGACAGAATATAGGGAATAAAGGATAACGATTGAAATTGTTATTTCACTGCTGTAAGGAATTCTTAAGACAGACCTAGAGCACTGAGAATTTAAATGACTTACCCAGGATCACTTTTCCAGTTATGGGACTTGAACCAAGGTCTTTCTAGCTCCCGTTTGCCAAGATCTGCTATCTGTTACATCACACTGAAAACTATGGAGGGCTTGAGATGTTAGGCAAAAGAGTTTAAACTTTATTTGGGAAAGAGTAAGGAGCTATTGAAGATTTTTAAGCC
This sequence comes from Potorous gilbertii, assembly GCA_028658325.1. NCBI lineage: Eukaryota > Metazoa > Chordata > Mammalia > Diprotodontia > Potoroidae > Potorous > Potorous gilbertii. The sequence goes on from CM053771.1 coordinate 194,927,428, forward strand.
TGGGATTGAGATAATCAAATCTGTACATGAAAATAATCTAGCAGCAGCTTCTGGATGTTCACAAATTCATCTAATAGTCCAATTTGGGGAACATGGATTTCAGCTCCACATGAATGTAGGCCTTATAGGTGTGCTTAGGACTCATGGTTTCAGTTCCTATGGAGAAAAGACTATATCTGACTTATTAAAGACACATTTCAACTGAGAATACTTCTATTTCAATGGATCCACAATCTTATAAATGTTAACATTCACTCTACTTGTGTGGAACACACGTCTCTTCATCCCTGCTTGTCTTTCTGCAAGTCCTCTAAGGAAAGACTTTCCTCTGGTTCTATTAATGTTTCATAGAAAATAGTGAAACATTCAATCTGTCCAACTATTACAACTTACATGACTGACCTACCTCCTTTCTAACCTTAAAATTTTTTATTATGCCATTTGAATATTTCTTGCATACAAGTCATTATTTAGTATTCCTTCACCTCCAGTGCAGTTCTAAACCCAAACTGCCTTTTCACCATGTGAAATTCATGTCTTTCTACAAGTCTTCAACACTTGAACTTTTAAACGTGACCCCTTCCTCTCATGATCCCCACCTAATCACAGATGTTCTTAGGTTCTTAATAAATTTTGTGGAATTGGCTGAAATCTGAGAAAGGGACCCTAGAAGGTAACAAGTCCCAACTTAACTTGATCACTCTCACCAAACACCATGTCCTTTTAATATTCTCTTCTTTTCCACTGACATTACCCTAGTATGGGTTCTTATTACCTCTCACTTGGATTATCCACAGCTTCTTAAATGGTCTCTTCTTCCTCCAACTCAAAGGTTCTTAATTCAGGGCTCATGTCCTCCCCAATCCAATGAGCCCATAGATAGACTTCAGAGACCCATACATGTATGTTTTTAAAAATATTTTGATTACTAGTTCAATATAACTGGTTTCCTTGGCAACCCTATGTTTTTATTTTGCATACTCTCAGAAGGGATCCATAGAGTTTACCCTACTGCCAAAGAATTTCATGACCCAAGAAAAGTTAAGAAGCCCTGCTCTAATTAATGCCCCTCCATCAGTCCATTCTGGACACTACATGACACTACCTGAAGTACAACTGTGATTGAGCTACTCTTTTTTACTTCTCAAAACAAAAATTCACACAAGCTTCATAATTTGTCCCAAAGTTATATTTTAGTTACCCATATCTGCATTTTTGAGATCCTTGACTCTTTGCTCTCACTCATTTCATATATCCAATCATTTGCCAAATCTTGTCATTTCTAATTCCATAACACCTTTTGTATTCAACCCCTTCTCACTAACTCACACAGCTAACACCTTAGTTCAGGCCCTGAACACCTCCTGCCAGGATCATTGCAACAGCCTCCTGACTGGTATCTCTGCCTTAAGTTTTCTCCATGCCATTCATCCTCCACACTACTGCCAAAGTGAATTTCCTAAAATAGGTTTGATCATGTCATTTCCTATTCTCCAGCATCAGATATAAACTCCTCTGTTTGACATTTAAAGCTCTTCATAACCTAGCTCCTTCCTATCTTTCATCTTACTTCCACAGACCCATATTCCCATACTATACTAGCCTACCTATAACTCACACATGACACTTCTATTTACTTTGTGCACATTACACCTCTCCCACTACATCATAAACTCTTTTTTTGTTCTTTGCAAGGCAATTGGGGTTAAGTGACTTGCCTAGAGTCACACAACTAACAGGTAAGTGTCATGTGTCTGAGGCATCATTTGAACTCAGGTCCTCCTGACTCCAAGGCTGGTGCTCTATCCACTGCGCCACCTAGCTGCTCCCTTAACTCTTCAAGGCCATTATCTTACTAACCTTTTGTGACTCTCAATATTTCTTAAACAAATAAACTACAAAGTACTAACAATAACCATATTACAATGCACAGGTTTTTTTTTTAAAATTTGGAATCATTTATTTGTCTTTAACACTAATGATTGATATCTATGATTTGATTTTAGGCTGAAAGAAGACAGAAACTAAGCCTGCTACAAGAAAGATGGATTGTAATAAGTAAGTCTTGGACCTAGTTTCTACCTACCTTCACACTCCTTTCTTGCTCTGGGAAATGAATTTTTCCATCCACATTTGAGTGTAAATATGAATGATTAAGACATTGGAAAAGAAACCCAACTGAAGGGCTGGTCTCAAGGACTACTAGAAAAAAAGGTAATTTTTTTTAAAAAAGGATTACTGAGTAAATTACTTCAGGAAAAAAAGTGCATATTTTAATAAATAGATTCATCTGAGTTGTCCAATTGTTATAATAAAAAAAGCTCTGGTAATTTTATGCTTTTTTTTAAAAGACAAATCCTATCTACAAAAACACGCAAACTGTTTTATTGAATCATTTATGTAAGTATGCTATGGTCAAACATTTCATTTTTAACTAGCCAGAACATTTCAAATATATGCAAATAGTCATCAGAAAATTAGTCTTAAAAATAAACTAGCTTAAGGTTACTTCAGTGGATCCACGATTTCATCAATACAGATATTCCCATCATTAGTACAAACTGCAAACTCTCCACACCTATTTATCCAGTGTGGTTCTTAATTGTTATTCAGTCATGTCTGACTCTTTGTGACCCCATTTGGGCATTTCTTGCAAAGATATTGTAGTGGTTTGCCATTTCCTTCCCAGCTCATTTTACAGGTAAGGAAACTGAGGCAAATAGGGTTAACTGAATTGCACAGAGTCACATAGTTATTAAGTATCTACAGTCAAATTTGAACTTAGAAAGATGAATCTTCCTGACTTCAGGCCAGGCACTCTTTCCACTGAGTCAACTAGCTGCCTCATTTTTACTCATTCACCCACAGATATGCCTAATCAATCTATCAACACAGAAAAGGTCTTTTTCCCTTTCATGGACATGAGTGCTGCCACTTAAGCATCCATCTGTTATCCTTTTGCTCTCAACATGCAAAAAACCCCAACTTTTTCTGATCTTCTGTCTTGTGTTTTTGTAGACCCAATTGTTTAGCACAAAGCCTGGCACACAGTAAGCACTTCATAAATTCTTTCTTATCAAATATAATCTTATACTTGCAGGATAATATCCCTAATGGCAGTTCTTGTGTATCAGTCACCATTTGAAATATGCTTTCACTTACTTGCACCTACTATGCATCTCATTAAGGGTTAACTTCTAACTCTGATTCTAAGTTGATGGTATTCTAAGAGTTATACAATACCAAACTATTTCACAGAACATCCATGTTAAAAAGCCAGACTACTGTGCTGTGGTGCAGCTTGGAATCTAGAAAAGTACCGTACAATTTCCTAAATGCTATCTATCTTTTTATTCCTTTATTCCTCCTAATCAATTCTGGCTCTAATACATGATCAAACTGTAGTGTCTAGCCTAGATACTGATATGCTAATTAAACAGACTGGCCTTCCAACTGCAGTCAAAATCTGCACAATAGGCATTTATTTACCTGATTAGTTTTTCCTATATGGATTATTGAGACTATGTTGAGTAATTATGGACCTCTGAGAAAAAGGCTTTATAATGTTCTGGGACCAGATGCATTCAAGCACAGTAGTATCTATGAACAGGACTAACTGGCAGAATCTACCACTTGAAAGCAAGGGTACTTAACCTAGGAGCCATGAACTTGTTTTAAAAATATTTTGATAACTATATTTCACTATAATTAGTGTCCTTTGTAGTATCTTCAGGCATTTAAAAACATTCTGAGAAGGATTTTCAGTGAGAAAAAGGGGTCCAAGACAAAAAAAAAGTTAATCTTTGATATTTATGGAAACCCTCTGCTATTCGAACCCTGCTCATGATATCTCAGGACAAAGATCATTTTTAGCATGAAGATGTATATTTTTTAAATGCCTTCTTACTTAAAGTTAATAAAATCAGAGTTCTCTCTCTGGTTGCATTTATCAAGAAATCTTTTATGGGCTTGACATATGTGTGAGGGACTCCTTAAGAAGAAAAATCTAAACATATGCTTTGCTCTACTGAAGAAAATCCCAAGGTCTTCCCATCTCCCCCAAAATCACCCCCTCCCCAACCCCTTTTAAAGGGAAGGGGGGCTAATCCATAAACACATATAGCTGGATCTTGTACTCTCTACACCTTTCAACTGACAGTGACACTGTAAAGATGTAGTCTACTTTAGATTTTTGGCAAAGGCATGCTAACTCCTTTCACATGTTAATCAAAGATACCCTCAATAAATGAGAGTACAAAACTGTTCTATTTGGCATCTGCTGTCCTCCTGTTAATTTCTTCTATTGATGCTCATGGGGTACTATGATTTCATGGCATCTAATGTCTAGCTATCTGCAAACTTGTTTTCACCACTATCACTTTTTTGTAGTTTTATAAAGTGAAATTAGGCCATCTTTTGCCAGCCTCCTTCACAGAGTTTTATAAAAGTTTGCATTCAAAATTTGGGTTTCCTTTGGTTGTCATACTTTCCATTTCACAAAAAGACTGTGTTACTAAGGCAATTTCTGCACCTTTTCTGGCCCTCTTCTTATGGATATTGGTTTATTATTGACAAGCCTGTTCATGAAATGGTGATAATCAAGGTCAAGAATTTTGCCTTTGTCCAATTCCAGTTTTTCAACCACTGACAGCCTGTCTGAATGCCAATTTAAAAAAGCTTCTCTATATTCTTCTCATTTTTATCATGTCTTTCAATGTGATGTTTTTAACTTCTGTTCTAACTAGTCAATTATCCAACTGCACAGAAACAAGGAATTCTGAAACAACTGCCACATTAGGAAGAAGTCATTTGTCCAACTTTGAAAGACTTAAAAACTCTGATTAATGCAGTGACCAAATACAATTCCAGAGAACCAATGATGAAGTATGCTACTCACTCACCTCTCCTGACAGAGATAACGGACTCAAGATGCAGAAAGATAAAATATTATTTTATTTTTTTATTTCAAATTTTACAAACCAAATATAATTAGTATTAAGTATTAGTATTCCCATAGATTTTATAGAGCAAACAGACACATAAGAAACTGCAAATGTCACAGAGTTTGCTTTCATGTTACACTATGTATGTTACAAGGATTTGGGAGTTTTTTTCCTTTTTTTCCCCCCATAATAAGTAAGGTGAGTAGAAAATAGATACTTGCTAATTAAAAAAAAGGGTTGGGTTTTTTAAAAGATATGCAGCAGATAGAGTGCCAGGTCTGGAGTTAGACAGGTGAGTTCAAATTTGACCCGAGACACTTAGGAGCTGCATGACTCTGGACTTAACCTCTGCTTACCTCACTGCCCTCATTCATAAAACAGAGATAGCACTACCTACACCAAGGTTGTTGTGAGGAGCAAATGAGGTAATAATTGCAAAGTGCCAAGCATAGCGTCTGGCCTACAGTAAGTGCCATGGAAATGTTAGTTATTATTGTTATGAAGATACTGTCAGTTTCATTTTTGTAGTGTTCATCCGATGACTGTCATCTCCAGGACCCTAACAATTTCATCTTAAAGGAAGTCAGGTATTTATGATTTATAGGCACAAGGCCTCTGAATACTCTACATGAAACTTTATTGTCCAACATATTTTGTACCGTCCTCCCCCATGTCATCTTCACAATGACAAGGTTATTAATTTTTAAAGCAATCACCACTATAACTAAGATATCTCTTCTTAGAGTAAGATAAAGAATTGAATTGTCATCTTCTAAAAGGCCACCCTAATTTAGCTAATAGCAATAAAATTATTCTCAAATCAACGCACCTCTAACAAGCCCTGCTTCTAATTCTAGTTCCAACCACACCACTAATGAACCACAAAAGGGAGTCACTTCTGTCCTTCACTTCCTTAAAATCTGGAGAAGTACGACCAAAACCTTGTATTACAAGGGTATCAAAGGACACTAACACCAATATTACAGATTATCTAAAAGGTACGGTATTTTAAAATTCACAATTTCAGGGAGATTATACATAAACATTAAATATCAGAATTCTACAATGATTTTAAGCCTTATGAGGGTAAAGACTCTGGACTTTTATCTAAACTAGGCCAGTACAACATACAGCCTAGCCTACATCATTGCTAAGTTCAAGTTAGTCACAGCTATGGGGAGGAAGGGATATAATAGGCCATGAATTCTGAACTAGAAAGCAAGTGTAGCATGGGACAGTGGTCCACACTGTAGGGAAGGGGGCTCACAGAGGCTATATGTATAAAACAGAAAAAGGATTTCAGGTGGCCCTCGAAATAATGTAGGGTTGCCACTATACATGCTCCTGTTTGTCACGTGACCTGTGGCAACCAACCATCATTGGTCTATCTCTAGTCTAACCTCCCTGGGACCTGAAGAAGTTTAGCCTATTTTAATTTTGGCCCTTACCTACTACCAAGTTGTGCAGATAATGTGCAATAGATCTGAACTCTCACTCAGGGGCTAAACTGAATGCCTCTTCTGATTATTTTTGCCTTTTTGTTTCTCCCTGAAGCACATCTTCCAATCTTTCAAGAAGCATTTCATTCTCTCTTTTAAGAAGAACAGTAGAAAGGTATTCTTCTAGATCCTTTACTTTCTCTAGTCGAATAAGGAATTTATTAAGCACTTACAATAAGGCACTGTACTAAATGCACAAATACAAGCAAGACAGGCCCTGCCCTCAAGGAGTTTATATTCTGATGGGTCAAGACAGCGCGCGCGCGCGTGTGCGTGTGTGTGTGTGTGTGTGTGTGTGTGTGTGTGTAAAAGATACTAGGTATCATTGTTTAGAAAGCAAGATGGAGGTGTGTGTGTGTGTGTGTGTGTGTGTGTGTGTGTGTGTGTAAAAGATACTAGGTAGCATTGTTTAGAAAGCAAGATGGAGGCCTGGATATAAGCACAACAATGCAAAAGCTCTCCTATCAGAGCCCAGGGTAGTTGTAGTGACAAAGTTTAACTGAAACATGATATGTGTGTGTGTGTGTGTGTATATATATATATATATATATATATATATATATATATATATATATATAATATATTACACATACACGTGTGTATATATGTATATACATATGAATATATTTTGCACAAGTGTAGTACATATCACATAGCAAAATATCTGTAGGTCCTTGCAATATGTCCCTAGTCCCTCATTCTTGTTCTGTTTTTCTTGCAAACACTCTGGCTACCTGCCTCTATGGGCAAAGGACTTTGGGTAGATAAGATTTTCTGCCCTAAGATGTTAGTTGGAAATTTCAGACTCTTGCCAATGCCATTATGCAGTCTCAAACCTTTAGCAATTAGTCTTTTAGTTCTAAGAATGCCTCCTGTAGTAATCCAACTGTTAATTCTTTTTTCCTCCTATCCACACAGATAGAAAACAGAAACTATCTATTGTGACTGGCTTCTTAGTTGTACCACTATATTGTACCCAAAAGTTAGAGGGGAGAGGAGAAACAATGGAGATAGACCAGTTAGGAAGCTATTAAAAGGTATAGGTCAAAAGTGATAAGGGCCTAAACTAGGGTGGTATGTTGTATGGAAAGGATGAGCTGACCAAGAGATATTGTGGGGAAAAAAAAACCCCACTACCATAGGATTTGACAAATGATTAGATGTGGGGAGGAAAAGGAAAAAAATCAGAGCAAATTCAGATACTAAATATGAGCATCTAGAAGGATGATGGGAGCAACAATGTAAACAAGAAATATGGGAGAAGTGAGAGTCTGAGAAAAGATGACAGCTTCGGTTTTCATTATACTGAAGTAAGCTATCCAGGTAGATGCGTTCAGCAGACAAGTGAAAATGTGTAACTGAAATTACCATAAACCAATTTAGTGCCAGAATTGCACCACATGTACAGTGTCATTATTTTCAGTAAAGAAACATTAAAATGTAACACTCAAAAATTCATTCAACAACCATTTAGGTACTTATTGATTGCTGTGCACAAAGCACTTTGCTAGGCAATAAAGGAAGATGGAAAGATAATCAGGATACTGTTCCTGTTCGCAAGATAATTACAATCTACCTGAGAAGGAAGAAAGAAAAGACAACAAGAAATTAAAAACATAAAGTAGCAAAAGTGCCACATGAATGGTGAGGCCAGTTCAGTCAGAAAGTAATCATTTCAAGGTAGAATTCAGAAGGGCTTTAAAAGAAGAATACAACAAAAAAGAGAGGAGAGAGACATTTCAGATGGCAAGAACTACTTCAGCAAAGGCTCAGAACAAGGGTTGTGTGCACGTAAGATTTGGTAAACTTCTAGGAACAGGGTATCCTGGAAGATGGTTGAAAAGAGATAGCATTATATGAAACATTTAAATACTAATATAATTAAGAACCCATTGGTATAGGTATAAGATCTTAAGTGACACTGATAGTAGCTTGCTATATACCATGTTCACAAATGTTCTTTACAGAGAAATAATACAAAACCTTTCTGAAGGATTACCATACACTCTCCAAAGTAAAGTCACTATAATTGTTAAGTAAGCCTCTCTCTACTTGGCTCTGATAATACCAACCAGTATAAAAAAAGTAGAGGAAAAAGTCTCTATCCTCACATAACAATTTATATCAATGACAGAGCTAGAAAGACTACTGAGATCACCTTGTCCAAGCCCCTCATTCTACAGATAAAGAAATGAAGAACTAGAGTAACTAAGTGATGTACCCCTTATTACCATGCTGCTTGGTGGCACAGTCAGTACAACCCAAATCCCTTGATTTCATCTATTGTAGAACTTAGGAACAATGTTCTCAGTCTATCTGTCTAGAATCCAAAGCATCTACTACTAAGTCAATAACTACAATCCTATTGAAAAACACTTTCCTATTTCTTTTCCTCAGCTTTATAGAACTCGTATTCTGAACTTCATTCACTCTTCTGAACTTGTGTATTCAAATGACCTTTCCCAGGAATACCTGATTTCCCAGTGTTGACCCTATAACTCATACGCATTAGCCTAATAGAACACCTAAGGCCTTACTTTTTTCACAATGGATACTCATTTTAAAAAAACAAAATAGTTTTTCATATTATATTAACTAGATATTCCCTTGGACCAGAAGTTCTCAATTTTTTTGGCCTCAAAAGCTCTTTATGCTCTTAAAAACTGAGGACACCGTCCCAGAATTTTTGTTTATGTGGGCTCCATCAATATTTACCTTATTAGACGTTAAAATGTCTTAGTATTATTATGAAAAAATAGTTTAGAGCTCATGGACCCCCTCAAAGGATCTAGGGATGTGCAGACTATATTTTAAAAACTGCTGCTTTGGAAAATTAAACATAACTTCAAATGGTAAGACTCTGTGGGTAACAGGACATACTCTAGCAAATCACAGAATTTCAGGTCTCATAAACTTAGCAACCATATAGTTTAACCCACATATAAGAGAAATCCTCAACTATAATATATTTAACAAAGTAGTCACCAAAGCTTCTGCTTAAAGACCTCCAAATTATAAGGAACCCATCACCTATCTAGGCACCCCAAAATAAACTTCTGGCCAGTTAATTCGAACAATTGCTTTTCATTAGCACACTTTTAAGATCAAATCCCCTCATCATATGGCATATGATTACAATTCAATGTAAAACTAAACAGATTATTTTAGGTACATTTGTCATTAATATTAAAAATCAGCATTTGCTGGCTTTATTAAGGCTGGTTGAATGTAGTTCAACTTCTGTTTGATGGTTCACCTACTAAAATGTCTTCAGTTCTATGAGCATAAACTACAACCAAAAGATATGAATATAAAATTGTGATAAATAGCTAACCACAGTTTTAGGAAGACATCCATTTGCCTCTCTCCTAAACATCAGGCTGCTTTCATAGCAGCATGCACAGGAAGCGTTAGCATAGCAAATAATGCTATGAGCAACAGAACCACGACAAGGTCCTTCCTGAGTCTGTTGAACTATATATCCTGACTTGAGAGAAATTATATGGGAAGGAAAAATATTTAAAATGAATCAATCATATGCTATTTATATATAATAATGGTATCAATCCATATTTCTACAAATGTCAGAAGACTGAATAAAAATCTAAATCCAGTCATGCTAATTATAATTCTACTTCACTAGACTCACTCATAAATAAGGAGAGTAGTAATAACACCTATTTACCTGGGGAATCTTACCTGTCACTGGAATTCCCAAAAGGGAAATGACCTAAAATAAGCCCCCAAATAAATTCCCAGGTCAAGAAAATGAACAGAGACATCCTGACTTCTCTCTCAATTCTATCCCCAGCCACCAGCCAACCCCAACCACTATCCCCACCACCCCCTCTCTCCCTTTTGAAACAACAACTAGGAATTGGGAAACTTCTCCCTCCCACTTCAGGTAGCTATTCTAAGAAAAATCAATCTTCATAAACTTCCAGTGAATCTGGGAGAATGCAGAATATCAAAACTGAGAAGATATAACACATTTTTTTAAAAGGTACCATTAACAATGATTCTTGCACTTCTCACGAGCACCCTACTTTTCCCTCCCTTCCCTATCCCTTCTCCCTCCCAGCTCAAATAAATTCCCTGGAGGACAACAAAACATAATTAACACAACACAATTAATGATTCAACTTCCTGGGTCAACAATGTTGAATAGATGGATTTGTACAAATGCCCCCCCAAATTCACCCGATTAGTTAACCAAAAATTTAAAGAGATGAGTATCTTCCCTGAGAGAGTAGGTCTGGGTCTTATTCAAACCAGAGTATCTCCCTAGAATCACTGCCTTTTAGTCATGGAAAGATTCTCAATTCAATTCAACGAACAGCACCAAGTGCAAAGGTAGTATGCACTGTACAAGGCACAAAAACAAAAAAACTAAATCTTTCAAAGAGTTAATACTGACTCCCGGTGTATTGGCAGGCAAATGAGCAGCACCCCCTGGGGTCCCTGGCTTCCTTCAAGTCTGAGCTAAGAATCTCATCTTTTATAGGGCTTTTTACGATCCCCCTTATTTCTAATGCCTTCTCTCTGTTGATTATTCCCAATTTATACAATATTTACTTTGTCTATACATAATTATTTGCATGTTCTCTCTTGCATTACAGTGTGAGTTCCTCAAGGGCAGGGGCTGTGTTTTGCATTTCTTTGTATCTCCACCTGTTACCACAGTGCCAAGGCATATAGTGCTTAATAAATGTTTGTTTACTGACCTAATAAGCATTTGTGTGTTTACTTTCTCAAATACTGTCCTATCTATATCACCCCCAAAGTAATCTGAGTATGTAAGACTAGATCTCACAGAGTAGTACCAGTAACTACCAAGGACAGCAAAGAATTCATGACAATAAATTCATGGTAATTTTAGGATTTACATGGACATTTCACTTGACCAGAAAGAATCTCACATACAAAGAAATTTCTTAGATAGAGCCTCTACTTAAAATATTCCAACATTTTCCTCCCCACCACACACACTCCCCTGAGTTCTCACTCACATCCTCATAAATCTGGTAGATTCTTCTAATAAAAAAGCTTATGGCTGTTTGTAGTCTTTAGGAGAATCTTGGTGCTCAGGCTGAATTTATCTGACTTCTTGACCAACCAAAATTTAATATGCCTTTTTCATCTTGCTAAAAACTCTTTCTAATAAAGATCTAAACCTATATTGAGGGTAATCAAATGAGAAACAATATAAAACAGCCAATCACATCTTTACAGTCACATAACTAAAAAGCATAGAGAAATAAGATGCCAACATATCATCAGTGATTTTTTGAAAACTATTTTTTAGAAGTATTTTTCAATGATAAAAAGCAAAGTCTCCAAGGCTCTCCCCTTTAATCAAATGCCTCCCATAAACATTTTAAGCTCCAGCAAGAAGTCATGATAGCTATAAACCAAGAGATAATTGTTCCACAATCTCATAGTGATCAATAACAAGCCATCAGCTGCAAAAAAAAAGCAGCTGCTGCAAAGGAAGCTAAGGTCTAATATTTGGAGCTAGTTTTATACAATTCTTGAGGCTGTACTCAGACCAATCCTTCCCACCCAAGTCCCTCAAATCCTAATAAATTTTTCACCATAATTATTTATATGCCAAAAGCAAGATTAGCTGAAGAAAGGAATTCTAAGAAAGCCAAAAAGGAAAAACAGTCTCGTTTCTCCTCTTCACTCTCCCTCCACAAAGGTTCATCTGTAAGTCAATTGTTTGGAAATTGGAATATGTGTTTCTATAGCTACAATGTTATAAATGGTGATTAAACTCCTAGGATCCAATTTAACGTTTGTTAAGCTCCTATTATGGGCAAGGTACTATGGGTAAGGTGCCACAGCAAACATGGGAATACTAAGATGACAAACAACACAGTCACTGCTCTCAAGGAGATGAACATTTAATAAAGGGGACAACATGCTGATCTCCAGCATCTCAATACATTCCTTCAAATCTCTCAATTTATATGACTGAATGGGGAGGTCGAAAGATACTATAAAATCTTTGAAATGGAGTTGGAATGTAACCATCAGAACTGCCACCAAAACAGCTGATGCAAAAAAAAATACAGAAGTCAATCGGAGGCTCCTGTTAGGAATTAGTTAAAGAATGAGAAGGCAAATATAACTAAATTGCCCAGATATGATAATAAGTATTCTGGACATTATTTTTTAAATATACCGTATTATAGAATGTTAGGGCTGGAAGGAAGCTCAGATATCGTTGGATTCATTTTTTTTATTTAACCAATGGGGAAAACACTAATCCAAGAGTAGTTAGTGACAGAAATTGGTCCCAGTTTTGGTGATGTTTCCACTACCACTGCACCATCTACTTAATAAGAACAATGATAATATTTTCATAAGTGAACAAATAAAAGTGAAGTTATGTAGTCCAAATAACCTAGGAAAGAAAAAACTTTTGTCTAAACTAGTCATTTTTACTCAAATTTTACCAAATTTCCTATCTAAATGACTCCAGAGATCAGTTTGTCTATTAAGGATCTACAAGTGTTAGTAGACTGCAAGCATAATCTGAGTCAACACCATAACATGGCAACCAACAACAACAACAAAAAACCCAACTATGGTGACCTTAAGTTATATCAAGAGAAGCAAAGCCTATGATAAGATATGTAACAGTGTTTTGGTCAGGGTAGGATAATGATCAGATTGGCAAAAGATCTAAAAAACCACATCACATGAGGATCAATTGAAGACATTAGGAATTTTTAACCTAGAGAAGAGAAAATTATCTAGGGAACATGGTAGCTGTTTTAAAGTATTAGAAGGGGCTAAAAAAAGTAGATTTGTTCTACTTAAGACCAGCGGACAAAACAAGGAAGAAGGGTAGAAGTTACAAAGAAGTAAATTTCCAGTAGAAACAAGCCAATAAGTGGAAGCTGTCAGACAAAAGGGGGAATAAGGAAATCTAGTGAACTATGAGAAACTACTTTAAATTTCTCAGATCTTAAGTCAGGAACTCCCTGAATATCCAAGAATCATTTGAAAAATGTATCATTGAGTAGGATCAAAGGATCACTGACTCAGATTTGTAAAAAGACCTGAAGATACCACATAGTTAAATACACTCATTTTACATATGAGGAAACTGAGACCTAGAGAAAGCAAGTAACTTGCCCAAGGTCACAAAAAAGCAAAATAGCTAAGATTTGCACCCAGCTTTTCTAAATCCAAATCCAGGTTTTTTTTTTATTCGTATTATGCTTCGCTATCTCCAGTTTCTCTCCCTGAGTTTTCAAATTAAGAAAAAACAAGGTGATTTTTTTTTTAGTTCATATAATTTCCACCACAGCAGGCTGCCAATCATAAGAAGCTGTTCTGAAAACTTCAAAATAATAGTTGAAGAGGCAAGATTTACCCTACTTGCTAAAAAATTAAAAGTACTTTCCCATTACTTACATATGCCTTTCTATTGCTCTTATTAATCTTTTAGAGTTTGTGCCAGAAAAGAAATTATGCTCCAGGCTTTATATTCAGGTAACCAAACATTCCTTCCCACCAACAACCCTCTCTCCCGGCCCTCCATTACATACACACAACAAAATAGCTACAAATATATAATTGAGTAAATAGCTTTATATATTGAAAAGTATTCAATATTCAAAAATACTATTTACATGCAATTTTTTTAGGATCACGTTTATTTTGTGAAATTACTTATACTGATAGTGAGACAAAGACCTTGTTTATTCACATTGGACAGTAGTCAATTTCTTTGTCTTTATGATTGATAACAACTGCTATATTTAAGGAGACTGTTCAGTCCTCCACGTAAATTTCTGAGACAATCAAATGAAACAAATCTCTCATGCCATGATCAATTCCTTTGACTTATTTATTCAGAGTTCAAATAGTGAAAAGACCCTGCATGCAACAGTCAAAGCAGAATGTCCAAAGGACAATGCTGATCATTTGGTACAAATTGTCTCTGAAAAGTGTCTTTTGAGTCATATTCAAAAAGTCTTCGGACAAAAAAGCACTGACATAAAAGTTTCACACTGGAAATGAAACAGTTTTTTTGCTATACCTTTACTGTAATAACAACAATCACAACTACTGCTACTAACATTTACATGCCAAGCACTTTACATGCTGAACACTTTACAATTATATTATTTGAACCTCATAATAACTCTGTAAGGTGCTATTATTCCCATTTTACAGATGAAGAAACTGAGGCAATCAAATATCTATTTCCTAATGCTATTATCTGTTGTAGAAGTCAAGAAAAACGTCTGTTCATAAGGAATAAGAAATAACTTCAAATTCATTCTGATCACTTTAAAATTATCTCTGTGGGGCTGCATTCTCCCAATTCCACTTGAGCACCAAATTCAAGGGGAAAATGAAATTCCCAATTCCCATTAAAGAATTAAAATGTGGTGGGAGGACCTTGGCGGGGGGTGGGGGGAGAACAGACACCCCACCCACTAAATGGGAAATGGCTGAATAAATTGTGACAGATGAATGTAATGAAATATTATTTTGTAGTAAGAAATGTCAGCTATGAGAAATTCTGAAAAACATGATTCATATGATCTAACGCAACATGAAAAAAGCAAAACCAGAAGAACACAATACACAAGGACTACCACAATATAAATGAAAAGATCACTAAATGGAAACCAAATTACTGAGTAACTGAAAAACCAATAATGGTCCCTGAGAACAAATAATGAACACCACTCTTCTTCCTCTCAATAGTGAGTCAGGGCACAAAGGCAGAAATGTTGTCTACTCTGTCAGACAATATCACTTTATCAGTTTCTTTTTGCCTATTTGTTTTTATTTGGTACAATGGAGGAAATTTGAAAGATAGGGAAGGGAAAGTATATCCTGAAACAACTGATATAAAAACAAAAGGCATCACTAAAACTTAATTAAAAGAAAATCAAAGGTGTCAAAGTGAAGTCACAATCCCAATTAAAATTAAATTGGAAGCGTTATCCTCAAAAAAATCCAAAAACCCACAGTTAAATACTATATTGTTAATGTTAAGTATGAAACCCTCTGCCTATAATTTAGTAGACATAAAGGGCTAACATACAATTTTAAAAAACAAAAATTAAGAGTACTAAAGTTTGTTATAGTTGCCTAAACTGAACAAACAAGCCCAGAAAAGTGAGAAAAATACAAAATCATAGAAAAGATTATCAGATCACATCCCTTGAGAAATACCATAAAATATTATCTACTATATACACCAAATGAACAGAAATCTCAGCGCACACGACTTTGCTGCTTGCCCACTCTATTTTCAGATAATATAATCTGAAAAAACTAATAAGTAAATTGTTTGAACTCCAAGTTGCTATCTATGTTGGAGAAAGCATAAAATAATTCTGAAAAATATTATGAAATGTTAAATTTTCTAGGGGAAATCATAACTAGAAAACCTTTTAAGTAAAATAAGATACTATTTTGCTATATACATTTTTAAATTGAGAATTTCATCTCCAATTAATAAGCCAACTTTAGTTTTCAGTTGGCACTAGATACTATAGGGATTTCCATCTAATTCTTTTTACCTTCTGCAAAATTCCTTTTTATCACAACTTGCCTTTACCAACTGCCCACTACTTATGGACAAGGTTATTCAGCTTGGCCTAGAATGCAGTTCTTGGGTTTTCCTAAGATCATAAGTACTGTCTTAACTTAAAAATATTATCATTTAACAGTAAAAGTTAAAGGAAGGAGCATGACATCCTACTTTATTTCATCAGTCAATACAGGTGGCAAAGCTGGTAATTAGTTTCCTAGGGTGCAAAGAAGGTCCTCTCCTAGAAACAGAAGTTATCAGAGCTTCACAGGGGTGTTTGGCCCTAAATTCATGACATCCGAATCAATGAAATCAAATTATATCTTTGATAGCATAAGAACTAAGAGATAGTAATTAAACTAATTTAATTTTAATATTTAATTTTAAGTTCTATCATGGCTACAAGATAAAGATTATTAAGATCCTAAATAATAAGATAGATATCCAGGAAATCTGGATATCTAAGCTATACTTGTCTAGAAATTAAAGGACTATTTCTAAATGTAACAAGGGGATTATTTAGTTCCTCTAATTTAGTAAGAGACCTCAGAAAGGCATCTAATACTCAAGAAGTCAGTAATGAACAGCTGATGGTAGTAAACAGCCACTGAAGATAAAGAAATAAGGGATAATCGCCATACAGCAATACTTAAACCTAGTTACCATGCAACATAGTAAATGGTTCCACAGAAAATTAAAAATGTATCAATTAATTGTTGCATGTTTTGATCAAAACAGTAACCTAATTCAAGAAGGTTCACGTAGCATATATTCTATGAAAATCAGGCTTACTTTCATTAGTAGTCAACTCACATGGTTGGTTTTTATAATTTGTTGCTAGTTGGAGCACAGCTGTCTCAAAACTTAAAAGCAGAACATAAGCCATGAAGTTTATTGTACAGCTTATTCAAATACCAACTTGAGGCAAATCACTTAACCCAGCTTTACACTAATTTACCCCAATTTCACCTATTTACTCCCTCAACAAGGAAAAAGTTTCACAGAAACAATCACATGAGCACTTCTTAGGATCACAGAACTGGAAGGGTCCACAGTTCCTTCTACTTCACCGAGGCTTAGAAGAAGATAAGTGATTTGCTCAAGGACACACATTAAGTAGTAGAGCTGGAATTTGAACCTAGGTTCTGATTCCAATTCTAATGTTTTATCCTTTAACATGATCCTTCTTTGGTTTTTAAAGAATTTTCATATGCTCCAACAAACGTGTGAGGCAAGCAAGTTAGAAAAAAACTCCCATGTTACAGATAACAGAATAGGCGTCTAATAAGCCAAAATTAAGTTACTTGTCCAAACTTGTACTGTAATAGCAGACCTGGGAAGATTCCCTGGTCTTCTGACTTCTGAGCCCTACATTCTTTCTTTGTCAGCAGTAGGTACTTCTGAATTATGTGTACTTGGAAATACTTAAATTACCATACAAGGAAACAATATCAGTGCCTTAATGTCCTCATTTGTCTCGGTTTCGTTTGGTCCAGGCCTAAGATTTCACTTGCCTGGTATCAATGAGGACACTTCTATCAATGATGATCAGCTTAACATAAAGTTTTAGAGTGTTTCCTCCGGCAATGAAAAGTCAAGTAACTTGCCAAGGTTCACACAGTCAGCATGTGTCATAGAAGCGACCTGAATTCAACCAAGTCTTCCTGTCTCTAAGGCCAGCTCTCCATTCACCAAAATAGGCTGGTTCTCTCTTCATTTGTTCAAAAGTTGTATACATAACATATATACCATTTAAAATTCCTTGGCCCCAAAGGTATATGAATACACTACTCATCCTTTATTGCTGAGGGGAGACAACTATGAGTATACACTACATATAAAAGATGTGGTTGATGTACTAGTTAGATGTTACTTTTTTTCTTTGTTTTTAAAAATCTTTGTTATAAAAGATAACTCTCAGGGAAACAGAAGTGTGGTGGAACGGATGAAGAAATACAGTTCAGGTGATGTAAAAAAAAATATTATTTTTTTAAAAAATTAAATTCCTGGATGGGAGGATTTCAGATCATTTCAAGACAATTATATTATTGAAATAAGAATAAAAATGTCAATAAAAAGACCCAAAGGAGAAGCAAAACTTTTTTCTCACTTTTGTTTTGTTCTTAAATGTTTTTGTTTTACATCAGGACAAAGATTAATGTCTACAATTCTAATTTTGACTGACAAAATTTAATTGGAATGATGTTTAGATATCACCTAGTTTAATATCTTCCTTCATTTTTCAAATTTTAAGAAGAAACCAAAGGGAAGTTATCATGTAATTCATCACCAGATGCACATAGCCAGTTAATGGTAGAGCTAGGGTTAGCACCATTGCCTCCTAATATCTATTTTAGGAGGCAATCTAACCCATGATCTTTACACTATAATATTCCTAGTTTGATTCACCTATCTTAAATTCATATGCATGCACTTAATTAGATATAAACAAATGTCTTACTGGACTTTTTTCTCCTATCAAGTAGCAAGTTTAACAATATAGCAGAGCAATAATAGATCAAACACTGAATAATAAAGCAGTGAAAGCAATTGCTGAACCCGCCAAAATTATTTTCCTTATACTCAGATTTAATCATAACATATCACACTCTCATCAAACTCTTCAAATGGCTCTTTATTGCCTACAGAGTAAAACAAACTCCTTTTGCCTAAAATCTATTCCCTCTTTCATGTACTATAGCCATAATGAAGTACTGGATTCTTTTCTGCCTTTCCACTAGAAGTAAAAGTCCCTTTAGACCTTCATACAGCACTCTGTAGCTCTCCAATGTGCTTTTTCATATTATACTTATTGGTGTATATATTCTATCATCTTACTATAAGTTCTACAAGGCAAGGACCACAATATATATATCTCAACCACTAAAAATAACAATTATACAGTAGGCACTTAATAAAGGTATACTGAAATGAACCGAATTAGAAATAATTTAATAGGATTATGCCTTTAGAACTGGAACATCAGAAGTCACATCCAATCCAACACAACCCTCTTATTTTACAGATAAGGAAAGTGAAGACCAGAAAGGTTAAGTGACTTTGCCAATGTCACAACAGGAATAAGTGATAGTGACAGGCTTTGAAACCAGTTCCTCTAACCACAGCACTCTTTCCAGTGTACCATTTGGTCTCCTTGTGTCCCTGGTTGAAAAGAAGAATTTGATGACCCAATGATAACAATATATTTTGTAATAGGAGATAAAGAGTACTTCCTACATAGCTTTTAAAGGATTTTTTTTAACTATAAGAACAGAAATTACTTCATTAAGAAGTTTTACACAGACAACACATCAAAATAACTTTGAGGCTTAATCTCATCCCCAGAAAATAGACAAAGATGACAAAAGATGGGAATCTTCAATGCTGAATACTGAAAGACAGGAATGGTAACTAACCATCTAAGAAAAGCAGTGTTCCATACCAATAACCCTTCACCTCTGCAGAGAATGGGAGTGGGGCAAGAGATGTCTTCTCATATCACTACATTGTACTTCTAAGTCATTCTAATTTCTGGTTAAAAGATACAAAGTTCAAGGATTAACAAAAATGTTACTTTCAAAAAATTTTAAAACACTTGAAGTCGATTTTATGTCTTATCTGTAGTTTTGGGAAATGGAAAGGGGATAATATTCTCAAAGGTCCTAGTAAGCATGCCCAGTTTCATCATCGACAAACTCATCAGGACCTTTACATTATAAAATTTCTAGGGCTTTGAAGATTCCACGTCTGTGACAAATGAAGTAAGTTTTCTTTTGTCCTCATTATTTTTGATTACTACAATCCCTTCAGACAGCTAGGTGGCATAGTGGATAAAGTTCTGGGCCTGGAGGCAAGAAGACTCATTTTCCTAAGTCAAATGTGGTCTCAGACACTCACTAGCTCTATGACCCTGGGCAAGTCACCTACCCTTGGTTTGCCTCAATTTCCTCATCCGTACAGTGAAGTGGAGAAAGAAATGATAAAACCATTTCAGTTTCTTTGACAAGAAAAATCTCAAATGGGGTCACAAAGAGTAGGACACAACTGAAATAGCAGAACAATAGCCCCTACAACCTACAAAAGAAATGGTCATTTCAAATGAATCTAAGTGGCTTTAACAAAAACAAACAAAACGGCTGACTAGTCAGAAGTAAGAGTATATATGAACAAGAGGAAGCTTTTGCCATATTCCATCGGTAATAAGCAGTACTTTAAGTATCAGGGTAATAGAGATCAGAATAGGTACTTCTTTATGCTAGCTCATTCTCATCTCTGCAAAAGCAGGCTGAAACACCATTATGTTTTAATTCTAATAAGATCCAAGTTTACAACAAGAACTACTAAATTCAGCCAGTCATTTACTATAACTATCACTGATCTCTAAGAATTTGAATGAATAGCCTTAACAATATGAGATTTATATAACCAGTTTATATTGTCAAATTGTCTTATATATTTACCAATTAGTCTCCCCAAATATTGTAGGAGATGATGTATCTCCATTTAAGTAGGCAAAACAGAGATCAATGTATAATTTATTCAAAGTCACAATCAAACTACAATTCTTTGTCCTCCACTCTCACTCAAATTTTTAAAAAAAATTTGCATACCTTAAAAGTAAATAAATAAATTTGTTTATAAAACAATTTTATCATAATTTGATTTTCGTTCATTCACGGGATATTTACACGTCCTCTTACACTAATGTTGATAGGGAAAACAGAGCAAATTACACAAACTTCAAGATATTTTTAAAAATTACAAGAACTAAAGGTTGGAGAGGCTACAGAAAGACAGGCACAGTAAAACAAAATTGTTAGTAAGCCAACAGCAGCATTAGTGCAACCATTAGGGAAAGTAATATGTAATTACATGAAGTAACAATAATGTCCATATGCCCTTGAACCAGGAATCTCACTATGCACTCCAAGCAAGTCAAAGATAAAGAAAATTCTCATATACTCCAAAATATTTATAGCAGAACTTTTTTTTATAGTAGTAAAGAAATTAGAACAAGGAAGGAGTTCAACTAGAGATAAATGGCTAAACAAACTGTGATACATCAATGTAATAAAATATTACCACAGTGAAAGTAACAACTACTATAAAGAATTCAGAGACTTATATGAACAGAAGCAGAGTAAAGTTAACAGGGAAACTATGCATAAGATTACAAGAAAGTACATGGAAACGATGAAACAAAGTTGAATACTGAATAATAGTGACTAAGAAGAATTTAGGAAATGCCCTTTACTTCCTCCCTGCAGATGTGTGTCATACAGACAGAAAGACAGACAGACAGAGAGAGGTGTATATGGGTATATATGGGTATGTATGGGTATGTATGGGTATGTATGTATATATATATATATATATATATATACATATATATATATATATATATGTATAAATTATTTATGTAAAGATATGCATATGTACATGGGTGAGTGTATGTATGTGTGTGTGTATATACACACACACACACACACACATAGACAGAGGGCATAGGCTGAGCTGAATATGAAGGGAGTATACCTAAAAATAATAAAATTTACTCTTGAGTGGAATGTATTAGGAGTAAGAGAAAGGGAGAAGTAGAATGTAGCAAATTATCTCACATGAAAGAGGGAAGACAGAGCTTTTACAATGGAGGGGAAGAGGGGGGAGATGAAAAGAAATAAGTGAACCTTACTCTCACTGGATTTGGTTTAAGGAGGGAATAACACACACTCAATTGGATATGGAAATCTACTTTACCCTGCAGGAAGGCAAGGGGGGAAGGGGATAGGAGAAGGAAGAGAATAGATGGGACAGCAAATTGGGGAAAGGGATAATCAGAAGCAAACACTATTGTGGGAGGACAAGTCAAGAGCGAGAATGGAATAAATGGAGGGCAGGATAGGACAGAGGTCATGCATGACCTGTATTGAATTGCTTGTTTTCTCAATGAGAGTGGGGCAGGGGGGAGGAGGGGAGAGAATATGGAACTCAAAGCTTTAATAATGAATGTTAAAAATTGTTTTAGCATGCAACTGGAAATTAAGATATACAGGCAATGGAGTATAGAAATCTTTTGCCCTACAGGAAAATAGAGGGGAAGGGGGATGGAAGAAGAGTGGGTAATAGAAAAGATGACAAATTGGAGGAAGGAGTGGATGGGGTGCATGCTGTCGTGGGGTAGGGGGTGGGGAGAGATGGGGAGAAAATTCTGAATTCAAAATCTTGTGGAAGTGAATGTTGAGAACTGAAAATAAATAAATTTTATAAAATTAACTTAAGATTCATTTGATATGTTGGCTAGTTTGCTGAAATGCCACCCTATCCCCATTCAATCTCTTATTCGAGAGATAGATCCCTGGGTAGGAGAGGGGTGGGGAAAGAAAACATGTGGAAATGAAGGTGTGAGAAAAATAAGGAATAAATTAATTTTTTAAAAATCTTTAACACCTATACCAGCATTACTTAATATTTTTTGTGTCATGGACTCCTTTGGCAGTCTGGTAAAAACAGCAGACCTCTTCTCAGAATGTTTTTAAAATACATAGATGTATAATGGAAACCAATTATATTGAAATAGTCATCAAAATATAAAGTTCAAAGACCCTACACATTAAAAATCCCTGATCTCTACACAAAGAACAAAAAATATTGCAGTCTTAAAAAGAAAATTGACATTTAGAAATATTATATAGTGAATCTGCCATTCCCATCCTGTATTTTCCTTATTACTTTGGCAGTATAGCAAAATGGAAGATGTAATGAAATGTAATTGTACATGTATGCATTCATGTACAGACTTTCAATTCTATCTCCATTGTTATAAAAAACTAAATACAGGCAATATACAACTTCTGGGCCTTAATTTATTCATCTGTAAAATAAGGATACTAACACAGAGGATTGTATCAAAGATAATGCAGTAAATTTCTTATTGCTATGTATTAGCTATTTTGATTTTGCTAATAAGCATGTGAAAAAGATATAGCCTAGGATACAGCTTTATCTAATATCAGGGACTGGGGCCTCTTGCAGCTTTTTTTACTGCTTGCTCTCTAACTTTTCTCCACTTAGATAAAATTTTGTAAATAATTCTGATTTGCCTCAATTATATCATATGCAGCCATATAATAATGAAGAATAATTTACTTCAAACTACTGTTATCATTCAGGGGCAAAACATAATTCCAGAAATGGGCTGGCATTAGAAAAGATACATGGAAAAAATGGACAGAACAAAACCTCTCATTAACTGGAATTACAACCTGAAGAAAACTGCATCTCTTTCAAAGAATCACAGAATCTTGGAGCTGGAAGATCCCTCAGAGGCCTAGAAGTCTAATCCCAACCATGCTTAAATTATGAACCCCTCTCATTATCTCTAATAAATAGTTATCCAATTTGATGATCTTCGGCAGAAAAGAACTCCATTTCACTTTTGGGTAGCTCCACTAGGAAATTTTTCCTTATAATCCTCTAGATTCTGACTCCCTGTAACTTACATACATTGATTCAGTCCTTTTGGCTCTGGGGCCAGTTCCACTTTCAACTATCTTCAAAACCCTTTGGTCCTTGCAAAGTTCCAATAAGAGTCAACATATAACAGTCTTGTGAATAAGGAACTTAAAAAGGCAAATTTGCCAGGGAAGCATTCAAACTGAGTTTTAGAACTTCTTTAAATTAGAAAGTTGCTTACAAAGGCATAATTCCAAAGGCATGGGGAGATGGTGGCATGAATTTCTCTGAAATGAAGATGGTTAAAGAAGGTAGCAGGGCTATGTCCAGTATATCTAAAATAAGCATATTAAGTGTTAAGATTGGAAGAGTAAAATTACAGATCTTCAGAGCTGACAAGGACCATCTAGTCTAGCAAGTACCTGAATAGGAATCACCTCTCCAATATCCCTAATTAGTGGTCTTCCAACCTTTGCTTGAAGGCCTTTCCATGTTGAAAAACTTATTAGCAGGGCATCCCACTCCGCTTCTGGACAATTCTAATTGTTGACAAGCTTTTTTTTTTTCTTATACAAAACTGAAATGTATCTCACAAATTCCTCCCTCTTCATTTCTTTTCATAGAAAATCCCCACTGGAATAATTAGGATTACAATAATTTAGTGTTGAAAAGGCCTTCAGACTACATCTTGTCTGACCTCTGCATTTTTTTAAATGAGAAGTCAGGGTTCATAAAGATTAAGTGACTTGCCCAAGATGATACAGGTAGCAAATGACAGAACTGGTTCCTTTTGTGCTTTTATCTCCAGCACCAAGGACAGCATTTGGCATGTAGCAGGTAAGTAATAAATGTATATTAAATGAAGACCTTTTTTCTTTGTACTTAAGTCAATTTGACTTTTTGTTAACTGGAGGCTAACTGAAATCTCTTCTGGTTTCAAACTTTACCAAGAATTATTCTAAAAAAGGTATATTTTACTGCCATATTAAATAGAACAAAATTAACAGAAAAAACAACTTTCAGTGGTCATGGTTACATACAATTATGATTATATAACAGATAATAAGAGCTAATATTTATATAACAACTAAGATTTGCAAAGCATTTTTACATATCTAATTTGGGGTTTTTAATATGCCTTTGAAGTGGGTGCTATTACTATCTCCATATTCAGATAAGAATATTTAGACTTAGGCTACAGCTAAGTAAAAAGTATCTGAGGGAAGATAGGGACTCATGTCTTCCCTACGTCCCTTTCCAAGTCCAACATTCTATCCACTATTGCCAACACCTCATTTCCATGAAAAGCAGGAGATTTATTTTGTCTTGGTATTATTAAGGCCATGAGCCCACACATTTTTACAACTCCTTCCCTAAAACTGGTTCTAAATTCAAGAAGTTAAAAAATAAATAAAAAACATAAGCTAGGGGAAGGATCTTTACAGGACATCTCTGAAAATTGTTGATGTTTTCAAATCCAGTATGACATTATTTAGTTGAGATGTTCAGTAGTATCTGAAGACATAAGGGAATGGACACATGAGAAACAGGACAACAGATAAATCTAGAGTGCCTGTGGCAGCTACTGTAGAGGTACTGGAGATATCAGAGAAGCATCTTGACTCTCAAGGAACTTGTCTTCCATTAA
This sequence comes from Potorous gilbertii, assembly GCA_028658325.1. NCBI lineage: Eukaryota > Metazoa > Chordata > Mammalia > Diprotodontia > Potoroidae > Potorous > Potorous gilbertii. Next base: position 194,952,538 of record CM053771.1, read on the forward strand.
CTGAAGACACACCAAACCCAGCTACAAAGTTTCTGTAATTGTTAGGCAACAAAGGATATGATCATAAAGCAAAAACTCTTAACCTGGTCCGTGCATAGATTTCAGGAAGTCCAGAAATTTCAATGAGAAGAAACTACACCTTCATTTCAGCATAATTGGTTTCCTTTAAAATTATAAGTTTTATGCACTTAAAAACATTATGAGTGGGAGTATTGGCTTTAACAGATAGACAAAAGTATCTACAACACAAAAATGTTAAAGAATCCCTGTCTTCAAGGATAGCTAAGATAGAAATGTTTAGGAAAGAACCCATGCAAACAATACTGCTCAAGTTTGAAAAAAAAAAAAAAAGAGCTTTCTAAAATGTACAGAAGAAGCAAAACAGAATACTTTGAAGTATACTAGGACAATGTAGGTTCATCTAAGACATATGAGAAATCTACTACTTTTTGATAAGGCAATCATGCAGCTATCTAAGGATAAAACTATGGAAGATAAAATCAATGAGTAGAGGGAGGTTTCAAAAAGGTAAATTTCAGTTCAATATAAGGAGCTTTCTAATAACTACAACTGTTGAAAATGATAGTCATCTCTATTAGATATAGTACATAATTTTATTTTCTTTTGTATGTCTACATCAATATTTTAGACTATAAATTCTAAAGAGGATGGCCGTACTACACCCTTATGAACTTAAATGTTCTCTCATTATAATCAGAATGAGAATTGTATTAATTTATGACCTTAAAGAAGTCACAACCCTGAGAAATGTTTTTCTACCTTTAAGCAGGAAACTATGACCTGTCGCCCACAAAAAGATATCAGGAATAATGTCAATGCTAGAAACAGAATACACTTTAGGGAATACAGGCTAACATTTTCATTAGAGAACAACATGGAATAGCAGGAAATCAAAACCAAACTAAGCTGTGAAACTCTGATGAAATGATGCAACTTCTATGAGTCTCAGTTTCCTAATCTATAAAATGAAAGAGTTGAAATTGATGACCTCTAAAGTCTCTTCCAGGATTAATATGCCATGATTATATGAAGCTGCAAACTCATAGAGTTACTAACAAAAATAGGACCAGAACTGATCTTCTGGCTTATATTTTTTCCCACATTTTGTTACCTTTCTTGTAGACTGTGAAAAAAAACAGAAGATTATGAAAATGAATGACATTTTAAAGATGATCCTTGAACCAAAAATGAACCATTTGATCGACATGCAGCAATGTAGATCATTGTACACTGTACACAGTAGGCATTTAATAAATGCCTGAGTGAAAGGCTCCATCAATAACTGTACTTACTACATTGATTTCCTTGGACAAGTTAATAAAGCCCTTTGTGTCTATTTCCTTAGACATCCAAACACTGAATTTGAATCACAGATTATAAGACTATCAGGTACACAGAATACCTCACAAATATTAATTTCCATAATTAAGGGGCAAATACTGCATGAGCAGATGACTGTCTGAATAAGAAGTACTAAAATTCTTCATTTGGTTTTGTCTTCTAGTGCTACTTAACATGTGCATTTTGAAAAACTCAAGAGATCTATTTAATTAAACAATTTTCCTTCATGCTTCCTCTCTAAGGAATCCTCAGTTTAAAAAAAAATTGGAGCATTTTAGTTTAAAGTATTTTACTCTTGAATTTGCAACAAACATTACGAATACAAACGTCTACATAGACTATTTTGTTTACAATTTTTCTTTGGAAATTGAAAATCAGTACCCTACAGTATTATAAAACTCTACGTTCAAACCTACTATAGCTCTTCTAAATGATACCATAAGCAGTGTATGATTCCCTAAAATGTCTTCAAAGCTTACATATTTCACAGGGAACTTAGCAAGATTGCAAGAAGACTGACCGTATTGACTCCAATAAGTGCAAGAAAAAATCTACGGAGAAAAAACACAATATAAATGCAAAACAGTAATGAAACCAACAATACAATGTCATACTGCTGACAAGAGAATATTCCAAAACATCTAAAGACGTTTAAATACATTCCAGATGCAGAAAAGTTAATGAAAATTTTAGAACTAAAAGAATTGAAGAGGTCATCTAGAACAACTTCTTACACAATGCAATTATTTTTTCTATGATTGCTGATTCCAGACAGGGTGCTAGGTGCGTCTCACTTCACTGCTGAAAAGCTCTAAGCTGTTGAAAAAATCCTGATATTCAGCTGAAATCTATTCCCTGTTACTTTCATCCATTGGTTTTATTTGTTTCTAAGAAGCTACGCAGACCACTATCATATCTCCATTTAGTTGCCACTTCTTCAGTCTACACATCTCAAGTTCCTCACATGAAGCTATTTCCAGAACATCTTAATGATCCTCATCTGGTTATCTTCCAATTAGTCAATCTCTTTTAAAATTCTGCACCCATAAATGAATACAAACACTGGAGATGTGATCTGAAACAGGATAGAATCCACTACAATTTTCTCATGATCTGAACACTATTCTTCTGCAAATGCAGTCTAAGATTTTATAATGAAATGTGAGTGACATACCAAGAAACCCTCTTCTCTGTCTCTGGTAACACAAAGATTTGTAGAAACAGGTAGTAAACTTTTGTTTTCAGTTTTTCCTATATTTATAAATTCACTTATATAGAATCAAATATTCAAACTGCTACAGAGTAATACCTTCTTTTCAAGTATAGAAACAGGAAGACCAACTTAATTGTTCTGCAATCCCACATTTGTGAATAACATCTAGTAGGCTTTGTAAGGCTTACAGTAAATGTTCAATAAAAGCAATGCTACTTATAGTTTTTAGAAAGGATAAAATAAATTTGAGGAAAATAGAAAATTCAAGAAAATTCTACCTTAATAATTTGATTACATTAGTAATAACTCATACACAACTGATGCACAAACAAATCACTAGTTTTTATGAAACTAGGCTCTAAGAACTAACTCAAGTAAACTGCAGTTCAGTTTCATTTACTTACCAATCTCTTATGCCCTGGGTTTAAAGATCATTAAGAAAAGCAGAAATGTCACTGGTTTAAATGACCAAATAGGAATGCCAGATATCCATTCCAATATAGCTCCTAAAGAGCTTCCTTTTTATTTTTTCAATTCCAGCACCCAGTGCTGCCAGGAACATAGTTGGTACTTTAAAATATTTGTTGAATCGAGAAGGGGTGGGGGGAGGAACACCTCAGGAGACTCATGGAATTCGAATAAACAAACATTTAACCATCAGAGGGCCAAGCATAGAAGATTAAAAAGACAAACTGAAACTGTCTCTGGGCTATAAGAATAAAGCAACAGGTCTAGGCTACAGTTATTTCAGCAAATTTCTCAGACCCACATTAGAAAACTTGGGATTGGCTTTAATTTTTTTTTTAAGTGAGGAAGAAAAACATTGGTCACAAACCTTTTTTAAACAACTTCAAAAAGGTCAAATAAATCAATTCATAGATTATTAAGATATTGTCTTATAATCATTTAAAAAGTTAAATCTGTTTCAATAGATCAACTCTGAAAATATAATCAATACTTTATCCTTAAAACTTAAAATTTACTATAATAATATATTAACAAATTAGATATTTTTTTTTGGAGAACAATCTTTCTCACCTAGACACACACACACAAGTTTCATTAACATTAAATTAATGACTCTTACAAGCACTCAACAAGAGAATAAATTGAGTTCCTCACATAGCTCTCAAAACACCTCATAATTATATAACATACAATGTGCTAAGTGCTTGTTAAACTGTAAACTGTAGATTTATACTCAATGTAACATATTAAGATGCAGATACTTGGGGTTTTAGATGCATTACATTGCATGAATGTAAACTGAGACTGAAGTCCTATGCATTGAGATGAAAACATACCCCCAGAGGGCTAACTCTGTTTGTATCTTACTTTCTGGTCAAATGGAAACGTCCTCACAGAGCCCTTGATGTGAATTTTAAACTTTTGAGCAAAACGTACCCTGATGTTTTAAGAATTAGTATCTATTAAATTGACACAACAATCGCCACAATCAAGACTATAGCAAAAACAAAAAACAAAAACAAACAAAAAGTTATTTGATAAAGTTCCGTTTTAAACAACTACTACTGAATACTTCCTTTCATCCTCTCCCCACTCCAACGGCTTACTTTTTTTTTAAGAGCACAACTGTCATTCCTGATAACAAAAGTTGTTACTTTACAATCTCTCAAGTTTGAGGGCCTAGATTTTTGCAGCCTGAAAACTACTAGCTTCTTTTGTTATTCACTGATGCAAAGCAACAATCAAATACATACCCTGAAAAAGGCAGAAAAAACAAAGTATTTTCCATACTGGTCTTTTTCCAATTCATTATCACATTCAACTAAAACTATGTAAGAAATCAGAAATAACATGTTAAGGAATACCATACTATTTAAATAGCATTAAGGAAAAGAGGAACACAAGATGCCACAGAATTTTTAAACTGAATTGATTTGCTAAATTTGAGCCAGGAGATACTCAAACCATTTTAAAAAAAATAATTAGCATGCAGTTTTGGAGGTGAGATGAAAGCAGAAAATGTCTGTCAATTTATTCAGCATATTTAATGGATGCCATAAATCCAACCTTTTCATGAATTTTCTAGAGCATATTCATGCCAATCTTTGAGGCTGCTATTGTCACTTTCACACATGCTCATAGGTACCACACTGACAAGGAATGCTATATATGTCAACTACTGGTATAGAGATTAAAAGGACAAACCAGTGATTATCCATTTTCATAGTTATGAATACTAAATATTTAACAAATCTTTTCAAAATAAGATGCACTATTCATGTTCTTTGAAATAAGGTCTTTAATTTCTTTCAAAGATTCATTACAGTATATTTACCTTTTGTCGACATCCCCCTCAAAAATGGGGCTACAATCTTTTCTGAATAAAGCACCTGGCCTATGGACATTTGAGTAAATTTCCAAGTGCCTGATTAGAATACTGCTAAAGTTAGTGGGGGGGGGTACTTTCCTCTCCTAAAAAAAGACACATAACTAGATTTCATTTTACATTCAATACTTTTAAATTAAATACAGCAAGTTGTAATTTTCGCTAAAAGCCCTCCGATAACTCACTAGCTGTATAATTGCTACATCTGGTGGCAACATATCTGAATGCAAGGAGCCAGAAGTTGGACAGCAACTGTAACAGAAAAGAGCAAGAATGACTTGCTTGCACGTAACCTTTATGCTGATATTGTACACGCGCGCGCGCGCACACGCGCACACACACACACACACACACACACACACACACACACACACAGCACAATATCCTTTTCTCTTAGCAAGGAAGTGTTCCCCTTACACTAGAAAACAAGAATGCACAGACACTCCAAAGGTGATGGGGAAGGAAAGTTGCAACCATTTGGAGAGGGTGGTTTAGGAAACCTGCCCACAAGGAGGTTCTTCTTTTCAATGAGTGGGGGCGGCGCAAGGGATCAAAGTCCTCCACGACAACATTTTTTTCCGCAACGTCTCCCTCTCCAATCCCCACAAGGAAGCGACCCCCTCCTCCGGAGGGGCAGCCAGAAGCACGCTGGCCAGTTTCAGGCAGCACAGCAGCTTTCAGGAAGGGGACCGCCTCCGTGGGAGGAGTGCAATAGGCTACGGGGAAAGGGGAGGGGGCCCAAGAAGGATGAAGGCGGTGGGGAAAAGGGAGGGAGGTGAAATCCACCATCGGTGGGGAGAAGGCTGTTAAAGAGTAACTAAGCTCCAAGGTTCGTCTCGGGAGCAAGGACCGAGCCGAGGCACGCCATAAAAAGTGGTGCTCCCTGCCCGCCCTCCATCTCCCAGTGGCCCCCCGAAGCACCCCACCGCCCCCACCGGCCCCTCAGCTCCGGCGGCGGCCCCCTCCGCGGGCGGCCTGCGAACCGGCCCGGGCCGCCCCATCCCCCACCTGCAGGGGCCCCGGGAGGAGGGCTGGGGTACAAGGGGGCGCCCCGGCCGGAGGAGCGGCGCGGGGCGCGGGGCGCGGGGCGCGGCGCGGCGGTATTTACCTTCCTTGGGCCTCCCGGATGGCGGCGTGTGATTCAGCAGGGACCTGGCTGCCGCCGCCGCCGCCGCCGAGCCCGGGGTTGGAGACGTGGAGAGCTGGGACCAAGATGGCGGCCCCTCCAAACTTCCACTGCTACTTTGGACACTCATCAAGCTACTTTCTGGGAAGCGGACACCCCCCCGGCGGCGGCGGCAGCGGCGGCAACGGCGGCACCGGCATCCGCCTCAGTCATGGCCGGGGCCGTGAGGAGCCGAGAGGGGAGGGGAGGGAGGAGAGGAGAAGGGGGAGGGAAGGCGAAGGAGAGGGCGGGCGTCGAGGGGGGGATTCCTTGGGGGCGCCGGCAGGAGGGCGCTCCGAGGGGAGGGGACAGCCCGGCGAGGTTTCCGCGGGCACAAGCCGCTGGCCTCCGCAGTGCGTCCGTCTGCCCCGCTCCTCGCCCGTCTCCGAGGCGGCGGCGGCGGCTGCGCTGGGGCGGGGGGGCTGGGGCTGGCGGCGGAGGCGGCGGCGGCGGCGGGGTAACCTCTGCATCAGTTACAGGAGCAAGCGGAGGAGGAGGCGGCGGCGGCGGCGGCGTCACGCGCCGCCTGTGCAAACACTATCGCGAGGCTCCTGCACCTCCGGTAGCGGCGGCGGCCGCGGGAGCATGAATCGCGGGGGGAGGGACGTGTGCGGGGGGGGAGGGGGGAGATGGGTGGGAAGGAGCTGCGGAGGGAGGAGATGATGGTGATTGACTCCCCCACCTCCTCCTCCTCCTCCTCCTCCTCGCGGGCGACCCCCCACCCCGCCCAATCCCAGTGCAAAGTGTGAACACCCGTCAGCCCGGCGGCCCCAGCTCCCCAGCCCGACTGGAAGTGGCTGAGCGCTCCCGCTCCGCCCGAGGCTCGCCCAGCACACGCGTTCCTCCACCTCCCTCCGGCTCATCGTGCCTGCTCAGAGCTAGTGGTCTCCGCGGGCGCCGCTGCTGCCAGCAGTTCCAGCCGCAGCCACCTGACTTCCCCTTTTTTCTTACGGAAGCTAGGGTTACTGAAAACCCACCCAGCCTGGGACCCCCTCCCATCCACTCACCCACCCCACCCCCTTTTTTTTTTTTTTTTGGCTGGGGATGAGGGCTGTACGTTGTGGAAGAAAAATTGCCCCTCCTGCAGCTGCTTAGCTGTCACTTTGCGGCGTTTTCAGTCTGAAAAGTTTAAACAAGAAGGTTTCTTGTTTCCCGTTTCCCAGATCAGTCATCTTCCTTGCGCTGCTTAAAGGCTGACATAGGGCAGAATGGGAATAACGATGACCATTTAAGTAAAAAGGGAATGGAAAAAGCGACTTAAGAATTTAACGTTTTGTAAAATAAATGACTACTTTGAGATTCTCCAATCAAAGTATTATTGCCATGCTTGTAAAAAATACATTAGTCCTTTATCAAAAACTGCAGAGTAAAAAAAAAGTTTGACTAAAGTTGCAAGGTCTATACTATATTCACTTAATGCTATGTTTAATATCTAGCCATCACTTTAAGGTTTGCAAAGCGCTTTTTACATATGTATATACATGTATGGTGCCTATAGCTACATGAGACTATATATATTTTATATATGGATGTATATATAATATATAGTGCATGTGTATATGGCTATATATAGCTACATACATGTACTGTATATAGATAAATAGCTATGTATACATACATACACATACTGTATTATCACCGTTTTATAAATGAGAAAACAGCCTGAGAGGTTAGGGGACTCGCCCAGGGTCACACAGAGAGTAAACGTTTAAGGCAGGATTCAAACTCAGATCTTAGTGAAGGGGGTGGCACTCTATCCACTCTGCCACCTGGCTGTTTATAGAACAGCCCTATACGCTTGTAAATTAGGAGTTTTTTTCTTTTTTCTCTCTTTCTTTTGTTCTTTTTTAACTAGGGTTAAACTATGATAGCTGTAGCATAGTGGGAAGAGCAATGGATTTGAGATTAGAATCCTAGCTTTGGCACTAGCGTGTGGAAATCATTTAACTGGTGTGCCTCAGTTTTCTCGTTCATAAAATGAAGATATGTCACACACGCAGGGTTTTGATCAACACATGAGAATATATCAAAGTATTTTGCCATCCATATTGTACCCTACAAATGTTATTTCCTGAAAGCACAATTTTGGTTACCATATAATGACCACACATCTTGCAGTTATTTGCACTATGTCTGGTATTTGGAAGTATGTCTTACACGAAATGGAATGCAACATATCAGCTCAAGAAAAATGGAACAGAATGTTTATCTTTTCAAAACTAAATTGGATGGAGCTCAAAAAGATGTATACTCTGATTACCTTAGAAAATAAGTTATTTTTATTTTTCATTTTCATGATTCTGTGTTTCATACACTAATTTTTTGTGTTCATAGAATACTTCGTTGGGATAGCACCTTGAAGTGTTAATCAGACATTTCTTTAGGAACTGTACTACTCAGACTGCTTATTTTGGTAGATTTTCAATTAGTTACTTCTGCAAGTTATATTAGTAGATGAATATTAGACCTTAAAATGTTTTAAATAGATACAGACAGCTCTCAGATTAATATTGAATTCATTTTTACTGGATTTGGAAAGAATGTGGAAAATGAGCCTTCAACCAAAAAACAGGAGAGGTTTGGGTTTTTTTAAGTATACATTATAAAAGAAAATACATTTATATTTTTAAAAGATAACTATTAATAAGGATAACTAGCATTTATATAGCTCTTACTGTTGGGGCAGCTAGGTGGTGCAGTGGATAGAGCACTAGTACAGTAGTCAAGAGGACCTGAGTTCAAATCTTACCTCAGATGCTTGACGCTCACTATCTATGTGACCTTGCGTAAGCAAGTCACCTCACCCCACTTGCCTCATCCTGGGTCATCTCCAGTCAACCTGATGAATATCTGATCACTGGATTCAGATGAAATGAGACCGGTGACCTTCGCAGCCCTCCCTCACTCAAAACAAGGTCAAGTGCAGGTCATGTCATTATTTCTCTGAAGGCATGGTCTTCTTGGGCAACGCAGGATGAAAACACGCACAGCTCCTACTGTGTGTCAGGTTGAAAACACTGTGCTAAACACTTTCCAAATATTTTCTCATTTGATCCTCACCACAACTTTGGGAAGTAATAAAACTATGCCTTGATTTTCAGACCAATAAGTTTAGCCTCCACAATTTCTCCCCTCTCTAATCCCTCCTCTACACAGCTGCCAAATTGCTATTCCTTAAGCACAGGTCTATACATGTCATTTACTTGCTCAAGAAGCCACAGTGTCTCTGTATGGTCTAGGACAAAATATCAACTCTTCTGGCATTTAAATGATTCTATTTTTCACAATCCTACTCTAACCTATCCTTTCTAGCTTTACTGCATGTTACTTCCTTTTACACACTCTACAATCAAGCATTTACCTATTGGGTGCCAAGAACTATAAGTGCAGAGGAGACAAAGTTAAAAATGAACCTTTTGCCCTCAATGAGCTTATATTCTATCCAAAGAGACGGTAACATATAAATATATTTAAAATAAACATAAGGTAATTTGGGAAAATCAGAAAAAGTCTTATGTAGAAGGTATCATTTAAACTGAACTTTGAAGGAAACTAGGGATTCTCTGAGGTAAAGGTGAGAAGGGAATGAATTCTAGGCATGGGGTACAGCCTGTGCAAAAGCAATAAAGGGGAGAATTAAATGTGACATGTCAGGAACAGCAAAACCAGTTTGACTGTACTATAGAGTGCAAGGGGGAGAGGAATACGTAATAAGGCTAAATATATAGATTGTAAGGGTTGAAGGGAACTTTAAACACCAGAGTGGTTTGTAATTCGATTCTAGGGATAATAGGAAGCCACTGGAGTTTATTAAGCAGGGAACTACAATGGTCAGACCTGTCCTTTAAGAGCATGACTTTAAAAAAAATAATGAGTGTGACTGGCAGCTGTGTGAAGTATGTTTGGAGATGGAAGAGGCTTGAGGCAAGGAGACCAGTCAGAAGGCTATTGCAACAATCCTGGTAAGAAGTGATGAGATTGTGAAGGGGAAGGATAACTTTGTGAATGGAGAGTAGGGGGCAGATGCCAGAGATATTGTGGATGTACCAATAGGAAGGATTTGGCAACTGAATGGGCATGTGAGGTGAGAGAGAAAAGTGGAGAATGACTCAGAGGTTGCAGACTGGAGAGTGACTGGAAAAATAGCAATGACTACCAAAAAGAGTGCCTTCAAAAGAGATAGTGATATGAAGTAGCAGGGCTTGTTGTTGAGCTCTTTCTGGCCATGGTGAGTTTAGGATGCCTTTAGGAAATCCAGTTCAAAATGTCTAATGGGTAGCTAGTGACAGGGAACTCAGGAGAGAGAGATTAGTCAAACTGGTCTACTTCCTCTTCTCCTAATATCACCTTCTATTTTGAACTGGCTGCCCCAAATGCCTCACATCCACTCCCTCCACACCTCTACTGCCGCAACTTCCAGGCTTTCTTCAAGACTCAGCTTGAGTGTCACCTAGTAGCTCAGGCCACCTCCCCACCCCCACCCACAAAATTACTCTGTTTATCTTGTAGTTAACCTATCTGTGCACGTGTTGCTTCACTCAATAGAACATGAGCTCCTGAGGGGCAGATGGTTGTCTTCTTCATCCTCAGTACATAGGAGGCTCTTAACAAATGCTTTTGGTTGTGAATCTCATTCTCATATCTTGATTTGATCTCCACAGTACCTCATATCATCACCATATCTAGTCATATAGTCACTACTCTGCTTCAGACCCCTATCATCTGAACTACTTCAATAGTATCATATTAATTCTTCTTTCCAGTCTCTCCCTTCTCTAAGCCATCTTCCATACAGCCATCAAACTAATCTTCTCAAGGATTAGGTCTGACCTAGTCATTGCGCTGCTCGAAAACTCTTCAGAGTCTCCTCCATTGACTGTAGGATAAAATACAAACTCAATTTTAACATTTAGATTCCTGCCCAACCTGGCTCCAGCCTGCCTTTTCAACTTTACTTCACATCACTCCTTTTGTATGTTCAGTATTATAGCCAAACTGGACTTTTAACTATTCCCTAAATTCAACAGTCAATCCCATATCCCATCTCCTACCTCCAAGCAACCACAGAAGCCACCTCCCATAGCTGCAATGCACTTCCTCCCTTTCCCTGGGAGAATCCTAGCTTCTTTCAAGGCTCAGCTCAGTAGCAATCTCTTCCAGGAGACCTTCCCTAGACCCCTCCTCTCCCAGATGTTTGTCTTCTATCTTCATTTTGCCTAGAGCATTTTGTTTACTCTTAGTACCTGTAATTCTCCAATTTATTTTACTTATCAAGGTATGTATTTTATCCCCTAACAAAATGTAAGCTTCTCCAGAGCAGGGACTTTTAGAAATACTACTAAACATTTGTTGAATTGGATTGAGGCAGCAGGTGTATTAGAAAGACTGGAAGACGAAAGAGTCATGTTCTACTCCTGCTTTGCCACAAGATACCAGTATAACAGACCAAGTCACAAATTCTCTGGGCCTCAGCTTCTTTATCTATGAAATGAAGGAGTTAGGATAGATGGCTGCTAAGGATCCTCCAAAATTTTAAAATGCTATTATTGATCAATAATTCCAATTATTCATACACACATATATGTATACACATATACATTTATAATCACCATCCCACCACTCAATAATCCTTCTACTAGGTATTAGTATCTAGTTCCAATAGAACAGATTTGATGGAGGAGCCCTTGTCCTATATACCTTTGATTTTCCAGGTTGCCTTTCTACCAAACCATATTGCAGTTTATTAATGCCTGACATTTTGGATGTTTCTGTTTTACAATGTAAATATAGTAGTTTAGAACATTAATTGTCAACAATGTCTTTCTTATTAGAGTGAATGTTTTTATTCAAGGCATTATATAGAATATATACATATTCACATACATATAGAATATGTTCTACATAGAATATAGAATATATAGAATATAGAACAAGTTTAACAGGCAGGATTCCTGCCCTCTTGAACCTTACAATTTAAGACATTCAAGTTTAAGTTAAGAAAAAAAGACCCACAGATGTATATTAAGCAGATAATGCCACGGGTAATAAGGTTTGTACAAAACCAAATTAAAAAATGTTAACCACCTCATGTCAGCCTAATTGGGAGATGGAATGATTTTTTGAATGATGGAAGAGAGATTTTGGCAATGGGAAATGGAAAATGGGAAATGGAAAAATGTGCCATATGAAGGACATCATGGAAAACAGGAAAATAAGAATGGAATGAGCAAGTAGGGGTAATAGCGAATAAATTTGCCAAGAGAAAATAGAAAGGAAGAATTGGTTTCTTTTAGTTTTGTTTTAGGATAGTAGAATATACAGTGCAGGAATGAAAGTAATTAGAGATTTCTTGGTGAAAGGGCCTAAAATAAAGTCAAGATCTTCTTCCTCAACTGTAAGATGATCATGTTTTACACCATGTATAATGGCCCTACATTTATGTACCTTAGCAACTATCTCCAACAAGCTCAAAATACAGTAGAAACCACATGAGACCCATATTGTCATAAGGAAAGAACTGGAAATAAAGTAGCTGCCCATTAATTGAGGAATAGCTAAATAGATTCTGATACCTGGAGGTAATGGGATATCATTGCATCCTAAATAACAACACATGTGAAGAATTCAGAGAAGATTGGAAAGATATATGAACCCATGAAGAATGAGTAAGCAGAACCATGACAACAATATACACAACTACAACAACGGAAATAGAAACTAGAAACATGGTATCATTGTGACTGCTTGACATCAGAGGAAAGCTGAGGAAATGACTCTTTCTAACTTCTTTGCACAAGTGGAGAACTTCAAAAGAGGCAGCATTTCGTGGGGAATAACTAGGGCACTGAACAAAACCTGGGTTCAAATCCCTACTCAGATTTCTGCTAGCTGTGAGACCCTAGGCAAGTCATTTAATCTGCTTCTCAGTTTCCACATCTGTAAAATAAAGGAGCTGGGACTCAGTGGCCTCTGAGGTACTGTCCAACTCTAAAGCTGTGACAGATTGTATATTCCATGAAATTTCTACCAAGTCCACTTAATAATAATACCTTCCCCAGAGACCACTCTTCAATTTTCCCTATATCTGTCTTGTCAGTACATAGCTGTTTGCATGTTATCTATCTCATTAGAATGTGAGCCCTCTAGAGCAGGGATGATTTTTATCTTTTTTTTTTTTTATTATTTTGTATCCCCAGAGCTTAGCACACTGTCTGCCCCATAGTATGTGCTTAATAGTGCTTGTTGTTATTAGGTAATGTGTTGATTGGGTTTACTAAAGTGCATCCCTTCCCCTCCCCCCCATACATTTTCTCTTTTATTCTTTCTTATAAGGGATAATATTAAGAATAAGACTTGGAAAGAAGGTGATGTAAACACAAGAATTTTTTTTAAATTTGTATTAAAAACAAGTGCTAGATTTGTAGCCAATCTGATTTTAAGTTTCAGCTCTTTCATTTACTACCAGTTTGACATTAGGCAAGGCACAAACACTTTGAGATCAACTAGATGATCTTTAAAGTCTAATCCAGTTCTAAATCTACAATCACTTGACCTTGGCAGATGTCATGGGCAGTATAACAAAATATATATGCTTTTATAATTCTTAAAATCTTATTTCCCTCAAAATATAGAGAAATCATTAATACTTATTGCTAACCCCGCTTATCTTCATTCTCCCTTAGCCACTCCACAACAAACAGTATCTTGCATCCTGTTGGCACTCAAGCATTTTAGAATTGAAAATTCCAGTGGCAAAGGAAGCTGTGGGTTTGATCCTATCAATCACTTATCTGATCAGACGTTTATAAGCAGGTGAGGTCTCCCCTAAATGCTAACCAGGAGATAGGCAGAAGTCACTACAGAAAGGAAGGGAGAATCAAGTCCCTCTGACCCATTACGTACTCACTTTTTTGGCCTATATTTTTAATTCTGCTTGCAGTTCATTTACTAGAGCTCACTAACCATCTAAGCTAAAAAATTAACATAATAGATCAAAGGCACAACTCTTCCCCATCCATTCAAATTGATTGTAAATCCCCAATCCTTTTTCCTTTCTGCTATGTACACACACACAAATCTGAGATCCTGTGATCCACTTAAACACTTGTTTTAATTTAAAACTTTCTTTTTAAAACAGCTTAATTACCCTGTGAAGAAAGGTTATTGTGTTGAATGTGGTTCAGGAAAAAATATATTGGATTTGAACTTAAAAGATTTATGTGCCAATCCTAACTTTGCCACTGAATACCTGTGCAGGTCATTTAACCTTTTCTGGCCTTGTACTTCTGTTAGATCATCATCAAAATCAATGCATATAAGATTTTCTAACTGGAACATGCATATATACATACACATGCATATATGTATTGTGCGTGCATACATATAAACATGTGAATATGTAAATTATCTTTCCTACTATATCAGATGATTTTCTCTAACTTGATCAATCCGTTTAGAAGCTTTGGTCCATACAGAACCAGAAAACTGGAATTGCCAGTTTCTCGAAATTGATTAATAAGCCTGGGGTTAAAAGAAAAAAAGTTACATATTTGACAACCCTGACCAGCTCCAGACACTTTTCCTCCCCCAGCATCAGTTGGAAGCTGTTCTCCAAGGACAGGAATATTACGAAATGTTTACCAAAACAAAGTACAACATGCAAATGGTGCCCATATAGCAGATTTATAATTAACACTATACCTGTTAACAAGGCAGACTGTTTTTGGAAAATAATTTAAAATGTACAAAACCCATTATATACTTGTGTTCTACTTTACTTGGCAGTAATATCATTAGCACAGTTGAGATACAAGTTTTGTACATTATTCTGAGGAACAAAGATGACGAAATGTTCAGCACCTTGACCCCTGCCTCTACAGTAGAAACTTTCCTGGGCAGGAAATTAGGTGTTTGTCTTTGTAAAAATAACAAACATCCCCAATTATGTATAGGAAAAAATGAATACCAAATCTACTGGATCCAAAATTCTGAAATCATTCACTATTTTCCCAGAAAGATAATTTATGTCAAGAGTGAAAAGTCTAAATACTTTACCCCATGTTTTTTAGAAAGTTCAAAAACAACATAGGAACATCTAATCTTTCCTTCTAAATTATTTAAAATGGAAAATTCTTTCCCTATAAATTATTTAAAATGTTACTGCCTAAATCAATCCCACATATAAGATAAGTAGTTACAAAATTGTTGCTTATCCTGGGAAAGTGATAAAGAAGGATTATTTTATAAATATGACTATCTGAGATGGGCAAGTCAGCTTTGGAAAAGTTGATGAATTAATATTTGTACTTACATGTGTAAAACTAATCTATCGTATTATTGTCATTTCCCTTCTTCCTAAATTTGTTTTCATTCCATGTAATAATATAGTTCAAGTTTCTGTTCCATTCTGATGCTGACCCTGGTTTTTTTATACTTCTAATTGCACATTGTCTCAAACTCTTATTTGAATTCTTCCTTTCTTCAGACTTTTTGAATTCCTCAGAACTTTTCTGAATCCTGCTTAGAAACTGATCTGCTAGCATAGTCTATTGTCGTTATTTCTAGTAGTAGACTCTTAATGCAAAAACAGAAAATCCCTCAATCCCCCATTATCGAATCCTATTTCATTTATAAGTCAAAATATCTCAGAATTCTGATGATGATAGATGCTTTATAAATGTTGTGATAAATTGAATGATTTCAGAATTCTCCCTAAAGTCTTTATGGAGCATCCACATGTACATCGAATATTTGATTCTGGTAGTGGCAAGTCTTAAACCCAGAAGGACATTTCTTTTGACTCCTTATTGTCTCTTTGGACTTCCTTGAGCCTTCCTCTGAGAAAGAAAGTTCCATCACAGTGGGCTACTGCTCACATGGGGTGTAGCAACACTTAAGTTTTATGTTCCAGTGACAAGGAACCTAAGCAGGAGACAAACTATTTCTAGCAACACTAGCCAGAATTTCACACCTCATCAGTGTCTACAATTAGGCAATTTGCTGTGTACTTTTTTTCTCCCTAATTTTATCTGGGTTTGTCTAGCTTACCTTCTTATGGACTCTGGGAGGTTAGAATTCTTTGCCCTCTATGTGTGTATTTTATATCTTCATCTTCAATATTTTAAAGACTTTAGGTTGCTTTGGAGGTGAGGATGTTTCTTTCATGTTATATTGTATGGGATAAGGGGGAGAAAGAGCAAAGAAAAGAGCTCCCTTCCAAAGGAAAAAAAATATTCTTTTCTGGCCTCTTTGCAGCAAGTATTGACAAAAGGAGAGTCCTGAACCTACAATCCTGGCGGTGGAAAGAGTTCTAGATTAGGATCCAAAAAACAAGGTCCCATTCATTGGTTGATACTTACTATTTGTGTGACAAGCTGCTTAGAGTTCCTGGGTCTCAGTTTCCTCATCTGGAAGATAAAAGGATCAGACTAAATTATCTGTAAGATCTCTTCCAAATCCAAGTCCCATCCATATTTAAGGGGCTTACAGGTGCAAAGAAAAAGCAAAGCAGACACACTGCAATACTACCTGAGACCTCCTTACACTACAAATGAGGAGGAAGGCCAAGAGGGGAGAACAGTCACGAATTCAGGTGCAACTCCTCCCTGCTTGATTTTACCACAGGAAATGTTAAGGCCCAACAAGGCTCTTACACTCCAATACCATTCCTGCATTGAAGGTGACACCTGGGTTGAAAGGTAGCACACTGAAAACTAAATTCTGAGTTTTTCTCTCCCACTCACAGTGCAAACACCACTTTTCTTGTGGGTTCTAATTCGGCAACAAAAAAAGTATGTTACTTAATCTTGGTCTAGTGCTTTAAAAAGGTTCTACATTGCAGGTTATGATGCAAAACCATAGTTGTATTAGCTAATGACACCTATTTTCCATAAACCACACAGAAAATGCCCAGTTTAGTCACTCAAGAGATTATGTTTGTTTTTGAGATTAGGCACTGTTCATCCAATAAGAGTCCATATCTGATTTGGTCTTCCATCTGATTCTGATGCAAGGCATTTCTCTGGACCCTTGAGAAAATGATCAGCTCACTTCTAAGCACCTGACCTTGAATTAGCAGTTAATGAGAATGATTAAAAATAAAAACATGTTGATCAGAGGAAAAATAATTCACACACACCTAAGGCCCCAGCAGAGACTAATTGGTTTTTGTTCCCATGTTGTAAGGAACTACAGTTGTTCTTTGACTGGGGGAGTTTCCTATTTTTGTTTCAACTCAAAATTATAAGCCCTCCTAATTACATAATAGCTTCTACGCTTAAACTTCATTATTTATAACCTGAGTTTCCTACCAAAATCTCTAAACCTACCTAATTTTATTCCTTGGATTCTTCATTTTAATGACAAGTAAGTGGCCTTTTGAGGTCTTCTTTTCTAACCTTTTCCTTATCTCCCCTTTCCTATTATTTATTTTTTCTTCTCTCTTTAGTCTCCTTTTTGTAAATGACCCTTTCCTCAGTCAACTTTTCCTTTTGGTACTTTTCTGAATTAGTCTAGAACAGTAGTGTCAAACATGTTGAGGTCAGAAACACTCTTGGGTGCAACTTGGAGCAGATTAAAATGTAATTGGAAAATATTGAACAAAACAAATAAAATTACAATAAAACATAAAGAACATTACATTTTAAGAATAGGTCAATATGTGACCCACAGGAATCCTAATACAACTTAATGGTCCCCAGTTTCTATTTGAGTTTTACATCACTGGAGTGGTAGGGGTGTTTCTGGACTAGATTATATACATCTGCTCCCTAAATATTGCTGGTTTAGGGGCACAACTCTTTTTTTAGATTCAAAAAGAACAAAGCAGCTAATTTTCCTGTCACTGTCCCTTAAAAGGGGAGGTTAACTTAAGCTAGCACACACATGCTTGTCTCCTTCCTACCAAATGCTAGTTGTACAAAAACCCATCACAAATCATGAACAGCAAGGTAATCCATTTGTCCAAGCAAAGAACAAACAGAAATCAGAGAAGTTCTCCAGATTAGAATATATGAGGTGATATACAACATGAATGAATTCTTTAGATGGGAGTAAGTTATGATTTAACTTAACCAAAAATGATATGTCACTCAACCAGTCTCCCCCAAGGAGAAAGTCCCCAAAGTCTTTTAGGGATGCAAGCTGCAAGTCAGAGAAATGTTGAGGAGCTGACTTTCTCATACATATCTGCAAAAGAGACTTTTCCCTCTCTCCGCCCTGAAGTGTGTCCCAAAGAAAAACAGAAATTGTGTGAATCTCACAAAGCAGGAATGAAGAATGATTCCCCTCTAGAAATCTTGTGCATCAACTCTACCCCTCATGCAGGAATGTAATACTTAGTCATCATTCTCTCCACCAATAAGGAGAATTTTATGCTAAATGCTCCAGGCTTGAAACCCAAATTACCCTCACATTCAGAATATACTTTATACCATGGTATCACTAAGTAGGTTGAAGATTCATTCCCATAAACCAGAGATTCTTAACCTGTGGTCCACAGGTCTGTGGATAGATTTCAAGGATCCATGAACTTGGATGGGGAAAAAAAATTACATTTTTATTTCAATATAATTATTTTCCTTTGTATTCTTGTGTATTTTATTTTACACATTTAGAAATATTATTCTAAGAAAGGGTCCAAAAGACATAAAAAAGATGAAGAACCACCTGTTACACCATGATAATGCTTCAAATAAAATGTATCACTACCATTCTAAAAGCTCCATGAGGAGACAGACTATTGTTTTGTCCAAATTTTATTCTACCCCACAACCTAGCACTGTGTTCTGCACATAGTAGATACTGAATAAATGTCTGTTGATTTAAATGTGATTTAATTAAAATCCTTGTTTTCTACAAAATTCATTCATATCATACCTACTAGAATAAAAAATGAAAACAACAATACTTTTTTATCCAGGAAATTTAAATGATTTATAGTTATAAATTTGTTGATAATACCTTTGCCTGGAAGGCAAAAATTGGAGAATTATCTCCATTTGACAAAAGAATAAACTGAAGTAGAAGATGACTAAGTCACTTGCAAATAGTTCAACAGGTTTATGTCCTAGGTGAATTAGAAAAAGTTTTATAGAAACTCAGCTGCAAGGAAATAATTTCAATAGAACTAAGAATGCCAACTCAGCATTGGCATTGGTGTTTTTAAGGACTACAAATTATTATTGATCTCAGAAAGTAATTTGCAAATATGAGATTATGCCCTTTGACAAGTCACCCTACCTCCATGAGTCCTTGTTTTCTGTTCTGTTAAAAAATAGACTAAAATATTGGACTAAATGACAACTAAGATCCCTTCCAGCTTTAAATCTCTGGTAATTCTGTAGTAAATACATACATACATGCATGCATATATATAATGTAGGTATATGTATATATACACATGTATGTATGCATATGTACATATAGATAGCTATACACATCTCTATACAGATATGGATATTGCTTTGGCCAAAAGATTTTCTAAAATATAGCTGTAACATTGGACTAAGTATAAACACCAACATATCAAAGGTTCCACAAAGATGGAAGGACTCGTAACAGAAGCCTCAGACCTTTAAGTTGAGCCTACTATTTAGTGATGTAAATAGGAGACAGTTTAACTTAATATAAGATTAAACTATACGAAGATCTTCCACTAATCACACAGCCCCTTTCAAAGATATTTTATTTCACAAATATGTTTTTCACAAATTAATCATTTGTTTTTCTACAAATAAAGGGAAAGAAACCTATCCAATGATGGAAACATTGAACAAGGTTTTATATGTAGTAGGTGCTTAATACATGTTGAATTCTGTCCTGTGACACAAAATTAGGGATCACTCTTCAGAGTGACTTTTAAAAAAAATTTTTTTAAAGAGCTAAAACTGTGCTAAGAATTTTGGGAAATTATATCCATATAAATGAAATAAATATAAAGTATAAGCACGGGTTTCTTACTTATAAGTTCTGTCAAAGTGATAGTTTGTGAACTGAGGCTGTTGCTAAAAGAAATGCTACTGTATCCATTTAAAATAATCAGATAGACCAGACCATAATTACTATAATGAAGAAGAATCATTGGAAGGAAGCAGAAATGACTTACTTTAGTGACAGTAGACACTATATATATGTCAGAACTTTATGAACCTTAGTAAAGTCTCTCCTTGGCATACTATTTTAACTCTAACTTGTAACTAGCCCTTTCTCCCTCCCCTATCCTTTCCCCTTTTTTAAAACTATTACTTGCATTTGCTCATATTCCTTTCTCTGTCTGTCAGAGTCAAGTTCCTTTGTTGTACTATTAGGATGATGTACATGCTGTTTGGCGGAAGGCAGGACCTGAGATCCATCCTCAAGAACTTTTTAAAATTTGCTTTTGGGCCAATATGAGCACAAAACACATTGAAAAAATGTAAGTTGGTACAAGTCAGTCTACACAATTACCCCACCCCACTTAAAGCAAGTAACTGACTAGATGCCAGGCCCTGATACATTTATCAAGTAGAAACACATGTCCATGGTTCACTAGGTGTGAATGAAGGCCTGGACACCTTCCTTGGTGTGATAGGAAATCTATTGGTTATTAAGGGATGCTCTCTGTGGCCTGTACAAAGCCATGGTGTAAGCTGGAATCAAGGGCCTGGCAATTTCTTGCTCCACCAATTTGTCCATAGTATCAATCTTTATACCTAGATTGTGTACCCGTTTAGACTTTATTCTTGTGTACAGTGTCAGGCATTTGTCTATGCCTAGTTTCTGCCACACTTTTATTCAGTTTTCCCAGCAATTTTTGTCGAACAGTGAGTCCTTATCCCAGAAGCTGGGGTCCTTGGGTTTATCAAATAGTAGATTGCTATATTCATTGTCTACTGTGCCTTGAGTACCTAACATATTCCACTTGTCTCCCTTTCTATTTCTTACAAGTGGCTTTTGATAATTGCTGCTTTATAATACAATTTGAGATCTAGTAACAGTAGACCATCTTCCCTAGCATTTCTTTTCATTAGTCCCATTGATATTCTGGACCTTTTTGTTCTTCCAGATGAATTTTGATTCTGTTTTTTCCAGCTCTAGAAAATAATTATCTGATAGTTTAATTGATATGGCACTAAATAAGTAAATTAATTTAGGTAGAATTGTCATTTTTATTGTATTGGCTTGGCCTGACCATGAGAACTGATGTTTTTCCACTTAGATCTGACTTTATTTGTGTGAAAAGTGTCTTGTAGTTGTGTTCATATAGTCCCTGGGTTTGTTTTGACAGGTAAACTCCCAAATATTTTATAGTGTCTACCCTAGCTTTAAATGGGATTTCTCTTTCTATCTCTTGCTGTTGGAGAGAAGAGAATTTCTGCCTAAATTCTGAAGAAGGAAGTGCTTGCAGGAGAGGATCTTGCCTCTGTGCTCCAACACAGCCACCACTACTTTGGCAAGAATAGAATCCTTGTGACCTTCATAAAGTAGTAGATTTGGACTGTTTATCAAGTATCTTAGGATTCCCAGGATAATATTGTCTGCATCAGGAACAAGGAAAGCATATTCAAAGACCCTTGGTGCTACACTGTGCCTATGAGGAACATCGGCAAAAGAACCTCCAGGAACTAGGAGTTACCATCTTTGCCATTTGTACTTTTAGTTTGAACCTACTTTGTCCTGGACTTTGTTTGCTTGTGTAAGTGTGTCACAGATTTTTCTTTCTTATTGGGAGAAAGGAATGTACCAATTGTTCTTACTATACTACCTTAGCAAATATACCTAAATAAAATCTGATTACACCTGGCTGCCTAGTTGATATCACTGATAATTATGACAGGAACCAGAGATATCTGGTTAATGAGATATAGTATTACAAAATAGCCTCCCAAACCTTCAAGAGTATCTCTAGAATTATAAACAAAGTGATTGTCCCTCAGTGCTAGTGGAAGTTGGGATAGCAGCTTCAGCACATGCTGCAAAACTATAAGAACACCAAATTGGAAATCCTGAAAATCAAAAGATATATTAATAAGATTGAAAGTAAGAAAACTCTTGAACTAATAAAACTAAGAGCTGGTTTTATGGAAAAAGTAATAAAATAGATAAATCATTAGGTAATTTGATTTTAAAAAGAAAGAAGAAAATCAAATGACAAAGATCAAAATTTAAAAGGGTGTATTCACCATAAAAAAATATGAAATTAAAGCAATTATTGGACTTATTTTGCTCAATTATATGCCAAATATATCTTATAATCTAAGCAAAATGGATGAATATTTACAAAAATATAAATTGCCCAGACTAAGAGAAGAGGAAATAGAATTCTTAAATAACTCTATCTTAGAAAAGGAAATTGAATAAGCCATCAATGAGTTCCCTAAGAAAAATTTCCCAGGACCAGATGGATTCACAAATGAACTGTATAAAACATTTAAAGAACAATTAATTCTAATACTATAAAAATTATTTGGAAAAATGAGAAAAGGAGTCCTATCAATTTTCTTTTACAACACAAATATGGTACTGATACCCAAAACAAGAAGAGCAAAAACCAGATAAAGAAAATTGTAAAACAATTTCCCTAATGAATATTAATGCAAAAATTTTAAATAAAACACTAGCAAAGAGATTATAGCAATATATCACAAGGATCATACTCTATGACCAGGTGGGATTTGTACAAAGAATGTGGGGCTGGTTCAATATTAGGAAAATCATCAGCATAATTGACATATCAGTAACATAACCAACAAAAATCATGTGATTATCTTAACAGATATAAAAACACGCTTGATAAAACACAACACACACTCCACTGATAAATCCTAGAAAGCATTGAAATAAATGAGGTTTAATCAGCAAGCATTATCTGTAATAGAGATAAATCCAAAGCCTTCCCACTAAGATCAGAAGTGAAATAAGGATGTCTGTTATCACCACTATTATTCCATATTGTCCTAAAAATGTTAGCTATAGCATTATATATATAGAAAAAGAAAATGGAGGAATTAGAATAGGCAATGAGGAAATAAAACTATCACTCTCTGTAAATAATATGATGGTATAAAGAATTCTAGAGAATCAACTAAAAAACTAGTTGAAACATTTAACAACTTTAGCAAAGTTGTTAAATATAAAATCAGCATTTCTATATATTAGCAACAGAGTCCAGCATAAGAGATAGAAATTCCATTAAAACAACTGCATAAAATATAAAATACTTGGGAGTCTAACTACAAAAACAAAGTCAGGAACTATATGAACACAATTACGAAACACTTTTCTCACAAATAAAGTCAGATCTGAAAGACTGAAATATATTAATGGCTCATGGGTAGGTCAAGTCAATATAAAGAAATGACAGTTCTATCTAAACTAATTTATTTATTCAGTGCCACACCAATAAAATTACCAAAAAATATTTTATATAACTAGAAAAAATATTAATAAAATTTATCTGGAAGAACAAAAAATCAAGAGTATCAAAGGAATTGATGAAAAAAAGTGTGGAGGAAGGAGATCTAGTCATACCAGATGTCAATATTATAAAGCAGTGCTCATCAAAACAATCTGGTTTGAAAATAGAGTGGGAAATCACTGGAATAGATAAGTTTAAAATATAAAGTAGTAAATGACCATAGTAATTTAGTGTTTGATAAACCCGAAGATCCAAATGTTTGGGACAAGAACTCACTATTTGAACAAAAACTGCTGGGAAAACTGGAAAATAGTTTAGCAGAAACTAGGTATAGACCAACATCTCATGCCATATACTAAGATAATGTCAAAATAAGTACATAATTTGTACATATAGGGTGAGAACATAAGCAAATTAGAGAGCATGGAGTAGCTTTCCTGTCAGATTTACAGATAAGGGAAGAAGAAGAGACAGAATATTATGGGATGTAAAATGTATAATTTTGATTATGTTAAGTTAAAAAGGTTTCATAGAAACAAAATCAATGTAGCCAAGATTAGAAGGAAAGCAGAAAATGGTGTGGGTGGGATTTTTACAGCAAGCATCTCTGATAAAAGGTTTCATTTATCAAAACTGAGTCAAATTTTTAAGAGTACAAGTCATTTCTCAATTGATGAATGGTCAAAGGCAATGGTCAAATAGGCAGTTTTCAGATGAAGACACCAAAGCTATCAATAGTCATATGAAAAAGTGCTCTAAATTACTATTGATTAGAGAAATTCAAATTAAAACAACCCTAAGGTATTACCTCACATCTATCAGATTGAGTAAAATGATAGAAAAGGGAAATGATAAATGTAGGATGTAAGAAAATTGGTACATTAATGCTTTGTTGGTGGAGTTGTAAACTGATCCAACCATTCTGGAGAGCAATTTGGAATGATGCCCAAAGGACTATAAAACTTTTCTAATCCTTTCACCTAGTAATAAAACCACTACTAGGTCTGGATGCCAAAGAGATTTTTTTTAAAAGGGGGGAAAGACCCTACATGTACAAAAATATTTATAGCAGTTCTTTTTGTGGTGGCAAAGAATTAGAAATTGGGGGGATTTCTATCAATTAAGAAATGGCTGAATAAATTGTGGTATATGATTGTAATGGAATATTATTATTAATTAAGAAATGATAAGCAGTGAAATGAGGAGAACCTGGGGAGGAGAACCAGCAATATTATATGATGTTCAACTGTGAATGACAGCTACTCTCAGGCAATACAATGAACCAAGACAGTTCTGAAGGACTCATGATGAAAAGTCCCATCCACCTCCAGAGAAAGAACTGATGGAGTCTGAATGCAGATTAAAGCATGCTATTTTTCACTTTCTTTATATTTTTTGTTCTTGTATTGTTGTTGGATTTGGTAGTTTTTTTTTTCTTGGTCTATGGCTTCTTTCACAACATGACTAATATGGAAGTATTTTTTGCATGATTGCACAAGTATAATCTATATAAAATTGCTTACCATCTCAGGGAGCAGAGGGTAGAAAGAGAATCTGGAACTCAAATACTTTTTTAAATTAATATTAAAATTGTTTTATATGCAATTTGAGAAACATAAAATATTATTTTTTAAAGTATATACAGCTGGGAAGTCACCCTCACTGAGGATTTTGTTTGCTATTTTCATGGCCTCAGAAGAGAGAAATTAGGCTAAATGCTAAAGGTAATGAGCCCTAGATGACAGCTGTCTTGACTGTGCTATAACTTCAATTGTGAGAATTTATTACATTTTTATGTTTCATCTCTTCATTTATGATGATGAAGATTTTTTTGCTCAAAAGTTTAATTCATTTATCATTGCTTTTGCTTCCAATTTTTATTTGAAAGCCTGATACTGAATAATTGATGTCCTTTTATATGATAGTATTCTTTTAAATATTGTATTATATGTACATTTTGAATATATACACATATGTACACACACACACAAATTTAATATAACATTTTTTTTTAAATCTTCCCCGGCTGAGATTCTCCCACAGGTAAACAAAGCATCCAGGGCAAAGTGGGTTCAAGTTTAAAGAGCACAGGGCAAAGGTGGTAGGTAGTTCATACCTCCTGGAGTTCTTTTAGCTGAAGTCTTCAAGATGATGCCCTTACGTTAAAATAGAAAACTATCTGCTTCTAATAGGGAAGAACTAGTTACAGAGGATTTCATATTCTTATCAATTATTCCTTACCCTAGATTCTTAGGTCCTCTACAGTACTGTGCCAGTCCACCTTTTGAGCCTGATGTTATATTGCTCCATGTACTCTTTGCAGCAGCCAAACTGGCCTGCTAGCCCTCACCTAGACACAAACACATTGCATTTGGCTAACTCTGCACCTTTTGCTTACATTGTTCCCTATGCCTAGACTGTTTTCCTCCTAACTGTTTGCTTATGTACTCCTCATTGTTTAAAACTCAGCTTAAATGCCACCGCTTTCCTGACATTTTCTCTGCTTTCACCAGTTATTAACCCCTTAGATCCTTACATAGTATATTGTTTGTACCTCTCTGCTATGACACCCAGATCAGGAATAATTGAGAAGCTATCTGAATAGATCTAAATGCTTTATTGGCCCATATAGTTCTGGCTAGCAACTACAAGGAGAATGCCTACAGCCTATAATAATATTTTAAGCCTATAATAAGGCTTGAAACTTCCTTCTCTCAGAAATACAGGATTTCATATTTATTGAGGTACTTGTTTCTTTCCTCTCATCCACATATTGGTCTTAAAGAGTTAAATAAGGCATGGAAAAGTTGTGACTTCCCATGGACACATAGTATGTATCAGAGATAGGACTTGAACTTAGATCTTCCTAGCTTCAAGACCATTTAGTTGTACCACACTTAGTGTTAAAAAAAAATAACAAGGTCCCCAAACCTGCCCTATCCCATCCTATTATTTTCTTTCTGGTAAATTTCTTTAGTCTCCTTGACTATCATATATATCTCATATTATTATGTATTATAGTTATTGTGGGTACGTGACATATTCCTCTGTAAGCTCTGTGAAAAGAGGTACTATATGTTATCCAAACTTTGTATCTCTGTCATCACCTAGTGCAGGAATCTGAACACAGATTATTAAATTATTATTAAATGTGGTAATTAATATGACTTATTCTTTCTCTTTTCTTTTTTGTTCTATGGGAGTTAGAACACATGGGAGTAAGTGAAAGTGGCATGGACTTTCTACCTCATCAGTAAAACTTGAAAAGAAAAAGAAAAGCCAGTCCTTTAATTAGTTCTAACAGCCCAGTCTTTTGCCTCTGGATAAAATAGGAAAAAAAAGAACCACTGTGGTATTGGGGGGATGTGGCCTTGAGGTATTTTAGTATTATGCTGTCCTAAAGTCTTGAAGTCATTAACCAACCATTGGTAGATTTGCTTCCAAGTTCTGATGTAGGGAATCAGAAAAGAGATTCCTAAGCAATATCTGGAAATGACAGGATGAGGATGTGATTGAAAACATTGAAGAATTTTTAAAAAGTACCAAATCATATCCACACCTATTTATTTGGAAATTTTTTTCAAAATATTATCTATTATAGTGTTGTGTCATGTATGATTAGTCAGTTTTTAAAGTTCTGCTTTATGTTTTAAGATACAGTGCGAAAATAAGAGTGTAATCTAGATAACAAATAAATAACTCACCTTGTAATTCAGAATATGAGACCAAGGCTCCACCTGATGATGCTGTATGCTAACTTTAGGAAGAGTATAAAAAAGGGAAAAAGAAAACGACAACAACATAGAGGGAAAATTAGTTTTATATTCCACAGAGAAAATAAACTATTTTTAAAAAGAAAACTGTGGTTTTAGAAAAGCAATTAATTTTTTTAATCTTTTGTTTACAATTACATGTAAAAACAAATTATAACATTCATTAAAAAATTTTTTTAGGATCTAAACTCTCTCCTATCCTCCCTACCCTACTCCATTATAGAGAAGGCAACCAGTTTGATATAGGTTATACATGCACAGTCATGCAAAATATATTTCCATATTAGTCATGTTGTGAAAGAAAACACAGATCCTTCTTCCCTCAAAAAACACCAAGAAAAATAGTTTTAAAAAAGTATGCTTTGATTTGCATGCAGACTCCATTGGTTCTTTGTCTTGAGCCATTCTGCAACTGATGGACATCACTTCAATTTCTAATTCTTGCCAACCTTCAAAATTTCTATACCTAACAGACTGTATATTTTTCCTCTTTGAGCCAATCTGATGAGATTAAGGTTCAAGTGTTGTCTGCCATCACCTCCTCTTTTTCCCTCCATTGTGAAAGTTTTTTCATGCCTTTTATATGAGATGATTTACTTCATTCTATCTCTCTCTTCCACCTTCTCCCAATGCATCACTCTTTTTCACTCCTTTACTTTACTTTTTAAAAGTATCATCCTGATATGGTCATTTTACATTTATATTCTATTTATACTCCTTCTAACTGCCCTTATAATGATAAGATTCTTAGGAGTTAAAGATATCATTTTTCCCATATAGGAAGGTAAACAATTTAACCTTATTGCCTCCCTTATGATCTCTTTTCTGTTTACCATTTTATGCTTTTCTAGAGTCTTGTACTTAAAAGACACATTTTTTTTCAGCACTGATCTCTTCATCAAGAGTGCTTGAAAGTTCTCAATTTCATTGCATGTCCATTCCCCAGCCGCTGAAAGACTATACTCAGTTTTGCTGGGTAGATGATTCTTGATTGTAATCGTAGCTCATTTCCCTTCCAGAATATCATATTCCAAGTCCTCTGATACTTTAATGTAGGAACTCCTACATCCTGGGTTATCTTTACTGTGGTTTCATGATATTTGAATTGCTTCTTTCTGACTGCTTGCAATATTTTCTCCTTGATTTTGCTACTTGGGAATTTGGCTATAATATTCTTGGGAGTTTTCACTTTAGGATCTCTTTCAGGAGGTGATTTGTGGATTCTTTCCATTTCTATTTTATCCTCTGGATCTAAGATATCATGTTAGTTTTCCTTGATAATTTCTTGAAAGATGATGTCTAGGCTCTTTTTTTCTTAAATTATGGCTTTTGGGTAATCTAATAATTCTTAATTTATCTCTTCTTGATCTATTTTCTAGGTCAGGTGCTTTTCCAGTAAGATATTTTACAATTTCTTCTCTTTTTTGTTCTTTTGGTTTTGTTTTATTGTTTATTGATGTCTCATGTAATCATTAGTTAGCTTCCATTTGCCCAATTCAAATTTTTAAGGTATTATTTTCTCCATTGAACTTTTTACCCCCTTTCCCATTTGGCCAATTTTTCTTTGTAAGGAGTTCTCTTCAATAGATTTTTGTCCCTCTTTTATCTTTTGGCCTATTCTTTTTTTTATAGTATTGTTTTCTTCAGTAATTTTTCATGTCACCTTTACCAAGTTATTGACTCTTTTTTCTCCATGATTTTCTTGCATCACTCTCATTTCTCTCTTTACTCTACCCTCTACCTTTCTCATTTGGATTTTTAAAATCCATTTTGAGTTCTTCCAGGAGTTGTTTTTGATCCTGAGATCTATTCATATTTTTCTTTAAAGTTTTACATGTAGCTGCTTTGATTTTGTACCTTCATTTGAGTTTAGTTTTTGATCTTTCCTGTCACCATAATAATTTTCTTTAGTCAGATTCTTTTTTTTGTTTGCTTATTTTCACAGACTATTTCTCGACTTCTAATTTATGTTAAAGTGGCTCTGCTCCTTAGGTGGAAAGGGCACTGTCTCATGCTTCAGGTCTTTCTTACTGCTGCTCTTAGAGTTAGCTCTAGAGGTCTGTAAGTTTTCAGTTCTTCCAAGGTGGTGTGGTCTAAGGAAAGATGTTATCAGTGTCCCCACTACTACTATTGCTCCTCCTTGCCCTGGGACTATGACCAGGAACAACATATAGGCAATGCAACAGAACCAACAAAGTGACCACTATAATCTCCTTTTGACCAGTTGTCTGATTCCCTTACTATTTGTGTGCTGAGAGCTCTGGAAGCTGCCACTGACATCCATTCAGTTGCTCTTCAGACTGGCTACTGGCTTGTTGGAGTGCGACCTGCACTGGTCTAGTCTGTGCTAGACTGCATGAACTCCACTCATACTCCAGTGAGATAGATAATTCCTGTCAATCTTCTAAGTTGTCTTGGCTTGGAAAATTGTTTTACCCAAACCTTTTGTTGGTTCTGCCATTCCAGAATTCATTTTGAGGCATTATTTTAAAGTTGTTTGGAGGGGAATTTGGGAGAGCTCAGACAAGTCCCTACCTTTACCCTGGTATCTTGGTTCCACCCTGTGAAAAGCAAAGCATTTAAACTTTTGATCTTTTTATATCAGTTTGAATCATGGCCATTTAGGTAGAATCAAATTTCATTATTTTCAAATGATAGGAAATGCATAGATTCATGGACTTTTTGAGCTGAAAGGGACCTTAATGATCATTTAATACAATCCTCTCATTTTACAAATAGGGAACCTAAATCTCAGCAAGAGTAAGTGATTTGAATAAATCCCATAGACAGTAAGTATTGAAACCAGGATTTGAATATAGGTCTCTTGTCTCTAAGACCAGTGTTATTTCCACTAAAAGGGAGGAGAGGAGGGAAGCATGTTTGTCTAATTTGTTAAATGAAATTTTTTATTCTTTTATTATTTATTAATAATAATAACTTGCATTTATATACCACTTAATATGCCCTAGGCATTATGCTAAGTGATTTATTGGTATTATCTCATTTGATTCTCATAAAAATCCTGGGAGGTAAATGCTATTATTTTCCCCATTTCCAGTTAAGGAAACTGAGATAAACAACTTAAATGATTTTCCTAGGGTCACACAGCTAGTGAGTGTCTAGAGAAAGGTATAAAACAATTTTGGAATTCATAAAATAAGAAAGCTTTCAAAGAGACACACAACATAATGTAAGGCCAAATATAAAGTTAATCTTTTAATGCTATTTAAAGTAAACTACATTGTACAAATCACAAAAATCCCATACTGATGCATGATCTTGTTCTGGAGGTGACTGTTATCTCAAAAAGGCGATGGCTAGCATAGTAGGCCCTACCAAACTAGAAAGGCTTTGAGGATGTCAAATGATGAGTTGTTTGGCAATTTTCTCAGGATCATTCCAGTAAGATTCAGAAAGGGTCATCAAGTAAGCTGGCAGCAGGTATTTTTTTGATCAGAGTAACTCTTCAAATCTAGTTACCAAATGAAAGATGAGTTTTGATTGGCATCTGTGAAATATGCCTACATCAACAAAATCACAGAGCTTGAAGTATTGACGGATTTTGGCATCTCAATTCTAACAATAGCAATGAGATAGTAATTCTAACTACAGAATTGTATAGTAGAGAGAAGAGTGGCTGTGGTGCCAAGGAACCTGTTTTCCAAATGTGACCTTAGGCAAGTGATAATAACTTTTTCTTACTTTCCTCATTTGCCAATTAAGCAAGTTGAAATAAAGGAATTCTAAGGTTCTGTGTGTGTGTGTATGTATGTATGTATGTGTGTATGTATGTTCCAGGAATAGAATTTCCCAGGACTACAGGCTGGCAAAGATATTGCACTAACTCTTAGGAGTTCCTTAGCTCTGCTTTATAAATGTGTCAAACCTAGAATAAGCAAAGTCCATCCAGTCCATATAGCAAGCACAAATAATATGAATAAAAATGCACACTTGGGTTTGGTATGATTTCTTTGCTATCCAATGGTTATAGCTTATCACCAGTTATTCTACCTGCTTCTGGTGCGTCTCACTATCCTTCACCATTTGGAGGAGAAGGAGTCAGTTCTGTGCAGTCGGCATCATTCTAACCTTCGATATACTTAGGTGGAATCATATGTGTGTGTATATGCCTGAGAGCAAAAGTACCAACCTATCGTCCAGTCTTTTTGTAACCATCCCGTCTCTTTGGTCATGACCTTCAGTGTCTACCCCTAGTGAGAGGAATGATTCCAAACAGTTTAGTCCTAATGTTGTCAGTAAATGCTTAACTCCCACTTCAACAACCCATTCTAATTTACTTTTCTTTATTTACCCCATTCCAACTTTCTGTGAGGCCTGTACTTCCAAACAACAGAGGAGGTGATACCCATCACCAATATCCAGACCAGGGGTAAAAAGGTTTGTTTTGTGAAGTTTGGATTCAGTCAGAAAGCCATGGCCACATGTAGCCTCAAGGCCACAGGTTTCCCACCCCTGATGCAGACTATTAGCCTAATATCACATTACTTGGGCTATGAAGGGTGTGTCCTGATCAGAAGGTATATATTATATATGGTTTATACATATATATATATACATATATGTGTGTGTATGTATCATTAGGTGTATATCATGGAGGAAAACAGATTTCTGTCTTAGCACCTCAGTTGTAGAGGTCAAACTAGGTGAAGTTATAACTGGTATAAAAATCAATGATTGCTCCAAATACTAGTTCCAAAAGAGTACATGTGTATGTGTATGCGTGCATGGATGTATGCGTGCTTGCCTGTGCGTGCATATGTGTGTGTGTGTATGTGTGTGTGTGTGTGAAATGTCATCACCATGCCATGGAATAACTGGGTAGGCCACTTGGAATTGTGGGGGTGGGGATTGGAGCAAAGGACATTGAGTGGCTGCAGTCTGGACCTCATTCCCAGATTTGATACAAGGGGTAAGGATGAAGGAGTTAAAGACCACTTTAAAGTTATTAGCACTGGTAATTTCAAGAATAATGGTGTTTTTGATAAAGATAAAGATGCATGTTTTATAGGAATGAGCTCAGTGAGCTTGAGGTATCTATGAGACATCCAGGTGAGATGACTAGAAGTGACTTCATAATCCATTTCCATTATAGAAAAAACAGCCATAAGCAAATATCCTGCTGGTAGTAAGAGAGCATCATTTCCAAATATGAAAGATAACATTTTTACCGATTATGGAAAATCATAGCGTTGAAACGGCAGAACAAAGGCCTTCACTGGATTTTAGTAACATGTTCAAAGGGACCAGAGCAATTAACTTGTTGGCAAGTTGTTTTACCTGGTGAGCAGGATAAAACTGGCGGTGGGGTTGGAGTTCATAACAATCAAAAAACAGAAAAGCCTCCAAAAGAAAACTGGAAAATAAGGCTGATTTAGAAAAAACTGGAAACTAAATTAATTCCCTTACAGAATGACTGAACAAATTATGGTATGTGAATGTAAAGGGATATTATTTCACTATAAGAAATGATAAGCATAAAGAATTCAGAAAAACTAGGACATACTTCTATGAACTGATGCAGGGTAAAATAAGTAAAACAAGGAGAACAATGCCCACAGTAATGTATGGGAAATAAATCTGTGAAAATGTCAAAAGATCTCATCAATACATTGACTAGTCTAGACTCCAGGGGATTGATGGTGAAACATACCTCCTTTCTCTTGGCAGAGAGATAGTAGACTCTACCTAGAAAGTGAAGCCTATGTTGTCACATGTGGACAGAGTTTTGTCTTGTCTTGTTTAACTGTATTTCATTATTCCTAGGAACAACACTAGCATATGTTGAGGATAGGAAGTTGAGGTGATATAAGAAAGAAAAAAGCATCCATGGTACCATTAAAAGAAAAAGGCATGATTGACTGATGATGGAGTAAGGGATGATTAGAAATTAACTTTAAAATCCTATACAAGCAGCAAAATGTAAATGGATAAGCTACTCTTCAAATGCAGAAAAGCAAAATGTTTGCTTATGCAGTTTTTTACTGCTGATAGGCAAATGTATTTCTTTTCATTTTATGTTTAAAGTATATTTACAACACATTTTCCCATTTTAAACTATGCTACTGAGATTACAGTGAACATAATGAAAAAAAGGAAAAATAACATCTCCCCTTAGATTCCAAACCATACCAATAGATTCAACTTTAGCCAATATAATGTAAAATAAAATACAAAATAAAAACCATCAAGTTCTACTTGAGCTGGATGTCAATGC
Organism: Potorous gilbertii; assembly: GCA_028658325.1. Classification (NCBI taxonomy): domain Eukaryota; kingdom Metazoa; phylum Chordata; class Mammalia; order Diprotodontia; family Potoroidae; genus Potorous; species Potorous gilbertii. The sequence continues at coordinate 194,986,034 of CM053771.1, forward strand.
AGCCTTTTCAAATACTATTTCTGAGAGAACTTAGTCATTCTCTATGTGAAGAGACAGGGAAAATGCTATAGATAAGAAAATTCTTTCTGTAACAGTATAGAAATAATAATGTATCTAATCCAAAGGAAGATTTAAAAATAACTCAGAACAGGAGGTAGGGTCTTGGTGGAAAGTTAAAAAGGAGTCTGGGAAAATTTCAGACTACAACTTCCTTTTGAAAGAAGAGACAAATAATTCATGACTATTTCAGCAGATAGGTCTCTAGCATCTTCAGTAAGGCCAGGTTTTTAATGACTTCTCAACAAGTAATTGTGCGAGTAGGGAAAGGATTCCATCCCCACAACAGATAATTAGTGACTGCCCAGTCTGTGACACACCCTTGACACAGAGTAGTTCACAATAATGACTAAATGACTCATGGAATTTTCTTCCCTCGCAATATAGGAAACAAGAAGAAAAACATAGAAAATTGAGGTGGGGGGGGGATGATGGAGAAAAGGAGAAGGGAGGGAGAAAGGGGAGGGAGAGATAACAAAAATTTCTCTCTGTATTAGATCTGATCCTGATGATAACTGTAAATACACATATTCATTGTATAAGACACACGGCAAATGAAAATTCTCCTTCATTTGAGGCAATGAGGGGAAGTGGGCTGGGGGGATTGCTCTTACCTAGCAGAGAAAAGCTCTGCCAAGTAACTTTCCTGAAGCTGGCTTTCAGCATGTGTCTATTGTCTTCTCTGCTTGATGTTGCCCTATTTTAGCTAGATGGTGATATTTGCTAGGTGCTTATATTTTTAAAGCATTCTGCTCTTTACTGAATTTATTTCTCACGACCCTGAAAGGTAGTTAGTAAGAATGATGGTGTTGATGATCATTGACATATAGAGCCTTAACGTTTGCTGCATAAATTATCTAAGATGAACTTCATGATCCAACAGTCATTGTTATGCCCATTTCACAGATAAGAAAGTTGAAACTCTGAGAAGTTTAGTGCCCATGATCAACCAACAAGTATCAGAGGTGGGCTTTGAACCCAGGTCTTTTTGGCTCCAAGTCTATTACCCCCATCTACTCTTTTTCATATTTTAAAATATTTTTATTGATGTATTTTATTTTTCACATCACAGAATTTCTCCCAGGAGCCTTTCCCCTCCTTCTCTCAGAGTTATCTCATTTAATAAATTATATTTGTAAAGGAGGGGAAAAAAGAAAAAGAGGAAGAAGAAACAAAAAATCAGAAAAGCAATCAATATACAAAAAAAAAAAGATCGGAAATATATGCAAAATATATGCATCAAAAAAGTTTGTGGACCTCCCAACTCTGCAAGGGAGTGAGATGAGAATACCTTCTCGTGGCTTCTTCTTCTTCTTCTTTTTTTTTTTAGGAACAGGACGTATTCTCTATAATTTTGCAACATTTCTTTTTGATCGTTTTTATGGTTGTTCTTTCCATTTCTTTTCATTCTCCTTTATTGAATCTTTATTTGGGTCACTTCCACTAACCATAGATGTCCCTCTTGGCTCTGCCTGGGCATTCTTCTCTTCTCCATCTATATTAATTTGCCTCATCTCATCAGTGATCTCATATGGATTCAATTATCATGTCTATGCACAGGATTTTCAGCCCTAATCTGACTCCTGACTTCCAGTCTCAAATCTCCAACTGCCTGTTGAATATCTTGAACTAGACGGAAACAACTTAAATTCAACATGTCCAAAATGGAACTCACTCTCTTTCCCCCAAAATCATCTTCTTCTCCTAATTTCGTTGTTACCATCAAGGCCATTCATCCAAGCTGACAACCTAGATGTCATCCTTAACTCCTCTTTCTCTGTCCTCTCCCCCCATTTCCCAACAGTTCCTAAGTTCTGTTGATTCTACCTTTGCAACCTCTTTTGTATCCTCCTTATATTCTCTTCTCTCTTCTGTCACTCTCTTCTGTCAAAGGATTTCATCACCTCCTACCTTCACTATTGAAATAACCTAATTGTTGCTCTCTCTGCTTCCAACCTCTCCTGGCTGTAGTCTGTCCTCCACTCAGCTATGAAAGGGATCTTTCTAATGAACATCTGACCATATCATCCCTCCCCTCCCCAATTCAGTAAATGCCAGTGGCTCCTGTTGCCTCGAGGATAAAATATAAAGATCTATTCATTTTTTAAAGTCCTTTATAGCCTGACCCCTTCCTACTTTCCACTCTTATTATCTTACTCTCTTCCATGTACAATATAATTCAGAGACACTGGCCATTTTGTTGTTGCTCGTACAAAACATTCCATCTTTCCAACACAATGTCACTAGTTACTTACTCTTCATGCCTGGAATTGTGTCTTCTCATCTCAGCCTTCCAGCTTCTCTGGTTTCTTTCATGTCTCAGCTAAAGTCCTACTTTCTTCAAGAGCCTTTTGCAGACTCCCTTAATGCTATTTCTTTCCCTCTGCATTATCTCCAGTTTATCCTGTATATATCATTTAGACATAGTTGTTTCCATGTTGTCTGCCCTATTTGACTGTGAGCTTCTTCAAAGCAGTAACCATTTTTGCTCCTTTGTATCCCTAGTGCTTAGCACAGTGCCTGACACATAGTAAGTAGGCACTTAATAAATGGTAGTTGACTTGGTTAGCTGTATAAATTGTCTCATTGACTCTGCTTACTTTGCTCTACATCAGATCATATAAATCTTTCCATGCTCCACTATATTCCTCATATTCATTTCTTATGGCATAGTAATATTTCATTACATTTGTGTAACCATTTGTTATTCATATTTTGCAGATGAGAAAAGGGAGGCAGCTTAAGGAACTCACCTGCACATGGCTAAGAAGTGGCAGAGCCAGGACAGCCAGCCAGATCTCTTGATTTCAAATTCAATGCTATTTCTACTTTATCTAGAGCAGTGAGTGATTTGGAGCAACCTAAAAAAATACAAGTAGCAACGTTGAAAGACTTAGTATCAAGACAATGAAACCAACCACAGTTCCAGATGACTCATGATGAAACATTCTTTCCACTTCCAGATAGAGAGCTGATGGAGTCAGAATGCAGACGAAGCTTTTTTCCCTCACATCTATGTGGGAATTTGTTTTGCTTGTTTGTACATATTTGTAACAGGTTTTGTTTTTCTTGTTTATTCAATGAGTCGGGGAGGGGAGGAGAGAGGGAAAGAACTCAGAATTGAAAATCAAATAAAATTGAATTAAAAACAATTTTCCAAAATGTGGTTAGTTCTGTTTGTGTCAGTTCAACCATATGAACCCATAATCAGCATCTGGAAATGACAGTTATATTGCATGCACAGAGTTAAGATTATAGTAGATGCATAATTAATGTTTATTGACTAACTGGAATGAGAAGACATTGATCTGAATCTAAGCTTTGCCATTTACCACTTAGGTGACTGAACAAGTTGTTCTTCTGCCTCAGTTTTTTCATCTGTAGAATAGGGGTAGGGTGGACTAGATTATCTCTAAGGTTATTTCTAGTTCTAAATCTTTGAGTTTTCTATTGCAAAGTTTCTCTAGATGAAAGATTACTTGTGGTACCACATCAAGTCCAAATTTGTATTATTTATCACTTTTCTCGTCAATTTCATCACAGAATTCCTAATCCACAAGGAATAAGCTTGTGATTGTTTCTATTCCATTTTACAAATATTTCCTAATTATTCATTGTGATTTGACTGCCTCTTCATTGTTTAAAAAGTTCTACTCAGTATTTCATCATGAGTCATCATTATTTTATATTCACTGAAACTACAAGGTGGAGAGCATTATACAGTATCAATCCTTACCTTAATTTCATAGCTTCTTATAGGTGAAAGACTTTTAGAGATCATCTAGTCCAATCTCCTACCCAGTACAGAAATGTAATATCCCTGACAGATTGCCAATGTAGCCTTTGCATGAACACTCCTAGTGATAGGGAGCTCATTACTCTTGAGCAATTAACCAATTGCTTATTGTTAGCAAGTTTTTTTGTTCATTGAATGTAAATCTGCCTTGCTGGACCATCTACCTCTCTAGAATTACACCAAATTTATCTAATGTCTTTTTCATGATAGCTTTTCAAGTATTTGAAAATGACTATTATATACTCTTCTTAATCTTTCTTCAACCTAAAAGTCTGTTTTCTTAATATATGTCTGAGCATGTATATATATTTGTATATATACACTCTTACATATATACATATATGTAAAATGAAATACATATGTGTATATACATATACATGAAGTAAGGTTTTACTTTCTATTTTAAAAATGGAATATGTTGGTTTTCACTATTTTAAAATCTCAGTCATTGATTTTTCTTCCAGAAGGACTTATAAATACTTTCAATTCTTGAAATTCAATAAGAGAAAAATAGTTTTCTTTCATGCATATGTAAAAGGTTCATTTGGGTTGATATAATTTCAAATCACTTATTTTATTTTTATCTCTTCCTCATATTACACAATTCTAAACATCCTTTGCTATCCTGCTTGTCTTCAAATGTTCTTGGTATATTAACATTCCCTCTTAAACAGTGGCACTTAAAGATGAACGTAATACTCTAGAAGTGGTCTGGCTAGTGCATAGAACATTGGAACTATTTCCTTTTTTGATCTGGATACTAAACTAAATTTGCATGAATTTGTAAAGCAGCCTTGCCATACTGTTAATTCATTCGAGGTTCTTGGTTAGCTAAAATCCTGAGAATTTTCTCTCCTATGAATTGCTGTTAGCCAGATCTTCCTCATCTTGTATTTGTTCAATTTATTTTTTGAAACTAAATGTAGGAGTTCATGCTTACTCTTTTTAAATGTTGTTGTGTTATACCTCCCTTCATTTCATAGGTGGGGGACTATGAGTGTGGAATAATACACATACGATCAAATGAGGTCAATGTTTTTTATTTTTATTATTTAATCTTTGTTACAAAGAATGGCTCATTGGGTAGAAAAGGGAGAGGAATAAATTCAGAATTCAATGTAATGTAAAAAGAAAAGACATTTATACAACTTTTAGGGGGAAAAATCTTTTTGGACTAGTTTCCAACCTTCAAATCCAACCTATCAAAGCTTCCCTTGGATCTTGATTGCCATCTGCCTTTCTCTCTGATTTGTGTGATCTACACATTTCAGTCTAATGTTTTTCTAAGTAAGATATTGGACTTAATTTCCAGAATCACTTTTTGTGAATAAGTTCAATCTTTCCATTAGTTTTATAGGTTTCCTTTATTTTTACATTACAATGCAATTGTCTGGATAGACCTCAAGATTCAAAGGCCACTGCTTTTGCAGCTGTTGATGACCTGGTTTTTCATTCCATAGGGGGTGTTTTTTTTAATGTGCCTTGTCCAGGATCAAAAATTTGGATTATAGATACAGGACAGGGTTGTCTGGGCATTGGTGTTTCCTGTAGGAGAGGCTTACTTCGATCTCTTTCTGTAGCATGTTAGGGAATAGTGAGCCTTAGAAAATGGAATTATGTTGGTAGAGCTCCTGGAAATTCAACAGTTGTCTATGGCACGGCATAGATCAGAGACTTTAGTGTAAGCCTGAGTCATCTGACAACTCACTACACACACAGACACACACACACACACACACACTCACTCACTCACTCCAAGGTGTCCCAAAAGTCTCAATGCAGTTTTAAGCTGTCATAGTTTAAAGTTTACATAGGTTACAGCTTAAAACTACATAACAATTTTTGGATCACCCCAGAATTTGTTCTATTGATGCCTTATGTTTTTATATAGCAGTCATTTCCAAATATAACTTTCAAACCACCATCCAATAAAGCTTCGCTTGTAACAATGAAAAACAGCTAAGCAAGCCAGCTAACAAAGTGATCCTTCTGAAAGTGCATGCAGCATTCAACAACCATTGCCCCTTACCTCTCTACCAAAGGGGGAGAGATATATTTTCTTATCTGTTTTCTGGAACCAAATTTGGTCATTAATACTATTCAGAGGTTGTCTCTGTTTTATTCTTTTTGGTTTACAGTAGGGTAATCATGTTATATGCTGTTTTCTTGGTTCTGTTTACTTCATTCTGCAAGGGTTCATACATATTCTTCTGAATTTCTCAATATTTTCTTATGGAACAAGGATACCCCATTAGATTTATATAGCTACAGCTTGTTCAACCCTACCCTAATCAGTGGTTATCTATTTTGTTACCATTCTTTATTTTTCTTCCACACAAAAAATGCTGATATAAATACTTTGTTACATATTAGGTGAGATTTGACTTTTACTTAAGAGCTAATGGGAGAAGAATAAAGGACTCCCCTACCTCTGATACTCTCATGGTATTGCCAAGGTTAGTGACTAAAGCATAGGATCACATAATGTTAAAACTAGAGGAGAATGAAAAGATTGTCAACGCCACTCTCTTCATTTTACAGAAGAGCAAACTGAGACCCAGAGAGGGAAGGGGGATTGCCCAAAGGAACACAGTTAATTAGTGATAGAGGCAGGTTGTGTGTGGTTTGTCCTTCGTTCTCTAAGAGGACCATGACATCAGGGAGATGATGACATGACTTGCAATTGACTTTGATTTGAGGGAGGAAGGGTACAGCAAGGTCACCAGCCTCACTTTCTCCTCCAGAGCCAGAGCCATCTGGGTCCAGTGGCCAGATATCAATCAGGACAATTATATAAGGCCCAGGATGCAATGGGAGACCTTGGCCCTTAAGCTAAGGGCTTTTCAAGTTCTCACTTTGAGTGAGGCACAGCCCATTCAATGAATAGACCTCTTTAAGAAGCAAGTCAAAGGATAACCACTTTAATAATAATTAAAAATAAATCAAACTGGGAGGGGAAGATCCTTCAGGTTGCTGGTTATAAGAGAAACAGTTATTGTTTACATTCACTCTGAGCCCAGAGGGTCCCCAAAATAACCATTAAGTGGTACTTGGGCAGGGCAGGGCCCTATTGTAATCCAATTAATGAGATCCAGAGTGAATTGTGTTTAAGGCTTGGTCTTTGAGAAAGAAATCTCCAAGAAACAGTATCCCCAGACTCTACATCTAGTTCTTTTTCTACAATGTAATCACTACTAGATAGAGTTTAAGACCAGAGCTGAGTTAGGGGTGATGTGACCTAGATGCTTACTACAGGTACCTCCCTAAAGGGAAGATAGATGCCCACTGCTGCCACCAATATCACTCATAAGCCCTTTCCTGGTACTCCTTCCATCAGGTATAAAGAACAATTGGGCCAAACATTACCCCCAAACCTAAGACACAGCTTTCCCTTATACAAAGTACATATGGAGAGTGCTCTCAAACTTAAGGATACAAGGGAAGTGAGGAACACATGTGGCAAATGACTACCTCCCACTCATGCATCCAGAAGTTCTCTTTTTCCTTCATGGAGTCCTACTGAATTTCTCCTTTGGTCAAGCTCTCTACTGGGATCCAAGGATTGGTGTCTTTCTAGAAGCCAGACAGGGTTTCTCTGTCACGAAGGGCTATGTTCTCTGAAGCTACTGATGTCCATAGATGATTATCTTCCTCTCCTCCTGTCCCTTATTCCCATTCTGATAGGTGAGAATTTAGCTTTATTTTGCCAGGAACAAGACCATCATAGACTCCCCATCATAGTGTCACTCTCCAGCATCTCACCAGAAACAAGACTTCACTCCTAGCTCCTCTGGTTCTGCCAAGTGAGCCTTTTGCCTTTCTGACCAGGAACCAGGTCACTAGGCCATTTTCTTCAGTGTTGTTAGCACACCCCAACTTCCAACAGCTCTTTATGTTTTGTCTTCTGCTTCCAGAATGTAATTGAAAGAAGGGACTGCTTTGTTTCTTTTTATATGCATCCCTAGAGCTTAGCCTAATGCCTGGCACATAGTAAGCACTTAACAGATTCTTTCTCTCCCTCTCCTTCCTCTTCTCTCTCTCTCTCTCTCTCTCTCTCTCTCTCTCTCTCTCTCTCTCTCTCTCTCTCTCTCTCCCTCCCTCCCTCTCCCTCCCCCTCTCTGTCTTCCTCTCTCTCTCTCCCCCTCTTACCCTCTCTCCCTCTCCCCCCTTCTCTCCCTCTTTCTCTCTCTCTCTC
>CM053771.1:194994581-195072173 GCA_028658325.1 Potorous gilbertii
CACCACCTCCTGCCTCTGGTCACTCTGGTGGCCCCAGCTTCTACCACCATTTACCTTCAATCATTCATAGGCTTTCTGATGGGACCTCTGGATCTCCAAAACTCACAGGGTCACTTGGACACACACTTCCATTTCAGAACAGTGAATTCTGAGAAAAATAAAGACAAAGAAACAAAGGTGGCCATGTGCTCACAAACAGCAAAGCTTGTGGGAGATAAAGTGAGAGTTCCTCTCTTATCAGACGCTAAACTAGATCTAAATAGTCTTGCAAATTGAAGTGAAAGCCACAAACAAAAGAGAGTTAAGGATCCAGTCTTACCTTTCGTAAAGCTACTTATTTCCTGCTCAGCAACCTCTGAGTCATCAGTCCTTGGCCAACAATCCATCAGAAGACTTTTCTTTATCACAGTGCTAGCTTCAAGCAGGGAAAGAAGCAGTCTTCAAGTTTCTACATAATTGGACTGAGACCAGGCTGGCATTATCTGTGCATGCTCCATGGACTTCTCCCTCTACACACACACACACACACACACACACACACACACACACACACACACATACTATATCTGAATTTCTCACATTTGTCATTTATTAAGGAGTATTCCATTATGACTAAACACTACGATTTGTTCAACTGTTTCCCAGTGGATAGGCATTCATTTTTGTTTCCAGGTTTTTGCTACTACAAAATAGACTGTGAATATTTTGATATAAGCAGGACATTTCTGTCATTGACCTCCTTAAGGTCTAGGGTATTTATTTTTTTTTCAGACATTTCTACATCATCCATCTTTGTGCCATCTTTGCAGCAACATTCCCTCAGCACATACAGAATATTTTACTTTTGGATGCATTCTCTCCTTGCTGTACAATACTGCTTTAGTTGAAATTTGTAAGTCATTTTGATGATGAAGGCAGCTAGGGAAGCACAATAGATAGAGTGCTGGGCCTGGAGTCAGGAGGCCTCATCTTCCAAGATGGCCTGAGATGTAGCTGTATGATCCTGGGCAAGTCACTTAACCCTGTTTGCCTCTGTTCCTCATTTGTAAAATGAGTTGGAGAAGGAAATAGCAAAGCACTCCAATGTTATCGCCAAGAAAACCCCAAATGAAGTCATGAAGAGTTGGAAATGACTGAACAACAGATGATGAATGTTCAGCAATTCAGAGTTAGTGGCATAAGTGTCAGTGTTTGTCAGGGTCACATTTCCATACAACTTTGCATGTCTGAAGAAGAGTGAAATAAAAAAATTATTCAATCTTATCTATTTAAGGATATTAAATTTTAAATTTTCTTATACATACAAGGAAACTTTCCAATACTGAAAAGAGACTTAGTGTTCATGTCAGGGGATATGGAGTCAATGCCACTCTCTGCTACCTGTACCTTAGACAAACTAGTCTCTTACTTGCCTTCTCTACTTAAAAAAAAAGATTGATTCGAGATCTCTTTCCCTCTAACTTTAAAGCTATACCTATAATCCAATATTCTTTTTTCTAAATCATACCACTGCTTTATTTATTCCTTGGAGTTAGTTTTATCAATGACTTTTTGTTTTTCTATCACATTTCTGGAAATACTCTCCTCCTTTCTTTTCTGTCTGTCACCCCTTTCATTTCAACAAAGAAATTAAGCAATAAAACTTCCAATACAGTGACTTAGCTGTGTATACACCATTAGCCTTCTGTAGTGATCAATTTCCCTGCCAAGAAGAGGGAGGCATACTTCACTATCTATTGTTTAGGACTATTATTGGTTTGTCAACACTCTAGAATTTGGCTTCTTCAGATGAGCTTTTCATTTATTTTATTGAGGTCATAGCATGTATATGGTTCATCTGGTTCAGTGCATTTTACTCGGCAATCATCTCATTTTGTTTATTTTTTCAGTCATATCTGACATTTCATGACTCCATTTGGGGTTTTCTTGGCAAAGATACTGAAGTAGTTTGCCATTTCCTTCTCCAGTTCATTTTGTAGGTAAGGAAATTGAGACAAATAGGGTAAAGTGACCTACACAGGGTCATGCAGCTAGTGTCTGAGGAGGGATTTGAACTCATGAAGATGAATCTTCCTGACTCCAGGCCCAGCACTCTATCCACTGTGCCTTCCAGTTGCCCATATCATTTCGTGCTGAACAATAATATTCTGCTCCATTAATACACCATATTTTGTTCACTCATTCCCCAATCAATGAGCACCTACTTTGTTTCTAGTTCTTTCACACCAGAAAAAAACACACTGCCCCATTAGAATAGATATTAGATATAGTATATTTGTTGTTGTTTCCTTTTTTAGGGGAAGGGTGAGTGTCACCATCACAAATTGTATCAAATTGATTCAGCCATTCCATTATAAATTCATGTCCTGTAATATTTCTTTCACTAATAGTGTTTCAATTGCTTTCTAACACTCATTTCCTCTGACTTCTTTGTTGAAAAAAAATCTGCCCTTTGTTTTGTGTTGTACATCATAAATATATGCTGCAATATCTGAGTTAAATAGATATTCTCTCTTTCTCTCTTCCTTCCCAGCCTGATGAATAGGACTTGGCAGTTTTGAATTCTGGGGAATGATTAGCATCTACTTAGGTGGAGGCTGTACAATCTAACAGTCATTCTCTTTCAAGTATTTACATGTTCCATAAAGTACACTTCAGCTAGTCTCTGATATGGTTTTTCCTTTTGCCACTTGGAATTGACACTCCTAAATGTGTCACTGGAATTGATAATATCTTTGCTTCCCCTCCCAAGTTCCATTGGTTAACTTCTGGTTATCTAGTGGTTAGGAAGTCATTCCTTATGTGGAATTGAAATCAGACTTTATGGAAATTCCACTTACTGTTCCTAGTTCTGTCCTAAATTTAGGCAGAGCAAGGTCAAATTCCTTTTTCACATGACAACTCTTCAAATCACTGAAAAATTGCTTTCATGTAACTATTAAGTCTTCTCTTCTCCATGCTAAACACCCCTGGTTTCTTGAGATGAATCTCATATTACATGACATTGAGGTCCTCCACCATCCTCATTGCCCTTTGCCACATGCCCTAGATTTTCAATGTCCTTCCCAAAGTATGGCTCCCTAAACTGAACATAATAGGTGGAATGCTATTGTAATATAAGAAATGATGAACATGGTGTCCTCAGAAAACTGGAATGGGCTGATACAAAGTGGAATGTACTATGTACAAAGTAACAGCAATATCATAAGATGATCAGCTATGAATGACTTAGCTATTCTCACAATACAACGATCTGACAGTTCTGAAAGATTTATGATGAAAAATGCTATCCATCCCCAGAGAAAGAACTGATGGTGTCTGAATACAGATTGAAGCATACTTTTTAAACTTTATTTTTCTTGAGTTTTTTTTGTCTGTTTTCTTTCAAGAGATGATTGTTATGAAAATGTCTTGCGTGATTACACATGTATAACCTATATTGAATTGCTTGCCTTCTTAATGGGGGTTGGGGGGAAGGGAGTGAATTTGGAACTCAAAGTTCAAAAAACAAATGTCAAAACTGTTTTTACATATTGCTGGAGAAAAATAAAATACTAAACAAAAAAAGACATTTAAAAAACTGAACATAATACTCTAGATGTGTTCTGATGAAAGCGGAATGCAGTAGGAATATTACCTTCCTTGCTGATCATCAAAGGGATAGTTCGACCGTGTGAAATAGTTGCATATTGTATTAGACACTCTTTTCTGGGGACAGGTTAATCTAAATAAAAAGACTTTTGCCCTAGGACTCAGGAGGCCTCAGCTGTAGTCCCAGTTCCTTTAATAATAATTAAAAAAATAACAATACAACACAATAATGGGTATTCATAATGCGGAGATTGTACAATCAATTTTAGAAAGATTTCCCTCAAAATTAGATTTAATGTATTGCCACTTAAAGAAATAAACTTTGATAATTTGCAAACTTCAAAACAATAATAATGGACGGCATTTATCTGATGCTTTAAGGTTTACCAAGTACTTCACAGATACAATCTCTTTTTATCCTCACAACATCCTCCTTTTACAGATAAGGAAACTAAGGCAGCCAGAGCCCAGGTGACTTGCTCAGAGTCATGCAGTTAGTAAGTGTCTGAGGTCAGATTTGTACTCAAGTCTTCCTAACTCCAGGACCATTGCTCTATCCATCAAGCCATCTTGCTATCTCTACAATCTTTTTGATTTTCATCAATCTTTTGATTTTTCTATATTTTGGGGGATTTTAAAAAATAGATATTAATAACAGATTCAGTTAGTGTTTAGTGTATGAGGTATTGATTAAAACCCATTTTTAAACATATTGCCATTTTTTCCAGAAGTTTTTTGTGACAAGTAATTTCATTCACTAATGTTTTCAAAGCCTAATTTTATCAAACACTAACTTTTTATGTACATCAGATGCTATTTCTGGTTTCTCTGCTGATCTAATTAAGTTTTCTTTTGTAGTGCCAAACATTTTAAAAAAACCAAATAATTATGGTTTTGTAATGTATCTTGTGAACTGGCAACACCAATTCCCTTCACCAGTTTTCTTTTTTTATGCCTCCTCTTGATTCTTGCCAGTCTGTTTTCCTATATACATTTTGTTATTCTTTTAATCTAATTCTATGAAATAATCTATTGATATTTTGATTAGCATTGTACTGAACCCATAAATTAGGTTGGGATTATACTTTTCTTATTCCCATCTCAATTGGGGGGAGGACAGGAAGAAGACAAAATAAATACTTGTTAATTGAAAAATAATTTTTAACTTAAAAAGAATAATAGCTACACCTACCTTTAAGAGTTGCTATGAGGATCAAATGATATTATTTTACTTTTGACCCACTAGGTAAAGCACTTGGTGAATGTTGAAGTGCTATATAAATTACTATATTATTTCTGAAATATAAGTGTAAACTATATTGATAGTGTTCCTGATATCTGCCAATCTAATAATCCTGTCAAAGAAGAAATGAAATTAACATGCCATGACTTCTTTGTAATTAATGGATATGGTGACAGGATCCTGGCTAGGGGATCAATGCTGCTCTTTTCAAATGTTCATAATCCATTCTTTTAATAATAAATTCTAACATTTTGCTAGCAATTGAAATTAAGACGAATAGCAATCTATCTGTCCTGCAAATCCTATAACACTTTCTTCAGTTCTCCAGATTTTCCAAAGATCAGGGACAGCAGTTTTGTAATCGCATTCCATTTTCTGTCAGTTGCTCTGAGTTTCAACTCCACCTCCAGGAGTATCCCCCAGGATAAGTGCATCACCTGAAATCTCATTATCCTTAACAGCACCTTCAAGGTTGCCTCTCTTCTCTGAATGGAGTACCAGAGGAAAAGTAACAAACTCTTCCCAAAACCTTCCTTTATAGAGATTTCAGAATTTTTCAAGTAATTCTTCATTTTGAATCAACAGCTCTACAAACATCATGCCTCCACTCCAACATCCTCCTGGTCCTCTTGTCTTTTTAGCTTCCTTTTGTGTATTGTCTTTCCTCATTAGAATGTAAGCTCCTTAAGAACCTTCCTTCTTCTTTCCTTCTTTTTCTTTCTTTCTATCTTTCATCCTTCTCTTTCTTTCTTCCTTCCTTCCTTCCTTCCTTTCTTTCTTTCTTTCTTTCTTTCTTTCTTTCTTTCTTTCTTTCTTTCTCTCCAGGACTTAGCACAGTGCCTAGCACATGGTATGAGCTTAATAAATATTTATTGATTATTAACACTCAATCTTTAATTCAATTAAAGAGGTGTTTTTAAAGGATTTACTTACTATATGTCAGAACAAGAACCCAAGGTCATACACATAGTAAATGACAGAATTAATTAATGAGTTCCCTGAGCATCTACATTGCTTTCATTAGACAGTCTTTCTTGCCCCTTCCCCCATAACCACACCCTATATTTTTCTTCCTTATCAGAATCATTTGCATTTTTGTCATTAGAATTTTTCCCCGTTCCACCTATCTTGAGTCAACTTTCCTGGGAGAATTTTAGACTATGGGATCATACCTCCCTTTCCTCTGAACTCTTTGAACCGTTTCTCCTTCCATACACCACATAGCATAGTGAGTGGATAGAGAGCTGGCCAGAAAGCTGAGAAGACTAGGGCTCAAGTCACAGGTTTGACTAAGTCGCAGTGCAGTAGGAGAAGATGCTGATATATATTGGTAGAGGAAGTTTCCTCACTAGAAGTCCCCCATGCCAATGAAATCATAGATTGAGTCCTTATCCTTGTCCCTTCTTTGAAAGTCATTCTCCTATATCCTTAGCTGCTCATCTGGTTATCCTCACTTTCCCCCTTTCAATTAGTCAGGAATATAAAGATATTTTGCTGATTTCCTTATAGGTCCCCCATCATTCTTCCTATAGCAACTAATTCTCCTTGTCAGCAAATAATTTCTACCTCAGTCCATTCACCAATCAGAAATGACTGAGTTTTGTTCCTTTATTCCTTTCCCTGCTTACCCTCACGTGGCAGGCCTAAAAAACAGGAGATACAATGAACAGCAAATTCCCTCCCTCAGTGGCAAATGACTAGGAAGGAGATTGTTTCTCCTAGACAGACAATTCATAAATTTAGGTAATCAGACCTTTCATAATTAAGAGTTGAATATAAATGACCTTTACATACTAAATATTACCCACCAAAATCTTTTCCAGAGTGGCTAACAAGGAGTAAAATGCTCTGATTGAAAGTTCACCTCTTTCCTTTCTCCAGCCCTGCTTTGGTAGAGGTGTTAATGAGCTGCAAAAAGTATAAAAAGCAGGCAGCAGGAGGGAGAAGCATAATCTCACAACTGGATCATTGGAACCTGAATAACTGAGAGGAAACTGATGTCAAACTGCAGGGAAAATGGATGTAGTCTTGTGTCCATTATATACACAAGCACTTAAAGCACTTTTAGGCATGATCTAATGAAAGCTGGCAATGGTCTTTTAAAGGAGGTTTGCCCAAGGTCACAGAGGGGATGGGGAGTGGGAATGAATGTACTTGTAAAAAAATTTCACAGTGTAGATGACAGTATGTGGGTCTGTTGCAGAGCTGACATTTTTGAATTGTGATGCTAGAGAAGACTTTTGAGATTCTGTTGGATTAGAAAGGATATCAGATTACTCAATATTAAAGAAATTAATTCAGGCTATTCACGGGAAAAACAAATACTAATATTAAAACTGAAGCTTAAATACTTTGATCCCGTAGTGAGAAGATGGGACTGAAGATTGGAAAAAACTCTGATGACCAAAGGAGAAGGGTATGACAGAGGATGAGATGGATAGATAGTGTCTTGAAAACTACAAACATGAACTTGGACCAACTCAGAGAGAGTGGAGGTTAAAGGACCTGGCATAGGATGGTCTGTGGGGCCAGACACGAGACTGAATAAATGAACAACTACAAAAAAAGATAAGAATAAACAAAGGAATTAGGTAACAATCATTTCCCCTTCCCACCCAAGGGTGGGCCAACTTGGGACTTTCTCAGGACAGAGAATAGACCTACTCCACTATAACCTCTGCTCTCTATCCTCCAGGGTTTTCCTGCACAGTGAGATCTGCGAGAACTCCTGAGAGGGATTTCCTTATCTCTCCAAACCCTGTTCCCTATCTTCACATAACCCCCACCCCCAGTCCCCCACACCACTGCCATATCCCCAAAGAAGAAGAGGAAATAGCAAGGGGAAGCATATTACCAAGAATTTTAAAGTTGGAACGGATCTTAGGGGCCATCTAATTCAACTAATCAATCAACAAGCATTTATTAGTCAGTCACCTTCCAGGTGCCAGCCACTCTACTAGATTCTGGTTATACAAAAACAAAAACAAAACTGTCCTTGATCTTAAGAAATGTTCTTTTCCTCAGAGGAAACAATGTACACACATATAAATAAATACAAAATATATCCTGTGGCTCGTTGGATAGAGTGCCAGGCCAGTACAAATCCTACCTCATACTTTATTAGCTGTGTGATCCTGGGCAAGTCACTTAACCTTGTTTGCCTCAATTTCCTCTTTGGTAAAATAAGTTAGAGAATGAAATGGCAAATCACTCCAGAATCTTTGACAAAAACCCCCCAAACCCAAAAGGGGTCACAAAGAGTTGGACATTACTGAAATGTGCTAACCAAAAAAAGTGCTTTTCAGGGGAAGGAACAGAGTAGCTGAGGGGATCAGAACAAGCCTCATATAGGAATTGGCACTTGAGCCAAACTTTGAAGCAAGTTAGGGATCCCAAAAGCTGAAATTGATGAGGAGTGTATTCCAGGCACAAAGTATAACTTCTTCAAAGGCATAGAGATAGGAGATATGCTATTGAGCTGGAGGAACAGCTAGCATGTCAGTTTGGCTGGAATGAAGTGTATCAAAACTGTAGTGATGTGTAATAAACCTAGAAAGGTAGGCTAGAACTTTTTGTCTGTACTGAACTGCAAACAAAGTGAATGTCCATCAAGTGGAAATGAGATAACTAGATAGCAAGTGGACAGAACTCTAGGCAGAACACACTAGGAAGATGTGAGTTCCATCCTCAAACACTTATTAGCTATGTGACTTTGGGCAAGTCACTTAACCTTTGTCTGCCTCAGTTTTCTCTTCTGTAAAAATGAGGATGATAGCACCTACCTCCCAGGTTGTTGTGAGGAGACGAGATAATATTTGTAAAGCACTTTGCAAACCTTCAAGTACTATATAAAAGCTAGATATTATTACAGAAATGAGTTCTATTGGGAAAGTTAGCAGAGAAACTCCTGTGATATTCAAAAAAGAGAATTATGAAAACACTTCAAAAATGAAGAAGAAAGGTAAGTTGATGCCACATTCTGAAGCACTTAAAATAGCAATTTGAGGGGTCTATATTTTATTCTAGAAGCAATAGGCAGCCACTGCAACTATTTGAATGGGTGAGTGGCATAACTGAACCTATGCTTTAGGGAAAATGCTTTGGAAGCTAAGAAGAGACTAAATTAGCAAAAGGAGATGAACAAAAGATGATTTTAGTAGCAGTCCAGGAGAGAGGTGATGAAAGTCTGAACTACAGTGATGTCAATGTGAGTGGAGAGAAGGTGACAGATGTGAGAGATTTTGTAAAGGGAGTAAAGACAAGATTTTGCAACTGATTTGAATATTGAGGTAAGGTACGAGAAAGAGTGAAGAGTTTAAGATGACTTCAGTATTGCAAACTGGAATAACTAGAACAAGCATAGTGTCCTTAATAGAAGTAGTGAAGTGAGAAAGTGGGGTGGGTTTGGGGAGAAAAGGTAATAGATCTGCTTTGAACATGTTGAATTTAATAGGACATCCAATGGGAAATACTCTATGATCACCTTGTGATGTGGGACAGGAACTCAGGAGAGATGCTAGGGCTGAATACACAGATCTGGGATTCCTACATGTAGAGACAGAGACAAGCGATGAGGCCCAGGACAAAGCATTGGTCTAGATCCACAATTAAAGAATTGAAGAAGATGATCCAACAAGGATCTGAGATGGAATGTCCAGACCATTCATTTATTCCTTCAATAAACATTTATTAAGTGCCTACTAACTGCCAGGTATTTTAATAAGCACTGAGAGTACAAAAAGAGGCAAACCCTCCCCCCCACACACACCAATTCCTGTCCTCAAAGGAAAACCAAAAGAAAGCAGTGGCAGGAAAATTTATATTGGTCAACAATGTCAAATGCTACAGAGAAATCAAGAAAGATGAAGAATATGAAAGGCCATTGGATGTGGCAACTGTCTTATTCTGTCTAGAGGACCAAGTCTTTGAACTCTAAAACTTTAATTCTTCCAACAGACAACTCCCAAGAGTGGTCTGCTCAGGACATCTCTTTTCTCTGAATAGAAGGCTAGATTTTCAAATCAGGCTACCTAGAAAATATCATCCATGAGTTCCCTTTTGAAACTGAATGGGCATTGTTTGTTCTCGAAGCTATATTGGTTCTTTGTGATCATCACTTTCTTTTCTAAATTATTGTTTTCCAAAATTAGGGCCCAGGCCTGACTTAAAGGATCAACCAATTGGAGGGTGGAAAGATGGGTCACATTCTACCCTCTGAGAAATAGACATTTGTGGATTTGTCTCCACTACAACTACACCATCCCTCCCTAGTGATTAGTCTTTGTTGAATTTTCATTGTGAATATTTACCTCAGAAATTGGCAAATGCCCCAAATCAGGGCTTGATCTATTATGTAGTTGATTATTTAGATTTCCAAAAATGATAGAGAAAATGTTAATAATAAAGATTAAACATAAAAGTATGTCCTGCATTTATTTTTTTTCTTGTAGAGATGGTTGCTCAGCATTTATCAACGCATCACTGCCTCCCCACCATTATAACTCAACATTTCTTCATTTTGCCCCCTCCCACCACTGACTTCCTGTGGCTGTGCTGGGCATGGGCCTCTGAGGACAACAATAACTTCATCAAGATGCAGGCACCAGAAACAGCTGTCGAAACAAAATCCTCTATTTCCTTGCTCTAGGCCTTCTGCACTCAGCTCCCCAGAACACCTTGTGGCTGCCGCAGGCATCCCTCAGCATTCTCTGATGCAGAGGCTTTTTCAGTAGGAAGGAGTAAAATAGCACAGAATGAGAAGGCATGGATACACTGATATCTTCATAGAAAATCTCATTGAATTATCTTTGCTCCCAAAGCAATCCCTCTTCCGAATGTCCTTATTGCCCTTATGGGTGCCCCCATATTTCCAGTCTCTCAAGTTCTTAATTTCCTCATTATCCTTGACTCCTCACAACTCAAAGTGCTCTCTCCAAAGTTCTCAATTAATCTCTTAATCGTCATGTCTGATGGTCTTTACTTAGTCTTCATCTTTCTTTACCTCTTTGAAGCACCTGGAATTATTGACCACCTTTTCCCCCTGGATACTTACTCCCTCTTCTTTAGTAGTTAAGAATGATGCTAGTGAGAAACCTATAAAAAAAAACTTCTCAATAGGCACACTTAAAAACTTGGAAACAGAATTGTCTAAATGGTTCAAAAATCTTCCAGATAAAGAGTTTCAGTGGGTTCTGAACCCATGTGTTAAAAAATATAAAAATGCAATAGCTTCCAATTAGTTTTCAAGAACAACTGATTGAATAATTCATCTACCAGATGAAATTCAACAAAAATACGATTGGTGGATAGGATTGAAAAGTAAATATTATGATTTAGTAGCTGGGCATCTTTGTGAATTATAGCAGTTGATATGGGAAGTAAATTGAACACAGAACTGAACCTTAGAGTTGCTGTATCACAAAGTATTAAGATTTTTTACGTGAAACCTATTCAGCCACATTACTCTCACTAAAATGTCATCATTAATAGCAATATTGTAGTAAGATCAAAAAGAGTTTTTTTATGACTCATAAATTATCTTCAATACATTATCACATCTTTAACTCATCCTTTCTTAATTTCAATTTTTTGTAAGCTTTATAATAGACCTAATTATTAGTTCAATAGTACATATATACAAATTATAAATAAGCAAATATATTTCTACTGGGAAGTAATTTTTTTTTTACTAATAGGAATGCATAATCAAAAAAGTTTGGAAACCAATACCAACAAAATCTACACCAATAAAATCACAGGTGTGAATAAAAAAAAAAAAACATAGAAAAGGTCTAATGTATAACTATGCTATGAACTATGGAAACAGTGAAAACCATGCCAGTGAAAACTAAGTCAGAATGCTGAGAAACAGTGTTGCATCTATAGAAAGAAATGCCACTAATTTTTGCATAAGGAGAGATGGTAGTCTGTACCCAGACATTCCGTCTATGTGATCTGTGCCCAGTGTATGAAAGGAAGCATTTCGTCTTTTTTACATAAATTGGGAAGTCATCAAATGAGCAAAAAAACTCACCAAAAGTTTCAACCTGCCAAATTTCCCAAAGAGGCATCTGGTACTCCCCTCTAACAAAGAAGGGCCATTCACTATGTAACAGAGACTGGAATCCTCAGGAGAAGGAGGATAACAAGGGACATATTTTCAATATACAAATCACATCAATAGTTATAGGAAGACTCCATATTACTGTACAGATTTGTGAAGAAAACAGAATTCTTAATAGAGTCTGGGGCATCTGCTCATCTCATGGATGGAAAACACTTCCAGAAACTAGTAGACAAGGTCTGCCTAGAACCTACTATTATTACACTGTGTACATATGGCCTCAAGAAACCATTAGTTCTAAAGTTCTGACTGACATTGGCAAGCTGCCTTCATAGAAGCAAAGTGACAGATGGCAATTTCCTTTGTTATAAGCAGCATATCAGTTTGAGATGGTTAGGGTAATGGACACACTAGATAGCAATTGGTTCATCTTCCAATATACTAGATACTGTAAAATCCCTCAAACAAATTGAGTGATTCATCTACAGCTTCTAATAGGGAAACAAATAAGTTTATTTTTACATATGTGATAAAAGTTTTTTAGCACAAGGTTATTGTGTTCAAAGAACTCTTCTCCAACAACGAATGTAAAAGTAAATTTAGAACTCATGAGTTAGGTTTTATTTTTGTTTTGTGGAAAGAAACTAAATTATAGTGAATTCACTTGATTTATTCCCCGATCCCTGTTAGAATACGTTAGTGGGGTGGCAAAGAAGACAGAGATTTCATCTTTGGCAGTCTATTCACCAGAATAAAAACATAAAAATAATTTTTAAAAAGAAATATTAGTCATCTAATCAATGATGGAGAATGAAACTCATCTATTCCTTTTCATCCTGTGTGATTCTTGCCCATATCCTTCTCCAAATCCTCCTTTTGACCCAAGATGCCAGGGATTTTTCTCTAGAGTTCTTGACATTGAGTGAAAACTAATGGATTCCATTAAATGGAATATATAGGCTATCAATGGATATCTTTTGCATTCACCAAGTAGCTATGTCATCTTTCCTTTCTAGTTTTACCTCTTTCTGATAACATCTATGTCTGTTTCTTTTGGGAAATTCAGTGCTTGTAAATGTATTGCTATCTACTTCCATTTGCCATGCATGTCTCCATTTCTGTTTGGGAACTGGAAACTTTAATTCTTCAGTGTTATTCCATAACTCAAAACCACACAGCATTACTGGGAGAATATTACTGTGGTTTTTTTTTTTTAAGATAAGTCTTTTTAGGGAGAAACTTGGAATCATTTAGAGCATTACATAGTTTCCCAAAGGTAATCCAGCTGATCCTCTTTCTATCCCATTTTTGGCCTAGCTCATTGTCCCTGCATAGTGTCTGTTCAAGATCTATGTACTGACAGACCACCTATATGAGCTCTCCTTCCAAGTTGCATAACAACTGCATGACAACGATAATATCTTTTCTTAATATAGCACATTTCACTAACAGATCTCAAAACATCTATAAATCCCAGTGAACAAACAGTTCTCTATGTGTAAATTAAGCATTCTAGAGGGATACACTAACTCATGTTGGTATTTAATAAATATTTCCCTCTCTCTCTGCTGCTGCCCTAGGTCCAGCATTCATTACCTCTTGTCTGAATCATTTTAATAGCCTCTTTACCAGAGTCCTCTTTTTCAATCCATCCTTCACTTTTCTGTCAAGGTAATTCACAGATCTGGCCATGTCATTCTTTTCCTCAAAAATGTTCAGTGTGTCCTTATTGTGAACTGAATAAAATATAACCTCCTTAGCCCTGATCTTCAAGGCCTTATGCAATCTGGTTCCAGTTTAGGTTTCCATACTTATCACGTACTACTTCCTCTCACAAACTCTATCTTCCAACCAAACAGGACTTCTCATTGCTTTCTGATTTCATCTCATTTTTTATCTCTTATCTTTGTGCATAGTCTCCCTCCCCCGCACCTTCCTTTCCTCCTTCCCTCCTTTCCTCCTTTTTCTCCTTTCCTTTCTCCCTCTCTTCCTCCCTCCCTCCCTTTTTTCTTCCCCCCTAGCTGCTAATGTCATTCATAGGTTAATCTTCCTATTCTTCACTGTCTATGGGTACTATGAAGCCTTTCCTGATCCCATTAATAATAAGTGATTGATTCATTCTGGAATTTTTCATACTATTGTCTTTGTACTGATTCCATAGAATGTCTTATTATGCATATAGTTAATGTACCTTGGGACCACTGCTTGGCTTTGGCTGCTTTGTGTTACCTTCCTAAGTAGAAGTGATTGAGTACCAATTCTAAGATGGATGTTTCCAGCCTTGGACACAACTTTACATGTTCATGAGATCTGGCTACCTTGGATCCCTCAGTCAGAGCTAATGTGCAATGAGAGGAATTTCTGAATCAGAAAGGATGACCAGCAGCACAAGGTTCAGCCTAACCCCTGTCCTCAATTGGCAAAAGACTTAGACCTAGAGGAATTTGTATGAACAATATAGAGCCAAAGTCAATGTGAAATGCTGGTTCAGCAGTTCCCCCAAATGCTACATATTAGGATTCACCCTATCAGGAGAATATAATAGTAATTAAAAGTTATTATTGCTATTTGTGTAAGTGTGTTTCATCATGAACTTGTGATTCTCTTGTGTAGGCATATCTTTGGTGTGCAGAAGGTAAATAGCTATACTCTATCTGGTTCACATTGAACATTGAGTACCTTCCTACTCCTTTGTTTTGGGGATATCCTAGACATGAGCCAAACATAAAACTGAATTAATTTTCCTTGGGGCATTTTGTGAGGGAGGGGAAAGAGGGAGAGAGAGAGAGAGAGAGAGAGAGAGAGAGAGAGAGAGAGAGACAGAGACAGAGAGAGGCTGACCTCTCCTGGTGATGGCCAGGCTCCCCCCAGGACTAAATTCTTTGTGTTTTCCTATATAGGTCCATATCTGAAAAGGACCCTTAGAGCAACAGAAGACAAGTGCCCTAACCACTCCCTTGGACTCAACAGTGCCTCTTGTTAGCCTTATATGGAAACTGAGGGCCTTTCTCCTTTTGTTGGCTCATGGGATCATAGCTACAGAACTAGGAAGTACCTCAAAAATCATCTAATACAAACCTTCATTTTACAGATGAGTAAACTGTGGCCCAAGGAAGCTAAGGGACTTGACCAAAGTCATACAGGCAGTAAATATCTGAAACAGGATGTGAACCTGAGCCCTCTGACTCTAGAACCAGGATTCTTTCTGTGCAGTTATGGTGCCTCAAACCATGGTGTTCCAAAAGAAAACCCTGGATGAGTAACAAAAGTAAGGGCTGTGGTCTGGGCCAGGGTTACGTATATAACTTGTATTATAGTTATTTGTATATTTATCTCAACCTCCAGGAACTGTGTCTTATTTCATCTTTGTATCCCAAAGACCCAACAGAACTCAGTGTATGTGCTTTGTAAATGTTTGTTGAATTGAATTGATGGCTGACTCAGGCCAAAAGAGCACCATTTAGTGCCATGGTTATAGTAAATTACAAAGTGAGTGGTAAACCACAAAACCTTTGTGGTGAAAGAAAGTCCAGCCAAACTGGACTACTAGCTGTCCTCTGAACTCAACATGCTATCTCCGGTTATTGTGCATTCATTCAGGCTGTTGAGCCATCATTTCTACTTTTTTCTTATCCTTTGAGGCTCATTGCAGGTGTCACTTTCCTTTGAAGTCTTCTCTTATTATCCCAGCTATTAGTGTTTTCTCCCTCCTCAAATGTTTATAAAGCACTTTCTGTGTATATCTCCTATGCCCCCATCAATCACCATCACCTTGTATTATATACCAATGAGGCAATAGGCAATGACGACAAGCTGTGGAGAAATAGGTGGTACAGAAAGAAGAGAGAGGTGGACATATTCCCTTCAGTAATATGCCCAGTGATAACAGAGAATTTTATTTTTGGATCTACAGCTCCTGGCTAGGTGCTTAATGAACGTTTGCTGATGCTATTGTCATATATCATTAGCCAACCTATTACTGCAGCTAGAGCTTACTAAATGCTTCTTGACTGGTAGTCTTTCCTTTCCCCTGATCCCCACTGTTCTCTTTGTCTTACTTCTTCCTTTACCACTCCCTTCACTAATCATTGGCCTTCCCCTCTCCCCCCATTTGCTGTCTTCTTGCCATGTTTGCACATTCCCCTTTTCATTTTTCTCTTATTCTTGTCACTGTGTGTTGCACAGTATCTCTCTATATTCTGTCCTCTCTCTGAGAGATAATGTGGAAAACTGGTAAGATCACTGGGCTTAAAATCAGAAGACTCTTCATAGTCATGTGACCTTGAGCAAGTCACTGTCCCTCAGAGGGTCTCAGATTCTTCACCAGTAAAATGAGGGCGTTGGACTAAAAAAATCTATAAATTCCTTTCCAGTTACATGTATTCTATAGTCCACAACACTCCTATGATGCCTTTCAACCTCTCTGCTTCCGTCTGTCTCCACATTATTTTGTAACTCTCTTGACCCATCTGATTCTCACCTATTTTCCATTCTTTTTCAAGCTCTTCTGCCTCTTAATTTCTATTCCCTCCATATCCCCCTTCAGGTCCCCCTCACATTCTTTTCCTCTCTGCCTTTCATTTCACTTCCAGTATTTTCTATATTTGATCTCTCCCTTACTTCTTATCACCTCATCACTCCAGCGCCTATCCTGGGTCTTAGATCTACAGTCATCTATGACTCCTATCTCTCTGAGGTTTTTCTGTCTCCAATTCTCTCTCTCTCTCCTCCCTCCTTCTCTCTCTTTGTCTCTCTTTCTGACTCTGCTCTGTCTTTCTGTTCGTATATCTCTTTCCATTTCTTTTTCTCTGTCTGTCTCTGTCCATATATCTCTGTGTCTCTGTCCATATCTCTCTGTGTCTCTGTCTCTCTCCCTCTCTCCCTCTCCTCCTCTTTTTTCCCCCTTTCCTCCCATTCTAACTTTCCCCTTTTATCTAGTAACTGTTCAGAATCATTTCTAACCTCATTCATGCCAGCTCAGGGGCAGCCTTGGCATCTGTTCCAGTTGGCCAAATTTGCATAAGCAGTATCATGGCTCTTTATTACACAATCTACAGCAAACTACGATATTATACTGTGTAGATAGTATCTCTGTAGACTAAAATAATATGTCCTTTCTAATGTACCATGCTTCTATGTTGTAATGGTTTAAAGGAGGTAATTGATCTTGCTTACTAAAGCT
Source organism: Potorous gilbertii (assembly GCA_028658325.1). NCBI lineage: Eukaryota > Metazoa > Chordata > Mammalia > Diprotodontia > Potoroidae > Potorous > Potorous gilbertii. The sequence continues at coordinate 195,011,661 of CM053771.1, forward strand.
ATTAGCCAAGAAACTGTTTCTTTTAAATGTTTTATTGCTACATTTTCCCACAATGCTGTTATACACACTGTCTACCCTCCACACACACTAAATAGAAAACTCTCTTGCAACAATGTACAACTGTAAGTAAAACAGACACATTGACCATGTCTGATAGCATGTGTCATACCACACCTGTTATCTACCACCTCTCTGGAGGAAGGAGGTATATTTCATGACCAATCTTCTGGTATCAAGCTTTATCATGACATTGAACTGAATTCGGATTTTCTTTTATGTCATTGAAGTTACTGTGCATAGTGCTTTCTAGATCCTGCTTACTTCACTTTTTGTTGTTGAGTCGTTTCTCAGTCATGTCTGACTCTTTATGACCCCATGGGGTTTTCTTGGCAAAGATACTGGAGTAGCTTGCCATTTCCTTCTCCTGTTCATTTTATAGATGAGAAAACTGTGGCAAATGGAAGTAAGTGACTTGCCCAGCTGAGACCAGATTTGAACTCCAGTCCTTTTGACTCCAGAACCAACACTCTACTCACTGTACCACCCAGCTGCCCTATTTCAGATAGAACTTCCCAAGTTTCTCTGAATTCTTCATATTTGTTGCTTCTTATGCCATAGTACTGTACAATTGTACTTACATACCATGACTTATTTAGCTATTCCTCAGTGGGTAGATACTTCCTTTGTTTTCAGTTTTATTGTTCCTAGTTTTTAAAAAGTGGCGCAATAAATACATTTGCATTGGTGGAGTTTTCTGTCTTTGACTCCTTTGGGTGTGTCATATTGTTCAGCCTAAGGTTAAGTGATGTTTAGTGATTTTTCTGTTACAGTTTCAAATCATTTCTGAAAACAATTGCACAATTCACAGTCCCACCCATAGTGCATCACTGTGCCTGTCTTCCTACATTCCCTACAAAATTTACTGTTTTCATCTTTTGTTATATGTTCTAACTTATGTTTGTGAGGTAAGAGTTGTTTATTTTTATTTCTTTGATTTTAATTTTTTTCTTTTATTATTAGTCATATAAAAATTCTTTCATTAGATTTTTAATCATTAATATTTCTTCTTCTGAAAATCAATTACATCCTTTGACTAGTTAAATATTGGGGAATGGCTCTTGATCTTATATTTTTGTTTCTTCCATATTTTGATTATCAGATTATCCAAGATGTTTGATGCAAATATTCTTTCCCAAAAGAGAGTTTTTCTTTTTATCCTGGCTATATTTAACTTTCTGTTATCAAAATTGTCCAGTTTGTCTTCTTTTGATTACTTCTATTTTTCACTTGGTTAAAAAGTCTCCCCCTAAAAATAGATTTGAAAGTTATCTTCCATGGGGCTATTTCTCAGTATTCATTTCCTTGCCCACCAAAATATGTCTCAGATTTGAGAGCCTCAGTGATTCCACTTAGTTTTAACTTGGAAATGGCTGAATCACCTGTAAGACCTGGACTCTTTGTCTTAAAAAAAAAAGTAGGTGTTGGGAGGTTAAGGTATAATAGAATCAGACCAAGTATCTACTTCTTTTAGCATCATCTACTGTCATTGTGTCAAATTCCAATGATCTGACATCTATTCAGATTCAGATCTAATATGTGAACATCCACATGGGGCAGAGACACACATCTCTCCACAAGTGGATAGAATCATTGAAAGAGCCAATAAAATAACTACCTTTTCAAAGAGCTGTCACTCACCAGAGATAGAGAAAAGTTCAAAACCCATTACTACCTTCACGGCTCATGTGGGCTGGAGGCTGTGCTGACATCTCTCATCTAGAATACCATCTGCTGAGCTCTTCCAAACTATACTTGACAGGTAATTCTGACTGTAAAGAATATGTTCAATTGACATGCTGCTATTTGGGTTCTCTCAATAGGGAATATATACATGAAGATTTAAATATACATATAGGTAACCTTTGTGTCAGAGACACCTATAGTGAGTAGAGTCCATGTTACTTTTTTGGTGTGTCATAGAGAAGGTGAGGGAGGGTGTCTACCCAAAAATATCTTATGAAAAATCTTTTTATTAGGAAGTATAATAGGCTGATACTAACTCACCACTTGCAAGAGTGTCAGCCACAATCTATCCCAGGGGCTCTTAAAAATTTTTTGGTGTCATGGTAAAGCATTATGGCAATTGGATGAAGCTTAGGTACCCCTTCTCTGAATAATATTTATTGCCTATATTCATAATGTAAGGAAATACTAAAATCAGAATTCATCGAAAATGAATGTGATTTTTTTTTGTTGATTTCTCATTTCTTAGAGATGTCATAGCTCTCATGCCAAGAACCCCTGATCTATCTTCTGAACCTTAGCACCTTGGTATACAATTTCCTCTGGCTAAAATGCTCCCTCTTCCTAACCTCTACCTCTCAGAATCCTTTGTCCCTTCAAATTTCAGTTTAGGGGCCACTTCTTAAGGAAGTCTTTTCTCACTCTCCTAGTTGCTAGTGCTACTCTCTTCCTTTGCAAATTATTATACACACACACATTTGTACATGAATCATGACCTATATAGCTACTCCACTGAGGTTGTAATCTCCTTGAATGAAGAAATATTTTTTTGTGTCCTTAGCACCTAGCAGGGTACCTTGTACATAGTAGGCACTTAAAAATACTAATTGAACTGGAGAAAGAAGTTTCATTCAAGGCAATTTTATAACAAGAAAATTTTAATATTTTTGAGTCCCACAAAGTTACACACCAATAGTTTCTGAGGCTTATCCCCAGACCTAATATGAGGGCTCCCATGTTGGGATTGTCCACCAATTAAGTCATTGCCCTTTGTTCCCACAACCTCTTACTAGTTACTTCCTCACTTCTTTTTGGGAGACACACTATTTTCCAAAAAAAAAAATTCATCAGTATTTTTTTTTATGTGCAAGATAACTTTCCAATATCACCACTGCCAACATCACTATCATAGATGCTTCCCATGTTAAAAAGAACCAGTTAAGCAAAACCAACTGATAGAGTGACCATGTTGGATAGCATAAGCAACATACAATACTTGTAGTAATTGACCTTTCTATGAAGGATGGAAGTGAGAGTTATTATCTTTTCCTCTGAGTTAATATTTGTCTCAGCCTTTAATCTTTTATTTTAAATAAATTTTTATTGATAACCTTTGTTTTTATGTTACCTACATCTCCTCTTGAACCTCATCCCCTTCTCCTTCCCAAAGAGTCATTTCATATAATAAAGAGTATTTTTTTTCAAAAAAGGAAAAAAGTCAGAAAAACTGATTAATGCGTTGAAAAAAATCTGAAAATACGTGCAATTTTCATCACTCATAAACCGTCCACTTTTACAAAAGAGTTGGGGGGATGTGTCTTCTCATATTTATTCTTTGTAGCTGTGCCTATTCTTTGTGATTTTGCAATATTTACTTTTGTTGTTTTGTGATTTTCCTTTTACATTGTTGTAGTTATTATGTATATAGTTTTCTTGGCTCTGCTTATTCAGCTATACAGCAGTCCATATTAAGTCTTGTCATGATTCTTTATAGTCATCATATTCCCTTGTTTCTTGGGGCAAAGTAATATCTCATTATATTCATGCACCACACTTTGTTTAGCCATTCCCCGAAGAAAGAACATGTGCTCTTGACCACATGACAGCAATGGAGAACTACAGGAATTCCTGAACTCCAAGCTTCTAGACAGAAAATAATAGAGGGTGGGGGCAGGGTGAACCCAGATTCTGCATTCTATCAAGAAAAGAATTTACTGGGAAATGCAAGTCCCAGGATTTCCTAGCTAGCAAACACAAATTCAAGAGTCCTGGGACCCAACTTGGAGGATTTCTTAAATTTTTTCCACTCACAACCCCTTCAGCACTTCTTAAGCTGTAAGGTGAGCGTTCCTTGGTAGTGCCATACACTTGGAGAGGGAACAGAATTATACTATGTTTCTGAAGAGCATAGTAGTAGGAAAGATTAAGTCAATACTTTGGAGCAGAGGCCCTGGACTTAGCCCTCCCCTATTTCTTTGTGTTATTTAGACAGTGTAGATTTGATGGGAAGATGGTTGTAAGTAGTTTGCCTTTCTGGGAGATGTTCAAGACAATTAAGTCGGACCATAAATCTGGATGCCTACATAGTCCTTAGGGTGAAAGTGAGAGTCACCAGAAGGTTGGGAGAGAGGGGAGACTTTGTCCCTCTAAATACACTTAGATTTTTTTCCCTTCCAAGATCCAAAGCACAGAGTTCTATGAGTCAAAAGATAATAGGGACCCAGGGAAAGTTTGGGACTCACGGAAAAGGGAAGAAAATTATATTGATTGCTTATGTACTACTATAAGTTTTTTATGATTTTTCCTTCCTTCCTTCTTTCCTTTCTTGCTTCCTTCCTTCCTTTTTCTTCCTTCCTTCCTCTCTCTTTGTCTGTAAATTCTTTCTTTCTTTCTTCCTTTATGGAATGGAGTAAAGATTGACCTGAACTTAATATATATGCACTGTAGTGCTTGTAGGATCTGGAGATCCTTTTATATTCACATCTACAAAGACCTAGACTTGAATTATTTTTTAGCTCTATTCTGAAATTTCTGAGAGGCACCTCCAAGCTAAGGAGTTATGATTTCTCTAAGGAAGTCCTCAAGACTGCACTTTGGCCCATGAAAATTCAGAACTTGGAGTCTTGGGCCACTGGCTATGCATTATCGTAGTTATTATGTTACAATATTGTTTTTCAGGTTTTCCAATTCATGTGAGTCTTCTAATATTTCTCTTAATTTATCAGTATCATAACATAACATAATAATATTCTATTATATTCAAATGATACAATTTACCCTATTTGGTAAATGTTAATTTCATTTCTAGTTTGTTTTACTATGACAAAAGTACTACTATAAATTTTTGATTTTTATATGGAGTCTTTCTGTGGTGTGTATGTGTTTTCTTCCTCTGTGAACTTTTGTTGCTAATGGGATGAATCTATGGACATTTCTTTAGGTTGACCCAGTGTTATAGTACTCCATGTAGTGCACCATAGTCTTGCAAACCATTGTAGAAAAAGTGATGCTTCCTTGATGAATCTTACCTTCCGTTCTAAAGATTTTCAATACAGGAAGGTCTCATTACCACTTTAAAGAAGCAGCTCACATTCTATTCTTGAGTCTCTCAGTCCAGTTGCATGGAAGTCCCTGACAAATTATATTTTGAGGTAGTATGACCACAAAAACCCAGATGTCTTTTGTCTTTAGTAATTCCCAAAGCACACATTCCTTGCATTAATTGCAATTCTTCAAAATCATCTTGAGGCAGACTAAAAGATAATTGGATTGTGGGTTACATATATATGCATATGTGTATTCAAGGCTTTCCTCCTTAAAACATGATTACTGGTATGCTAATGTAAAATGTAACCAGTTTTAAATAATTTATATTAAATTACCTTAGGAGTCAAGAAAGTCTAGCAAAAAAGTGTTATTTTACAGCTCATTAATGATGAAGTATATGATAGTGGGTAAAATGTGAAACTAAATTTTAAATGTACAACACTTAACACTTGGTCACATCACTGAGTTCCAACTGGCCACTTATTTGTGTCTGCTCGTTGGAGGAAAGAATTTTTCTTGGGGAAGGGGAATGTTAGAGACATTTTGTAACAAGGTAAAGGAAAGATGAACACATGTCTGAAACTGCTAAGATATCAAGTCTGAAATACGTAGTGTTCTAACAGCTATGCAATTTTTGACAGACTTTTCAGAGTACAAGCTTTTCAAAAGTTTTAGTGCCATTTTAACCTTTAATGGCTTAAAATGACACTAAGACTTTTGAGATACCCTATACATCACTTCTTTGTCAGTGTGAGGAAGAAACATTTTGTGCTCTATGTATTTTGTTTTTCAACCTGCATTGATCACTCCCTTTTCTAAATTCCTTTCGAAACCTTTAATACATTACCAAATTTAATATTGTTAATACGAGTTGTTTGTACTGTTTTATATTTGCAAATGTCCAATTTTTAACCAATTCAATTCAGCAACTATTTATCATGGACCTACTATGGACCAGGTACTATGCTAGTTCTGAGGGATAAGAAGACAAAAATGAAATAGCCTCTCTGGTGGGATATAACATACACGCATAAGTAAATGCAAGATAGTTAGAGAAGGGCCAGAATCAGAGAAAATCTGAGTACAATATGGTTCCTAAGTTTAGACTCAAAGGAAAATAGAAATTTCAAAAGGTGATGGTCCCCTGTGCATAACTTTCTTTTCTGATAGCAAAGAACTGGAAACAAAATAGATACCCATTGATTGGGGGAATGACTAAACAATCTATGGTAACAAAGGGTAATGGAATATTACTGAGAAATGAGGAATGTGAAGAATTCAGAGAAGGATGAGAAGATATACTAAATGATAAGGAGCAAAGTAAATAAAACCAGGAAAACATTGTACACAAAGATTGTCACAGTAAAAGTAGAAATAACAATAAAATGAAACCGAATGACATAAAATTATAATGACTGAGCCTCGTCCCAAAAGAGAGTTGATAAATGCAGCTTCCTTCCCACTTTGCATCAGTGGAAGATTAAGAGGATAGAACATTGCCGACATTGTCAGGGGCACTGTCAATGGTTGAGTTTTTCTCGTCTGCTTCCTCCCCCCATTTTCTTTTAAAATCTTTGTTACAAGATACAGTTGTTTGTGTAGAAGAATAGGGAGGGACATATTCAAAAATGAATGTGATATGAAAAATAAAAGGCATTAATAAACTTAAGATGCATTTTTAAAAAAGTGATCACTGATACTTTGTAGAGAACAGTTTCAGGAGAATGAAAGGGTGGGGGACACCTTCCTTCAATCTGTGCAGGGGCTGCTCTCTCTCTCTCCTAGTGTAATTAAATTTTAATTCAGTTGGTCTTCTATGCTGTATCCCCCCAATTTAATTTACCCTAGGGGTGACTAATTCCTAGACCCAAATCAGGATGGGTTAGGGATTTTCTTCCATATGCCTCCATAGAATTGGAAGCCTTCTAAAAATAATGATGATGCCTAGCATTTATGCAGTACTTTAAGGTTTTCAAATCTCTCTTTCTTTCTCTCTCTGTATATGTACATAAAACATCCACATATACATACGCATATGTACCTATGTATGAATATATGCATGCATATGTATGTGTGGATATGTGTGTATACATATATATGTATACATCTATATAAAATCTAAATAAAATCTAATTTTATCTTCACAAGTATGTGAAGTAAGTGCTTTTGTTATCATTTTGTAAATGGGGAAACTGAAACTATGAAAGGCTTAATGATTTTCTCAGAGCCACCCAGAGAGAGTTCAGGCCAGGATTCGAATCCAAATCTTCCTGACTTTAGTCACTACATAACTTAGCAGCCTATATGTAAAATGCCACATAAATGTTAGATTATTGTCATTATCGGTTTTAGGTTTCTCAGACCCAAAGGGTCTTTCACATTAGTTGCTTTACCCTGGAGCCTGGTTTGCTGAGTAGTGCTCGTAGGAGAGCAGAGGAAGTTGCGCTCACCTCTGCCCTTACCATAGTAAAGTATAAGTTTCCCTGACCCCTTAAGCATCAGATGTCCACTGCCAGATTAAAAATCACTCCTGGGATAGCTGGTAATCCAGAGTTGGGGTTTAGGGAATGATTCACAAATTTAGACCAAGCAATTCAAAGGTACATGATGTACAGTTGAACTGGTCAACTACAGAGTCAAGACTGTGAAGGGAGAGAAGTGAAGATAGTGTAAGAGTTATTCACTGGGAGACTAGGAAGAGGAGGAAGGGTTGGAGATTGAATGAGTGTGAAGAGCAAGTTAGGAAGGACAGTGGGATGTTATTGCCAAAGAGTTTCAGAGTTCAGGATCACGGATAGAGGGAATGTAGGTATAATTTAGCACATTTGTCTGCACTGTTCTTCCTGTTTTTTTCTCTGTTTTTTGTCTGTGAGCCTTCAGTTTGTCTCAAGGTTGTAAGTTCCATGAGGTCAGGGACAACATCTTCTATGGTTTTTTAAGCTCTCATGATATCTACTAACAGAACTTTAATAGGTGCCCCATAAATATTGGTTGATTGACTGTGACCTTTGGGGTGCATTTGAAGGCTATGACATCATAATCTCACCCTGGAGAGGGAAAGGGAAAACTGGCTTTCTGCCAAGAGTAACAATCTCATGAGCTCTGTTTTCTCTGATTGAGGAATGCAGTCCAGTCCAAGCTAAACAGCTAGAAAGGGAGAGACTACAGACTGCCATTCAGCAAATCAATTCTAGGCCCTCCCTCTAGTGGGTAATGTATCCTGCTCCTTCCCTATTTCACAATCCCCCAGATACCACCACAGTCATTGCTGGAGAAAGGTACTCCTTCATGGGAAAGCTAGAAGGTGCTGAGGCCATGGGCCAAGAATCAAAGCAGCTTTACTCTCACTTGAAAGGCCCCAAATTAGAGATGCTTTTTCAATTGGCCTTAGTATTACACAGCTTATACCAGCAAATAAATCCCAGAGTCAAAGCCACTCATCTCTTTTTTGGGTGGTCCTGCAGCTGAAAAAAACCAGGCTGAGCCACAAAGGAAAATGAGCAATGATGGCTGGTTTGCCTACAGAAAAGTAATAACCTCAGTTATAAATGATCACAAAGTTTGGAGCCTCTACCATGTTAAACAACTTGCTAGAGCTGAAAGACAGCATTCTCTGCTCCAGTCAGAGCCTGAAAGCATAATACCAGAAGAATAGATGGGAGAAATATGCTAGGGATCCAGCAAACATTCTGCAAGTTCTGGGTTGACTCCCCCACCCCTTACCCTTCCTCTCCCATTTGAATGAGGAGGTAGAATAAAAGGTGTCTGCCTAAAGGCATGAACGAGGTCTCCCAGAGCTGGTAACTCTTGGATACTAGCGCAGGGGGAAATAAAGGAGATGAGGGAAGGGAGTGGAGAGAGAATGGAGTCTGGAGGGTTTGCCCTTGTCTTACATGGAGGAGGTAGTACTGAAAACTTGAAAAGTCCTGGAGACTCTCATATTTTCTCTAAAATTAGATTATGGAATTGGAAGATTATATAGAATGGGAGAGAGAGACAGTGAGACAGAAACAGAGAGACAGAGGGAGAGATAGAGACAGAAGAGACAGACAGACTGGAAAAAAAGCAGACAGACAGAGGGAGACAGACATACCGAGATACAGAGACAGAGTTGGGGAGAGAAAGAGAAAGATAGCAAAGAGAGAGCAAGATGGGCGGGGAGGGGGAGGGAACAGAAAGAAATAGAAACAGAGACACAGACACTTTAAACAACTGAGAATTTTCAAACACCTTTGGGTTGCTCTTTCACAAATCTCATTGTTTCAGAGTTGGAAAAGTCCTAAGAGGTTATCTGAGCCAACCCATGCTCTTCAGTCATTTCATTCATGTCCAACTCTTCATGACTCCATTTAGTGTTTTCTTGGCAAAGATACTACCCTTTCCTTCTCCAGCTTATATTATAGATGAGGAAACCGAGGCAAACAGGGTTAAGTGACTTGCCCAGAGTCACACAGCTAGCAAGCATCTGGGATCACATTTGAACTCAGGTTCCTCACTGAATTCACTGCACTACCTTAGCTGCCCTGAAAGTAGTCTGCCATCTCCTATTCTTTGTGGGTCAACAACAACAAGCTGTCTTTCTGCCATCATTGCTTCCTTTTCTAAATGTCTATTAACCATCTCTTTAAAAACATAAAGCCTTTTATAAACTCTGAGGGCTCTTGTCCCAACTCCCACTATCACAGATAGCTCAGGTTCCCCAGAGCCAGGCTACATTTCATTATCCAGGTTTGTGGGGTACCTTGAGAGACTGGGGTGATTCTTTAATGTTATCAGTTTGAATTTCCATTGTGGTATGTTCTTTCCAATGTTAACGACTAGTGGCTTTATTTAGCCAATTAACTTCAATTTATTGCGAGAAAGGGACATTAATTCTAAAAATCTATCAAGAATAGAAGTTACAACGCATTTCTCCCACCTCCAACAGCAGATAAGGTCACATCCTTTTCATCTATTACCTGAGTCCCTGGGCTGGATCCCAGGGCTGTGCTGGTGGACCACATTTAGCTGGTTATAGTCTCTACATAAACTCTGGCTCCCAGACTTCTGGTGGACTCACCATTCTGACCTTTGAAACTTACTAACATAGTAGTTCATAATACTCTTTTACCTAAAAGTAAGAAAGAAAAAAAGACACAAAGAAGAAGCCACAGAGACACATATTCTTGTCCCATCTATCAGCCCCAGGTTGGGGAGGGCCCAAGGCTCCTACCCATCCAGAGGCTTACAACATGTCTCTCTCACTCAAACACAGCGAGTAAGGAAAGAGAAAAAGGGCTCACTACGGCTGGTGAGAGCTTTCTGAATGTACACACAGTTCCAGCTCAGTAGCCTTTCAAAAGTCCACCTCTTCGTGGCATGGTAGTGGCCTGGAACCAGTTATAGAATGTCTGAGAATACTCCAAAGTCCTGTGAAGACTGTATCAGCTGAACATGCTGTGCAAATTTCTTATGCATGGCTTTGGCCAGTCCCCTCCTACAAATACAACCTAGAATTTTGCCTAGAATTGAAGTCAAGATCATTCACCTATAGTTTTTAGATTTTATTCCATTTCTTTTTTCCTTCCCCCTCCCTCCCTTCCTCTTTTTCTTTCTTCCTTCCTTCCTTTCTTTATATAAAATCATCACATTTGTCTTTCTCCAGTCCCGTGGCATAGTTCCCATTCTTCCAGATCTTTCAAAGATGTCTGATAGTGGAGCCTGCTTCAGTTTGTCCATGATGATGAAGAATAGAGAGGCTTGATTCTCCACTTCAGAGCACGCTCTGATATTGTGACTGTTTTCTGTCCATTGGTTGTATGGTGAAGAAAAGGCTTTTTTGGTTGGCTGACTGCTCAAGAGGTATGAGGACAACTCTCTGATACCTGATTTAAATTAATATGAACACAGTATAAAGGGATACATTTGTTCCTTAATTTATTTGTTCATTAATAAATACTCAACTAAAATTTGACTTGCCTTGCTCAGGAAAACCTTTATTTGTTTTTTTTTAATTTGTTTATTTAGAGGATTAAAAAGTCCTGCACATCTAGGGTATCTTAGGAAGCCAGTTATTAAAAGAATTTCTCCTGCATTGATTGAGTTGTTGATAGTCAGGCTTCTTTCTACTACAGATTTTTCTCTTTAAAAAGAATTCTAGTTTATCTCCATTAAAGAGATTTCAATAAAGATTTCAATTTTTTTCAAGAAATTTTCAAAACTACCTATATTACTAAATTTTCTATTTCTCAAATTTATTTTGTATTTTATTACTATTGTGAGAGGTACCATGGGCTAGTGGACAGAGAGAAGTGGTCTGTGAGCCAGGAAGACTTGGAGTCCTGCTTCTTTGTGTGATCTGAGCAAATCATCTGCTGTGCTCAGTTCTCCAGGCATTTCTGAGAAACATATGAGTTGAAGAGAAGGTATTGGTAGACTTACAATGGCAGAAGTAGAATTTCTTGTTGGGAGCTCTCTATATCAACAGTATCACTTATCCAGTCCTTATCTCCTATATTGTTGCAGAGGATATAGATGGGGGGGAAGTACTATAAGTCAGCATTATTCTAGTTGAATTTCATTTTTCCCATGAAACAATATTATAATAAGGGGTCATATTTTTGATGCCCCAATTTTTTGGTAGGGGGAAGTACTATAAGTCAGCCTTATTCTAGTTGAATTTCATTTTTCCCATGAAACAATGTTATAATAAGGGGTCATATTTTTGATGCCCCAATTTTTTTGGAGAAATCACAGAAATAGTAACTCAAAGTAGAAAAAGAAAGCAGTTTTTTTTTAAAGCAGAGATTGGAAGGAGAAAAGACAGAAAATAAATTTTGTTTCTCTTTTCCTAACCCCAAAGTCTATATTCAACCAAGTGCTCAATTGGGAAAAAGTTACTCTAGCAACTTCCTAACTTATTCAATCAGCTTCTCCCTCTCTTTTATAGTCACTCAATTAGTACTGAATTACTTCTTTGCTAAGCCTTGCAAGTTTTATAACCTGGCTGAGACCAACCTATTTCTTAAAGAACTTATAAGAAGAAACTTTTTTTTATTTTCCAAAACTTTAGAACACCTTTGCAAAGAACAGTTATTAAGCAAATTTTATAGTAGTTTCTCTAATAGGGAAAATAGCCATTAATCCTAGTCAATTAATGAAAGCAGTCTTCACAATCATCTAGGGTTGTGTCTCTAGAAATGGTTCTGTAAATTGAAATGATGCAAGGAGAATGTAATCTCTCAACAGAGACTATATGTAATAGGAAGTTGTCTTTGACTACAGACTTGATATTGAGAAAGTTGATTCATTGAGGACCCCTACTCTATTTTAAGCAGTGTCAATCAATTTGACATGATTTTATGAGGGTAGTGTTTATAAGTTCTATATATTTGGCCCAAGAGCTGTGAGTTTCATATTGTAAGTTCCCTTGCTTAATCATAGGAATTTAACTAGAGATCCTCTACTCCTATTTTTCCTTGTCATGGTGACCAAGCACATTGTGACAAAGGTGATTCAACTATATGGAAAGTCCCCTAATTTATTTTTGTATCTATGGACCATTCTCTCTTGTCCAACATGAACAGGCGATCATCTTATGACCATTTAGTCAGTGGAGGTGCCCCATGTTTTGCCCAATCTGTGACCCCCCAGCTATTATTCCATTTTTGGCTCTCAAGACAAGGTCCATCAACCAATGAGATTCTGTATTTTGCCACATCTTTTTTGTATATTTGGGCAAAAATAAGCAATGTATTAATCTATACATAAGTCACATAGGAATATAGTTTTGGATAGAAGGGCCTGTAATAGGCCTCAAAATTTAATGGAATGTTCATTACTTGTTTGTCAGCTATGGAGCTCACTTACACAACTATGAGAATACTGACAAAGATATCTCCATCTTGTTTTGCTTAAATTCCATGACTAAACTAAGCATGGATGGTGGCTTGGTATGGGAAGTCCCCCCAGGAGCATATATGTATGTATAGCTCCACCCTAACCTAAGGAGAGATCTATTCATCCTGTAACCACCTAGTCAGTGGAGTTATTTCCTGCTTTGCCCAACCTGTGACACTGCTATTGCATTGTTTGCATTTTTTAGCTAATGCATCATCATATGTCAACCAATAGAATTATTCTGTATTTGGTATAACCATTGAGAATGTCTAGGTGTCTATCCCTACAAAAATTGGGCCCTGGAAGGAAGGGGTATCTCAGATCATGAGGAAGATCTGAGTTCCACTTTACTAGAGGGGACCATGGACCCTTTAATAAAATTCCACTGACTCAGAGGTCTTCCTCAAGCTCTTTTATTGTAGGTTGACAATTTTAATTCCCATAATATTCAACTAAAAATTTTTTTTGCCTTTTAAATATATATGTACATACATACACACAAACACACATACACACATATAACAGTAGTTTCTAGATATAAGCCTTCCTCATCTTTCTCTTGAAGTGAATCTACCCTCATAATAAAGGAAAAAGACAAGGAAAAACAACCAATATAGTGGCTGAGTCTGACAATGTGTGAAATATTCCCGTAGACTCTGGTAGGCCCCTGACTTTCTACCAAGAAGGGAAAAGTATGTTTCATTACCTGTTCTCCAAGGTCAAGATTGGCTATTAAAATTAGCACTTGGATTTCTTTTAATATTTTATGTTTACAATATTCTTTTTCAAAAGTTTTAAAATGTATTTAATTTATTTTGTAAAATATGTCCCAATTATATGAAAAAACTTTTAATAGTCATTTAAAAAATTTTTTTGAGCTCCAAATTTCCTCCTTACCTCCCTCCTTCCTCTTCTCCCTCCTAGAGAAGGCAAGCAATTTGATATTGATTATACATGTGAAATCATGTAAAACATATTTACATATTAGTCATATTGCAAAAGAAAATACAAACAAGATAAAACAATAAAAATGAAGAAAGTGAAAAATTATGCTTCAATCTGCATCCAGAATTCACCTGTTTTAATTTGCTAATTTTACTAATCAGTAGTGATTTACAGCATTTTTTTCATGTGACTATTGATAGCTTTGATTTTTTTTTTTCTGAAAACCACCTGTTCATATCTTTTGACCATTTATCAACTGGGGAGTGGTTCCTTTTCTATTTTTTTTTTTATAAATTTGACTCAGTTTCTTACATATTTGAAAAATGAGGACTTATCAGAGAAACTGGCTGTAAAAACTTTCCCCTAGTTTTCTGTTTTCCTTTTAATTTTGACTGCATTGATTTTGCTTTTGTAAAAGCTTTTTAATTTCATGTAATCTCCTACTTCCTATAATTCCCTCTATCTCTTGTTTGGTGACAAATTTATCCCCTATCAATAACTCTGACTGTTACATTTCCCCATGCATCCCTAATTTACTTATGATATCACCCTTTATGTCTAAATCATTTATTCATTTTGATCCTATATATAGTGTGTGAGATGTGGGTCTATGCCTAGGTTCTGCTAATCTGCTTCCCAGTTTTTCCAGTAGTTTTGTCAAATGTTGAGTTCTTACCCCCAAAGCTTAGGTCTTTGGGTTTATCGAGATGCTGGATTACTATGAATATTTGCTACTATATATTGTGCACCTATTCTATTCACTGATCTATCACTCTATTTTATAGTTACTACTAGATTGTTTTAATGATAACCACTCTGTAACATTGTATAAAACCTTGAACTGCTAGGCCGCATTCCTTAACATTTTTTTCCTATTAATTCCCTTAATATTGTTGACTTTTTGTTCTTCCAGATGAATTTTGTTGCTATCCATTATCCATAATTTTTTACATCATCCTGATATAACTGGTTCATTTGTATACCCTCTTTCTTCATGGAATTCTTTTAACTGCTCTAATAATGTTACAACTTTTAGATGTATCATCTTCCCACATAGAAAGGTAAACAGTTTAACCTTATTGAGTCCCTTATGATTTCTCTTTCATGTTTACTTTTTTGCTCTTCTCTTGTGTCTTGCATTTAAAAGTAAAATTTTTACTCTTGGTTCTTTTCTTTTCATCAGGAATGCTTGAAATTCCTTTATTTCATTAATATCCATTTTTTCCCCTTGGAGGATTATACTCAGTTCTACTGGGTAAGCTGCTCTTGCTTGTAATCTCAGTTCTTTTGCCTTCCAGGGCATCTTCCAAGCCCTCTGATCTTTTAATGGAGAAACTACTAAATGTCGTGTGATCCTGACTGAGGTTCCATGTGAATGATTTCTTTCTGACTGTTTGGTATTTTTTCTCTTTGACCTGGGAGCTCTGAAATTTGACTATACTATTCCAGAGAATTTTCATTTTGAGATCTCTTTCAGGAGGGAATTGGTGGATTTTTTCAATTTCTATTTATCCTATTTATCCAATATTCTATTTCTATTTATCCTATCGATATTCTGGATATTGAGAATATTGCCTGGATAATTTCTTGAAATATGATGTCTAGGTTCTTTCTTTGATCAGTCTGTCAGGTAATCCAATAATTCTTAAATTATCTTTGCTTAATTTGTTTTCCAGGCCAGGTGTTTGTTCTATGAGATATTTCACATTTTCTTCTTTTTAAAAATTCTTTTGACTTTGATTGTTTCTTGATATCTCATGGAGTCATTATCTTCCACTTAATCAATTTTAGTTTTTAAGGACTTATTTTTATCAATGATGTTTTGTACTTCTTTTTATTTTTAAAGTTTTGCTTTCTTTAGTATTTTTGATGCCTCTTTTCCCAGACTGTTGATTGTCTTTTCATAAGTTTCTTCCTTTGCTTTCATTTCTTTACCTAATTTTCCCTCTACTACTCTTATTTGATTTTGAAAATAATTTTTTAATTCTTCCAGCAATTCTTTTTGGGTTTGTGTCCAATTCCCATTTTCCTTTGAGGTTTTGCTTGTAGCTATTTTGACCTCATTGTCTTCTGAGTTTATCTTAATTTCCCCTGTCACCATCGCAGATTTTTAAAGTCGGATCTTTTTTTGTTTTTGTTATTGCTTTCTCATTTTTTCCACCCTATTTCTTGATTTAGAACTTTACATTATTGTTGAGCTCTATCCTAGCACAGGGATGAGGCACTGTCTCAAGCTTCAGAATTTTTTTTTTTACACTACTGTTCTCAGAGCTAATTCTAAAGGGTTGGAAGTTTTGAGTGCTTCTAAGCTTGTGTTATCTGGGAAAGGTGTAGTCACTACTCTCTTGGTCTGCACTCTGGTCCTTATCCAAGAAAGGTCCCTGATTCTTTAGGCTTGCAGTCACTTCTCCTCTCTTAGGACTGGGAGTGGTATTTCCCCTTAAGGGCTTCCACTCTCTAGACTTAAAATGCTCCTCTCCACCCTTGAATTATGACCCAGAAGTGGGTATAGGCAATAAACTGTCAAAAAGCATCTGTTCTTTTGTCCAGTGCTAGCACAAGGTTCCCTTGCAATCCTTTTCTGACCACTTGCCAGGTTCCCTTACTGTCTTCAGCTTGAGAGCTCCTGAAGTTGCTGCTGCTTTTGTTGCCACCACCTAGTTCCCCCAATATTGTTTCATCCACATGAGTTCTGGGCCAACTTCCACCTCCCCCTCCAACCTCCCAACCTCACCCTGTACCATGTCATGGAGCTTTCTTTCTTACCTCCTGAGTTGTCTTGGGCTAGAAGAATTTCTTATTGGCATTTTTCGGCTCTTCTACTCCACAGATCAATTTAAGGTTTTATTTTAAAGTTCTTTGAAGTCAATGTTGGGAGATCTTGGCAAATACTTCTCTACTCTGCCTTTTTGGCTCTGCCTCCTACAATACCTTTTCAAGATATTGCATTGTATATTTATTAGTATCTTTTGTTCCAATATCACTTACATGTTCCAATGTATCCCTCCCCTCTCAGAAAGGCACCCTTTATATCAAAGAATAAAAATGACGGGGAAAACATTCAATAAAACTAACCAACATATTGGTAAAAACGGAGTGTCCCATACTCATAGCCCCCCCCCCCCACATTTCCAGAAGCAGCAAAGAGGTATCATATCTTTTCTTTGGGACAAGGTTGTCATTATAATTTCATAGAATCAGTTTTGACTATGTTGTTGCTGGTATTTCTCTTTGTTGTGATCATGTTTATTGTTTCCTTAGTTCTACTTATTTCACTCTTCATCAGTTCATATAATTTCTCCTATTTCTCTGAATTTCTAGATTTAGCATTTTTTACTGCAAAATAATCTTCATTACATTCATATACCATAGTTTGTTTAGCTACTCTCTAAACAAGAGACCACCATTCTATGATGCCAGATTTTTAATAGAAGTTGTAAAATCTTAAGATGGGCTAGGACCTTAGGCATCTACCTCTCACTTGCCATTTTATTGATATTATATTTAGCAAAATCTAAATTATATTCATACACAAAGTTTTCTAAACTGTAAATCAATTAAATAATGGTTAATTGCACAAAATTTGATTTAATATGATATGACATACTTGTGCTCTGTACGAAATTTTCTTCTTTGTAATTCCAGTCTAATTTTTATTGCAAAATTGCAAAATGAAGGAATGTCCTCATCAAAGTCACAAAATTTAAATGAACTTCTTTGCGAACATTTTTATAGGCATATTCAAGTATATGTCTAGGAATCATAGTGTCACAGATTTAGAGCTGGAAGAGATCTTAGAACTCATTTATTCCAATCCTTTCCTTTTATAGATGATTCTTTTTTATAGATGAGAATCATAGTGTGACTAGCTCAAGTTGTACCTTTGCATAGGCAATCTCCTTTGCCTGAGGGCACTCCCTCCTCATTTCTGATTCTCAAAATTCTTATTCTCTTTCAAGGATGTCTCAGATAAAATGCCATCACCTCCAAGAGGTCATCCCTGATCTCTAGTTATTCTCCTACCTCAGATAACCTTGTATTTACATACTTTTCAATTGTCAAAGTATTCTTATTCATGTAGGTTTGATCAAATCATTCTCCTGCTCAAAATTTGACCTGGGTTCCCCTTTGCCTCTAAGATAAGATACCAGCTCCTTAACCAAGTCTTTCCCAATCTGGCTTCAGTTGAACTTCCTAACTTGATACTATAATACTCACATTCATTCACTCTATGTTTTAATCAACCTAGACTAAATAATATTTGTATTTGTGTGTGTGTGTGTGTGTATGTGTGTGAATCTCATCTTCTATCTTCTCTCTGCTTGTAATTTGTCTATTTATTATTGTTTGAGTCTTTTGTTTCTAAAGCAAACTCTAAACTAATTGGTTGCTTCAGAATGTCTCCAATCTGTCTCCTGCTTTCTTATGTAACTGTCCTCTTAAGGACTTGGATGGGTCTATCATTCTTATCCGATTTTGAAAATAATTTTTTTTTAACTCTTCCAAGAATTCTTATTGAGCTTGTGTGCAATTCACATTTTCCTTTGAGGCATTGCTTATAACTGATTCTAATTCATTACTTTCTTCTTAGTTTGTGTCTTGATCTTTCCCATCACCAATCATGTAGGTTGGGACTCCAATAGTTAAATTGACCTATCAATCAACTTATAAATCAATTTATCAATGTATAAAGCAACTACTGTATGCCAGGTCCTAGTGTCCAATGTCCCCTTTCCTGTAGCCTGACCAATGAACTCTAATTTTGTTTTTGTTTTCTGTTTTGACTTATAATCAGACCCTTAAATGCATCTATGTGTGCTGCTTTCTTCAAAAGCCTTTACTCCCTACTTATATAGTACCACAGTATAGATTCTGGGGATCAGGAAATAGAGCCTTGTCTCCTGAAAATCCTGTTTCCCCACTTCATCCTACTTAACCTTACTCAATCTTTTGAGTATCAGTTCATACAGGTAGCTAGGCAGTTTCATGAGATTGCTCAAGGGAGATCAAAGAAAGAATGAAATTTCCAATATTCTCAAACATATCCTTAATAGTATTGCCTGTTCAAAAACAAGTCAAAGCCAACACAAGACAAATGGGGCTATTCTTGTACTAACTAAAGAAAGGAAGTTTATTGTTGATTATAATCATGCAATATTATGGCCCTCTACATTGCCCTACTACACTTTCCCTTTTTTCCAGGTATTTGGTCACAAGATGAATAAAATCAAAATAGCAAGAGAGCATAATTTCAAGTGACTTGAAAATCATTTAAAGTTTCTAGGGGCTTCTTTTAAATATATTAAATAAGGCCTTCACTTGATCTCTAATCTTCAGTAATGAGGTCTTCATTTATGTGTACAATGCTATGAAATTTTCAAAATATATTCCTATCTATTATCTTCTTGGAGCCTCATGTGAGTTAGGTAGGGAAGGTCCCATTAATCTCATTTTATAGACAGGAGAAACTGAGAAACAGAGCTGGTAAATCACTTGCTCAAATAAAACCTATGCTTTTTTGATTTCCAATACTTGTCTGCATTACTTTTCCTTTTTTTTTCATCCTATATCCTATATCCAAGGGAACACTTGGAAAGGTAGTTGGGTGGTATAGAGGTCAGAGTGTTGGACTTGATGTCAGCCAGGCTTGAGTTCAATCCAACCGAATCCAGTCAAATCCACATTATCTGTGTATCTCTGGGCATGTCACCCAATTTCTCTGTTTCAGTTTCTTCATCTGTAAAATGAGTAAAAATAAATAAATGAAAATGTAATAGTACCTCCCTCACTGGGTTGTTGTGAGGGTCAAATGAGGTAGTATTTGTAAAGCACTTTTCAAATCTTAAAGAGCTATGTGAACGTTAGCCTAGCTGTTATTATTAACGATGGTATAAAAAACTCACAAAAATCTCACAGTCACAGAAAAGATGCATTACTAAAAGTCTGTTCATAGTAAAGGTTAAAAAAAAGAAGAGGCCTAGTAGAAATATGGCCACTGAGGGTCCTCTTTCCATAGAGGGAGGCCTGGATGTCACAGAAAAAACCTCCAGATTACCCAAAGATGTCCCTGATTCACTCACCTCTCTCTAAAGAGGCACACCAGGAAATGTTCCTTCATCCTTGGGACAAAGTTGACCCTGACAAAGGTATTCATTCATCAAGCAATTTATCCCATTTAGCAATGACCTCTGTTAGGTTAATTCAAAGTTGGGGAATAATTGCTAAAAACACCAGTCTTACATGGAACTGTCATGGAAAATGCTTTTTTTCCCCATACCATTCCAGAAGAGGATATTTTTTCTCCTTCACTTAATAACATGCCTACTTACATTGAACTTACTGTGAAAATGGCATTTTGGTTTTCTGAAAATCCTTCCACATTATACGAGAACTCAAGTCTGCAAAGAGTAACTTCATGATCCTCGCTCTAAGGCTGTCAGTACAAAAACAATATAAGGGATATAATAAGGAGTCTGGAGGAATGTTATTGGATCCACAAGAGATACAAGCTATAGGCAATGATTCTGGGTTATTTCTATCGGTCAGTGATAGTTCATCTATTTCATTAAAAATATCCTAAGGTGAATGCTATCTGAGGTTTTCTCACAGGTCATGCTTTATTAGCGCAGGCAAACAATTAAATGTTCTCTAAAGTTAAAATTGTATCATTCGTATAATGATTTCTGCTCATGAGCTTTATATTCCTCATATGAAAAACAAGGTGTCTATTTCCCAGGGTCATTTTGAGACTTAAATGAAATTACACACACACAAACACAGACACTCACACTCACTCTCTCTCTCTCTCTCTCTCTCTCTATATATATATATATACACACATACAAAGTGTATATATATATATATATATATATATATATATATATACACACATACATATATACACATGTATATACACATACGCACATCTACACATAAAATATATATGTGTACATACATATACATGTCTGCATATATACATACACATATGTATTGTATTTGTATACATAAAGTACTTTGTACTGTGTGTGTGTGTGTGTGTGTGTATGTGTATGTGTGTATACCCTTGTGCATTTAAGAGTGTGCTCCTTTCTGACTTCTATAAATGTGCAGGAAAGCTATGGAGACTAAGATGCAAGGGCACATCCCACTTTGCTTTTGTATCTTGAAGTGGATGGTCTCCTTTTTCAGAGGGGAATACATCCTTCTCAGACTGAATTTGCACCCAGCATAAGCCTCTTTTGGATGTAACTGCATTATCCTACCCCTTGTAAAGGATGTCGGAACTTGGAGTTACAGTACAAGCCTGACCACCTCACCCCCTACTCACAAAACCTAAGAGGCTGCATATCACCTCCAGGACCAAATCCTCTGTTTGATGCTTAAAGCTCTTCAAACCCTTCCTGCCCTGTATCTTTGCAATCTTCCTGTGTCTTATGCCTCCTTTCCTTCCCCCATCCCTAACATGTTCTTTGTGATCCAGTCATACCAGTCTCCTCAAAGTTCCTCAAACAAAACACTCGGTCTCTCTACTCTGGGTGTCTTCTCTGGCTCTCCCCTATTTTCTCTCTCCTCATCTCTGCCTTTTAGCTTCTCTGACTACCTTCAAATTCCATCTCAAATTCCACCTTCTATAAGAAGCCCTTCCTGATGCCCCTTCATTCTAGAGCTTTTCCTCTATTGATTACCTTCAACTTATTCTGCATACATATCTTATTTGTACCTAGCTGTTTGCACGCTATCTCCCCCATGTTGTCTTTTGCCTTTCTTTGTATCCCCAGTGGCTTAGCACAGTGCTTGATGCTTGGTAAAGACAATCAATTTTTATTAACTAACCAGCTGACTGACCGAATAGTTCACTGGTATATGAAAAGACTAGCAGAGGCGAGGAACTTATCTTTAGATCACAGATTGCCCCAGCCAGTTAGTCAATAAGCATTTATTAAGCACTTACTGTGTGCCAGTCACTGAGCTTATGCCCTGGGGATACAAAAAAGAAACAAAAGATATTCCTTGCTCTCAAGAAGCTCATAGTCTAAGCTATATATAGGATAAATAAGAAATAGTTAACAGAGAGAAGACACTAGAATTAAGAGAGGTTGGGAAAAACTTCCTGTAGAAAGTGGGATTTTAGTTGGGGTTTGAAAGAAGTTTGAGAAAGTAGGATGGAGAGATGAAGAGGGACAGCATTCCAGGCATGGGGGCAGTCAGAGAATATGGCCAGGGCTGAGATGTTTGTAGAACTGCAAGGAGGCCGGTCACTGAATCAAAGAATATATCGAAGGGAGTAAGGTGAAAGAACACTGGAAAGACAGGAGGGGGCTAGGGTTTTGAAGGGCTCTGAATCAAACAGATTTTGTACAGGATGATAAAAGTTATATGGAGCCATTGGAGTTTATTGAATGGGGGCATAACATGATTGGATCTAACTTTGGCAGCTGAATGGAAAATGGATTGGAGTGGGGAGATCTGGTTATTGTAGTAGCTCAAGTGTGAGCTGATGAAGTCCTACAGTATCAGAAGAGAAGGGGGTGTACGTGAGAGATGTTGCAAAGGTAAAATCAACAGGACTTAGCAAAAGATTGTGAGGTAAGAGACAGTGAAGGATTGGGGATGACCAAAACTTTGGAGCCTTGGGGACTGGGAAGATGATGATGCCCTTAATGTCAAGGGAAAGGGTTTAGAAGAAAAGAAAATGAGTTCAGATTTGGACATATTGGATTTAAGATGTCTAAAAGACAGCTGGAGATATAAGACTGGAGGTCATAGAGGTTAGAAGAGGCAAGACTAGACTTAAGTCATTCATTTTCACACAACAGAAGAACCTTAGAATTAAAAAAAAATTTTTTTGAGAATAAAGAAACCCAGAGCTATTTGGTTATTATTGAACCACTGCCTGGTCTTCGGAGATAAAGATTTGGGAAAAGCATTGGTTAGAGTGATGTCACTTACCAGGGGGATCCAGTTTTGTTCCAGGAAAAATTGTCAAAAGAAAAAGCTAAACTTCTGCTTTCCTACCTCCTTCTGAGAAGATCCAAGCCTCAGAGCCATTGAAAGTTTTCTGGTAGTCTTAGCTAGAGTTTTCTGCCCTTCTGAAAGAACAAAGCAATATCCAAGTCTAAGATTGTCGCTAAGCATAAACTTGAAAGGGGTGGAACTCACAGCTTCCCATTAAGACATAAGTCCAGAGATTCCAGCACTAAAACTTGTCCAGAAGAGATGCTCATCAATGAACTTTAAGTGGAACTTACAAAGAGAAAAAGGATAACAAAGCCCTATAGTTTTAAAGTTTAAGTTAGCTTGGCCACATGTATCCTCTCTCTATATGTATCAGTACCACTTTATTTTAAGCTTGTGCTCATTCTCCCCACGGATGTGGTGTGTATTTGTAGTAAAATATGCCAAGGGTAGATTTTTTCTTTTATCTTTAATTTATGAAATAAAACAAGCATTTCCACAGCACAGTACAGTAAAAAAGATAATTGCACATGAAACTGCAAATCTAGTATGTACAATTTGCTATTCCTTTTAAAGATACAACAAAATTATCATGTAAATTTTTTTCACTATTTTTCTCCCCCCTCCACTCTAGAAATATTTATAGGGTGAATATTTTATACTTCTGTTCCTTCTATGCCATTTGAATAAATAAATTTGTTAAGATCTAGTGAAGTTTATTGGCTAATTCTTAATAGGAAGCATACCAGTGGGGACCCTTGAGCTATAGTTCTAGAAGGTTGGTACCACAGAGTACATACACACTTGAACCCTTCATCCCCTATCTATAACTCAGTTGGTGAATGTGGGTGAAAGTTAGAGGAGTAGCCCAGAGCCCAAATGTACATGCACATTTGTTTCTGACCCATGTTTTCATTGGTGTGAGGAACTTTTGATGTGTAAACTCCCTCACAACCAATGAAATTGGCAGCTTATTTGTACCTTACAGTTATAGGGTTGCTTGAATCACAGAGAGATTCAGTGATTTATCCTGCTTCACATTTGCCTTTTTAGAGATGAGAGAATCAAGAGTATCTTTCTAGAATCTAAAGACTTTTCTGTGGAGTCTGGGGGTTTCCCCTACAAAAGTACGCAACTGCCAAACATGAGTCTTCCTGACTTTGAGAAAGGCTGGCCCTCAACATCATGATGTTATAACACAAAGCACTATGACAGTGAGAGTTAATATTATTAGTTGTCCATTTAAAAAAGAAAAAAAGGTTTTACCAACAGTTTGTTCTTCTTTTATACTTTGGCCCAGATAATACCCTGCAAATGAACCTCAACACAAGTTATGACTTCTGTTTCTTAATTTGTTCAGCAATGTAAAATTAATCAAGCAATAACAAAATGATAATAAGAACCCTGAGAAGTATATAAAATGGCATATTGCTGCAATAAAATTAATAAAATTTAATGGTCAAGAATCCTAAGCAGAAAGGAAACTGAGACATTGGCAGGACTTTTATAAATAAGTTTCAGAACCATAACACTGAAGTAGAAAATAGGAAGTCATCCAGTCTATTCCCTTGCCCCAGATAGCTCCTCTTACAAATCAAATAATTTCATACAGATCAGATTCTTATCATGTCAGAATATAAATTAGGTGATACTAGAACGAAAGGATAAGAGGAATTGTAAATTGTGTCAATCACAAGTCCACAAGAGCTTTCCCCCAACTTTTAAAGGCTAAATATAGTTGTAATCCATGTTACTTGTTAAGTTACATATTTTTGTTTTTTGTTGTCTTTTAATTAGGCAAAAGTATTGTACTTGCATATGCCAGGCAAGCAGATTCTGGAACCTGAAATAGAATGAATAAACTAGCTGAATCAGAAAGATTCTAAACATAAATGGTTCTGGTATATTTGGGACTCCAGAAAGGTGGTGGTTCAATCCCTTAAGTCCATTTGACAAATGAGCCCTAGGAATGCCTTGATTTCATCTTTCAGGCTTCTTTCTGAATCATTTTACCTTCTCCATATTGTTTCTAGCACCCATTTTCTCCATCAGCTATCAGGAAGCTCAGCTGAAACTATTGCCTTTGAGCTATGTCTCTCTATAGTCATGTGCAGGAGTCACACACACAAAAAGAGCTTACTAGGATGAGCTAATGCTTTCCCAAAACTCCACAGTCTGCAGAGAGAAATCACTTTTTAAAAATCTCATCTTCTGAAAAGACAGGGGAAAATATTAGCAATGGCAAGGTATTCAAGGAGTATTTAGCCCTGAAGTAGGTTACCAATGGAGATTGTAGAAAATATTTTATTCGCACCAGAAGAGTTAAAAATAGAACAATCCCATCTGGCTGGACATCGTTTAGGTATGAGCCTGCTTTGAGGGAGAGGAATGGACTTTGGATTCTTTGATACTATGACTTTCAATGAGATTTTTCCACTTTGAAAGACTTGAGGTTCCTAATCAATATAATAAACCAACATTCCAGCGGACCATTGATAAAGTATACCACTGACCTTTTCATGTTTTTTTTTCTACAAAGTGATTATTTCAATTCAAATCAAAAAAGGATTTATTAAGAGCTTGATGTGTGCAAGGTACTGTTCTAGTCGTTAAAAAACAAAGACAGAAAGAAAAACAGTCCCTGTTCTCATGCAGCTCACACTCCACTGGGGCAGGGACTGGAGGCTGGAGGTGGGGAATACATAGTATTTATACAGAGAAGAAATAATGCAATTTGAAGAGGATGAGATCACTGATGTCAATTGGGGTCAAGAAAGGACTTCTCCAAAAACTGGTATCTAAATTGAGCCCTGAAGAGAGTTAAAGATTCCAAAAGGTAGAGGTGAAGAGAGAATGTATTCCAAGCACGGGAAATAGATTGTGCAAAGAATGCATAGAGAGGGAGGTGAAGGATCGGTTTAGCTGGAATATAGAATACATGAAGGAGAAGAACTCAGCTCACATCTCACTCTTCATAGGAGACCTTTCCTGGTCTCCTCTGCCTCCCACCACCACCATCACTGCCTGGGTCTTCTCTAGGACATTACCTTCTCTTTATGCTATATATATCTTCTAGGCCAGAAAGAAGCACAGACAAACAAAGCAGCTTTGAAAATTACAGGTTGAACTTAGACTTTATAAAAAGCGAGCTATACCTAATTGAGATATAATGCTTTCTGAGTTCTGTACATGGACATGCAAAGGCTCATTTTATTTGGGTTTCTTAAATTCAGAATATTAAATTAAATTCAGATAATAAAATAGGTTGTTTCTTTGACCCTTCTTTCATCATTCTCCCGAAGAGTGACATTGCAACTTTGTGAGATCACAAATATCTAACTTGGAACCTACATTCCTTTTCCCTGAAATGAATCAAGCATTCCAGGCTGGATGCACACATTTGCTATGTACAGGATCATATCCAACTGACCCCAAGATCAGGGGACCAGCTTTTGACAAGATTGTGAAAGAAGTGAATTTGTGATGGGTGCCTCCTCCATCTAGTTCTTTCTCTTTTCTCCCTGAGACACTCTTTCTCTGTACCTTTTCTTCTTCCCCTATTAAAATCTACTCAAAGGAAAAGTTCCTTCAGTCATTTCCCTTAGTGTGATTCAATTCTTACGTTTAATGAAAAGAATTGTACGCATCAAGGAGCAGGTAGGAGAGGTAGTCTGGACACTTGGATGAGACTCAGGGTTCAGAATGAGATATATATTTTTCGGACATGACAAATAAGAGAATTTTCCCCCCCAATTATGCATATTTGTTACAAGATTCCCCTCTCCCCCACCTCCATGGTGAGGTGAAGTGAAAATTGATTCTTTGTTAATTTAAAAAAAATGTGTACTTGGTTGGAAGTGGGGCAGAGATTTTTTCCAACTTCTGAAGTCACAGGCAAGGTAGCCATCCACTTAAGTCATAATTAATAGAATCTTAGAATTGATTAGAAGAAAGCTTAGAGGTCACTTAATTGGCCCTGATGAGACCATTTGTGCATTAACAGAAAACAAAACTAAACTGAACTAAACTCAATCCCAAGGTATATTACAGAACTTATTCAATTGAACAGATATTTACTAAGCATCTGCTATATACAAGGTACTGGACTAACAGCATTGGGGCCAAACAAAAACAGGATAGATGCTGCCCAAATGGAGCTTACACTTTCCTGGGGCAGGGGGGGATTGATACAACATATATTCTAATAAAGATAAGTCAAGGTAATTTGAGGATGGAGAGAGAATTAATACTTGGAGAAGATGAAGAGAAGCTTCACAGAGATGAGCCTTGAAAGAAGACAAAAATTCTGAAAAGCAAGGTGAGGAGGGAATGTATTTCAGACACAGAGGTTGGCCTCTGCAAATGTATAGAGATGGATGATGGCATGTTGAGTTCAGGGAACACATGTTATTTGTTGTTCAGTCATTTCAATTATGTCTTCCTCTTCATGATGCCTTTTGGGGTTTTCTTGGCAAAGATACTGGAATGGCTTTGCTATTTCCTTCTCCAGTTTATTTTATATATGAGGAAACTGAGGCAAACAGGGCTAAGTGACTTGCCCAGAGTCACACAGCAAGAGGCTGGATTTGAACACATGAAGATGTGTCTTCCTGACTCAAAGCCTGGCACCCTTTCTACCGTGCCTCTTACTTGCCGCTGAGATATAGGATATACCATACCTCATGGCAATATTCTTAGGATCATGGAAACATACATTTAGATTTAGAGCTGATGGTGGGCTTATGGAGATCAATTAATCCAACTTCCTCATTTTATAGATGAGGAAGTTAAGGCTTTAAGATACTGTCCAAGGACATACAGGTAATAAGAGGACACAGGCAGGATTTGAACTCAGGTCCTCTCATTGTGACTCCAACATTCTTTTCCCTGTAACACTATTTCCTGCTGTGGGGGTAGGACTGTGGTTTACAATCAGCTCAGTGAATTACTTTCAGATTTTAATGCTCTCATTCCATTACTGTGGAAAATTGAGAGCTGACTGTTTCGCAATTAGGAGCTGTGTGAAAAGATGTAAAGATGTGTGGGCGTCTTACACTTGCCCTGGAAATTACTCACTGCACCAGTTACAGAGAAAATCTCAAGAGTGACTCTAAAATACACACATTCATCTAGGAAGGCAAGTTTCTCCATACAGGAAACACCTCAAAGCACATCTTCAAGCAGTGTTATCCTGAGGCAAGGACTCACAATCAAGCAGAGGAAAAAGACATTGCTAATGTCACAGAATTCAAGGTATTGTTTTTCCCCTTGACTCGGCAGCAAGTTTGAGGTTATTCAAATATCTGTATGGCATATATTCATAACTGAACTGGGGACCCTGATCACTCTTAAATGCAATTCAGTAAACATTTATTAATCACCTACTATGTGCCAGGCACTGTGCATACAAATAAGAAAAAAAAGTCACTGACCCCATGGAGTTTACAGTCTAATGGGGGAAGGAATATAAAAGTAAGGTGAAAAGGGCGTGAGAGAGAGAGGAAAGAGTTGTAAAAGTTCAAAGCTCTGTGTTGTTTTTTGTTTGTCCTTCATTTTCAATGACGACATCATGGGGTGGTGTCTTGACTAATGGGTGAATTGGATTTAAGTGAGGCAGAGTTGCACAGTCATCAGCCTCACACTTTCCTTCCAGTCACTGAAGTCCAATGGCAACATGAAAGTCAGGACAACTGACTATGACCCTGAAGGTAGTGGAAGACCTTGGTGTCTTACATGTCTGGTGGCCTTCATGGCTGTTGGAACAAATTGTACTTATCTGTTCATTGGGCCAGAAGAAGTCTTCATATGCTTGGGGTAGACACTCCCTAATTCACTGAGAGGTCTGAGGACAGTTGGTTACTCTCAACTAGGTTTAGCCCATCTGCCAAGATGATTTACCAGGGTATGGTGACCACATATGCTACAGCTCCTTGGAGCCATAGGTGAGAGATGTTGGATAACTGGTGGACACCAAAGGTGGAGGAGCAGCTCTCACCCCAACAAGTGGAGGGGAGGGGTAGAGCCCTCATAGGAAGGCTTTTAGAGGAGTTTACAGCTCTAGTCTCCATGGTGATGGGATTTCTGGTGATTAGCTTATCCTGGGAGGGTGGAGGGTGGAAGGTGAGGGGGCTATGTTCTTTGGAGTTGATGATGGAGAAAAAGAGAGATCTATTATCCAGAAGAATTCCATAGTCCTTTGAATAATCATCAGCAAAGTATCTGAGCTCTTATCAATATAGCACTTAACCATTCTATGCACTTTGATATTCAGTCCTTCGTTTGAAGGACTTTTGAGAAAGATAGAGAAAACATTATGATTTCCATTTTATGGATGGGGAAACTCAGTCTCAAAGAGGTTGTGACTTGCCCAAAGTCTACAGCCAGGAACTAGTGAAGGGAGGGCATAAGCTAGACTTTCTGTCTCAACGTCCAGTGAGGACAAGGAAAATTCAGCAGGAAATTGGTCTGAAATGAACCAAACGCTGTCATGAAACATACTAATTTGATAAACTTTTATCTAAACCAAACCAGATTATAAACTGAGAGAAAATAACCATCCTTACCTCCTCCAACAGCATTCAATAAGTAAGTTATGGTTGGAATGGTTCTTAGATATTTTCTAAAATTATTGAAATAAATTATTTCTTCGGAGGCTGTAGCATTCCCTAATATGCAGTCATGTAACATGGCTAGAAGGATGTTTATGTTTAAAGACGAATCTCCGTGTCAGAGTGAAGCTTGGAGTCACCAAAAGAACTGCATAATTGTCAGAAGTAATCCAATCTAGTCTCCTCTTATCCAATTCTGGGTCCAGATCATGGTCCATCTGCATTGGTTATCCAGGATGTATGTTCTGATGAACCTGTTCTATGGGTCAATCATCTAGCTGCACATCATAGCCAGAATCATGCTTTATCCATTTGATTTTTCCTGTGTGGAAGGAAAGGCTAGGCTCTTCTGAATGATTATGAATCTCATTTAGGCAGCCCTGAAATGTTCTGAGCTTGACTCTGGGGTACAAGGTTATTCATAAAATAGGTTCAGTCTCACCACACTCAGGGAATTCCATTTTGATTTGGACTCTCACATAATCTTTGAAGAATTAAAGTTGCAGGTCACCATGAGAACAATGGAGAGGGCTGTGGTAGGTATAAATAGGTTACAAACTCACTGGTGAAGAATTATGCAGCAGAAGCAGCATTGAGGACATCAGGGGAAAGTCTGGTCACTAGGTGATGGATTATTTAGCCATGGGAAGCTATCAACTACAACAACAAATTGTCCCTTGGTCCTGTGCAGCCAACCCCTTTCCACTTCTACAGTGAGAATGATAAACAATGGCAGAAAAGAAGGTATAAGGTACAAAGAATCATGCAATTTTTAAATAATCACTTATTCATAAGTTATTTGAACAATAACTTTGTCAGTACACTAAATCTGAGATCTCCATTGAAATCACCATTATTGGGAAAACTGAATTATATCAAGATTCATCTTGAAATTTTGAAATCCAGATTCTCACTCTCCCAGGCAATATGATAGTCACTATACATGTGAAGTCATGCAAAACATTTTACCACATTAGCCATGTTGCAAAGAAAAGAAAAAATGATAAAGAAAGTGAAAAAAAGTATGCTTCAATTGGTACACAGAGTTCACTGGCTCTCTTTTTGGAGGTGAATATCATTCTTCATCATAAATTCACAGGTGGTTTTTGGAGGGACCCATTTAAGCTGTCATACTTGCTTAGCTGGGCATCCAAAGATAAGAAGAAACATCATTTTATGAGACATCTGGCTTTTTCTTCTTATGGTGCTTATGAAGAGCATAAGCAAAAACATGACCATGAGGATAATTTCAGCCAAGGCACCAATATCTGCTATTAGGGATGAAGAAGTAAAGAAGTCCTGTGAGGAACCTGAGAACAGCATCCAAGTCAAATCACTAAATATTTTGATACCTGGCTCCAACCAGAAGATGGATATAGGTGAGGTTGGAGGAAAGTATGCTAGTAAATAGAGTTCAGATCCAAGAAAAAAGAAACTCCAAATACTTAGAGACTCCTCAGAAGTCACACATAGACATTCTGGAAACTTTTTAAAGAAGAACATCAGAAAACATTGGACGTGGCAAGCAGTGAACAACATTATGAAAAAAATGGAAGTGACTATTTTGTAACAGACAGGAAATGATTGGTGTCTGATGTGGGAGTCATTTCAGAAACAGTCATTTCAGAATAGTGCAGTCAGATTATAGACTAGTTGAGAGCAAAGACATAAAAAATAAAATAAAAACCCCAGCATCAAAGTAGAAGTGATAAAGAAGAGAAGACACTGTATATAATTGCAGGAGCTTCAGCCTGACCAGTTCAAACAAGCTGTCAATGCTGAAAAATGGGAAATACAAAAAGGCAAAGAGATTGACATTGAATATCACCATTTCCTGTCAAAGTTTATCTCATGCAAAGTAGTTGCCACAAAAGGATGGTAAAGATGAGAAAGTGACTTTTGCAAACCCTGCTTCTACTTGCTAAGTAGAGAAATGGTAGATGATGGCAATACTGGTTTGGAGTATTAAATCTTATGGAGATGATTGACAGGAGATTGTAGAAGTATCACATCATCAAACAGTAAAAAACAACAGAGGCAAAAACAATTTGTAAAAAACCTTGGCGCAATACCTAATTATGATGAGTCATCCCAAGAGCATTCATAGATGAAACTGAGAGAACCACACATAAACGGAAAATGGATCCAATCAATTTGTACTTCTGTATTGGTCTATTTTCTGCATAAATGATAAGGCAATCAGTAGATTTGGATTCTCATACTTCAATTTCTGATATACTATATCAAGGGACAGCTAGATGGCACAGTGGCTAGAAAGTTAGGCCTAGAGTCAAGAAGATCTGAGTTCAAATCCAGCCTCAGATATTTGCTGGCTGTGTTGTTCACCTCAGTTTTATCATCTGTAAAATGGTGAAGAACTAGAGAAGAAAATAGCAAACCACTCCAGTATACGTGTCAAGAAAACCCCAAATGGGG
The DNA here is from genome assembly GCA_028658325.1 of Potorous gilbertii. Classification (NCBI taxonomy): domain Eukaryota; kingdom Metazoa; phylum Chordata; class Mammalia; order Diprotodontia; family Potoroidae; genus Potorous; species Potorous gilbertii. Next base: position 195,043,553 of record CM053771.1, read on the forward strand.
GTCATGAAAAGTCAGATGCAACTGAAAATGACTGAACAACGAAAACTGTATCAAGCTGAAACGGAAATTAGGAAGAGGTATTTGGATCTAATTGATTATGTGGAGGAAGAAATGCACGTCAATCACAACAATAGTCTTGAAAGCCAGATGTCCCATAAAATGATGTTTCTTCTTATCTTTGCATGCCCAGCTAAGCAAGTGGGACAACTTATCCGGTACTCTCCAAAAACTTTGATGAAACAATTAAATAATTTTCTTATAAGATAAGTAAGGGAGGGGTAAAATTGTGGAAAATTTTAGTGCTATAAAAAGGCAAGTCAGAATATACCAATACCAATCCATATGCTTTCTTAATGAAAGCTTTATGAGAATGATCAATACATTTGTCAAATATGTATGAGGAGGGAAGAGGTAGGGTTTCAAAAATGATTTTTTATATGCAGAACACGTCTTTACAGCTGCAAAATTAATGGAGAACTAATGAGAATACACATCCCCATTGTGTTTCTTACTTGTTGACCAATAAAAAAACTGGATTCAGTGGAGCAAAATGCAATCTCAAAAGACTCTTCTCCACCAAGAAATCTTTCATGCTTATGTTAAGGTCATAGAAGATTTTTTTTTAAATAGATGATTACTTAGTTCAACCACCCTCACTTTATTAACTTCAAGAGAAGAGATAAAATAGGGAGATGTATGTTCTCCAAAGGAGATTATTATATAGTTATTAGGAAGGATATCCTGTGTAGGGAGGGCTGCAGTGGAAAAGAGATTCCCTGTAGATGATGAAGTGCTCTATATGCTACTGACTGTGAATGGTCATGTGATAGTAGCAAGCCCCAGAACACGACAGACACATTAAATAAGATCCTCTAAAGAGATCAGCCTAACAACCCATTCAGCAAAGACAAAAGTGGTGAAAATACCTATTGTTCAGAAGATGTCATGCAATTAGTGAATCTACTTAGTATATTTCTACCTACATGTGTGTGTGTGTGTGTGTGAGTGTGTATTACTGTAGATGTATAACAGGCTGGATCCAAAATTGAGTAGAAGGAAGAAAGAGGAAGGACTGTATTTGGAAAATAACTTGTGCTTTGTAAAATCCCTAGGTGCTATTTTCATAAAACTATTTTTTCAAGACTAATATTTAATCTACGATTATGAATCCTGAAATGCCTCTGTATCTTTCCTCTCTTTTCCTTTTCTTTTGTCATTTCTTTCTCCAGCTCATTTTACAGATGAGAAAACTGAGACAAGCAGGGCTAAGTGACCTGCCCAGGATCACACACCTACTAAATGTCTGAAGCTGGATTTGAACTCACAAAAAGTGGTTTTCCTGATGCCAAGTCCCAGTGCTCTATCTACCACACTACCTAGCTATTCAACTTCCACCTCTGACATATACTAGCTGTGTGATCTTAGGCAAGTCACTTCACCTTTTAGTGCTCCAGGCCAGGGGTGTCAAACTCAAATAGAAATGAGGACCACTAAACCATATGTAAGGACCTCGTGGACCACATACTGAATTAGAAAATCACAGATTTAAAGGGAAAAGGATGCACATGTACAAAAACATTTATAGTAGCTCTTTTTGTTGTGGCAAGGAATTAGAAATTGAGGAGATGACCATCACTTGGGGAATGGCTGAACAAGTTGCGGTATATGAATGAAATGCTATTGTACCATAGGGAATGGTGAGCAGGCGGATTTCAGAAAAACCTGGAAAGACTTGCATGAACTAATGTTGAGTGAAGTGTGATGACTAACTTTGATAGCCTTAGCTCTCCTCAGCAATATAAGAATCTAAGACAATTCTAGAAGACCCATGATGGAAAATACTATCCACATCCAGAGAAAAAACTAGGATCTGAATGCAGATTGAAGCACACGATTTTCTCTTTTTTGTTGTTTTTTCTTTCTCTTGGTTTTTCCCTTTTGTTCTGATTCTTGGTTCACAACATGATGAATGTGGAAATATGTTTAATATGATTGTACATGTATAGCCTAAATCAGATTGCATGCTGTCTTGAAGAGGGGGGAGGAAAGAGAAGGGGAAAATTCAGAACTCAAGATTTTATAAAAGTGAAGGTTGAAAACTAATATTAAACAAATAAATATTTTTAAAATAATTTTTAAAAACTACAGAGTTTTGTATACTTCATCATCATCTTCATACATCAACACATTGAACCACTAGGAGTTACATTTGACTCTGGTTCAGGCTGCACTGAGGAGCATTGAAGGTCATTTGTGACTTGTGGGCTATCTGTTTAACTCTTTTTTTTGAGGTAACTCTCAATCATAAATTTCAGAAAGATGCCAGCTTGATTAGTAGTAGGAGTTACCTCATCCAGGAGTTTCCTGTCCCAAAGAAATCACAGGTCCAGTCCCTATTCCCTGTAGAATCTGATTAGTTCACCTCACTAATTAATTATAATAGCTAACATTTACATTTCACTTACCATGTGCCAGGCACTATGTGTGATCTTCACAACAGACCGCTGAAGTGGGTACAATCATTATCCCCATTTACTGAGGAAAACAGGGGAAGTGATTTACCCAGGGTCATACCGCTAGTAAGTATCTGAGGCCAGACTGGACTCAGGTCTTCCTGCCTCGTGCTCAGTTATATCTGCTGTACCACGTAGCTGCTCCATTAGAGTATATAACTAGTTATAACTCAAATCCACAGCCCCAAATTCAGCTAGCCATCTTGAAAATATTCTCCCTCTTATCCCTGTCCCTACCCCAAGGGGAACAGGAGAAAAGAATCTGAATATATCTGTGGAAATCCATCCCTATAATTAGAAAAACAACCAAAGTATAGATCCTGCTGATAGTGTGTCAATAACATCTTATTTGGATACAAACCCCAGCATATTTCAGAAGAATCAGCAGGCAAATTATATAATTCCAAAAACATTTTATAAAGATTGAGATTTAAGCCCAGGTTTTGACCTTACCTGGGCATATCATATTTGTTAATCAATCAATAAGAATTTGTCAAGTGCCTGCTGTAATATAAGCCAGGAACTGTGCTAGGCACTGAAGATACACGTGGAATGGCCATCTCAATTTAGTCACACCTAATGTGGATAGAGGGTAGCTGCATGACACAGTGGATAGAGCCTGGGGTCAGAAAGACTTGAGTTCAAATTTGACTCTGGATACTTACTACCTGTGTGCCCTGGGCAAGTCACTTAACCCTGTTTGCCTCAGTTTACTCATCTATAAAATGATCTAGAGAAGGAAATGGCAAACTCCTCCAGTCTCTTTGCCAAGAAAACCTCAGTCACAGAGTCGGATAAGCCTGAAAATACGACTGAACAACAATGTAGATAGAGGCCACCACTCTCTTCTGCTCCCTCTGCCAACAATAGCAAACAGGGATGGTCAGCCCCTCAACCCCTCCTGAGTTATTTATTATTAAATGAAAAAATTTGACTTGCCGAACAAAGGATAACTAAGACTTGGACATGGCCAGAACAGGGCCCTCCCTTCTACCCTCAGAAAAGAGCAGATCCATTTCATCCTTCACTCTCCAGCTGCCTTTCTGAATTGCCAGCTCTCTGCCACATTATTCTGAGGTCCAGAAAGGTTTCTGATAATGCTTTTCTAAAATCCCTGCTTTGGTAGCTATTTGTAGTCAGATATGATTAGGGCCAAAGGAAGGAGGCCGAAAAGCCATTATATCTATTCAACTACAGAACCTGACAATTTGAAATGAACTCGCTAGGCAACATTGCATGGAAGTTGGATTTTTACTTAAAAATTTAAACAGTTGAACAGGAAAAGTCTACAAAAATACTTATTAAATAAAAATAAATCAAAAGTATGGGGTTTTTTAGTGTCCTATTTTGTTTTAATGAGCGATAGCCCTGTGTAGTGGGGTAGAGAGCTGGTCTCAAGGTCAGGATGACCTAGGTTTAGGTCCCACCTCTGACACATACCAACGGGATGACTCTGCACATGTTACTTAACCCCTCTGTTTTCTAGGCATACTCAGGAACACTCTGCCCTATTAACTCTACTTTTTAGCTTCTTTGGATTCCTTCAATACTCATTTCAAATTCAATCTTCTTCAGGAGACCTTTCCAGTCCCCTCAGCTACCTTCTCTACCACCTATAAATAGAGATAGAGATAATGATATAGAGATATAAATCCATGGCTATCTATATCATCTCTATTATCTACTTGATATCCATCTATCTATTGTTTGTTCAGTCATGTTCCAGTTGTGTCCAACTCTCAGTGACCCCATTTGGGGCTTTCTTGGCAAAGATATTGGAGTGGTTTGCCATTTCCTTCTCCAGCTCAATTTATAGATGAAGAAACTGAAGCAAACAGTTAAGTGACTTGCCCAGGGTCACACAGTTAGTGTGTCTGAGGCCAAATTTGAACTCAGAAAGATGGGTCTTCCATGACTCCAGACCTGGCACTCTATCCATTGTGCTACCTGCTTGGCCATCGATCTATCTACCTAACATCCATCTATCCAGTGATCTATCTACCTCTCTCTCTATCCATCTATTTTTCTCTCTATCTTGCATGTGTCTGGCCACTTTACATGTTGTCTCCTCCATGTGAGTGTGAGCTCTGCGAGGGAGCTCACATTTTTTGCCTTTCTTTCAATCCCCAGTGCTTAACACAGTGCCTGGCACAAAGTAAATATTTAATAAATGCTTGCTAACTTTCCTAGACTTTATATTACAGAGAAAGTGCCACCCATTAACAGAACTTCCTTGCTAGGAGCTTCTTATAACAAATGGAATCCCTAGGCCCAATCCCTAGCTTTGATTTTGTCTTAATGTATTTTCAATTTAAAAATGATAATCTGGGCCTCAAATGTTGTAAGAGGCCTAGGTCTCTTGGATAGGACCTCTGAGACAGCTCGAGTGTGTACAGCCCTCCAGTCTGGGATGGAGGGCTAGATTCTGGGATGTAGCCATCTCTAGTTACACCTCCTCTGAGTTACACCAACTGAGATGTATAGCCTGGAAGCATTTTTAGATTCCAAGCATTCAGAGGTTCTGAAGTAATCAACTCAAACCACCTAGGATTCCTTGTAATGCTTTCACAATGTAAATGTATTTCATTGCCCTCTTCCTCCAAGAGATATGAGTCAAATTAGACAGACTTTTTAAAAGTTACTTTAGGTTTGAAAACTGTGAGAGTTTTGCTCCACCCTTAGTGACAGCAGGAAACACTTTGGGGTACCACAAGACCAGAAATGGGGGGGCTATTGATTAAAAGCCCCCTCTGCCCCAAACTGCAATATTAGCGTTAGGCTGGCTGGGAGTATGCTTTCTTTGCATATATCTTTATGAAATTTATCCCTTTCTTTCACCCTGAATCCTTAGCTCTGACCTCTTCAAGTCCAATTTTGCAAAGCATATTAAATAAATTATTGTAATGAAAAATATAATGTACTTTAAATAAATTATTGTAATAAAAATGGCAACATATATGAAATAAATTATATTTTTGCTTCATTTCTTAATTTTCTCTTTTTCTCCTTAACTATAGCTTAATATGTTCACTCTATTTTATTCTCAAGATTTCATTTAAGTTCTTTGTAGTCTTGTGACTTTTTTTACTCACAGCAAAATGGAAATGAATTTGTCTCCTCTTTTGGCAATTCAGAAAGATTCGTCATGACCTTTTTTTTTTAAAACACAATATATCTACTCCAGCAATGATTCACCACTGCATTTGTGATTCTACTCCAGTACTTTTCCTGAATTGAACTTCTTTTTTCTGGTGGGGGGGAGTGGAGGAGGTTTGTAATTTGTTCAGCTTGCCTTCTCGAAGTCTGGTTGCTACACTGTGAAAAATGAGTCATGGAGAGTAGTGGTAGCATTAGAACCCCAGTTCCTGCTCACACCCTTTAATCTCCTTTGCCTGCCCCTCCCCCCAATTCACAGATGATTTCACCTGTTAGAAAGAGCCAAGCACCTGACACAGATAGATCTTCATTTGTTTATGAGTGCAGATTACATAACCCGCCCTGAAAGAGAAAGAACATTTCTGAACCTACAGCATGCCTGATATATTTTGAGATTTCTCTGTTCGTCCTTTTTCCCTTTGTAGAATTTTTGCTAATCTTTTTCATCCTTTTTCTCTTTGTAGAATTTTTGCTAATTTTTATTTAGCTGTTCTGAATGGCAAGTCCTTGTGTAGCTATGGTCTTAGGGTCAGAGGAAAAAATAAAGATAGAGAGACGCTATTAATAAGTAATACTTACGTAAACTCTCTAAGGCACTACCAAAATCATTCAACTCTCTTCTTTCTTAGAAGTATTCTATAAAGACCCTGCCTTGCAGCTAGAGCCTTATAGATCAGCCTTGAGAACAATTTAATACACTAGGCTTTTATTTTTCTCAGTTCTTTAAAAAAACAACAACAAATATTTACTGCATCTGATACTTTGTCTGTACTCATCCCCAAAAGAGGAAAAAGAATCAGGTTTTGTTGGGTACTGGGTTCCTTCTAAAGAACTTTGAAAAGTACTCTGCTTTTTTGTAATGTTCTTTACAATGTCTATCTTTATGGCTTCTTCTGTCTGCTCTCCTTTCTCTCGTCTTCACCTTGCAAGATGCTATCTTTTTTTTTCCTCTCCTGCAGAAAATTCACTGAAATAAGGTAAAGTCTTTACTGCCAATAGGGTTATGTTTTTTTTCCATCTCTTCTTTTTGGGAAATAGCCAGTTTGAGTTTAAAAATAGACTTGAGAAATGTCTGCAGCTTGGGATTCATTCAACCCACTAATATTTGCTTTGGAATAATAAGAGAGTTGATTTATCTGAACTAAAAATGATTCCCTTATTTGTCACCCTTTTTTAATTTCAGATCAAATCGTGCGCCACACCAGCTCTCAGCTGCAGCAAAAGTAGATTTTATATTCACCACCACCCCCGCCCCTCTATTTTTGATTCACACTTTAAAAAGTGAAAGTGACCATTTTGAAAGATGTGAGCCCCATCTTGTTCTTTTGCCACTGACCTCCCCCACTCCCAACTCAAAGGCAAGATTTGTTATAGTACACGCCTACAACTTATTTATTAATATTATGATCAGTTATCACAATTCTGCAACAGATACCAGGGCAACAGAAAAGATTGAATGAATTTGTCCTATAGTTAACCTCTAGAGAAGAATGAGCCAACCTCCATTCCCCAAAACACAAAGCAGGCAGGTCATAGAATCCGCTGGAATGGACCTCCAGGGTCAACTAGTCCAACCCCCTCATTTACAGATGAGGACGGTGAGGCTCACAGAGGTTAAGTGGCTTTCCCAAGAGTCCTGTCATACAAGTAGGAGATTTTGAATGTTTAGTGACAAATTTGAGTTATTGATCTTAATAGTTTGGAACCTTGGCATAACATTGTTTCCAGAGTCTATTCCAAGATACTATTTTCTTTCCCTTTTTCTTTCTCCTTATATCTGGATTTATTGTGAAATGAAGGGATGCTACAGAAACGGAAGCCCACTCCAATCCTGTTCATGTGTCTGCTAGCTCATTCTACTGTGCCTCCAAAAAAACCCATTGTAGTCTCAACAGACTCAGGGAAAGCAGGGCACAATCTTCTAATAAGGACATTTTGGTACTGAAGTAACTAACAATCCCACTCATCACTCATCCTCAATAGGTTCTAAGATGAAACTTGATTACAATAAGCTGCTGTAGGGTAATACTTGTAGTTACACTATTGTAGTTAGACTACTATTAATTCTGACTCTTGTTTCGTAGTTGTTGTTCAGTTGTGTCCAACTCCCCATGATCCAATTTGGGATTTTCTTGGCAGAGATACAGGAGTGGTTTGCCATTTCCTTCTCCAGTTCATTTATGAGGAAACTGAGGCAAACAGGTTTAAGTGACTTGGCCAGGGTCACACAGCTAGTAAGTGTATGAAACAGGATAACCCATGTTGATGAGTCTTTCTGATTACAGGCTCAGCAATCAGTCTATCCACTATGACACTTAGCTGCTCCTAGCCTGCTGTCACACTTATTTAAATGCTGTCTCTTTTTTTTGAATGAAATAAATTTTATTGGCATTCAATTTAACAGCTATTTAAAAACAAACGCTGAAATACTTCATCCAAAGGACTATCTCTGTTAAATGGACAAGTGCAATATAGGACTTAAAATTTTTAAAAATTAGGCTATATGCTTCATGTATTCAGTCTCAGAGAAGTGAAGTTTCTCACATGTTAATTTTCTGGATAACTGAAGCTTACTATGTAAAGTATCAATTTTAAAGAATTTCATCATTTTAGAAGTCTTTCTCTAAGTGTATTTTGTATTTCTCCAACCTCTTAAACAGAATATACTTAACCCTTTCTTTGACTTAGGGTAATGATGATGCACATTATTACTGTACCATACCGGGATTAGAGGAAAAAATATCAGGACAATCACTGAGTTTTGCAGGATTATTTGTCTTCAATTTAATGATAACACTTTTCCCCCCAGTTATTCGGTATTCACTTCTTGTTATTATCAATGTTCCTGCCACAAAGAGGCCACTTTATAACTAGGGTAATTAAAACTGTGTCCCAAGTAAGCAAGTGAGTTTTGAATGAGAGTATGAGGAATTTTCTAATGAGTAAAAGGCATGAGCCTTATGGACCTTATGACACCTATTTTGACTGATCAAAGTCCTCTTTTCTTTCTTTTTTTTTTTTTTTTGCTTACTGCCAGGTTCTGATGGTGTTCCAGATAGTTGAGATTGCCACATAGGCAGCCTCCAAATAAATGAGCTATTACTGTATCCACATCGGCAGCATCAAAACAATGCTAATATGGACTGTTGGCCAGGATGTAGAAATATCCTCATTACATAGAAGTGAACATCATGATAGTATTCATTAAACTGAGATTCTGTGAGCCTATAAAGTCTGTCAGAAGATGTTGGGCTAATTAATACACCAATAGGGGCTTCTACTGCCTTGTCTGTTGTTTCTCTTCCTTAGGAGCACTAGTAGGTATATATTCACAAGCTGCTGCAGCTGGTGTTGTAGTGGGGGTGGGAGTGGAGGAAGGGGAAGGAGCTGGAGCCTGAGCCACCATTGCTGCTGTAGATGAACTAACTGTAGCAGTAGTAGTAGAATTTGATTGTTGAGTTGTAGCTGGTAATGGCATTGAAGTTGCTGCAACTTTGGGTTTTGTCACCATAACCACCACAAAGTTCTTCTCATCAATTTTCTATTCTTTGAGAGTAGTATCGTCATTGAGGATTTTACCTGCATATATCAATTTTTGTCCTGCTACTGGAAAGGCATCCTTTCCCTTTTCAGATTCAATCTTCTCTTTCAGTGTCTTAATCATCTCCTCAGGGTTGATGTTGATCTTGAAGGTGTGTTGCAAGAGGGTCTTTAGAGTGATGTGTATGGTGTCACCATGGCCCCCAGATGCTATGGATGTTGTGGGCTCAGTCAGCTGGGAGGGAGGTCTAGGTGGCCAGTGGGGTTAGTTACATTTACCCTGCGGGTCACATTTACCCCCCCTTTCCCCTTGTTTGACCAATCACCTTTCCCCCAAGGCACAGGGCCAGCTGAGGGCAGGTGCAGGACAGGACTTGCAGTTGACTTTTATTTGAGGGAGGGAGGGCTGTGCAAGATCACCAAACTCACTTTCTTCTCCTGAGCCATCTGGGTCCAGTGGCCTGATATTCATCATGGCCCAGGATGAAATGTGAGATGCTTTCACTTTCAGATTAAGGTCTCATAGCATTCTCACTTTGAGTGAGACACATCCATTCAATGAATAGGCTATATTCTCTTAACTTGACTATTATAATAGCTTCCTAACCAATTCTCCTGACTATCCAAACTATCTCCCTTCCATTCTGTGCTTTCATACGTAATCATAGTTCATTAGAATAGGTTCAGTCCCTCATAATATTACATTATAATTATATTTTATGTTTATACATATTTTATATATTTATATAATTTTAGATATATATAATTTATATAATTATAATTGTAATATTCATTCTTTCATTAATTGTTGACCAATCAGACCAGTTAGACCAATTGCCACCCTCAGGAATTGCTCTTACAAGGGTAGATAAGCTGTGAGCCCTATGTTTCTGGCATTTGAGAATGCCACTGACCTTTTATTAAAATGCTAGCAATATTAATAAAATGACTAATTAGTCAGAAATTATGTCTCTTGAACTTTTTAAACACGATGCCACTCTTGAGAGGTTAAGGCAACACCATTTTCTGTCATTCTTTGCCCAGGCCCAAAATCCATTGGTATGGGACTGTCTCCTTACTGGTGGAGATCAATGCCTTATGCTTGCATCAGTGTGGCAGGGGACAGGCAGAGTTGGGTGAGAGCAGGAGAGAAGAGTGGTCTTCCAGTTTTTCTTCAGACCCTCTTTGAATTGTTGACTTTCTTCAGACTTTGGGCACATTTGCCTTCCAGCTTCAAGAGAGAAGGTGGAAGATGCCAACTCCACTTCAGATTCTGGGAAGAGGCTGACGTGAGATGAGCTCTCATATTCCAGAGGGAGAGAAAGTCTGGCTTCTTCCTCTCCCTCTCTCTTACCAATTCCGCCCCACTCCAGATGCTGGAAGAGAGCACTGCTCTCCACCAATAAGGAGACAGTCCCATACCAATGGGCTCTGGGACTGGGGTTAGGCTTCTTTTTCCCCAACCACAACCACCACCAATACACCCGATAGTGTGCAGAAAATAACTACTTACAACTTCTCCATCCTCAACCTGTTAAAAATGAAGAAATAAAGAAAACGGGAAGCTTTATTCCCAGAGAAATCACCAAAATAAGATAAGGCAGCAAGGTGGTGCAGTGTCTAAACTTGATACCAAATCTGACTTCAGACTCTAACTGTATGACCTTGGGCAAGTCACTTAATCTTTGTAGGTCTCAGTTCCCTAATTTGTAGAATGGGGATATTAATGGCACCTACCTCCTCTGGTTATCATGAAGATCCAAAGAAACCATATTTTTAAAACACTTTGCAAATGCTAGGCATTATTGTTGAGTCTCCGGACATAAAGAGAACGAAGAAGCAACATCCATCTGACTTGGTGGTCAAACTATTAAGGGAAAGATTAAACGGCCGATTTTGTGAGCTTTCTTTGGGGAAGGCAGTTCGGGAGTTAATCCATACTTCTGAATAGACAAGTGAGAAGCACTGAAAGGGATTACAGCACAGAGAGAAGAGAACACTTGGAGTCGCAGAGTCTGCAGAATTTTTCTTCACTCTGCAGACTAACCCTGTCAGCTCAGGGAGTGGTAAGAACAGCGTGGTAGGGATGGGGAGGGAGGCCAGTTTATTTTAAGAGCTTTCCCCACTATTATACCATTTATAGGCTGGAATTTAGATCCTGGTGGCAAATAGAATCTGTTTCATGTGCTGTTATCAGTTGCACAGGCAGTGAATTATTGCAGGAGGAAGTCTGGTTCAAAGCTGGTCAGAATCATGCAAATGAGCTATTCTCTCTCCATGGTTGGAATCAGTGAGGGGGGATGGAAAGACATCCCAAGCCCAAGGTGACCCCCAGATGTCCTCAACTGACCAGGATGGTATTCGTTTTTGCCTTCTGGACACAGATGACTAAAGGCAGATCCCATCCTTTTTTTGGTTTTATTTTTGTCTCTTACACAGTGCCTAGCCCATAACAGGTGCTTAATAAATGCTTGTCAAATGGAATGAATCCAGTTCTGAACTGAGTCTTCTGGATTCTCCTGGGAATCACCAAACTGTGGGAAAGGATCCCTTCCTTTCACTCCTCCTTTTTTACCCTCTTCTTTTTCTTCTTTCCTCTCTTGTCATTAACCTTCCATCCATCTCTCTCTTGCCTTTTTATTCTTTCCCACTATCCTCTCTTTCATCTTCAATCCAACCCCATCCCCCTCCCATCTCTCAGCCCACAGTCATGGATTTGAAATATGATCACTTTAGCCAAACCCAGTGTTAGTTTTGGATCTAACTCTTGCTATATATCAACAAATCCTTTAGCCTGAAGTGGCCATGTACTGCCCCTTTGGAAGAAGAAATGCTAATACTGAACTGTTCACCTAACTCTTCCTTGGGTTTTATTGGGGGTTGGGGGAGTCAGGGTGCTTATATTGCTCTTATGGGCTTACTGCCTGGGGAAATATACTCCAATGTTCACTAGGGTGGCTAGGCAAAGGAAGAAATGGGAAGAAGAGTCTTTTTAAAGGTCAGAAGCAGACATATGATCAGAGGGATCAGAATTGGGCACAGAAAAAATCTCTCTGCCCTTCCTCCCCCGGCCTCCTGGTAGAGGTGTGGGGGTGGGGTAAGTTGGGGTAAGGCTGAGAAAGAAGATACCTAGAAACCATTAGTAACAAAGTCACTGGCTTACATTAGACAGGGTAAAGGACTTTTGTTTGTAAACACATTTTTAAAAAAGCTTTCTTCCCCACAAAAATGTAATCATTCAAGTCCTATCATTCACTTGATGCTTATTTACTGAAGCATATTTATCTTTTTAAGTCTGTTTATTTCATCTTCCCAAATAAATTTTAAGCCCATGGAGGGTAGGAATTGAATCTTAAACTTTGAATCTGTTTCCAGTCAGTGCTAAGGATAGTGCTAGGTATACAATAGCACAATTTCTGGCACATAGTAAGTCCTTAGTAGATTCTTGTTAATTGCTCCTAGATGCTCAATAGATGTTTGTGTACTTGCGCAGTTGTTTTGTACTTATACAGTCCAATTTTGATGTCCTTCGTTGCCTCTCAGTAACCCTGTTTTCCTTACTTCTGCCCTCTGGATCCAATTTTTCCTTCATAAAATTACTTTTCAAATACTTGAAGACGGTTATATCCTCTCTGGGTTTTTCTTCCCTCCAAGCTAAACATTCCAAGTTTGTCCATATGGCCTAGTTTTCAGTCCCCTCATTGTCCTGGTTGCCTTCTTGATTTGCTCAAGTTTGTCGGTGTTTTACCTAAAACATGGTTCTAAGAATTGAACCAAATACTCCAGAGGTGGTCTGAGAAAGGCAGAGCACAGGGATGGTGGTGACTTACCTCCCTTCTTGCTCTGGACACTATATTTCTGTTAATATGTGGAAAGATTGCATTTGTTTGTCTAATATATGACACTGTTGAGCTTAACTGCAGGTTAATTTCTTTTCTCCCACGTAATTTATATTCTAACTATGTTGGTCATATCCTATACTTGTTTGTATACCTATATTTATTGAACCACATGGAGAACTTCACATTTTATCACTTGGATAGCCCCATCCAGACTAGGTGGTCTTGAGGTACTTTCCTAAAGGACAGCCTTGTACTGCATGCAATGTGTGAGCAAGATATTACTCCTGACTGGCTGAGAGAATGCTGAATATGATACTATGTACACATGAAAGGGATTTACACAATTGGTTCCAGAGACTCTTGGGAGAGACACATAAAGAAAGAACTTTCAGGGAAATTGTGAAGAGGTACAGATTTTTGAATGTCAAACTGGAGACTTCCAAGTTGAAGATATCTATGAGAGCTGGTTCTATCATGTTTCTGATCTCCAGGGTCTATAATTCTAGTGTCTTATAAGAGAGCACCTTCTCTGCATGAGGAGCTAAACTTTAACCTTGCTCCTAGCTGAATAGTTCATTCACTCTTATGTATGCTTTGGTGCATTATAATTATAGAACTTCTTCAATTATTGGTAGCATTTTGCTTGGATACCTGGGGTTTTTTTTTCTTATTTATGATAGTCTTTTGTATAATTAACATTTGTTGAAGAGGCTCCAAGATGGTGAATGTAAGCTAAGAACTACCCTTCCTTTGAAGAGCATTCAGGAGGGAGCCTTCCTTCTAAACCCAGGTTCATGCACCACCAGAAACACATTTATATAATGAGAAAACCCATGCACATATCTTAAAATACGATCACTTTGGTGCATTCAACCCCATCTTCTGGCTTGCTAAGATTTTTTCTGGATCCAGATTCTGTCATCTAACAGGCTAGTTATCCCTTTCAGTTTTGTGGCATTCACAAATGTGATAAATATGCCATTTCTGTTTTCATCTAAGTCATTGATAAAAATGTTAAGAACAGGGCCAAGGACAAAACTATTGGCATTCTGCCAGTAACCTCCCTCCAAGCTGACATTGATCTATTAATTATTTTTATGGGGGTAGTAATAACTACAGTACCTACCTCATAGGGTTATTACAAGGACCAGATGAGATAATGTTTGTACAGCAACAGACATTTCATGGAACTTGCAAACCATAAAGTTTTATATAAATGTCAACTATTATTTTCACCACTCAATGGAAACACTGTTCATAACATCAGATGGTTGGCGCGCAGATTTAGAGCCGGATGGGACCTAAGGGATATTCTAGGCTAACCATCATCATTTTATAGATGAGAAAACTGAAGCTTGAAAAGGCTAAATGACTTTTGTCCAAGCCATATAGGATATAGATGACAGAACTTGGATTTTAACCCAGATCCCTTGACTCCAAACTTCGTATTCTTTTGCCATATTGCCTTTTCATTCCTCTGGTTCTGATTTCATCTAACTATATCTTCCAGCCCTCATCTCTCTAACTTGTTCAAAAAGCTATTGTGGGAGACTGACAATTTGTACTAGAACTAGGGTAGACTGTTTAGGATTTTGCAAAATATTGGCTATTTGCCCAAGAGAGAGAAATTTTACCCAGAGCAGGAAATGCAAATGAAGCTAATGGGAGTTATACTGCCCTGAGGAAGAAAGCAGAGGAGGAGCCAAAGAGAGTAGGGAGTGGGAGAGCCCTCAATCAGGGCTCCGTTTCCATCTTCACTTCCACAAGTCCAGCCCTATGCTCCATAAGGGAGAAGAGAAAAGACAGGACCTACATTCAGGGAGATGACTCTGTTAGGAAGACAGGTAGGCAGTGTTGTTCAATAGAAAGAGCAATGACTTTGGAGTCCAAGAGAATCATTTCAAATCTTGCCTCTGCCACTTACTGGTGTGCTCTTAGGGAAATGATATGATCTCTGTGGACCTTGATTTCCTCACCTGTAAAATGAGGGAGTTGGAGTAAATGACTATGGAGGTACCCACTCTAGATCTATGCTCCTAATGAAAATGGTATGAGTCCCATAGAATGGACCAGCATGGATTCATTGTTATCTGCATCAGTTCAGGGAAAAGTCATTTAATTACTTGGTTTTTGTTGTTGGTTATTAAGTTTATTAAAGACCTTTTTTTTAGTGTGTCCAGTATTCATGACAAACCTCAGTTGATTCTTAACCTTAGCGCTCCTGACATCAGTCTTACAGGGCTTTCTTGTTAATCTCTCTTTCCTCAATTTATGATACTGCAAGTGACAAATATTCCCATACTAATTTCATAGTTGAGACAAATCTTCAAATAAGAGACAGAGGAACGAATGCAACCTCTTTACTTAAACTGTATTCTTTCCTTTCTCGATTTCTGCTCTCCCACCCCTAGCAGGATGAATGACCGAAAGAAACAAGACTCATGTTTCTTTCCTCATCCTTTACTCATTAAAGCTCATCATTACAAAATAAATTTAGGCCCAGTACATTAATGAAAAGAATTTCATCTGCCTCCAATACAAGATACAGGGCAAAGAAAACCTATTTTCATAGAGAGCTGAGGGTGAAGTATAAATGTCAAGACTCTATCCCCACCCCCAAGTGTAGCATCAATTGGGTTTTGAAACCTGCTAATCTGATGACAGCCCAGTCAGTACTACTGTTATTGGATAAGGTCATCCTTGCAGGGGACAGTAACTGATTTTCAGTGCTTAACAAAAATGTCAGCAATGACAAATGCCTACCATGTTCCAGGTGCTCTGCTAGGGGCTGGAGATACAAAGACAAAACCAAAAACCAGTACCTACCCTCAAGAAGTTTATGTTCTCCTAGAACTAGAGAAAGACCAAAGAACAATCATCTCATGCTCTGGCTTCCAAGGCAAAATTCTTCTTGCTATCATTGAATAAGTCATCATATGTGAAATTTGTAGAGGGCCTTTCCTTGAGTTTTGCAAAAATGTTTTCTATATTCCTATTTGACCTTGAATTTAATTACTACACAGTTTAGCACTTAACTGCAAATCATCTTGTATTTTTTTCTCATTTTACCATGCACATTCATCTTAGGGAAATAATGTGGTTGAGCAAAAAGAGCTTGGGACTGAGAGCAAGAAGATCTGAGTTTGAATATTACCACCAAAACTTTGGAGCTAGGAGAGATCAGTCCTCTCATAGATGAAGAGATTGAAGTTCAAAAAAATTAATGTACTTACCCAAAGCAACTCTCTGAAATTCAATCTTTGTATCTGCAAAGTGGGAATAATACCATTTGTAGCACCTTTTTCACAGGTTGTTGCATAGAAGGTTCTTTGGAAACTTGAAAGTGCTATATGCATGTCATTATCCCTAAAATGGAGATAAATATACTCACTCTTCAGCTGCATAGGATCATTGAGGGTGCAGGAAAGGCACTTTGCACATTCTAAAGTGCTATATGAATGTAAGCTACTCTAGACTCCTTAAGGAGAAGAACCAGATCTTATACATCTTTGTACCCTATACAGGTCCTAGCACATACTGACCATGGGGGTCAATGTGTGCTCCATAAATGAGCAATTGATGGTGCTTTTTCATCTCCTACTCCTACCACGGCTCAAAAGTGTTGGTAGCTTGGTAGTTTTTGTTATGATTATTGTAATTCAATTTGAATGTGAATGTTTAAATAATTAATATTTATTTATATATCACTTTAAGACTTGCAAAGATATACGCTCACTGGAATTGGCTCCAAGAGGGAATAACATACACATGTAGTTGGGCATAAAAATCTATTTTACCCTACAGGAAAGAAAGGGATAAAAGAAGGGAGGGGTGGGACTGATAAAAGGGAGGGCAGATTTGGGGAGGTGATAGACAGAAGTAAAATACTTTTGAGGAGGGACTGAATGTAGAGAGAGGTAGGGGGAGAAGAATAAACGGGGGAAATAGGATGGCAGTTAGCAATAATAACTGTGAAAAAAATTTTACAGCAGGTTTCTCTGATTCTCATTTCTTGAATATACAGAGAACTGAGACAAACATAAAAATAAGCATCATTGCCCAATTGACCATATATAGTCAAAGGATATGAATAAGCAGTTTTCAGATGACGTAATCAAAGGTATCCATAGGCATATAAAAATGCTCTAAGTCACTATTGATTGGAGAAATGCAAATTAAAATAATTCTGAGGTACCACCTCACACTTGTCAGATTGACTAATATGACAGATAAGGAAAATGACAGATTTTGGAGAAGATGTGGGAAAATTGAGGCACTAATGCATTGCTGGTGGAGTTGTGAACTGATTAAACTACTTTGTAGAGCAATTTGGAACTATACCCAAAGGGCTATAAAAAACCCAAACTATAAAACCAAGAAAAGAGTATGTTCTTTGATTCAGTAATACCCTTACTAAATCTGTATCCCAAAGATATAAAAGTCAAAAGGAAAAGGACATAGATGTACAAAAGTATTTATAGCAGCTCTTTTCTGATGGCAAAGAATGGGAAATTGAAGGGACTCGTCAACTGAGGGATTGCTGAACAAGTTGTCAAACATGATTGTGATGGAATATTATTGTGCTATGAGAAATGATAAGCAGGATAGTTTCAGGAAAACCTGGAAAGACTTACATGAATTGATGCAGGGTGAACCAGATGATGCAAAAGAACCAGAAGAACATTGGGCACAGTAGTAAAAAATAACATAAAGAGGATCAACTGTGAATGATTTAGCTATTCTCAGCAATACAATGATCTAAGACAATTCTGAAGGACTTAGGAAAAATGCTATTCATCCCCAAAGAAAGAATTGATGGAATCTGAATGCAGATTGAAACATGCTTTTCTATTTTCTTCATTTTTCCATTATTTTGGAGGGTTGGTGTTTTTTTTTCACAATATGACTATATGGAGGTATGCTTTTCATGACTGCATATGTATAACCTATATCAAATTGCTTTGCCTTCTCAGTGAAGGAGTAGGGGAGGGAGGGAGAGAATTTGGAACTCAAAATTTTAAAAAATGAATATTAAAAGTTGTTTTTATATCTAACTGGGGGAAAATAAAATACTAAATAAAAAATTTTTTTAAAAAAGACTTGCAAACATATTGTATCATTAAGTAGGTAAGTATTATTATTATTTTTACAGATGAGGCTGAGAGAGGTTAATTGACTTGCCTAGAATTACCCAGCTAATAATGTTCGTGTCAGAATTTGAACTCAGATTTTCTTGATCCCAAGTCCAAGGCTCTATGCACTGAATCAGCAACCTGCCTTTAACCTGTAAGGCCTTGAGCATTCTACCTAGAGGCTTTGCCTTTCTTAATTAGCATGAAAATGTCACCAGCAGTTTGACAAATTGGGGAAAGAGGAATTAATAAGCAAGCCCTATAAGAATGATGTCAGGGGTGGCAAAGTCAAACTGAAACTTAGGGTGAATCTTAAAAACACATAATGTAGAGACTTTAAAATTATTCTCAATTATAGATTTAATAACCAACCACTGACACCAAATAACTCAATGACTGCTCCTTGCATGAATGTAAAGAACAGCTCCATCCATGCTTATCCATCCTATGAAACCTTGTCCTTTTCATAGGATTACAGATGTCATTAGGCAGAGCTTCTAGCTCCAAAAAAGTTTCCTAGCTAGATATACCAGCAAACGAGAGGGAGCTCTCAATAAGAAATTATATTAATTGCTTCTCTCATTATCCTATTGAGAAAGTCAGGTTTCCTGAATAAAGGACTCTGGAGAAACCCAAAGAGCATTGTATTAACAATACTAAGGTGCCTATGGTTTCATAGTAGCTTAACAAGGGAAGTGATTGGCTTTACCTCCTTTAAAAAAAAAATGGGAAGGGTTAAATCTAATGTTTTTAGTCCCTCAAGGATCAAAGGTATTTAATCCAGGTATGTATATATTTAATCCAGTTGTGGAAAGTACCTTGGGGGTATAATTGTGAAGAAAAATAATGATAATATTAATGCCCTACATTTGTATAAGCATAGTTTTCAAAGGGCTTGCACATAATCTCTTTAGATACTCATTATAACCCTGTATAAAGAAAATGAGTATCTATTTTAATTCAATTCAATGAGCATTTAATAAATGCCAAGTATATGTTTGGCAGTAATATACAAGTACAAAAAAATGAAACAATTCCTACTAACAAGGGAGCTTACCTTCTAATAATGTCACAAGATTCTCACAACAATCCTTTCTAAATTAAATGAGTATCCATATTAATTTAATTTCACTTGACAAGCCTTTATTAATTACTCAATCAAAGTGCCTACTATGTGTCAGGTACGATGCTAAACTGCCGGGGCTACTTAGACAAAAACTTTTAGGAACTCAAAGTCTAAAAGCAATATAGACAAATACAAATATAGAGCAGAATACAGACAAAAAATGATGTACTTATGTATATTGTTTATTACAAATGTGAAATGATACCAGAAAATAAGGGTGAAAGATTAATAAGACCACTCATCTCCCCTGTATAGGTCTTTGCCTCCATATTCTTCACCTCTCCCTTTTAGTTCTGTCCTTACCTCCTAGGCTCTAATTTGTTTTTATTTTCTTTTTAATCACTAAATCTCTTGCCTTTTCCTTTCTTCACAGTAACACATGTCTTGGTGGAAACAAAGAAGAATTTGTTCTGTTAATGTCTGCTCTGGAATTCAGAAATCTCAGCATCACATCCATGGGCAACAGGCCTATAAGAAAACCATGAAAACCACCCTCCGTTTGAAAGGATCTGTCAGTGTTGCCAGAGAGCTCATGTGCTGACAACAACACTCCAGGAATGGGTGATTATATGTGACCTTAATAGATATGACGGCTGCAAAAGGCATGTCCCTGTATCTATTCCTTCCTTGATTCTCACATTTCATCTCTAGGAGAGTCCATAGACTGTTTGAACTATATTTTCACTGGCGACCTCTCCTCCTTAATTTCCTCCCATCACCTCAAAGTATATTAACATCACATAATGTGGTGAAATACTTGGTCAGCTAAGAATGAAGTCTACTTGCATGGATTGCTGAGTGAGAGGAGGATCCAGCCATCCAAAGAGCTCAATTATTTTTTGCTCTTTTTCCCAAACCCAGAAGACATTTTGTCTCTTTCCTCATTTTTACATCTTATACATCTTTTATGATTTCCTAAATATAGATATGTTACAACCTCAATGGAGAGATCATCTGTGGAAGCTCGGAGGATACACACACACACACACACACACACACAATGTGCTCAGCACTTTTCCTATGGCTCCACAAAAGAGCCAAAATAAGACTCCTGGAAACATGGGTTGAGTAATCAAGTCCTTTTCCTGGATGTACAACAGAATAGTTTGGGGAGATAATATATTCAGCTCTTGTCATTGAACAGTTTGTCTAGAAGAGGAAAAGGAAGCATGAGGGGAAAGAAAGGAGAGAGTGTGGCCTCCTTTTGCACCTGCAATGACTTGTAAGCATAACATCTTGCTCCCAGGCAGCTACTTGTCCTGAATTCTCAGAGCCTAGGGAAATCATTCTTGCCCCTAGAATTAACTAGTTGTGAACAGATTTTTTTTTTCAGGAAGGGAGAGAGGATGAGGGATTAGTTAATTGATTTGGAAAAAATTCCTATAAGCAAGAGATGCAATTAGTAATTTTGATCCTGGGTACAAATGTCACAAGGTACACTCATGGAAATAGTAGGAAATGTACCCTCAAATCAGTTTCTTGGGTCAAACTTATTTGGAGGAGGTGAAGGAACCCCATGACACAAAGCCCTGGAACAAGAGAGTATGAGTGACCCTGAGAGAGCAGCTCTGCTGAGTGGAGATGTCACTGTTGGAGTTGGGGTAGAAAAGGGTGAGTCAGGGAAAAGAACTCCTGGAGGGAGGGAGTGAGGGTGTAGCGTGGTTTGTGGGATCCTATTTTTAGCTAATTAGCCTTGCTAACTAGGTGCTAAGTTCACTTGTTTCTACACCCTCGGAAGGATTGTAAGGAGGGGTGCTGAGAGGCTCAAATGAGATAATGAATGTAAAGTACTTTGCAAACCTTAAAGCAAAGCCAGTTGTAACATTTTCTTCTTCTTCTTATCATCCTCCAGTGACCAAGCCTCCAGTCTGACGATGACTTCATTTTCTGAGCCTTCCTATTGCACTTTTGCTGTGCTCAAGCACTGTTTATAGAGCAATTCAAGGATACACTGGTAAATGTTTAACAACCAGGCTCTCCAAAAATTTATTCTGCATCAATACTTCCTTGTCAGCAATCAACAAAACAAGCCCTGATTTGTAGCTATTGCTTGAGGTGTAAATAAATGTCCACACTGAACAGTTAGCAATGGGCTGTTAAAAGTAGTTTAGAGCTACCTTCACACACCCTAGATTGTGAGTGTCCTTTCAGTTTCAATGCTCGGCACAAGAACCCATTTACCTCTCCCTAATTATGACTATTGGGAGGCATTTATCTTAGCTACTCTTACTTGTCAATTTGAGTTTTCAGTAGGCAGGAACTTTGGAGAATTATTTTAATACTTCAGTGAAATTTATTCTAGTTGCTATGGAAAGTGGATAGAGAGCTGGTCTCAAGTTCAGATAGACATGAATTCAAGACCAGACCCTAAAAAATACTGACTGTGTGACCCCAAGCAAGTCCTTTTCACTGCTTTAGGTGTAAGAGCACGGCTTCATTGAGGAAAACTAAGAAATCACTCCATCCCATTTAAAGTGTCAAAATGATACCTTAACTAGTTGAGAACATTTTTCTATTAAACCAATCAATTGTAAATTTAAGACAACTTTAGTGATGAGGCTGTTGTTGTTGTGTTTGTCCTTTGTTACCACAGAAGACCATGACATCAAAGAAATGATGACATGACTTGCACTTGACTTTGCTTTGAGTGAGGAAAGGCTGTGCAAGGTCACCAACTTCACTTTCTCCTCCTGATCCATCTGGATCCAGTGACCAGATATCCATTAGGATGATTGGAGGTGGGCCAGGATGCACTGGGAGACCTTAGAAGGAAGAAAGGAAGAAAGAAAGGAAGGAAGAAAGGAAGGAAGATCTAGCTAGTAAACCCAAAGTTACCAACCATACTCTGGTCATTCAAATTTACCTTCCCTTGGAGAGGAGAAGGAAGGGTAGGGAGGAATAGAAGGAAGAGGATGAGCTGAGTTACCCAACTAGCTGGGTCGGTCTGCTCACAGGTTGTACTGTCTTTCCTTTTTGAAGAAGACTTTGACATCAGAGAAATGATGACATGACTTGCACTTGACCTTGTTTTGATTACTACTTTTGTCATGATGAGAGTCACCTACTATGAGACAACATGCAAACAGTTCTGTAGAGGGTAAATCAGAGAAAATCAACAAAGAAGGCACTAGAATCAAGGGGATTCCAAAAGGAGTTCTTGTAGAAGGTGGAATGGCAGATGAAACTTGAAAGGAGTCCAGGAAGCCAAGTGGTAGAGATGAAGAGGGAGAGATTCCAAGCGTGGGGAAAGAGAAAGTGCCTGAAGTCAGAAAATGGAATGTGTGTAACAGCAAAGAGGCCAGTGTAATTTATTCACAGAGTGTGTTGAGGTAGGTAAGGTAAAAGAAAATTTGAAAGGTTAGCGAGGGGGGGGGGGTTGGGGTGGGGTGAGTGGGGGTGGGGTAGGGGCAGTTTATAAAGGACTTTGAATGTCAGACAAAATTTTATGTTTGTTCTTGAAGGTGATAGAAAGTCACTGAAATTTATTGTTGGGAGACCCAGGAGAGGGAAGGGTCACATGGTCAGATAAGCACTTTAGAAAGATCACTTTCACAGAAAGAAAACTTTGAATTGCCTTGTGGGTATACAAGCCTAGAGAATTTGTATCTGACAGCAGACTGGATAAAACATTCTATTTAAATCCCTGAGTAAGAATTCCCTAGGAAGGGAGGAGCAGAGTCCCCGGTCTCAACCTTCATTCTGGTCTCTCTTTCCTCTCCTTACAAAGTCCAACACAAAGGCTACTACATATCTATGGGGATCATCTTGAGGACTTCAGCTAAAGAAATGCCAGGAGTCATAAGTTACCTCTTTGCTCTAAGAGTGAGCCCATTTTCTACTGGACTCGGTATGTACTTGAGGGAGAATATGTAACAGATATTGGCGGGGAGGGGCATTTTGTACATTCCTGCACTCTTTCTAAAAGCTTATTAGGTCTGGCTGATGGATTGATATCAACTGATAATCCTGCCAGGAAGCACACTCACTGGTGGGGACTCACGAACTCTCTATAGCCTCTGAAAAGATTCAACCCAATTCTTCAGGGCTAACCCCTAACTCTGGGGAACCAATTTATCCATGCAAATGGGAGCAAAGACAGCTGCCCCAAAGTATATACTACATAAGCAACCTTCTATAAGTTACAGACGCCAACCTGTACTGCTCATCCAAGAGTTCCCTATACTTAAAATTCCTATAATAAATGCTAGTTGATTGACTGACCTAGGAAATTCTGGGTCCAGTTCCTATTCTTGTCCCTATCACAGCTTAACTATCATTATTATATCATCATTTTTATAACCATAATAACCATTATTGCCATTATACATGTGGTGGCTACAGATGTACTAGAGTCTACTTTAGGAAAGGTCATATTTCAGTGGTGATAGTTGATGATTCTTCCAATACTAATTTAAATTGGAATAGGACAACATGTGGAATGAATCAATCTTTCTTCACTCAGAATATATGTTGTTTTAGTGTGCCCAGATGATTCCTGATTTTATTTTTACCCATTTCCTTAGGGGTTAAGACTTTCTGACAAACTAAGCCTTCCTGAAAAAGAAAGGATTTTCTCAGGAAAGAGGATAAATATGCTTCATAAATCTTTCATCTTTTTAATGCTATTGAAAAACACATATGGTGTTTGATATAATCAGAAAGAGTTCTCCACAAAATCCAACTCAGCTAGGTATACTCTGCCAGCATATACATGCTGACTCTGGTTTTTGCTTACACCTACCCTGTCTATTAAGGATCAGATGTGTTCACACTTAGTCCAAAGTCATAGAACTTCACAGATGAAAGGACCCTTACAGATTATTGAATGCAACATTAACTAGGGAGTTAATGGAATTTCACTGCAAAATAGTGTGACAGGTTGCCCCATATTCAACCTGTAAGCCTTTGTTCATGCCAAGAATATTTATCATCATTCCCATTAATCTGAAATCTTTCAAGGGTAGATGATGGGTACTTAAACAGTACTTTCATTGGCATAGGGAACTCCTATCTGAGGAAACAGGTTGCCACCTTCTCTTTAACTTGTAATCAAGACACTTAACTAGGACAGTGAGAGTAACTTACAAAGGATGACAGGATGTCTCAGGAGCAAGTCTTGAAGTTGGACATACTCCACAGTATGTCCACTATGACATTCTTCCTCTCAGACTTCAGAACTGATTAAAGTCCTTCAAGGTCTTACTCAAATTCTATGTCCTTTGTGAAGCTTTCCCTGATGTGGGAAGCCACAAAGAAATTTCTTGTCTTTTTAAAAAAAAATTATCAATTCAAGGAACAAAACAAGCATTTCCATAATATGGTACAATAAAAAAGATGATTGCAAATGAAACTGCAAATCTACAATGTACAACTTGCTATTCCCTCCAAATATACAGTAAAATTATCATGTAAATTTCCTCTTTTTTCTTCATTCCTCCTTCCCCCGCCCTAGAGATGGCTACCATTAGACACAAATAGATATGTATGTAAAATTATTCTATGCATATTTTATTTATCAGTTCTTTCTCTGGATGCAGATAGAATCTCTCTTCATATGTCCTTTATTTTTGTATATTCATAACAGTCAAAATGACTTAGTTGTTCAAAGACATTCTTACAACAACATTGCTGTTACTGTATACAAGTTTTCTTGGTTCTTGCCCACCTTGCTCTTCATCATTTTGTCCAAGTCTTTCTAAGATCAATGAGCTCATCATTTTTTACAGCACAATAGTGTTCCATCACAACCACACACCTGCCTTTGGCTCATGTTCTTCTGCATGGTACCATGTTCTTATCATGTTTGGATTTATATTTGTGTGTATGTGTGTGTGTGTATGTTTCTTATTCCCAACTAGATGTAAACACTGGGAGAGTAGAATTTTTCTTTATCTTTATATCTTACCAAGAGTTTACTATATGCTCTACACTAGAGGTTCTAACCTGCAGTGCATGAATTTGTGTTTGTCTTTTTTAATATTTTGTTAACTATTTTAACATAATTGCTTTCCTTTTTAATCCTATATATTTTCTAGGATGCATTTAACATATCATTCTGAGGAGGGGTCCCTAGGCTTTACTACACTACCAGAGGGGTCCATGACACATACGAAAAAGGTCAAGAACCCTTGCTCTCCATATGGTAGGAATCTAAGAAATGCTTGTTCAATTGACACAAGTAGATAACAACAATGACAATAGAGAACAAACTTATAACTAAGAAAGCATTTTTCATCTGAGGAAGAACAACCATTTCTTCATTATTTGGAGAAGGCAGCATTGATAACAGATAAAAATTCAGGAGTTTGAGACAAGAAGATCTGGTTTTCGGTCCTGACCTCTAACATTTCTTAGTTGCATGACTGTAGACAAATCATTTAAACTTCCTCAGCCTCAGTTTCCTTCTCTTTGAAATGGGGATAACAACACCTAAAACACCTACTTCATGAGGGTAATGAATTAAAACGTACCAGATGAAGGCCTCTTCCTTTCAGTATCACATATCAGAATAACATTGTTATGACAGCTTTCCAAGTATCCCAACTGATTGGGAGAGTACCAGGAGAGGAGTTTCATGAAAGGTCAGACTTGTTCCTTTTTGTGCCATTATTTCTGTTGCAGCCTTTGCCTCTTGTTAGCATGAGGGCTGTTGTTTCTCCCGCATCTCTCTCTCTCTCCCTCTCTCTCTCCCTCCCTCCTCCCCCCTCCCCCCATCTTCCTTACTTCTTCCTCTTGAAGTCTCTTTTTTCCTACCCATATTCCATTTGTGGCACTTCACCAAGGGAATCCAAAAAGAGTATTGAGGCAGGCCCTTTGTATGGCCTCTCAGATAATAAGGGATCTGTGGCTGTTGGATAATCTGAGGAGGAACAAAGTCTCCAGGACTATGTCACGATCCTGGAGGGATGAGTTGAGACCCCAACTTTCTGCCTTCATGCCTCTCAGAAGTCTTTGCAAAAGATAGTACAAGAATGGACTATGTGAAATGCAACTATATAACATAAGTTGTAAGAGAGGGCTTCAAGGTTTTATCTGAAAAAAAAATCTTGCTATCTGGGTACCTGGAATGGGAGATAGCAGTAAGTCAGTCAGTGAATAAACATTTATTAAGTGCCTACTATGTGCCTGGAACTGTGCTGGGTCCCATCTTCTAGCAGGGAACATAGGTCCCGCAGTTGCAACAATTTCCAAGTTCCCTCAGTTTCTCTTCTGGTAGAAAAAGCAGACCCTCCCTTCACTCCCTTTGAATCCACACTTCTTGGACCCTACTTTGAATTGCTATGGTAATTCTCTTTTTTGTTTGGGTGTCTCTTTAGAATTTAGCTGGAAGCACTTGATTACATGGCTCACCAAAAATGGAATGCTCTGAACTAGTATCTGAAAAAACTATGGTGGCTTGTCTCTGTTTTTAAGATAAGATAACAAAGTCTATGAAATTAAAATCTCTTTGAAGCTATTCTGGGAATTATCCCCTGAATTCCTTTCAATACAGAGGAAAGAGCCTAGATGTTAGCATGGATGGTTAATATCCTTTCTCCTGAAAGAAGGAAAAGAAAGAAGCTGAGTGCCAAACTTACCTGCTTGCCAAGAGCTAAGACAAAGAATGTATTTGTATTTATAATATATTGATCAATTGATAATGGAAATTTACACCTTTGATGCCTCCTTTCTTGTTCTAGTTTACTTGTACTAACTGACATAGGGAAATAAAGTTGTAAATGGTAACCAGAATCTTTAGGGAAGGTAATAGATAATGTGACTTTGAATAGTAATTGACCTCCCTTAAAAAACTATTGTACTTCTTTGTTGTTAGGTGTATGTTTACATGGAAAGGAAATGTCAATGCTGGCTTTAGGGAAAAAATTTTTTTTTCTAAATATGGAGGTATTTTTCTCTGGTGGCAAAGAACTGGAAACTGAGGGAGTGTCCATCAAATGGGGAATAGCTGAACAAATTGTGGCACATCGATGTGATGGAATACTATTTAATATGCTGTAAGAAATGATGGAGAAGGTTTCAGAGAAGCCTGGGAAGACTTGTATGACCTGATGCAGAGCAAAGTGAGCAGAACCAGGGGAATAATTTGTATAACAACAATACTGTGTAGACAAACAGCTTTGAAAGATTTAGGAACTGTGATTGTTGCAATGTTCAATTGTGAGTCCAAAGGACTCATGATGTAATGAAGTATGCTACCCTCCTTTGGATAGAGAGGAACTAGATCAGACTTCCCCTTTTGGGAAGGTATGACCAATATAAGAATTTATTGTGTTTGACTATGCATATTTGTGTAATGTTAATGGGGGAAGAGTTAAAGATCTTCCCTTCCCATTAATAGGTCTCAATAGCTTTTGTTAATTTCTACTGAGGTACTGGGTCAGAGGGTTGTATCCTCCAGCTCTGAAAAGTGTATAAATACTCTGAAGTGAGGTTTTTACCTTGGGATTACTCATTAGATGTGTTCATTTGGTAAGATGAGACTCTGGGCAGCTGCTAAGGAGCTCCTGGCTTTGAAAACCCAGATGTTGGTGCTTCTCTCTCTGGTCTATATGTGTGTAATGGCCAGACAGTTGGATCTGTCTGTTGATCTGTGATATATATATTGCATATGGTCACATAGTTGGAAGCCCTGTCTGTTGATCTTTATTTCTCTGCTTGTATTTTCTCTGCTGGTATATTCATTTGATTAAAGGGATGTTGACCTCTCAAAAGTTGCTTTCCTTTTAGAAAAGAAGATCTAATAACCTATACAGTGGATCCTCCTGTGTGTGCCGGTGTCCTTGCTGTTACAATTTGTTATAAGGGCCCTGTTTTCACTTGGGATTGGGAAATGGGAAGGGGAGAAGGTAGATTTTTGTTAGTTGGAAAAAAAAAAAAGAATTTTAAAGCTAGAATAAACCTGAAGAGATCATGTCCTAGTAGGGATGGGGAACTTTAGTTTAGTTTGGATTCATTCAAAGAGCTGCATCTGAGGACCTAGAAGTTACATGTGGCCTTGAGGCCAAAGGTTCCCCTTCCCGGTTAACCTAGGGATTTTGATCCTTTCATTTTTGAAACTTCTGCCCTGGAGTTCAGCTATCCTGCTCTGTTACTGTCTTTCTCAGTTCATTGTTTCAGGAAAGCCCTAGTCATTCCTTGTTTCACTCTGCATTCCCAGGCAATTTTTTTTCCTTTAATATAAATTTATTTATTTAACTTTTTACATTCATTTTCACAAGATTTTGGGTTCCAAAATTTTCTCCTCATTTGTCCCCTTCCCCCACCCCAGTACACTGAGCATTCTAATTTCCCCTATCACCAATCTGCCCTCTC
>CM053771.1:195072673-195115514 GCA_028658325.1 Potorous gilbertii
GTGGACATTATCCTATGTTGTCCTTTAATTGTTTTAAATGTACAGAATCTAGTTTGTTCATAGAGAATTTAGCGAGCATTCTCAGAATCCAATGTCAAAACATCCATAGAAATCCAAATCACTGTTCCATTCATGCTGAATTTCCTTGTAAGTTTTGTAGTTGGTGGTTTTGACATGACTGTTTAGAGAAAAAAGACCTGGGCCCCCATAAGGCTGACTGAAAAATCAAACAATATTAGAGATTTAAAGAACAAAAGGATGGGTGAAATTCCAGAATTGGCTGTTTTTCATTTGAATTACTTTTCCAGATCCAATCTCTCCACCATTGATTAGCTAAATAAAAATCTCTCTTTTTAAAGAACATTTTAGCATAAAGAATGGGCACCTGGCAGCACATGCATAGTAGAGTGGTATCCATTAAGAATTAGATGGACAAAATGTATTCATATTTCCATGGAGAATAGGGTTGCTTTTAATGGGTCTGCACAAAGCTCTCTGAACCAAATGAATGCAGCTGCATCATTAAGGAGTATGTTCTCCACTCATTGTGCACACGCCGATCCCATTAGCGTTCAGAGCCTTAGACTCCAGTAGTTCACCCCTAATAACACCTCAGCTCTGTGGCTGATTTTACAGCTCTCTGCTGTCACAGACCTATTATTCCATAGATTACTAAGAAATGCTGAATTTTTTTTAATCCAGAAATTAAAACAACAGACAGCAGGTCTGGATGAGTAATTTGAATAGTAAACAAGTCTGTCAGAGCAGTATGATGCATCTGTAGCCACTGCACTGGGGGCACTGTTTTCTCTGGGATTTCTCACAGGTGAACTCTGCCTTTTCTTTCCAGATTTTTGGGAATAGTGTCACGGATGCCACGATTTCTCATGGAATGTTGATTATAATGCATAACTCAGGACTGATCAGACTCTATAGCTTCCAGGCCATCACTGAACAGGTAATGAAACATGAAATCTACCACTCTGAAATTAACTTGAGGAAATGAATTGAGGTTGATTCTTCTTTAATAACATGCTTTTACATCAAGAGAATAGATGCATTATGTGGATTTTGAGTTGAAGACACTGAGAGGCCTCTTAAGAAGCAAATGTAACCTCTAAAATAGGCAGGGGAAAAGGAAAAGGCCCTAATAGAAAATGTAAGATGTGTGGATGTTTTGGTTTTATACAAGTGAATTTTAAAAACTAAAAACAAAAAAATATTTTTTTCCACATGGTAGAAGTAGATGCTAAAGTTATGGTTTGGTTTTTTTGTTTGTTTGTTTTTAGTTCATGCAGCAGAAACTTGACCTAGGACGTGCATGCAGATGGGGTGGGACATCTGGAACTGTAGGAGAGTCACCTTTTGGCATTCCTTGTAATATTAAAATCACAGGTATTTTCTCTACATGGTATGTTCTCCATCTTGAAAGAATAAATGGCGAGTACTTATTAATGTTGCTGATCAAAGTCGTTTATTTATACAAATGATAATTGTGAAAATTTTTTAACAGAATGCTTTCCTTACAATAATCCTACCAGGTAGTGCAGATGTTGTTATCTCCATCTTACAGATGTTGACACCAAGAATGAGCGAGATTAAGTGACTTACTTATAGTCAGATAGTAAATGTTTGAGCCAGGACTAGATCCTAAGTCGCCTGCATCCAAGTCCAGCCTACATTCCACTACATCAGAGAATACACATAAGTGGTTACCACCAGATATCTGTGTACTTGTAATATTTCCTCTCCTACTTTTTATAGTTTTCAGAAACTATTTTTTGTAGTTTTCAGAACAATGTTTTAGCAAGAATCTCCTAATGTTTCACTACAGTGCAGTCACCTTTGAGGTAATGTACAAAGCCCAGCTAGGCTGTAGTAATGTTTAGGAATTGAAAATGGAGAGTAGAGGGATCATGGGTAGGGAGAAAGGCTTTTGTCCTTTCTTGGCTATGATGTTTCCGCTCCATGCCTGCTTTTGTTGTCATTATAATTTCCACAGGACTTTCAACAGCTTGTACCTTCCCTTTTAGGGATCTTCTAATTTCATTTCAACTTGCTAGGCTCCAGGATCTCTCTGTCCTTTGTCTTTTCTTAAGCATCCCTGATTACGAGATGGAAGGGAAATAGCTCCTGAAAAAAAGATTTTGAAATTCCCTCTGAGTGACATTTTCAGATACTGTGACTACTCTTGGCTGAATTCATGCAACGATTAGAAAGCTCGCCATGGTATCACCGCTGCTAAGGTTGTCTACAATCCTCTTCATGCACATCTCCACACACCAAAAACAAAACCCTTGCAGACCCAGACAGTTTGGCAGGTTTACGGACTTCTTAGATCCTTTGAGGGATCCATGATTTCATTGAATGTGCCAGTCAGTGAAGGGAAACTCTCAAATGGAAATGGAGAGTGTTGATATTCAAGAGTTATTTTATTGGAATTCAGCATAACATTTATTCAGTACCTCCTCTGCAAGGAACTGTGTGAGGCACTAGGAGTACAAAAATGAGAAATGACCATCTTTTCCTTCAGGGAGCCTAGGGCAGGCTGGCACAGCATACAGCCTGCCGGCTGTTTGGGGCTGATAAAGCGGCCTGTGGGCTGGATGTTTTGCAGGCCTATTTTGCATTCTCTATATTTTTTAGGGGCCACCTGAAGTCCTTTGGTGGGTGCAAGGAGCCCTATGTTGTATAGGCTTACAGTAAGGGGACTCTGAATAGTCCATTTTGCTGAGGGATTTGCATTTTTGCAAGCCGCTTGAAATCCTTTTTCAGGCTGCAAGCACAGTAACAGCCCGAGGTACTGTGCAGGTCTGGCCTAGGGCATAATGACATAGACAAAAATGAGCACTATACAATGTTAAACACAAGACAGGAAAAGGAGAGATCCAGATCAAGTGCTCTAGGAGAAAATTTGACAAATTTTTTAGTTAGGATTAGTTAGTTTTTCTCTGAAATCTGACATCTGACATCATCATTCAACTAAAGCTGTTCTGTCCCTCTTCTCCTCGACAACTCTCTTCTCTCTAGGTTTTCATGGCACTTTTCTCTCCTGCTTCTCCTCCTACCTGTCTGACCATTCCCTCTCAGTCTCCCTTTATTGGATTTCTTCCAGACCTGCTAACCATGGTTTCCTAAATAACTCTGCCTGCATCCTTTTCTCATCTCCTTCTATACCATTTCACTTTGTGATCTCATCAGCTTCTATTCATTACCATCTTTTATGTTGATGGTTTTCAGATCTATTTGTCCAGCCCTACCTTCTCTTGAACTCCGCTCTTGGATTTCTAATTACCTTTTCGACATCTAGAACTGGATGTCCTGTTGATATCTTAAATTCCAACATATTTCAAACTGAATTCATTACCTTTACCTTCCCAACCCTCCCCTTTTCTTGACTTCCCTATTACTGTTACAGGTTCCACATCTTTCCAGTCACCCAGACTTATAACTTACTTGTCATCCTCAACTTCTCACACTCACCTCCCCAGTAGGCAATTAGTCCTGTAGTTTCTACCTTTGTAACATCTCTAGTACATGCTCTCTTTTTTCTTTGACACTTCTACCACTCTAGCACAGGCTCTCATCACTTCAGTGATGCATTATCCTATTGGTGGGTCTGCCTGCCTCAAGTCTCGCTCCACTCCAATCCATCTTCCACTCACTTATCAAAGGGACCTTCCTAAAGCACAAGTCTGACCACATTTCCCTCATTTGGTAAACTCAATTAGTTCCTTATTACTTCCAGAATCAAGTATAAAAAAATCCTCTGTTTAGCTTTTCAGTACCTTCATAACCTGGTCCCTTCCTACCTTTCTTATGCCTTGCCTTTTTCTACACACTCTGCCATCCAATGACACTGGCCACCTTGCTATTCATTACATAACACATTCTATCTCCTGATTCTAAGCATATTCGCTGGCTGTCCCCATGCCTAGAATTCTCTCCTAACTCATAACTGTTTTCTAGCATTCTTGACTTTCTTCATGTTTTAGCTAAAATATCATCTTAGAAATGTTTCCCAACCCTCCTTAACCTTAGTGACTTCACTCTAAGACTGCCCCCCAATTCATTGTTTATTTATGGGGGTGTGGGACATGTTGTTCATCCTTCATTCTGAAAAGGATCAATGACATCAGGAGGGTGATTTCTTGACTTGCAAGTGAATTGGATTTAAGTGAGGCAGAGCTATGCAAAGTCATCAGCCTCACTCTCTCCTCCAGAGTCATCAGAACTAATATGAAAGAGTCAAAATGCCAAAAAATCTCAGCAGGCTATAGAATATTGAATGAAATAAATGGAAACAAATGTAAAGTTTTAAATGTGTGCTTTAAAAAAATCAGCTTCACAATTGTGGAATGTGTGTGGGGGTGGGGGGTGTTCCACAGCAGACACAATT
The DNA here is from genome assembly GCA_028658325.1 of Potorous gilbertii. NCBI lineage: Eukaryota > Metazoa > Chordata > Mammalia > Diprotodontia > Potoroidae > Potorous > Potorous gilbertii. The sequence continues at coordinate 195,077,073 of CM053771.1, forward strand.
CATCTGAAAAATATCTGGAGTTTTAGGGGACTATAGAGTTTAATATGGGTAAGGAGAGTGAAAGGGACAGACTAGAAAACTACTGCCATCATAGACTGCAATGAGATAGACACAGAACTTGGGAATGATGATACAGAGTGCCTCTGTATTCTGCTCTAGTTAAGCCACAACTAAAGTACTGTGGTCAGTTCTAGATGCCACAATTTAGGAAGGACAAACTGGAGAGTATTTGGAGGAGGGCAACTGTGAAAAGAAAAGCCTTGTATTTATGCCATATAATGACTGGCTGACAGAACCAGAGATAGTAAGCCTGGAGAAGAGAAGTTTCAGAAAATTATGAGATTTGTGGAAACCTCTGATTCACATCTTTGACCCCCTAGACATGAGTCTTCTTTGCTGGATCCTATTCAAAATCATGTCCTCTAACCATAGGTATCCCACAAGGCTCTGTTCTGAGCACTTTTCTTTCTCTATACTACTTCACTTAATGATCTCATCAGCTCCCAAGGATAAAATGACCATCTCTATGGTGATCGTTCTCACATCTACCTACCCTTCACCTAGTCTATCTGCTGACCTCCAGTACTGCATATCCAGCTACCTTTCAGACATCTCAACCTGGATGACAAGTAAAATCCTTGACTTTAACATCTCCGAGATTGAACTCATTATCTTTGTCCCAAACTCTTTTTCTTTCTTACCTTCTCTCTTACTGTAGCATCCTCATTCCCAAGTTCTGGTGTCTGTCTCATTGCAGTCTATGATTGCAGTAGTTTTCCAGTCTGTCTTTTCACTCTCCTTACCCATATTGAACTCTATAGTCCCTTAAAACTCCAGATCTTTTCAGATGAACTGTGTTCTGCTGTAAACCCACTTATTTCAAAATTGTGAAGTTGATTTTTTTACGCATATATTTAAGACTTTATATTTGTTTCTATTTGTTTTCCTCTTCTTTTATTTCATCCAGTGTTTTATAGCCTGTTGAGATCTTTCAGCATTTTGACTCTGTCATTCAACATATTAGTTATCACTACCACTTTGGTGTCATCTGAAGGTTTGATAAGCATACCATATACCCCTTCATCCAAGACTTTGATTTAAAAAATAAGGTTATACAGCACAAGGCCACTCCACTGGAGACTTTCTTCCACGTTGCCATCAAACCATTAATGATCATCATTTGGGTCCAGCCATTTAAATTGTCCCAAATCTTTCCTACAAGAATAGCTTTAGAGAGGTAGTTCAAGCCATTCAGGTCTGACATCCAGGCCCAAACCATGGCTTTAGAGAAGGGTTAAAATCACCAGTTTATTGAAAAAATGTAGGAGAAGAATGTTCATATACTGGTAGCACTAAAGAAACTAGGCACTGTACTGTGTCCTGCTCGAAAATGTGAAAAGTTCCATGAATAGATTTCAGAAGATCTGTGAACTTGGGTGAAAAAAATTTTACCTTTATTTTCACTAATCTCTAATTAAAATTTAGCATTTTCTTCAGTTTTAAATTTAAAAAATAAGCCATTATGGATTAGGCTTCACCAGATTGCCAAGAGGTTCATGACACAAAAAAGGTAAAGGAGACATGGAGTGGATAGAGAACAGTCTTTGGAGTCATAAAGACATAAGTGCAAGCCCCTCCTCAGACATAAATAGGCTGGGTGACCCTGCCCAAGGCACTGAACCTCTCAAGGCCCTAGACAACTCTTTTAAAACAGTGTTCTTCACCTTTTTTATGCATCAAGGAACCTTTTTGTAGTTTGGTGAAGCTGATGATTTTTAAGTGCATAAAATGAAATGTAGAAGATTACAAAGGTCCCCAATTATAGTGACATAGTTAAGTGAAATATCAAACCAGTTCAAGACCATTAAATTTTAATGTGCACTCCTCACTCTTAGACAAAATTTTTCTCCTTTTTAAGTGTTTTTTAGTAATTACATTTTATTTATTTTCATACTCATTTTTAAAAATTTTGAGTTCCCAATTCCCTCCTTCCCTTAAGCCCCTCCTCAGTCCATTGAGAAGGTAAACAATATGGTATCACAAAATTGTTCTAACAATTGCATTTTTAAAAATACTGTTATTGCATTTACCTAAAGTGGCCCCTCAGAGACATGATTTATTACCTTATTTGTTTGTTGGACTCTTTGGAATTCTTTGATTCTTTTCCCTCCCTGGTGCACCAGAGTTTTTTGGTACAACTTAACTTGCTGAGCTGTGGTTCACCTTATTCACATAACCTCCCCCTGACTACATTCCACTCAAAGACAGTTAGCTCCAGTTATTTGAAGTTTCTGAGGCCTTTGTGTTTTACCTTCCTTCTGATGTAGTTTATGCAGATAATTTTTAAAGATGAGATACCTGGGATACCGCCTTCTAAAGGCGTATTTCCTTCTGACGTTTTCCTTTGTTATCAATAAACTTCTTTCCAATTATGCTTTTTTCCTGTGTGGTGACTTTATTGGAATTTTATGTGTTTTCTATTATGTGGTGACTTCGTTGTAGTTTTGTTTTATTTTATTTTTGCTTGTGAAGGTCTGGACTAGTGATTCCATTGGTGTAGAGAACTCCTGGCAAATAAACCTAGAAGGCAGCTAACTAGGTGGCTCAGTGTATAGAGTGTTGGATGTGGAGTCAGAAAAACTTGAATTCAAAACCTGCCTCAGATGTTTACAAATTGTGTGATGTGAAGCAAGTTACTCAACATGTCTTAACATCTGTTATCTTCATCTGTACGGTGCGGGTAATAATAGCACTGATAGCTTAGGTTCTGTTGATGAGGTAACATGTAACTTGCTTTGTAAGCCTTAAAGCCCTTCATAATTGCCAGTGATAGAAATGCTGAAACTGTTCTACCAAAACTTAGAGATCATTTCTCTGCCATCTCTTGTCTTGGAGCAGGGGTTTTAGAAGTTAATGGTTGTGAACTGAGTTGATATTTCACTTAACTACATCAGTATAATTGGGGGCCTCTGTAATCCTCCATATTTCATTTTATGTATTTAAAAACCATCAGCTTCACCAAACCACAAAAGGGTTCCTTAAAGCATAAATAAGGTGAAGAACACCGTTTGAAATGAGTTGTGTGGGGCCCTGAGAGGTTTGGTGCCTTGGACAGGGTCACCCAACCTATTTATGTCTCAGGAGGGACTTGCACTTACGTCTTTATGACTCCAAAGACTGTTCTCTAACCACTTTGTCTCTCCTTTATCGTAACAGAACTTCATAAGAGCTGTCTATGTTCAGCAAAAATTTTAAGTTGAAGGCTCTAGGTTGATCTAAAAAACCCATCCTAAGGCTGAAATACTAACTTTCTTGTTGTCCTGTCTCTATAGATACTCCTCCACTGCTCTTTGAAGTGTCTTCCCTGGAGAACACATTTCAGATTGGAGGCTATCCTTGGCACTACATCATCACCCCTAACAAGAAGAAACAAAAAGGCATCTTCCATATTTGTGCACTCAAAGATCATTCCTTGGTACTGGGTGACTTTTGTCCCAATCTTCCTAGAATAGATCAGTGTCAGAATTATTCCTAGTGGGTGCTGTGCACAGACGCACACACATACATTCCTGAAAACCATTTCTTGCCACCCTAACCAGTGCTCAGCATTTTATCTGCTCACCAACCCTCAGCAAAGAATGTAGTGCCTGATGCCTCTGGGTTTCTTAATGATAGCCCTGGCATGAGCATCAGAGTTAGGAGGAGAGAGGGTGTTGGGGCAAGGCTTTCTGGCTTCCTCTGTCCTTTCTGTTTCTTGCCTCCCAGAGCAGAACACAAAGTGTAGGTACCCAGCCCTTTGCATTTTTAAGACATATTTTTATTAAACCAGGTGTCCAGGGGCAAATGCTAAAGGGAACTTCTTTACTGCTTGGATTTATTCCTTTTAAAAATCATTCAGATAGCACTTGTTTTGATATTTTTTCTTTCCTCCTCCCTTCCTCCCACATGATATAAGCACTGTAGTAAGTTGTTTTTATTTGCAGAACCTTTTTTGATGTTTAATGACTTCTGCCTAGGACTCATCATTCTTCATGTTTTCTAACCTTCAAGAATGTTATGCACATTCACACACTAGACAGTAACTTTGACAGGAAAGATGTTGTTGCTCCATTTTACACATGAGAAAATAACAACAGTTCAACATCTTGGGCAAAGCCACAAATCTAATTGGTGCCTTCCTGGGATGGATTCCAGGCGTTTCTGGCTCATCCAAGGGCATGTTTATATGGAGCATACCTACTCTTAGTACAGTGGTTAAGTGTAATACAATGGGAGAAAATGTTCCAGAATGTATCAGATGCATGACTCAAATAGAGCTGTGTAGCTAGGATTTCCTGATGTTTAGTTTAGGTAATAATTAATCACCATCGTAGTAATAATTGCTGAGTGGCAGCCTAGCACAGTGGAAAGGAAGCCAGCCTTAGAGTTTGGAAGATCTGGATTCAAGTCCCCCTTCTGACACATACTTGCTTTATGAATCTGGGCAAGACACCCTTTACCTTAGTGCTCCAAGCAATTGCAGACTATAAATTATGGAAGAGATGCTAGCTTCCATGTACTGAGCAAGTCACTTGTGGGTGGAGTGGACAGTTGGGAGTTCACATTTATATAGCACTCTGAGGCCTGGTAAAGCAGTTTATATTCACTATCCCATTTGGTTACTCTTTTGTGTTATACAATCTTCTAACTGATTGCTGCCAGTAGAATCCATTATTATAATCTGAAAAACCGTCATGGCTACCTATACCTCAATAAAAGATACACAGGGTTTCATTTTTGCTCTTGTTTTTCTTTTTCAGTCCATTTTATACTTACCTGAAATGTTTTACTTAGTATGTGAAATATATATGCACACATAAACTACAGAGTAAATAATCTGAAATTTCTCCAGTTTGGGTTGTAGTTCCCACCCCCCCCTCCAAGTTTGGAACCATACATTAATCCTGGTTCTGCCACCATTGTCCCTTCTTTTCCATGTGACTTTCACTTATGATAAGAACCCATTTTTTGTTGGACAGCTCCCTTCTGACATGTGGCAGTTGATCTGAGAGCATAAATATAATTGTGAAGACATTCTATAATTTATTGCTCTTTCCCCTAACTTCTCTCTTCCAATTTTAGGCAAAAAATGGGATCCAAGAAATGAACTGTTGTTCACTAGAATCTGACTGGATATATTTCCATCCTGATGCCTCTGGGAGAATAATTCATGTGGGTCCAAATCAGGTCAAGTAAGTATTGTCTTAGTCATTGAAAAGTTATGAAGATAGCTTTACACAGCATTTACTGGCATCTCTGTTTTTATGAGGTAACTATTCAGGAGGCTGTAGAAATAATTAGAGTTGGTGTTACGTTAACTAGCATATGCCAGAGACAGGCCTCAGGAAAGCTTGAGTTTATTCCATCAGCCTCCCTCTTTTTCAGCCCATTCTATAAATGTTGGAATAAATTGTTTTGCTCTGTAGTTTTGCCCCTCCCTTTTCAGTTGCCATTTATGTATGGTCTTCCCCATTAGAAAGTAAGCTCCTTGAGGAGAAGGGTTGTCTATCTTTTGTATGTCTAACACAGAAGTGCTTCTTCTTGTTGTTTTCTCTTTGATAATGAGCTTGCTTTTCTCCTTGTAAGTTAAGAGCTTGTGAGAGAGAACTATCTAACTATGCCTCTCCCCGACAGTGATTAATCTCACTTCATTGTGCTAAAGAGTGAAAACAAACAAATAAACATGGTTTTGTTCTATATCTGGAGGGCAAAGCACATAACGACCCAAAGAAAGAACAGTTTTGTTTTTATTTGGAGGGGACCCTTTTCTGTAATGTGCTCTTGTTTTCTGGGCCCAACACACCCTCTCCCCAAAGCTTTAAAATGGGTAACTATTTGCCCACTTCTTCGTGGCAAGTGAAAGATGTCCCTAATGGTAATTAGATTGAAATTAAGAAGGGAAACAAGCTCACACTGATTGCTTACTGCTGTTCCACACCCTTTAGGCTAACTTCACTGCCTCCCTTTGTCTTCTAAAAGATGGGAGAAGAGATGCAATAAGGGAAAAAATAGGGCATGAGCTTTTCTTTCTCATGGTCACGCTGGGGTCCCACGAGATGTATTGCCTCTTATTCTTTGTTATCAGTTTGTTTATAATTAATTTGTGCTTGAGGTGAAGACATATAAAGCCCATGAAGATCATAGGCCTCTTCTAGGTTTTAAAAAGTTGCCAGTAACTCAGTGGGATTAGTTAGGATGTGGTTGTAATAATGACAGGAATTAGCACTCTCAGGTTTGCAGAGCGCTCCGGCAGGCTGTCTGATGTGACCTTCCCAACACAGCTTCATTCTTACTGCTGAAAAAGCTAACCCTGAGTGTCTCGCTTGGGGTCACACAGGTAGCAAGTGTCTGAGGCAGGCTTGGAACCCAGGACTTCCTCACTCCAGCTGCATCATTTTTATCTATTCTTTTCCAGTGTCAGTTTCTTCCTCCTGTCTCTTATTCTGTCCCTTTAGCATAGTTCTTTGAAATTTCATAGGTGGTTAGGGAAATTTAATTTTGTTGATGTTGTTACTTGATCAACTCTATATATGGATCACTACACCAAAGGTTCACATTGTGCCCTTTTCAAAAAAACAATTCCTAAGCACCTCCCTCAAAATCCTTAACTTTTTAACCTTTTTTTAAAATTTGCATCATTTAAAAGTATATAATTTTAAAATTATGTTTATATTTATTAAATTATATCTAAATAATATACTCTTAATCATATTAATTAATATGTGTTCATTTATTTATATATATTAATATTATATAAATTTATATTTATTAGATTATTAATTTTATAATATAAATAATATAACAAATATAATATCAAATTATATTTAAATAAATAAATAAATAAATGTATTTAAATTGTTTTGAAATTAATAATGTATTCTAAATTTGGGGGGGGTTTCTGCATGGACATTTTCATGAGCAGTATTGCATGATGTGACTATATAGTATTTGTACTATAAATGAGTCAGTACACGTAGATATTCCTGCCAGTGCATGTTGGACTTCCTGACAATGTAGGACACACTCACCTGCCAATACTTGCTTGTTAAGACCTGTCAATGAACTTGACCACTGATTGGTTATGATTTGCATTTTTGTGAGTTTATTTGGAAAATAATGTAATCACTACGACTTTAACTCTGTTACACAACAGATGAAACATGTATAAATGGTTTTTCAAGTTTTTCTTCTTTTCTTTCCTTATGCTTCCACTGTCCCTTTATTTTTATTTATTGCCCCCAATTCCACCCAAGGCTACTACTGCCCTATTGGATCATTCCAGCGACCCCCAGGGTACGATATCGCACATTTTGGGAACCTTGACTTTGCATGTAACCAACCCTCAGGAAAAAAAAAAGCAATAAGTCAGGTACAGTTTAAACACTGTCCATTTACTTTGACATAAACTACTTAAAAAACAAGCCCTCTAAATTCAATTTAGTTACTATTTCAGTCATGTTTTAAACTTAATCTATTAGTGTCATTCATATAGATCTCATTATTTGCAAATCCCTAAGCCATGAATCCTCAAAAATCCTTTACAGTGCCATTATCAAACCAGAAAATCTTAGGCAAAATAGAAATACAATTTTCAGAGTAGATTTTCTCACCTCAGTTTGGCAAATTCCTCAATTATGTATACTATTACTGCTGCATTTTCCAAATATTTCAGCAGCATGTACTACTTTAACTCCTTCCTTTTCCTATTTAGTATTTGTTAGACTTTAAAATATTGGGGGATATAGGGGAATGAACATATCTGTGACTGTATTACATAAGGAACCAGGAAGAACTATAATCAGTTTGATGTTTTCACTGTGATCTTCATTTGCTGACCTAAATTAATTTTGGTCCTTGGGTAAGGTCTTAGAATTTTGTGATTCTTTATTTTTTCCCTTTTCAGAATCTTGAAACTGAAAGAAATAGAAAATAACAAGACCCAACATCAGGTTGCTGAAGATTTTGTCATTGTGGCTGACAGGGAGGAAAAAGTAAGGCGATAATACTATAAAATTCTTTGTATACCACTGTCTTTTATATTAAAATATCATATTATTATATGCATATGAGTATGGCCAAAAAGATAAAGAGCATGGCTTGTAGACCTTTCCATACTAATTTTTAAAAAAAATCAGTCCTTTGGATTTTAGACATGAATATTTAGTATATGCATAGGTGTCATTTAGAAGGTAATTATAGTGAGTTCATCTTTTACTTATGATTGGTTTCTTTTGTTTGCTTGTTTTCAATGCTAAACATCTGCCCTTCATATCCTATTGTTATTTTTCATTCTTGGATGACCTTAGGTTTAGAGGTTTTCAAGAGCCACATAATTAGGTCCTTCTCCTTTCACTTGTCATACGTACTTAAGTGGTATTTTGAGGAACTTCCAGAAAGGAGCAGCAAAAAGTAAATAGACTTTACCTGTGTTGTGCTATTCCTGGGCCAGAAACTCTGGGCTCCCTGAGGCCTTTTCAGGGGATCTGTGAGGTCAAGATTGTTCTGGTCATAATAATAAGACGTTTCAGTTTCTAATACGGTAAACCCTTCATTTCCAGTGTGGTAAATATGGGTAGATATTACACATGCAAACAAAACTCTTTGGGGGATCCTGAGTGATTTTAAGAGTATAAAGGAGTCCCAAGAAGCACAAAGTTTGAAAGTCACTGTGATAGACGAATGCATAAGAAAACCAGATCAGCGATGAACCCATCATCTAAACCCTTTTCTTGTGCTGGTCATTCCCTTGCTGGCGAGGACTTGTACATGTAATGGTGGGCTGCAAAATAGAGAAACATCTGTAAACTCTTGAATTACTCACTTTTTCATGTGAAATTTATGAGCGGGAAGAACGTGAATTCTGGGTTTTGTGGATTGAAAATATTGTTGCTAGTGAATAGTGTGGAGACATGAGTTTATTCTTCTGAATGCAGATTGATATCGTTACCTGTTCAGTACACATATCAAAAATCTGTCATATCTGTTTCTTTCTCTGAAACCTTAGACCAAAAGCTTGTTAACTGTTACAGCTTCTGGACGAGTGGTGAAAAAACGTTTTGATCTGTTGGATGATGATCCAGAACAAGAGGTAGGAATTTAACTGTAGGTGATGAATGGAACCAGTTTATTACAACATCATGATTTTATAAATACATGCATGGGTCTCGTGTTAATAGGCCAGGCCTGATCAGGTGAAGCTGTTACCTCAGGTTCAGTATTGGAATGAAATGAGGCACATGTAATCCATCTGACAGTTAACAAACAGAGATTTGCTTGGCCATTAAGGAAGGAAAGCAAGGAAAAGATCTTCTGTGGAAGAGACAGCAGCGTTGACCCAGTGGAGCACAGCTTCCCTTTCTCTGTGTTGCCTGTGGTGGTTCAACAGATAAGCCTCAGGGCAATCTTATGAAACTCCTTATTGCTTCTTTTTTGCCGGGGAAGGGCTGCTTTCATATGACCAGGAAGCACATCAGCAGGCCAAGCCTAAGTCTCTTGAATCAATAAAATCTCCAGGATAGCTTTAAAGGAAAAGAAGCTGGAGTTGATTTTCCCTGACACACTTAGAAAAATCAGAAAGGATCTAAGTTGGAACCTGATGATTTAGTATAGTTTGCCTTACTGTTTCCTTGTTTGGCTTGTTTACTTGTTCTAAATGCAGTGATGTCAACAGTGTGGGGAAGGGTTGTCTTTCTAGTGTTTTAGGTCAGTGTAGTCTCTGGTCTGTGTTTAGTATGGCCAACTGGAAGATAGTACTTTGTTTTCCCTTTTCTTTAGAGAAGTGTCCAAGTTTCTTTTCAAGTCTATTTCCAGTAGATAAAGTATTCTAAAGGTTTTGCTTAAATCAAGATAACCTAAGTGGAAGGAATGACTAATACACCCACCAACAGAATCAAAATGCAAAAAAAAAATCTCAGGCCAGAAGAATGGGCCAAAATGAAAAGAGTAGGTTGAATTTTTCTAAATTTAAACTGACACTTAGATTTAAAAATCAGTTGCTCAAATAGAAGCCTAGTTTGATTCATCTGAAAGGAATTTAGTTGACTTCAAGGAATTTTCAAAGGGGTTTTAGTTGACCTCAAGCTCAATATTAGCCAACAGTGTCAAATAGCTTCCAGAAAAACTAACACAGTCTTAAACTACATTAATAATAGGGAATATCTATCAGAGGAAGTAATATTCTACTGTACTCTGGACTGGTCAGACTAAATCTGGAGCACTGTGTTCAGTTCTAGACACCATATTTTAAGAGGGACACTGACAAACTGGGATTGGTACAGAGGCAGGTTATCAGTATAGTGAAGAATCTAGAAACCATATTATACAAGAAACAGTTGAAGGAACTAGAGAGGTTTTACATGGGGAAAATGAGAGCAAGGGGAAATGCATGATACTTGACTTTAAATATTTGAAGAGTTATCTTCTGAAAGGGAACTGGTTTTATTTGGTAAAAGAGAAGTAGGACCAGTGAGGGGATGGGATATATGTGTGTATATTATATTTCATAAAGTATATACATGTATGTGTGGCTCACTATAAGACATAATTTTCTAACAGAGCTGCTAAAAAAATGGAATGGGTAGTTTTATGACCAGCAGTTGATGAAGGATGACAAGTTTGGTGGTCATAAAGCTACCCATTCCAGATCCAGCTAGATACCACTACCAAAATATTGGGGTATATATAAACTACTCTGTTCCTTCCATAGCTTGTTCTTGCTTACCTTCCTTCAACACAGAGAAATCTTATTATTTTCCTGCTGAAATGCACAGGGGTAGTGAGATCATCTGAGATCATCAGGACCTTGACAAGGTGCTACTTAACTATGAAAGATCTTGTGGTTATGATCTGTTACTTGATGCAGGCATAGGTATGCCTGCACGCCCTACCTCTCTCCCTCCTACCTGTCCTTCCTCCTTATTTTTCATAAGAAACAGAATACTTTAAGTATGAACACAGAGATTACATCTCAATAACTAGAGTTATTCTTCTCCCTTTCACATCGTCCATCCCCATTCTGCCATCAAGACTTTCAAAATTGTGGACTATGAAGATGAGTTGGATTTGCTCTCTGTGGTGGCAGTTACTCAGCTGGACGCTGAGGGGAAAGCTCACCTGGATTTCCATTGTAATGAACATGGGACATTACTCAAGAGCATTCCATTAGTGGAGTCATGGGACGTGGTAAGTAAAGATCACTAAAGCCAAGCCTCAGAACCTCTCTCTAATCTGACATTTATGGCAGGGTGTGGCTGGCACTGTGCTGCATTCAAACCAGATTCTCTACAACTACTAATGAAAACATGAACAGGATCTAAAATCCTGCAGGAAGAATATAATGGATACTTTTTCCCCAGCAGGGGACCCATTCCTAAAAGGAGAGTCATTATTTTTTCTCTCTCACCTAACATCTGATTTTGGTCCCTCACATTATCACCTGTCTTTTCTCTGTTCTCCATTCTGTTTGGTTTTATTTAAAACAGTAGCATCTTGAGGCAAGGACTTTGACCATCTCTACATTGTATTTGATGGCTCTCCTGTGGTGGTGATCTATGCTTCTATGAAGGTTGAAAATGATGTCCTTGCCCCTGCATCTTGGTTGCTGCTAAGTACATATTTGAATGGCAGCTTACAGAAAGAGTATTTTACTGTAATTCAGAAGATCTGTGTTGAGTGCTGGTATCACCACTTAGAACTGCATGACCCTTGGACAAGTCGCTTCAACAAGGAGCAGTCTGAATTTCCTCATCCCTGAAATGGAAAAACCTTCTTTGTCCACCTCATAGGTTTGCTGTAATAACCAAGCAGGATAATTTATATGAAGAGTATTTTAAACTACAGTTATCCCTACCACATCACAACTTTCCCCATCGTGGTTTCTGTGTATCTCAGGGCTGCACAAGAAATGAAATGGGAATTTTTGGAGAGTTTTGTGCAAGCCACAAATGCCAGCAGATAACACAGAAAAAGTTTAGAAACTCAGAAATATATAAATATATGTGTAACATAATATCAACATATTTTATCTTTTAATAACATAATTCAGACTTCTTCTTTGGTACAGAGAGGGCCAAATAATTTTACATGGATTTTCCAGATCATGGGAGCATCACACCCTTAACTCCTACGATGTGGAAGGGATTATGGTATATAATGTGCAGTAAGTGCTTGCAAAAATACTTGTTGGATCAGATTGTTGGACATGTAATTACATTTGATATCCTGTCCATTGGTCTCTTCTGTTGAGATTTTAATGGAAAGATGTTTTGTGGAACTTTAAAAGTAGGGCTGTGTCAAATGAAGTTTTCCATTTGTGCTTGTTTTCTCGATTACAGACATACAGCCATGAAGTTTACTTCGACAGAGACTTAGTTTTGCACATAGAACAGAAACCCAACAGAGTCTTCAGCTGCTATGTTTATCAGATGGTATGTGATGCTGTGGAAGAAGATGAAAACAAGAGCAGTTGTTAAAAAACATGGACAAAAAGGAGAAAAAGATTATGACAATAATGGTGCTGATGATACTAGTCATGATGGGGTAAGGAATGGAGGACAGCTTTAGTCTTTGAGTTGTTGCTCCTGAAACTTTTGACAAAGTACTGAGCTATGGCTAAGCCCAGACTTGGGCTAAAGTTCTAGCTGACTTTCTTACGTTATGAGCCCAGTTTTTATTCTTTCCTTGGTGGCATCTAGAGGAAAGAATATCTATAGCAGGAAGAAATGCTGTACTCCTCTGTGCTCTCATACATGCCACTTACCATCCCAGCATCTCTATGCCACCATATTGCCCCAGTGGAACCAAAGGAGGCACATCCCAGAGCAGAGCAGGAAGAACCCAGCAGTCATATGCAGGCTGGATTCTTGCCATCTGCATAGTTAAAACCCTAATGCTTTTCTGAAAAGATCTTGTGGAGAAAGCAAAACAAAGCTCCCAGTGATATAGAAACTATGTTCCCTGATCTCCCTTCTGCTTCCCACCCGTTCCGTCCTTCCCCCCAGTACAAGCAAAATATAGAAATGATAGAGGATACCTCTTCTAACTTCTGTGCCCTCAGATGGGGGAGGTTGATAGCTATGGGTAAAGACTTATTTTTGAGCCAAAAATGCCTGTTAATCAGGATTTTTTTTTAAGTTTTACATTATTCTTATAGGAGCTGTATTTGTATACATTATCAGGATTAGGTGCTAGTTCACTTACACACTCGTTGTAGTGTTTTGTTTCCCACAGGGTGCTGGTTTTTTATTTCATAAACTGATCTGACAAGTTTTATTATAAATCTAGATTTGGAGAAATAGGGTCTCTTTGTTTCTGATCATACAGTCAAGTTTAATCTTGATGAACACATTGTAAAATGATGCTGTCACAGATGGAACGATTGGACCTGGGCTCTCCCCACATTTGGAGGATCATCCTCTGCCCTTATTTTGTCAGAATCCTTTTGCAAATAACTGCTTCATAGTGATGCAGTTGATTGGATATGCCCTTCATAATGGCAGCCCTTTTTACTTCAGATGTTATATATGAAAGTCCAGGAAGTATCACAACTAATCTGGGTAAGTTCCTTAATGTAGCTGGAGAAAATGAGCCTTCTGCCAAGTTTTGGGGTTGAGATAGTGGAGCATTCATCCTTCTCTGTCACAACAGATCCAAATCAGGTCATTGGAGGTCATCAAAGACTCCCTTTTGTTCAAGATGTGGAATAAAAGGTAACCTAAGCAAAGGGAAGAGGTTTGTGTGGTTCCTGTTTCAGAGATCCAGTTGCTTGCCATCCACATGTTCAACACATTTCCCTAGTTCAGCTTCAAAGTAATGCTGGCAAATACAGAGGGGAAGGAAATAGCCAGGAGAATCATAACCATACTCAAGTGCAGTAGGGTCATTGGTCATTTAAATGAATATCTTTAACGTTCTGCTTTTCCAGATTTATCCTACTCCCATATAATGAGGAACATCAGTCCTCCCTTTAGATTCTATCTTCAGAAATTTGAAAATAAAAACCCAAACCTACATACATCTTTAGGGCTAAGGAAAGACAGGTGTCAAATACTCTCAGCTCAGTGGGGTAGACAATAGAACTAGAAAAGCCAACTCCAATTATAAAAAAAAAATGTCATGTCTTTCATAAAAAAGAAAATAATTCTCTGACCTGTTTTGAAATTAGGGAAAAAAAGAATAGAGCGAGAAAAACCTTTTTGGCCCTTTGTGTTTTTGTAATATGTAACTCTGAAATACTATGAGTATGTCTCCTGTGTAAATCTTACTTAATGAGATAAAAATTTATGCATAATATTCTCCTGTATCTGCTAACTGAAAGAACCATTCATCATAAAGTGTGACATATAATAACATTTAATATAATGACTTCTGAGGAACTCAGAATATTTTATAGACATACTTTTGTTGGTAGCAATAGGTTAAGATTATGTTATTATGAAACAGTGATGTGTCTATTGTCTGCTATGAGCTATCCCAAATGTGATTACATATAAACTGTATTTAGGCACAGACCAACCCAATGACTTTGCAAATAAAAAGGGAACAAGATGAGACTATCTCCAAGGGAAAGGCAAGTACCAGATGCCAGGGGAAAAAGAGACTAGAATTTTGAACACCTCAAATCATATTCAAGAACAAAACTCTGACTGTGACCATAATCCTTTTCCCAAGAGTGTTTCATGGAAGCATTACTTTGGACCACAGATGGATCTATCTAGGCCTCAAACAAGTCAAATCAAGTCACCAAGCATTTATTTATTTATTAAGACCTGCTGTGTATCAGGTGCTGCGCTAAATGCTAAGGATACAAAGAAAAATCAAAACCCCCCCTCCAAAAAACCAGTGCCTGTTCTCAAGGACCTCACAGTCAAGTCTCCTTCAGTCAAATTTAATTAAGTTTGTTTTGCAAAGAGTGTTTTTGGAATTTTTTGTGTGGGCTTTTTGTTTTGAAAAAGGTTGAGTCAGTAATCTAAAGAACAGAATTATTGAGCAGAAAAAAGACCATAAGAAGCCATTTAATAACCATTACATCATCTTTCTGAGGAAATATTTTTCTTGACTTCTCTTCACACCAGTGTGTAGTAAACCTCACCAAAAGTGAATTCTTTATGTCTAAGCTGAGTACTTTATACAACAGCCCACACCTGTTTACTCTTGGTCTCTCCTAAAACTGTAAATCTCAAGCCAATTTAGGGTTAACTGATCCTAAGATAAGTTGATACTTCAACAATCTAGAGTGAAAATAGTGCCAACTCCGGAAACAAATCCAGGGTTCAGATTCAGCCCATGACATTTAACACTACTAGTATGACTTTGGGCAAGTCATTTAATCTCCTTGGTCTTTAGTTTCCCCTTCTGTAAAATGAGAGAAGTGGACTAGAAGACATACTCTGAAGTCTCTTCCAGCTCTCAGTCTATGATACTGTGATACATATATATGTGTATGCACGTACGTGTATCTATGTATATATGCATAGATATTTGTGCAGTCGTGGTACAAAAAAAACCACATTTTAATGAATATTACCATAATCTCATGTGAATATAATAAATTCTCTTTATTGAAGAAGCCCATGTGCAGATATATTAGAGTCCCTATCCATTTAGCCAATCTGTTTAATGAAAATGTTGTCTTTGGTGTTGTATTTATATAGTAATTGTATTTGAAGACCTAAAGGGTGTTAAATGGTTTTAATAAAATTTTATATGTTTTTTAAAATGATGTCAGTTGGTGATTTGAGTGAGGTTCCATGTTTTTTGAGGACCTAATTTTTTTCTTTTTTGGCAGAGTCCTTCCTGTTTGCAGTACCAAAGCTCTCACAAAGTAACATGGATTACTTTTCAGGGGAAAGAGAAGGGTTGACAGGGAAAGGTAGTGGTTATTCTGAGAATCTGATGAAGATGATGAGATATCCCAGTTGGACTTTGACATCAGTATTTGACTGAGGGCAAAATTAGTCTCAGCAGGTAGAAACTACAGGAAAGCAGATTCAGGCTGAATGTAAACAAAAGTCAAAACAAGAAAAACCATTTTCCAGCCTGCCATGGAGGAAATTTTTGTTCAGGTAGGGAAACATTGAATTAGATGACTTCTGAGCTCCTCAGGTATGTACTAGCAAACCAAGAAGCTAATGGGAGAAGGCCAGAGGATAACCTTCTCCCTGCTTCTTTGAGGTAACATTTTAGAGAAAAAGAAAAACATTCATTAAAGCCCCCACTGTGTGCCAGGCACTGTGCTAAATGATTGACAGTCGTCATCTTATTTGATTCCCCACAACAACACTGGGCACTTGAGGCTTGAGGAAAGGCTTAGTGGGTGGCCTAAGGTGCCAGACTCAAAAGAGATGCACATTTTAAGCAGTCATCTTCTGTAGAAGATGTCTCTGTAGAAGCTCTGTTCTGCCTTCTTTCAAATCACCCTCTCTGCAACTGCCTCTAACCACGTGTGGGGCTAGCTGTAAGCTTGGGCATGTGCATCAGTGTGGAGTGTTATGCACAAGAAACAGTAGATAGGCTGGCTACTACAGGGTATGGAGGGGATGAAAGTAGAAGAAGATTGGAAAGGTAGGTAGGGGATCAGATAGTGAAGAGTTTTAGTTAGTGGTGCCAGATTGGAGTTTAGAAGAGATAAAAGCTCGTATATAGATCTGGGAGTCACATGCATAGAGATCATGACTTGACTCATGAGAGCTGATGAGATCATGAAGTGAATGTAGAGAAAGAAGAGAAGAGGGCCCAGGAGAAAGCCTAAGGATATACCTATGGATAGGGGGGTGTCATATAGATGATTTAATAAAGAAGACTAAGGAGGAGCAGTCAAATGAGAACAGAGAAAGCAGTGTCATGATAACTTGAAGAGAAAGTATCTAGGAGGATTGGGTGATTAACTCAAAGGCAGCAAAGGATGTCTTTTTGTTTAATCCAATTAAAAGATCCCTTTCCTGTGGACAGGATAGAAAGAGGGATCGTTGGGGCAGCTAGGTAGCACAGTTGAGGGAATGCCAGGCCTTGAGTCAGAAGACTCATCTTCCTGAGTTCAAATCCTGCCTCAGACACTGGCTGTGTGACCCTGGACAATTTACTTAACCCTGAAGGAAAAAAACAAAAGAGGAATCACTGGAAATAGTAACACGGAAGGATAGTTGGTGTTAGGGGGGTGTTCACCAGTCATTATAAAACGAATAATAATGGGTAAATAGCTAGCATTTAGACAGCACTTTAAGCTCACTGGGCGCACTAGACGGGCCCATCTGGGCTTCCCTTCCTCACCGATGCCTGTTTTTTCATCTCAACGCATTCAGTGACTTGCTGCTGATTCATTTCTTCTCCCTTAAAATTTCCTCCAGGCTTTCTGTGTTTTATAAGGAAATATTGGGTAGGCTGACAGAGTCCTATACATCTTGTTCTATCATGATCAGTTGAAGGAACTGGAGATGGAGACCTGAAAAAGAAGACTTGGGGAGAAATGATTGCTATAACATGTTCAAATATTTGAAAGAGCTATCACTCAGGTACTTGAATACTATATAATGATAATTTCTCCCCAAATCTTCTAGGTCTACATCCCTGGTTTTCATCACACAGTTGGAAATGAAAGTCATAAAAACAAATAATAAAGTTTAAATATGACATATTCAACAAAAAATTACATAACCTGCACATTTGAACTTTATATTTGGGTGCAGCCTGGTGTCATATACTCTTTGACCAAACCAACACATGAAACAAATAAAATGAGATTTACTTTAAAAAAAAAAGAAAGGAAAGAGCTATCATGTGAAAGAGTGATTGCATTTGTTCTGAGTTTGCAAAAGACTTTTATCCTCACTACAGCACTGGAAGGCAGAAGCTATTTATCCCCACCTTATAGATAAGGAAACAGGGAGAGGGTGGTTAAGTGACTTGTTTAGTATCGCAGAACTAGCTATGAAGTATCTGCCACAGGGTTTGAACTTGAGTTTTCCTGACTTTTAGGTCAAGCCCTTTAACTACTGTACCATATAGCTGGTTTAAAAACAACAACAAAACTAAGCTTAAATGTTGTGATGCGATTTCATTTTCTGTTTCATGATCCCCATAAAATATAAATTGGAAGTTGCTTGGGTCAGAGAAGGTATTTTGATTACCAGAGTTACCTCTAACTATCTGAGGCTTTCTCCAAGCAAAAATGCTTATATGTTAATAAATTATCTGACAGATTTCAGCTGAAAGAGAAAGTTTGGATTAGATACATTTTTCACCTAATTTAGGTCTCTTGCCACGCTTTCTGCAAACTTAGACCCTTTTCTGCTTTTCATTTTTATGAGACAACACACCTCATAGTTTTCTACCATCCTCCTCTGTAAAATCATTCAGATTAGTTTATACTTTAAACTAGTGCTTCCTTTAGCTATTTATTTACTTCTCTGTCATTGTCATGCTATTCTGTAATTATCAATGGTTATTGCACTTGTCAGAGTTCTGAAGACTTCCTAACGGTGGTTAGTTTATATAGTGTTGCTTTTATTGTATTAATTGTTCTCTTGACTCTGCTTACTTCACTTTGGATCAATTCATACAAATTTTCCCAGGTTTCTCTGTAACCATTCCCTTCCTCATTTCTTATGGCAAAATAGTACTGTTACATTCATATACCATAATTTGTTCAGCCATTCCCCAACTGATAGATAGCCCCTTAGTTCCCAGTTCTTTGCTGCCATAAAAAATAGAAGCTGATAAATATTTTTGTAAATATGGGTTCTTTTCTTCTATCTGGTATCTCTGGGATAGAGACCTAGTAGTAGAGTCAAAGTGTAGTAACATTTTGGAAAGGTTCCAAATTGCTTTCCTGAACAGCAGAACTAGTTCACATCTTTACCAATAGCACCTTAATGTCCCCAGTTTCCTTCCTTTCCTCTAACATTTGTTATTTTCCTTTTTTGTCAGCTTTGTCAATCTAATGCCTGTGAGTTGAAACCTCAGGTTTGCTATAATTTGCATTTCTTTAATTATTGGTGATTTGAGCATTCTTTCATATGGTTATTGATAGTTTGGATTTTTTTCCTCTAAAAACTGCCTGTTCCTATCCTTTGACCATTTATCAATTAGAGAATGGTCATTTTACAGAGGAGGATGGTAGAAAACTATGAGGTGTGTTGTCTCATAAAAATGAAAAGCAGAAAAGGGTCTAAGTTTGCAGAAAGCGTGGCAAGAGACCTAAATTAGGTGAAAAATGTATCATTTAATCAATTAGAGAATATTTGAATCAGTTCCTTACATATCTTTGAAATGATCCTTATAAGCAAATGATTTTTCCTGTTTCCTGTTTTCACTTCTCATTTTAGGAAGGAAGAAAAGAAACAAGTATTTATTAAGTATTTCCAATGTGTATGGTGCTGTTTGGTTGTTGTTAAGTTGTTTTTCAGTCATGTCCCACACTTCATGACCCCATTTGGGGTGGGGGTTGCACAAGGATACTACAGTGGTTTGCTATTTCCTTCTCCAGTTCATTTTACAAATGTGGAAACTATGGCAGTTTGACTTGCCCAGGGTCATACAGCTAGGAAATGTCTAGAACTAGATTTGCACCCGCAAAGATGAGTCTTTCTGACTCTAGATGCCCTGGGGCTCTATCCACTGTGCCACCCAGCTTCCTGAGTGGTGCTAAGGTGTGGAGATACATATATAAGAAAAAAAGAAAGTCCCTGCAGGACCTTTAGCCTAATGGAGGAAAATAATACAAAACAAGGGAGTTAAAAATCAGAAGGAAGAAGGGAAAATGTAGTAGTGTCCAAATCTTCAGTCAGAAGCAGAGGCAAGGGGAGAATAGAGATTGGCCAGAAAGGGCCACTCCCCAAAATGGAAGCCCTGGAAGGAGCAGACCAATGGATAAAGGGGACAGGCCTTCCGGAGAGATAGTATTACTGATTGAGTAGGCCTCAAGGGCAATTAGGTTTATCAGGGAAGGAGGCCCCAGGCACTGTGTTCCAAGATAAGACAGCAACTGTGGAAGCATGGTTTCAGAAATTCAGAATATATTAAGCAGGAGAATTTTAGCTTTATTGGTTTTGTTTATGCAAAAAACATTTTAATGTTACATAATCAAAATCGTTTGTTTTATCTGATCTATCCCTTATTTATTTATGAACTCTTCTATCCATAGATTGGAAAGGCAGTTACTTCCTTGTTCCTGTGATTTGTTTATGATGTCACCTTCAGTGTCTAAGTTATTTATCCATTTGGAGCTTTTTAGTATATGGTCTGAGGTGTTGATCTGTGCCTATTTTTTTTTTTTTTGCCCAACATTTACCAATACTTACACAGCAGTTTTTGTCCGATATGATGTTCTTAACCCAGTAACTCAGGTCTTTGGGTTTGTCAGATTTTAGGTGTCAGCCTCTACAGTTTGGTCTAAGAAAGACAAACAGAATTAGGCTGTATGTGTGTTTATTTCTCTTTTCTCTCAAACAGGGTGGGCATGCATATGAATTCAGGGAGTAGCAGTCATTAACTGAATTCACTTTTGGGGTCCAGCTGCACAGTTTATACATCCTTCTAACAGGGAGTGATGTCACTCCATCATCATTTCACCCCTGGATAGAGAAAATATCTCTACATCACTGTACTTCCAGCTATACCAGACCAACTGGGCCACCTAGATAAAAGAATATATCACCACTCAAGCTAGAGTGGAACACTGTGGGCTTGCCTACTTCAGATTAAATTCCTTGCTAGTTTGACCTAACCCGAACCTATATAGGAATATATAACTAGTAACAGATGTCAAGGCTAAATAATGTTGTTTGGAATAGAGAGGACTAAAATCCTAGGCCAAATGGCTCAATGTTATACCTGCATCTTACTATAGTGACTAAGGTGTGCTCCAGTATTAGCTTGTTAAATTATATTTAATATTGTGTTCATGCTAATCATCTGACATGATTATAGAAATTTGCCATAAAAGAAGAATAGGGACAAAACTATACAGTAAGGGAATAATGCTGTCTTAACTTCATGTCAATTCCAGGCAGAATTTATGTAGATGACAAATTGCATTGAGCCAGGCTTAAATTTGTCATATTGGGGAAATTGAATCAGGAGAATCCTATCTCAGTTCATTCAAATAGTCGTTCTCCCAGCTTTTCCCATGAGAACACCTCTACAATTCATAAATCTACAACTCCTTAGGGTTGCTGACCTCATGGATTATTGGTTCAATAACATTCCTTGATGATCCTACCTAGAGTCAGACTCAGAATAATATCAGTTAACGGTCCCTTAAAGTCTTGAATAGCAAGTTCCAATAATCCCAGCTTCAGGTGGATTCAGCTCTCAAGGAACCCCTATGCTAGATCATACATATTGACAGTAATCTCCCATTGGTAGTAAGAGATCCATCACAGAACATTATTGCTCTCAGAATCCCTTTAAACAAGAGGAACATCCTTAGGGTGAGTCTTCAGGAGTTTGTAGAGTTGTGCATAATTGTTATCAATATGAAATTATTATTGCAATAAATTAACTTACAAATGAAAATGTAGTAAGCCTCTTAAAAATCACACTAAAGATTTTTACAAAACATTACTTCCTAAAAGTATTTCTCTTTCTTAATAACACTTAAAATTTATCCTGATGTTAAAAGGAATATTCACTAAATTTTTATGAAGTAGATTAGTTGGAAACAAGTAAAAATAGATCTTTAAAACTGGAATTTATCAAAACTAACGGTGTAAAATGTCTTTAGATAACAAATAAATCCTCAAAGTACTACCCTTATATGAAGCAGATTTGAAAATCATGCCCCTATTTTGTGCTAGGATTCCCATTTACTCAGTAGGAATTCCACAATACAAAAAACTTGCACACAGTTGATAAGAATTTTACTTAAACTTTCTCTTAAATACAGACAAAACTTGGAAGCTTATAATGTCCTTAAATTATCGTACTTTAGAATATCACAGTGCATGGTCAGCAGGGTTGATAAAATGGCCTAATAGCTTTCTTATCCATTCATTTTTTTTTAATAGTACAATTCTTATGATGAGCAGGATGCTCTTTGAAAAGCCTGGAGAGACTTGCATGAGTCAATGTAAAATGAAATGTACTATGTGCAAGGTAACAGCAATATTATAAAATTATTAGCTGTGAATGACTTAGCCATTTTCAGCAATACTGTGGTCCAGGACAACTCTGAAAGATTTATAATGAAAAATGCTATCCATCCCTGGAGAAAGAATTAATGGTGTCTGAATACAGATTGAAACATACTTTTTAAACTTTATTTTTCTAGAGGTGTTTTGTTCTTTGCTTTTGGTCTATCTTTTCTTTCACAGCATGATTATGGAAATGTTTTGCATGACTACATGTATAACCTATATTGAACTGTTTGCCTTCTTAATGGGGGATGAGGTGGGGAGGGAAGGAGAGAATTTGAAACTCAAAATTTTAAAAATAAATGTTAAAATTGTTTTTACATGTAACCGGGGAAAATAAAATAAAAATAAGTGAAATAAAAATAAAACAGGAGGGTGGAGCCAAGACAGTGGAGTGAAAGCCGGGACTTACCTGAACTCTTCCACAAATTCCTTCAGTGAGTCTAAAAAATTTTAGAGTGTTAAAATCCACTAGGAGACAGAGTGTGGCAGATTTCCAGCCCAGGACAGCCTGAAAGGCCGACAGGAAGAATCTACTACTCCAGGTTGGGCAAGTGAGCACGTGGGCTGCTCCAGCACAGTCCCTGCAGAGGGAATGCAATGGGCAGTCTGAGAAACCAGCTGTTATTCCCAAGGCAGTAACAGAGGCTGCTCCTGGGGTTATCAGCCCACAGACTGAATGTTTGAAAATCACCTACTTGAACTTCTGGGAGCCAAGATAGTAGAGTAAACTGTAAGTGTTTTCACCCTCCCTTGTTGATCCTAAAAAACCCAGAAAATATTTCCTCAGGAAAAATCCAAGAATAGTGGGACCAGCAGAAGGGGTACAGCAGTACGGAGGGAAATGAGCACTGTTTGACCTTTATTCTAATCAGATTTGGTTCAAGGAGGGAATAACATACTCAGTTAAGTATAGAAATCTAACTTGCCTTACAGGCAGTAGAAGGGGAAAGGGGAAAGCAAAGGGAGGGGGTGGTTAGAAGGGAGGTAAGAAGTAGTAAGAGAAAAAGGAAAGAAAAGGGAAGGGGAATGATAGAAGGGAGGGAAGATTGAGGGAGGTAGTGGTCAAAAGTAAAACTCTTTTGAAGAGGGAAAGGGAGAAGGGAGAAATAAAAGCACAAACAGGGAGGGGGAAAATAGGATCGAGAGAAAGACACAGTAATCATAACTGTGAATGGGATGTACTCTCCCATAAAATGGAGGCAGATAGCAGAATGGATTAAAAACCATAATCCTACAATATGTTGTTTACAAGAAACACATTTAAAACAGGAGGATACACGCAAGGTAAAGGTAAAAGGCTGGAATATAATATATTGTGCTTCATCTAACGTAAAAAAAAAAAAAGGCAGGGGTATTAATCCTGATCTCAGACAAAAAAAAGTAAAAATAGATCTAATCAAAAGAGATTAAAAAAAGGAAACTATGTCCTACTATAGAAACCATAGACAATGAAGTAATATCATTACTAAACTTATATGCACTAAGTAGTATAGCATCCAAATTCTTAGAGAAGTTACGGGAGTTACAGGAAGAAATCAACAGCAAAACTATATTAGTGGAGGACCTCAACCTCCTCCTCTCTAAACTTGATAAATCTAACCTCAAAATAAGCAAGAAAGAAGTTAAGGAGGTCAATAGAATTCTGGAAAAGATAGATATAGACCTCTGGAGAAAACTGAATGGGAATAGAAAGGAATATACCTTTTTCTCAGCAGTACATGGCACACACATATAAAAACCTCACAATCCAGTGAAGAAAAGCAGAAGTGGTCAATGCATCTTTTTCAGATCCTGATGCAATAGAAACTGTATGTAATAAAGGATCATAAAAAGATAGGCCAAAAATTAATTGGAACCTAAATAATCCTAAAGAATGAGTGGATCAAACAACAAATCATAGAAACAATCAACAACTTCATTCAAGAGAATGAGAATAATGAGACAACCTACCAAAACTTATGGGATGCTGCAAAAGCAGTTCTTAGGGGAAATTTTATATCATTAAATGCCTACATGAATAAAGTGGAGAAAGAGATCAATGAAGTGGGCATGCAGCTGAAAAAGCTAGAAAAAGAACAAATTGGTAATTCCCAAGTAAATACCAAATTAGAAATACTGAAAACAAAGGAGAGTAATAAAATTGAAATTAGGAAAACTATTGAACTAATAAAAAAAAAAACTAAGAGCTGGTTTTATGAAAAAAACAATAAAATTGATAAACTTTTGGTCCATTTGATTTTAAAAAAGAAGAAAACCAAATTATCAGTATCAAAAATAAAAAGGGTGAATTCACCTCCTATGAAGAAGAAATTGTGACAATAATTAGAAAGTATTTTGCCTAACTGCATGACCATAAATTTAACAATCTTAGTGAAATGAATGAAGATTTACAAAAATATAAATTGCCCAGATTAACAGAAGAGGAAGTAAAATAAATAACCCTATCTCAGCAAAATAAATTGAACAAGCCATCAATGAACTCCCTAGGAAAAAAACTCCAGGTCCAGATGAATTTACAAGTTAATTCTATCAAAAATTTAAAGAATAGTTAATTCCATTACTATATACACTATTTGGCAAAATTGGTGGAGTTCTACCCAATTCTTTTTATGATAGAAATATGGTGCTGATACCTAAACCAGGAAGAGCCAAAACAGAGAAAGAAAATTATTTTCCTAATGAATATAGATGCAAAAATTTTAAATAAGATATTAGCAAAAAGATTACAGCAACTTATAAAGAGAATAATACACATTGATCAGGTAGGATTTATACCAGGAATGCAGGGTTGTTTCAATATTAGGAAAGTTATCAGCATAATGGCTGATATCATAAAACAATACTAACAAACCATATGATTATCTTAATAGATGCAGAAAAAGCTTTAGACAAAATACAACGCCCATTCCTATTGAAAACACTGGAGAGCATAGGAGTAAGTGGAGGCTTCCTTAAAATAAGTAGTTTCTACCTAAAACCATCAGCAAGTGTTATATGTAATGTGAGTATGCTAGATACATTTCCAATAAGATCAGGGGTGAAACAAGGATGTCCATTATGACCACTGTTATTCAATATGGTACTAGAAATGTTAGCTTTAGCAATATGAGAAGAAAGAAACAGAAAGAATTAGAAAAGGCAAAGAAGAAATAAAGTTATCACTCTTTGTATACAATATGATGATATAGTTAGAGAATTCCAGAGACTCAAGTTAAAAACTACTTGAAATAATAACTTTAGCAAAGTTGCAGGATAAAAAATAAACCCACATAAATCACCTGCATTTCTATATAACAAAGCCAAACATCAAGACATAAAAAGAGAAATTCCATTTAAAGTTACTATGACACTAGTATGACTACCATGACATGGACACTATGAAATATTTGGGAGTCTACTTGCCAAAACAAACCCAGGGACTATATGAACACAATTACAAAACACTTTTCACACAAAGTCAGATCTAAACAATTAGGGAAAACATCAGTTGCTTGTAGGTAGGCTGAGCTAATATAATCAAAATGACAATTCTACCTAAATTAATTTACCTAGTACTATACCAATCAAACTACCAAAAAATTATTTTGAAGAACCAGAAAAAAATAATATCAAAATTCAACTGGAAAAAAAGTCCAGAATATCAAGGGAATTTAATGAAAAGAAACACTAGGTAAGGTGGGTCTAACCATACCAGATCTTAAATTGTATTATGAAGCAGCAATCATCAAAACCACATGATACTGGCTAAGAAATAGAGGGGTAGATCAGTGGAATAGGTCAAGTACACAAGACACAGTAGTCAATGATTATAGTAGTCTACTGTTTGATAAACCCAAAGACCCCAGCTTCTGGGATAAGAACTCGCTGCTTGACAAAAACTGCCAGGAAAACTGGAAAATAGTGTGGCAGAAACTGGGTATAGACCAGTGCCTGACACTGTATACCAGAATAAAATCCAAATATGTACATGATCTAATTATAAAGGCTGATACTATAAACAAACTAGAGGAGCCAGGAATTGTTTATTTGTCAGATTTATGGAGAATGTAAGAATTTATAACCAAACAAGAGATAGAAAATGTTATAAAATGCAAAATGTATAACTGCATTAAATTGAAAGGTTTTTGCACAAAGCCAATGCAACCCAGATTAGGATGGAAGCAGAAAACTTGGAAAGAATTTTTACAACCAGTGTCTGCAATAATGACCTCATTTCTAAAATATAGAGAGAACTGAGTCAAATTTACAAGAATGCAAACCATTCTCCACTTGATAAATGGTCAAAAGATATGAACAGCCAGTTTTTAGAGGAAGAAATTAAAGTTATTTATAGTCGTGAAAAAATGTTCTAAATTACTATTAATTAGAGAGATGCAAATCAAAGCAACTCTGAGGTACCACATCACACCTATCAGATTGCCTAACATGACAACACAGAAAAATGATAAATGTTGGAGAAGATTTGGGAGAGTTGGAACACTAATTCATTGTTGGAGGAGCTATGAGATGGTCCAACCATTCTGGAGAGCAATTTAGAACTATGCCCAAAGGGCTATTAAAAATGGGCATACTTTTTGGCCCAGCAATACCTCTATATCCTAAAGATATAGAGATCACAAAAATGGGAAAAGGACCCACATGCACAAAAATATTTATAGTAGCTCTTTTTGTGGTGACCAAGAACTGGAAATTGAGGGGATGATCATCATTGGAGAATAGCTGGGCAAGTTGTGGTATATGAATGTAATGGAATATTATTGTGTTATAAGAAATGATGGACAAGTGGACTTTAGAAAAACCTGGAAAGACTTATATGAACTGATGCTGAGTGAAATGAGCAGAGCCAAGAGAACATTATACACAGTAATAGCCACAGTATGCAAGGACTCTTTTTGATAGACTTAACCCTTCACAGCAATACAAAGACCTAAAACATTTAAAAAGGACTCAATGCAATATGCCATCCACATCCACATAGCAGAGTATTTTCTCCTTTGTTATGTTTTATTTGTCTCATGGTTTCTCCCATTCATTTTAATTTTTCATGCAACATGACTAATGTGAAAATGTGTTTAATAGGAATGCATGTTTAGAACCCACATAAGATTGTGTGCCATCATGGGGAAGGAGGAGAAGAAAATTTGGAACTTAACAGAAGTGATTGTTGAAAACTGAAAACAATAAATTGTGGGTGAAAAGTTTTAAAAACATAACAGATTACTATCAATATAATGCCTTATTTATCATTTATATGGCAAAATAATTCAGATAATAACCATAGTGTAGAAACAGAAATGAAATCAGACATTTTTGTCTTAATCATCTGTTCAGTTTGGGTCATACCCACTTTTTATAGTAGTTAAAACCCTGTTTGTGTTTTGCCATGGAAAAGAATAAAATGAGGTATCTGGTAGTTTTTGTCAAAGACATTTTCTTTCAAAATAAAAATAAATTTTGATTTAAAAAAATAAAACAGAAAAATAAATAGTACAATTCTTAATCCAACATCTAGATAAAAGGAATTGTTTTTCTAACAACATAGCTGATAAAATTGTTTATCAAATTACACAGTATAAGAAAATTTAGACATATAACAATAACCTAAATATTATTATGTATTTAAAACTTGAAACAAAACTCATTATCAATTTAATTGAATGTGCTGCCAAATTCCCTTGCATGAAAATCATTCATCTCATCAACATGTTGAAGTTACATCTTTAACCCATCTTATATACTTTCATAATAGCCAAGATTTTAAAATGAAAACCTGCTATTATAGTAAATATTAGGTGTAGTACCTGTTTACAATTAAATATACCTCATTAAATATTTAAGCTTTCAAATACTCAAAGAAAATTTAGTCACAGCCTTTTAAAAGCCCAATTCATATGTAATAAAATCCAAATTAAAAATTGCTTTGTCTAACACCATTTCTGTTTTAAATGGTCTCTCAAATTTTACAATGTAAGAGAATTTAGAAATACAATAATAAGAAAAACTATTGTTTCAGATGGCATTAGTTGCATTTCCAAATTATCACATATTGAAATAACTTGCCATAAATTACATAGATAATACATTTCTGCAACTGCAGCAGAAAGGAGTGAGCTTACCAAAGATGGGGTTCCTGGGAGCAGGTCATGACCAATACTGGTCATGGGACCTAATAGGCTTCCCTTCCCTGCTCATAAAGCTGCAAGCATTGCTAGGTGTGGGGTCACTTGCAGCTGCTGGGGCAGAGGTGGGTAGGATGTACTTCACCTGGGTGATATCCTCAGACTTGCCCAGAGGGGCAGGCTGGGGGCCGCCTGTCTAGCTGTGGCCACTGTGCCTTACCTCCACCAGGTGGGGAAGTGATTCAAGTTTCTCTACAATCGCTTTTCTTAATCTGATCTGACATAAGAGGGTTTAATGGGGAGAGCTGGGCTGATAGCAATCTCTATGACTAAAATATATCCATGACCCTGGAGAAAGGGAGTGGGGAAGGCAGAGTAATTGTCCAAAGTTTCAAAAGTTCTCTCCTACAATCTTAAAATGATTAATTTTCAACCTCCTTAATACTTTCCAAACCTCCAGAATCTGCAAAGATGTTTTAAGCACCTTTTCCTCATCTCATAAAGTAATTAGTAGAAAGCCTAAGGTAGTTACTAAAGTTTATAAATGTTTCCCAGTGTTCTCTCTGGCTACAGCCTTTTTTCTGGTTGGCTGCATTTTATATCTTTCAGGGTAACAGAATTTAGCTCACAGCACAAACATGACACAGACATTTTCCAACACTGAGACACAGGCACAGAAAAAATTAACGCTATTTGAGGAGTGTAAGAACCCCTCAAAAACTGGGGTGTCAGGGTCATCTGGAAAGAATTCACAGACTCAAGCATTCTTTAAGTGAAGTTGGCAAAGGTTTATTTTTACAGTTTTTTATCAGGCAAAAGTTCTTAAGGAACCTGCCACCTTAGAGGGGCACATTTAAAATTTATATAGGATAAACTGTAGCAAAACATGTGTCAAATATGCTAATTAGATGATTCAGAGTGGAATTAAGAAGTGGTTAAGGAGTGGTCAGTTCTTAAAGGAACATGCACTTTTGGCATCTACTGCACAGGTATTTTACCCTGAGTTCACCAGGAAAAGTCCAAGGGTGGGGACAGGGGCAAAGGAAGATATGGTTTTAAGTCTGCTACATCACTAAGTAAACTAGTGGTCAAGGCTGACTGAGGATTGCCCAGTTTGCCACCAAATAATGTCTTGACAAGATAGCTGTAGGGAGTGTGCATATTATCTTAAGTCTAGGATACACATAATGAGGAGTTCAGGATGCATATAATGAGGTAGAAAATTGGTATAGATAGTCCAGTGAGTATTAAATATCTTTATGAGCCAATACAAAGCCAATTCAAACTAATAATTCCTACAGATACAGTTTGCTACTATACCAGGGAGAGAGATAAATGTTTTGCTGGGGCCCTGTAACACCAATGTGATACCTATAGCAGCTGCTAAGAATATATATGCATATCTCTATGTTTGGTTTGCAAAATATAATAAACTCTCCTCCCCCAAGACAAAACAAAAATATTTATTTGGAACATTGCTATTAGGACACCAAAAGGCAAGATTTAGTAAGGTACTCATCACCAATCCAGGGAGCCCTAACATTGCAAACAAGTTCCTCTAGGCCATTTCTCTCTCTGCCTACATCTGTCTCCAAGCAATACAATATATATTGTATTTCCAAACAAAGACTAGGCACTCGATTGACTTAGTGCTGAGAAACTTTGAAATCGGTATTTAATTAGAAAAGTGTGGGAATCCCTGTGGCTCACAAGTCTAATTGGAGCTGGGTCCGGGGTCCATATGAGGCCTATTAATGAACATGGAAGATTTTATATCCCATTAATCTTACAGGCTTACTCATGAGTAATTGCTAGACATAGTGTCCTTGGGCCAAGAAGAAACTGCCAAGGACAGTGTTTTGAGGCTAGGAAAACATGGTCTTGGAACTGGGGTTGGAGCACAAGCACCTCATCAAAATGACAAGACAGACACAAATAAGAAAAAGAGGTACTTGAGAACTTTTATTTTGATCTTCTGCTTTTCCTACTTTTCTGAACACTAGAATTTTAACTTACCTTTGCTAAAGAAACAGTATTCTTACTGACTTCTCTAATCTCTAGTTTCAGGTGGCTATGAAAGACCAGGCAAAAGTTTTCATTTACCCTTTGCTACAAAATAAATTCAAAATGACAGTGAATTACAATATTTTCCTTTATTGAAAGAGTAAGATATACAACATAACAGAAGCAAATAAACCTAGTGGCCTATGTGGAAAATGATTATTAATAACCAATATTTTGGGGAGAATCAGAATCTCCCCCTGCTTATTCCGAAGTCCTGACTTTATGTTCAGTTTTTTTTCTTCAGAAGGAAAACAAAAAAAATGAAATATGGAACCCATAGCAATTTTGTTACAACTTTGTTGTCATATCTATATCTATACACACATATATACATATATATCAAAATATATATATATATATATATATATATATATATATAAAACAACTGAGGAATTTAATTTCTTATACAATCTTCTTATTCTTTGTATATTGAAAGGTTTGTGTTTCTTGAAGAATAAGTTCATAATAAAAAGGAATTTCTAAGAAATAAATATTAGGTGAAAGTATTACAATTTGCCCTATATTGTAATAGTAGAATTTTTTTTAATGAAACATTAAAGAAAAGAGTTGTTGGCATCCACCCAAATAAAAAACATATATAATTTATTAATGTAGTAGCAAAATAGTCATGTGTATATTAAAAAAGAAAAAACCTTTTTTAAAAAATTCTCTTTTATCCTTTTCTATGAGGAATGGTTGTCTGGAAGGAATGGAGGATATGTTGGGGATTATATGTGATGTAAGAACAAAATATGTTCATAGAAATTTATTTTTTTAATGTTCTCAGATGTATTTTTTGACTTGATGCTAAATCTGATAGCAAGTAGATGTATTTCTGAAGCAATCTCATGTTATTGAAACCCTCCAGAAACACAGCGCTTTCATTTTCCCCACATTGGCCTCTTCTACTA
This sequence comes from Potorous gilbertii, assembly GCA_028658325.1. Classification (NCBI taxonomy): domain Eukaryota; kingdom Metazoa; phylum Chordata; class Mammalia; order Diprotodontia; family Potoroidae; genus Potorous; species Potorous gilbertii. The sequence continues at coordinate 195,108,336 of CM053771.1, forward strand.
CAGATGGCTTGATTTCACAATCTCAAGTTACTTAAGCCTCCCACATGTTTGTCTGTATAAGCACAACTGAATTAAAGTCTCAGTGTGGTGCTGAACAATGTCCAGCTCTGATTAGTGCATTCCATAGTAAGCCCAGAATCTGAGTTTGGATTGTTAGATTCCTTTTCTTTCTCAGCATTATTTCCTCATATTAACTATTTTTTGCAATTCCAAGCTGGAAAACTATTAAAAATGCAAACTTGAATGGCATATTATTTCCACAAAACTGTCACTTAGGAGCTGATAATGGGTGTAATTAAACAGGGAAAGCAATATACATGTTTCTATTTGTCACAGCCCCCAGAACTAGGCTTTATTTTTCTGCCTTCTAAAACATTGCTAGAATCAAAATCATCTTTTCATAGGATGTAAAAAGGCTAGCTCCACTTCAGAATTTGTTTGAAAGCCATAAAGCACCATATAAATGAGATATTTCCTTTTGTTCATTTTGACAATCTTAGTTATTTATTGGATATGGAAAGCAAGTCTAACTTTGGGGAAAATGGGTCAGGAGGGAAAAAAAAGAAATTGCTCAGCTTCTTGACACTTGGATCTTGCAGAGTATAGTAATCTTTATTTTTCTGTTATAGACAAAGCTAGTTTTATATAACTAAAGTAAAACAGGATTCATGGAGTACCAATCAATAAATGAACATTAATTAGACACCTACTACCTGTAGCCAGGCACTGCTAAGTGCTAGGGCTACAAGAAGAGGCAATTGGATAGTCCTTGTTCTCAAGAAGTTTACAATTTATGGAAAGCTCCATTTTTGAACACTTTCTCCATCTATCATAGTGTCAGAAAGTCTTTAGAAATTCATTCCTTTAAGTTTTGCAATGTCAGTTATTGTTGGTTTCCTAATTGTAAATATCTCTGAAGGGGTAATACAATAAGGCATTTTCAGTTGATAACACCTATAGAGATTGAGCTCTCAGATGTTTCCAAAGGTAACTGCTGAAAAGAGATGGAACTCAGGACTGGTAAATTTTGATGGAATAGGCAAAGGGATGAGTCTAGAACACAGAGTTGTGGAGGGCCAGCTTTAGTCGTGGTTATAGGCAAGCAGGAGGCAGCACATTGGCACTGAACAGGAATAAAGGAAAAATTAAACTGAAAGGAAGATGATGAGGGGTGCTTAAAACAAACTTCTCATTTCACAATTGTACCTTGTTATTGAGGAACAGGTAGGATAAAGAAGATGGTATTTTGTTCATTGTTCACAGGCATGCTACAGAAATTAAGTAACAGGAAAACATGAGATCAAAGCAAAAAATTTCTTGAAGTTATGATGCAACTCAGTGTTTAACAATAGCATGAGATTAAAAAAATATAGACTATATCTCAGTCAGATCATCAGTAGATATACTGTGTACCCAGTGAATTGCTTAAAAATTTTCCAATGTGTCAGACTCGTTTCTGAATTTCATAATCTAGTATATGTCTGAGAGGAGGGCTGGCTAATGAAATATACTTCCATTGGGTTTCTACCCAGATTTATGATGTAGAAATTTTTCCTCAGACCCCAAAGCCTAGAAGGCAATTCAACAATAATCTAGGATTGGAAAGTGAAAGTAGACTTTCCAGAAAAACAGTTAAATTCTGGATTCAAGTCATACCTTAGCTCTCTTTGATCATATGTGCACTGTCTTTCTCTTTCTTTCTTTCTTTCTTCTCCCCTTCCCTTCTTCTCTCCCTTCTTCTTTTCTTCTTCTTCCTCTTCTCCTCCTCCTCCTTCTTCTTCTCCTCCTCTTCCTCTTTCTACTTCTCTTTCTCTCTCTCTCTCTCTGAAAAATGTAGGATTCTACAATCTAAGTACAACATAAACGGAGTTCATCTTCCATATGTAGACTGAGGTCTACTTAAGCTATTCTCACATTTTTCACAAATAAAGGAATGTTCACCATCCTATTTCCCAAACAAGATTGAGTTCTACTCTGCTTCATAGGTTCCCTCCATGTAATTAACATATGTAGTTCCTAGACCCTGTGAACTAGTCTGTTCAGAAACTAAATATGAACGCCTTTAAAAATATACAAGTGACACAGAATTTTAATTGCACTACTTAATCCTGTGGCTGCGAAGCCTAACCGGCAACATAGAAGACAGGCAAATAAAAGTCTACAAACATTTTTGGCTACTGGGTATCAATAGCCTAACCTGCTACTTTATACATTACAGTGCTTCCAAATGGGATTGCCCAGAGTATTGTTTTTTAAGTTTGGTTTATATTGTCACAGAGCTTAGTTAAATTAGCAATGTCTTCTGTGACCAGAATGGCTTGCTCCAGCTTTCTCTGAGGAAACCTGTGTCTAAACCTCCCATTGTAAAAAGTGTCAAGCTACCAAGCCTGTGGTTCATCTTTGTCTTTCTCCTTCCTTTGAACTCCTTCTCTCATGCAACACATTGTAAGAAGAAAAGAGTTGGGCAACTGAGAAGAGACTTCTCTTCAACTCTATTTCTGTTGTTTAAATTGGGCCACATACAAGTCAGATTATATTATGCTTGTATTTTATTTATTACCAGTGCCAGGGGAGGATGTTTCAGAGTGAAGGTGGAGATGGAGTGGAGAATGAAAAAGAAATCAGTTTCATAGGATCACAGATTTAGAGCTGGAAAGGATAATAGAGGTTACTCCTCTTTTTTTAACCTCTGGTCAAACAGACCACGGTGAGAGAAATTACTCTTCAGAAAAATCTTACCACCTTGGGAGTTGAAGAAAACCCCCCAAACTCCCTTTTAGGAATGCAGTAGTTAAAAAGGCATTCACAAAATATGGTTATTAATTCCACAAAGCATGGGTTTTGACTTTCTTTTTCTCTTTTCCCACCACCTCCGCACCTCTTTACTTCACTCAGTTGATATTCTTTCTACTAATAAACCAGGAAGATGCAAAGGTTTGTTACATAAAGCTGAAGTCTAGCCCGGAAACTTCATCTGTTCTTCTAGTTCCTCCCTCTGAGTTCAAACAGAACAAATCTAATCCCCCTTATACATGACAGCTCTTCAGATTTTGAAAGGCTAACATTATTTCCCCACTAATTCTTCTCTTTCTAGGTCAAATATCCCCAGTTCCTTCAAATGATCTTGGTCTTCAAACCTGTCACTGTACTGGTTGTCCTTTGGATGTACTCCAGCTTCTTAGACTTCTCTGATACCATCTTTTTTTGCAGAGAAATCTAAGTTTACAGTGATCTATCTATCTATCCATCTATATGTATACATTATATACACATGCATATGTGTACATATCTATATGTGTATATATATGTATATGTGTGTGTAATGTGTAATGTATACACATATGCATGTGTATACACACATGTACTTATCATACCAGCTAAAATAAAATGATAAAACACAATGTCAAGTGTACTATGGAGAAACAGGAGGAAGCACGTTAAACTATTCAACCTTTCTGGAGAGTAATTGGTACTATGTAGTACCCAGTTCAAGATGGGGAGGCATAGTTACATAGCAGTTGGTTTGAAAAGATCTAGGGTTTTGGTGGACTGCAATACAAGTTAAATATGAGTCTGTAGTGTAAGGTGGCAGACAAAAAAGTTAATGTGACCTTGGGCTGTATCACTTCCAGGAAGAAGGAGGTGATGGGCCTTTTGTACCCTGCCCTGGTAGGACCATAACTGAATTGTTCAGGACTGGGCACTCACCACAGTTTAAGGAAGTCATTGATAATCTGGGTAGCATATAAGAAAGACAAACCCTTTCTCTTGCCCCTGTCCAATCTCTCTTGGAAAGGGTTGAGCCAAATTTCAGAGATGTTTATCTATGCTACCCTCAAGTTGTAACTATACATTTAGAGATGGACATATATATCTAACCTGAGCACATATATCTTATAAAGATATTGATGGAGTAGAGGAATATTGTGTTAGATTTGTCTGACTCTGTAAAGGTTATTATTGAGATCCCTCATTATTATAGTTATACCTATTTCTTCCATTAACTGAAATGTTTAACTCCTCCTTTAAGTATTTAGATGCTATGCCACATTAAGTATTCAAATGAATTCATTTTCTATGGTATCATTTCGTTAAAAATTATGTTGATTCAGCATCTCATTGTTCCCTATCCAGCTTATCAATCTGTGTTGGGGAAAGCTCTAGTGGGGAAGGAGACAAGTCTGTAGCTTTTTGTATCATGTACCTCTACTCTTTGTCATGTATCTCTACCTGCAAATTGTCACATTCTTGCTACCTTGGGGAGGAACTGAGATTCAAGGGCCCAATCCCCTTTGCTGAGACAGACCTACTGGATTGTCTTAAAATTACCTATAAAAGCTGTCCCCACCTTTAAGTCATTACCTGTCTTCAGTGATCCTCTTGTCACTGTGTTGTTTCCATGATATACTTACAATAACATCATTTGAATTCTCTTTGTCCTGAGTTTTGCCTGGTTAATTAATAGGGTGAAAGCCCAAATGAAGAATTTTCCTTTCAACACTTGGAAAAATGTAGTTTTTCATGTTCATTTGTAGGCAAAACATTTTAGGAAAGACATTGACAAGTTACAAATTACTAATACTGGTAATAGAGAACTGACTATGTAGAAGAAGTAACTGGCATAGGGAAACAAACACTGATCTTAGTACCAGAAGGACAACATTTTAGCCCTGACATTGAGTGCTTAACTAGCTATGTATCTATGGGCCGGTGACTTAAGATCTGTAAGCCTGTGTTGTCCCATGCAAAATGGTGATCAAAATTCTTGCATTATACTTGAGTGATCCACTTCACAGGGCTTGGGGTACAATGTGCTTTGTAAACCCGAAGGCTATTATTATTATGGAAAAAGGCAAAGACATAAAAATGAAAGGAGGCTATCTAAAACAGCAACAAAATGTAAAAGTTAGAGAACTTACTGTACCACCTCTGATCTACTGTCAAAGTCCCTTTATAGCTTCCATGCCCAGACTTAGGCATCTGTGAAATGTGTAGAATTTTTTAGAAGATAGCATGGGACTTTGTAGTCAAAAGACTTTATAGGATCATAGCTACTGAGTTAGAAGGGCTCTCAAAAGCCATCTAGTTCAATTCCCTCCCTCATTTTAGATTTGAGGAAATTGTAGTCCAGGATAGTTATGTATTAAGCTTCAGAAGCAAGATTTAGACCCAGACAGATAACAGTGTTCTTTCCATTCTGGACAAGTCCTAAACCTTAGCCCTAAACCACTATTAAGTGAGAGTGATGAGGTTTTGGGTTGGGAGAACTGGTTCAGGTGTCAAAGAATTCACTTAGACCTTCTCTTTTAGTCAATGGGAGCTTTTTATTTCATGTGAAAAAGTATCACTGGCCTCCTTAGCAAGAAAGCTAAGTGAGACTTCAATACTTGGGGGAGTTATGCTTATATTGAGGTTTCAGAATGATGATGTAGTTTTATGGGGGTTGAAGATTAGGGACAGGATGAGGAAGACAGAATGGGAGACACAAGATAAGGGAGACAGGAAATTTTATGACCCAGGATGAGGGGAGACAAGGAATTTTATGTTCCAGGATAAGGGGAAGTTTTATAATATTTCAAGATAAGGGGAAGAGAATTTAGGAGGACTTCGGGTTAGAGAATAAACTAGGGGCTTCACAAATTACTGGAAAGGCAACTCAACCCTTAGGGCTCAACCCTTTGTATCCTCATCAACAGGAGCCAGATAGCTATCTTAACCCCACAAAACAGTGCCTGGAATTCACACACCTGCTTGAGGAGCTAAATCCCTAACATGACAGCCTTCCAGCAAAGACACTTACATTCTTGATCGTCGTTGCTGATACTGCAGGGCTAGACCCTAAGTTATCCATATGGGGTGATGTTCAGGGAGTTTTATGAACTAAACCCTCCAGACTTGAAAGGCTAAGGATATACTTTAAAACAATTTCGCAATCACACTCAAACAGATGCAATTTGATCTTTGAGCCAGAAGGGGCTGAGGTCATTTCCAAGACTTCTTAAACTTCTCCGGCTCTGAATCCCTTCAGTACTTCTGAAATCGTGGGTCTCGACCCGCAGTTTAAAAAGCGTTGAAGACCAACCCTGTCATTTTTCAGATGACGGAAACTGAGGCCCAGAGAGACCAAAAGACTTGTCCAAGGTGATTCAAATGAATTCAAATCTAGCTTGACTTATACTGCACCATTCTGCTTCCCGTCCTTTCTTCCTCTCCATCCCTTCTCTCTTCAACTCTTCTCCCACCTCGGTCCCACTTTCGATGAGAGAGGATGGAAGGCAAAAAGAAACAAAAACCGCTGGACCTAAACCCTGACAGTTCCTGCTCCTAGAGACCACGCTAAAATGAGAAATGTTAGGAAAATAAAACACGAGGACAGCTTCTACGTGATGGAAAGGAGTTCAGGGGTACTGAGGAAACAGGCGCTCTGAGACACAGAGAACCTTTGGAAGCTGCCATTCTCCTTTCCATTCGAGAAGATTCTCTTTAAGGGCCAAGCGCCCGATTCCTTTTCTTCTTTGCCCGCCCCACCTTCGAGCTTTACCCCAAAGAGGCAGGACATCCCAGGGCTAGGAAGAAGAGCCGCTGGGCCCCTCCCCCGGGCGGGGACAGCCTAGAGAAGAAGAAGCTGCCCCCGCCCCGCCACCCAGTCTAGTGGCCAACAGCCACTGAGGCCTTGCTACGCCTTTTCCTCTGCTCTGCCGGGTGCCCGGGCTCCCGTGACTGGCACAGGCGGGTGTGCAGAGCATGGGACAATGAAGACCATGGAGGGCTACCGGGGCTTCTTGGGTCTGCTCGTGTCTGCTCTGCTCCTCGGCTTCTTGGCGGTTATCTTCACCCTCATCTGGGTCCTTCATTATCGGGAGGGGCTCGGCTGGGACGGGGGCGCCGCGGAGTTTAACTGGCATCCGGTGCTGATTGTCACTGGCTTCGTGTTCATCCAGGGCCTCGGTACTGGAAGTAACGGGGGATGGAGGGTTGGGGTGAGGAAGGGCAAGGGTCCTGGAGAGACTTAGGCGAGGTGGGGGCGGTGCTGGGGAGCTCGGTGCTGGGGAGCTCGGTGCTGGGGGGCACGGTGCTGGGGAGCTCGGTGCTGGGGAGCTCGGTGCTGGGGGGCACGGTGCGGGGAGCTCGGTGCTGGGGGCACGGTGCTGGAGGGCACGGTGCCGGGGGGCACGGTGC
>CM053771.1:195116014-195149860 GCA_028658325.1 Potorous gilbertii
GGGCACGGTGCTGGGGAGCTCGGTGCTGGGGGGCACGATGCCGGAGGGCACGGTGGCGGGGAGCTCGGTGCTGGGGGGCACGGTGCTGGGGGGCACGAGGGGGTGGCTAGAGCGGGAGCGCGCAGGGGCTCAGGGAAGGTACTGGCTAAGAGGAGACTGCGTACAAAAGTTTGCGGAACACAGACTGCAGGCCCGCGGAGAGCTGGTTGTTGCTTTGGCAAAGGAAAGGTCTTGGAAAACAACGCTGGGGGGGTTGAGATGGGAGGCTCCGGAGGAGGGAGGCGAGCGTGCTTGGGAGTTTGTCAAGACTTTGGAGAGACTATGCGCCGGGGCCGGGTGGAGGAGGAGAGCTGCCTGGGACTGGATGTAGGGAGATGGTTGTGGCAGATCCGGGCTAGACTTTATTCCCTGTTTTCAGCAAGTCACTGGGGAAGATCTTCAGGCATCGTATTAACGAGATTAGGGACCAAAGCTGGGGAAGTTGCTCCTGCGTTGGCGTCTCTGCCCGCACCCGGAACGTCCCAAATGCTAAACAGTTGCTCCGGACCTGGCCCAGCCCCTGACTCTGTCTAATTTTCCCCACCCCCTTAGACTTACGCCCATCCTCCGGCGGACCTACCTCTGGCAATGTCACGAGAAGGATGCTGGCTGAAAAAGAGAGGGGGTCGGGGTCGGGCAAGGTGGGAAGCTTTCGCTTCAGTGGTATGTCATACAGTGTTAGAAGTTATCCAGTAACCGCGATGAATGTATTCATTTGGTTAGGTTCTCAGTTCCTCCTTACAAAAAGTCATCTGAACTCCATTAAAGCTTCTAGGAGAAGCAGTAACGTCTGTTAGACTTGACTCGATGTGTAATTGGATAGTTTAATCCGTCCTTGTTTATGTAGTATGTAGTCAAGGCTTGGGCTGCTACTGGCTTTCGGGACTTTCTTTCGGGCAATGATTGAATACAGGCTGCCTTGCAGTGCTGTCTGACAGTTCTTGGCACGTTGCAGGATCATAGGATCATAGATTTAGAATTGGAAGGGACCTTAGAGGTTATCTAAAGCAACCCCCTCATTTCATAGAAGAGGAAAACCAAAGCCTAGGGAGGTTAAATTCAAAGTAAAATAAATGCTTTAGTCAATGTAGGCTTGTTCGTTCGTTTCTGTATCTGTTTGGGAATGATAAGGTTTGTTCTAGCCTACTGACCCTGAAAATCAAAGGGATGTGACACCACAGCACTGTTTTCCTTGGGTGATAAAACATTCATTTTCCTGTGTTGTGTTGAATTGTCTCATGTGGCTTCTTTTTGGATGTAAAAACATAGAACTGAGGAATAAATATAGGACATTACTGTAAAACAATTCAGAATAGTGAAAGCATGGAAGAGTTTTAAAATTCTTTATAAGAATTAGATCTTTAAAGCCTTAGGCAGACCTACTCAGAAATTTTGTAAATCAAAATATGTCTATGGTCCAAGTGGTATAAGGATACTGGCTAAAGATATTTTTATGAAAAGTGTAGGAAGTGGTGGCTAGTTATATAAGGTTATGGAGAGAGGAAGAAAGTACTGAGAAATAATATACTTGGGAGTCATATCCCCATACCATGAATCTTATTTAAACATTCCAAGTTGGGGTGTGGTAGGGGTGATGAAAAAACTCTCAGCTCTGCTACAGATAGATTTGTTTTGTAATTAACGGGGCCCTGGAATCATCATTGCCTAGTAAAAATTTGTACTTTGGTCAGACACTATGTTCATGTAGAAATATTTTTTAAAAGTTTTTGGAAACCATCAGTAAGGCTTTTTCCCCCCACTAACATTAGATGTACTTGGACATTTACCTTTATGTTGCAGAAGGGGAGAAATATGTCCAGCTCATTCTCTTGGGGAAAAAAAAGACCTTAGGTCAAGCCTGTGAGGGCCTTTTAGTACTTATGGCACTAGCAGTCTCCCTTCCAGCAGTGATAGTAGGAGAGGATGCTATTAATGCACTGTCTATCTTTTTAGGGGCTTTCTCTGGCATGTGACAAATAAGAGAGAGGTCACAAGAGCGAGTACCAGTGACCATTCCATATCCCATTTACTAGCATAATTCATAGGCATTATTTGTGAAACTGAAAAGAGGAAATTATGCTGATAATTTACTCTCTATCCAAAGCCACTGAAGCACAATTTTGTTCTTGGAAGATCATCTGAAGTCTGAGCCAGAGAGGTTAAGACCACTTTAAACACTCATCCTATTGACTAAAGTAAAAAGAAAAGCTTCTCCAGTGGTTCTGACCAAGCCTTTAGAGCTGCTCCTGGAACCAAAGTGGACTTCCAGGCATTGATGAGCTGGCAAATGTTTAATAACTGGCTCACTGGGATGGGAGTAGAAGATGTACTCACAACACACTTCTAAATTTAATCTACATTTTTACAATTTTCTCAATTACTTTATTAAGTCTTGAAAATCCACTCAATAATAAATCAAGTCCTGATTTGTAGCATTTGCTGAATTTCTATATGTAAATGTTCACATTGAAAATTTAACCATCTGCTCTTGAGAATAGCACCCTCATGCTTCCAGATGACTGTGAGGGGTGATGAGAAGAAGGAAAGTTTGGTAATCATTCCCTTCTCAAAATCTGGGAAAGGGAGAATACAAGAAGTAAATTACTTGGTTGGCTGACAGAAAAGGTAAAATATTTCAGTAAATATAGTTCTCTCTACTATTCCAAAGTTTACACACACACACACACACACACACACACACACACACACACTATTGATCCTCTGGAAAAAAAGAGAGAGAACCGAGTAACCAAATAGAAAGTAATCTTCCTATGATTTGAACTCATCCTATAAATGAGGACTCAATTCAGTTTCCAATAAATTATTTCCTTTTTCTTGTATCCAAAAGGGAGCATCCATTCTCTGAGGAAGATTTGAAGGTGCTTATGACATAAACCCTGACCACATTGACATGACTTATACAACAACTCAGAATAGTAAGAGCATAGAAGAGTTATGAATTCTTCATATGATTAGATCTTTAATCTGCCTCAGAAAGATCTAGTTAAAAGTTGTATAAGTCACAATATATCGAAAAGTTAATGCAAAGAAAAGAAATGAAAAGGATACATCACATGTAATCTTAATTGGAAGCATTAAACTCTTGCAAAAGAAAAAACCCCAAATAATCAGAAATTCTTTTCTAAAATTTAGAATTTAGAAAATTTAGAGGAAAAAGAATAACAGGTTGTGAACTGTGTTATAATCAGGCTTTTACTATGTATGATTTGATATTTATAATTGTTACATTGCCAGAAATGAGACTTGACCTGTTCAAATCTGTATTCCTGAACATGTTCTAATGAGAGGAAAGAGTGTTGGTTTATTGAGTTGTGATACACAGAATACAATATTAATATAGCACAAAAGTGCTTTGCATATTCAGTCAATAAACAAGTATTACTTAAGTACTGACAACTCTAGGCACTGTGCTAAACTCTGGACATACAAAGATCACAACTAAAATGTCTCTGCTCTTGAGGAGTTTGTAGTTTATTCTCCTGCATATTTAATGATATACAAAATACAGGATGTTCCAAAAGTCTTAGTACAGTTACATTATAGCAATAATGACAGGCTAAACAGGGAAATATGAACCAAAAAATAGGAATCAAAGAAAACAGGATTAACTTCAAATCCATACAGATTCCTCTCTCTCTCTCTCTCTCTCTCTCTCTCTCTCTCTCTCATAATGGATGGATATCCAGTCTTGGTGCCAGGAAGACCTGGAATCAAATCCTACCTCTAACATATACTGACTGTGTGACCCTCAGCAAGTCATTTAACCTCTCTGTGCTCTAGGCAAATACCTAAGGCTACAAGTTTCAGAGAAGGTGCCAACCTGCTTAAGTGGAGAGAGCTTCCTCATTAGGAACTTCCTTAAACCAATGAAATTACACACTGACCTACAAAAACTGCAGACCTGAGGAAATTAAGAAACCCAGTGGAAATATTATTTTCTCTGCGATGAATCAAAACAGCAGCAAAGAAAACTTTGCAAGGCCTTTTATGGCTACATAGTAATCCTTATTAAATTGCTGCATCACCTGGAAATCTGAGGAGCAACCCTGGAACAGAAGGCCACAGAAAAGACCCAAACAAATAAGAAAAATCTTCCTAATCAATGCTTTAAAAAAGCTCAGAGTGAACAAACATGCTCTTTGATAAAACACAGAAACTCAGAGCTAAATCAAATTTATGCTTTCCTCATCTAGGCCTTTTCTTCCTGGCCTATCCAAGGAGGAAAAATCTGACAGTGTTGGAATCTTTCAGAGTTGATTTTGTTGGAGTAGACAAGAAGTATTTTTCATCTAAGTTACTAAGTTTAAATTGGATTTTTAGAGGCATAACTATGGAAAGAAATTAAGATTATTACCTAAAAGGCCAAAGAAATATTCCATTGGTGTACAAAATTTAATATGCATTCATTTATTTGTTCAGTATCTACTGTTATGTCCCAAGGAGTGTGTGTGGGCACTGAAAGGCATATGAAGAAGAAAACATTGTCCCTGACTTAAGAAACTCAAATGACAAAGTGACATATGTATTATATATGTAATAGAATGTAAGTAACGATAATGCAAAACACAATGTGAAAATTCAGTAAGAAGACTAAGTTAAGAAAAGGGAGCAATTAGTTCTGAAATACTGAATATTATGTGAAAGTGCTCAAGGATAGTTTTCTTTTGTGGTAAAGACTAGAGAGGCAACTTGGTAGAAGAAGTATAGGATTTGGAATTGAGTTGGAGGGATGAGGGAGCTGAACACTGTTTTTACTACTTATTGCGATAATGGAAGTGCTTTACCAAATTCTGGATAAATGTCACTCACCTTCGTGGTCTTGTATAAATCATCCAACTTACCTGGGCCTCAGTCTCCAAAATGAGCAGCAGGTTGACTAGATTGAACTACATAAGGTCTTTTCCTAGAAAAATTCTACAAAAAAGAAGAAAGAAAAAACTTCACTTCAAAAAAGAGAAGAATATTAACCTAGCCTGTTAATGTTAATGCTAATATGAACAAAATAACAACAAAAGGAATAATAATTTTTTTAAATTATAAGTGGCTCTTTGTTGGGTCCCTCATTAAGAAAACCACATGTTCATACCTTTCAAGAGTTTGCAACCTGAACTCATCTGAATTTTTATTTTTCATTTTCAAATCAAGGAGTGAATTAAAAAGTAGGTAAGAAGTAATGGTTTAAAAATTCATTGATGTTAGAAGTCTTTATATAGATGTAGTTGAGTGGAGTGTATTAATGTCAGAGAAATTTTGTCTTCAGGTTGTTTTGAATTGGTACATTGTAAATTGTGAAAACCCAAATCTTCCAAAATGGGATGGATTTGTTATTTTTGTATGATCATGTTAGCTTTAGAGAACGGTGTACTTGGGATCTTTTGCTTTACTTAGGAAGGATGGAGAGGGACCACAAATGTGCCACTATATAAATGCCTACTTTTTGCCTTATGCATATTTTAATGTTTAAGAGGAGATCCTCCAAGAAAGATCTGAATTTCTACCCCTTTCCAGTGTGGTTGGAACTGCATTGATTGCCCTCATGTGTGTGCTGTTGCATGTAATGATGCTATGATTCAGCACCCCTCTTGTGGTGTAGTCAATAGAGTGCTTGAGTCAGAAAGTCTCATATTCATCAGTTCAAATCTGGCCTCAGACACTTATTAGCTGTGTGACCTGGGCCAGTCACTTAAACCCTATTTACCTCAGTGTCTTCATCTGTAAAATGAGCTGGAAAAGGAAATGGCAAACCATTCCAGTATCTTTGCCAAGAAAACCCCAAATAGGGTCACAGAGAGTCAGACACAACTCAATCACAACTCCTTATTCTGTCCATATGGAGAGTCTCTGTGCAAGAAAACCAGTCCAGGACTTGGTTCCATGATAAGGAAGCAATTCCCTAGCAATTAATCTTGGTTGGTGGGTCAGTTGTTAAATTATTTTGTTAATGGCACTAAGAGCAATGATTTAGTCCTAAAAAGATTCAATTTTGCCTTTGCATGGGGAAGACTATATCCTGGATGTTGGCCAACCGTTTGTTCCAAAAGGGGCTTGGTTAAAAGAGTTTAGCTAAGCTGATAAACTTATCATTTCTGAAAAAACAGTCTTTAGATGGATCATTAACCCTGAACTAAGAACATTATTTTCATACGTGAAACACAACACACAGAACTGTCTGGAAATAAACTTTAACTTGGGTAGGGCACTGATTCACTAGACATTAATTCATTTGACCCCAATTAGCCTTTAATCCAACTGAGTAGTATAGTTCAATCAACTTCTATGAGGTTTATAATACTTTTACACTGATAAAAAACAATCAGACATCTGTTGAAAATCAGAATTACAAGACCCTCGGGATAATCTATTGCAACCTCTTCATTTTACAGATAAGTAAATTGAGGACCATTTCTATAATTCTAGCCAATAAATACTATTAACAATTGATATTTGAGTCTTAGCATCCTTTTAGATTGTTAGCACTGTCCCAACTCAAACTCCTTTGGAATTTTCTTGGCAAAGATACCGGAGCGCTTTGTCATTTCCTTCTCTAGTTCATTTTACAGATGAGGAAACTGAGGCAAAGAGGATTAAGTGACCTGCCCAGGATCATACAGCTAGTGTCTGAGGCTAGATTTGAACTCAGGTCCTCCTGACTCCAGCTGCCCTAAAACCCTTTTCTAGATGAAACCTTTGATTCTCAGAAAGGTTGTGACTGTGGCATAGCTAGTATATTTCAGAGACAGGTCTTAAATCCCACTCTCCTGATCCTAAGCCCCACATCTCTTCTACATCAGGAGTTCTTAATCTGCGTTCTGTGAACTTACGTATTTTTTTTATTTTTAGTTCCAACTTTTCTCCCTCCTTCTACTTCTTCCCCCACTCCTTGAGAAGGCAAGAAATATGATACTCATTTTATATATGAAGTCCACATTATTTCCACATTAGTCATGTTGGAAAAAAAAGACAAGAAAAATAAAAAAAATATATGCTTCAACCTGCACTCAGAGTTCACCAATTCTTCTTCTGGAGGTGGATGACATTTTTCATCATGAGTCCTTTGGAGTGGTGTGACCTTATATTTTTGAGAAAAATCTTTATAACTATTTTACCAGCATTGATTTCCTTTGTAATTCTAAATATTTTATTTTATGCACTTACAAACATTACTTTGAGAAGGGATATAGAGGCTTCACCAGACTGCCAGATGGGTCCATGATCCCCAAATGGTTAAGAACCCCTGTTCTAGAGGAAGGCTTTTTTAAAATTCTCACCTAGCTGTTAATGATCTTTCTCAAGTTTGCTTTGTATATGCTTAATTTTTTGTACATTATTAATTTTCCCTCCCAGAATGCAGTTTATTAATTGACACAATACATTTCTTCTCTGTAATTTGTGTTTTCCTGTATAGAATTTGAGGTTTATTTGATCAGACAGGGGACTGAGCTTCCCTTTTATTTTTTGTTTTTAAAATTAACTTTTTTCAAATTTATTTACAATCACTTCTATAAGTTTTAAATTTTCTCCCCCTATCTTATATGAGCTCTATACATACATTCTTATTGAACACATTTTCACATTAGTCACAAGCTTCACTTTTAAAAAGAGAGGACTGAAACAGGTGTTTGCTCTCATATCTGAAACATTGCAAGAAGTCGGAGAAGAAACCTTGGGACTGATACAGCAGGATTCTGCTGCTCAGCTGAGGTGAAGAAGCTAGCTCCATCTTCGAGAGTTTCCTGTAAAAAAAATCTCATAAGATTAGATCCACTTGATTACAGTTATCTAGAAGGAAAAATTCAATCATCTGTGTAGGTGTTTTGTCCAAACAATGTAAAATATCTGGGAGTTTTTTTGCCTTTTATCAAATCTAAAGACTACCATTGTTTGTCTCAATATTGTTTTCTTATTGAGGATGTTAGTAACTTCAAAAAGAGATGTTCCCAATTGCTGCCAAGATGTGAAAATAAGAATAACAAATCATCCAAGCATCTTCCTTCATTTTGTTTCTTCAGAGATTTCAGTTTCATGGTATTCATGCTGGGTGCCAGTCTCAATGAACAGGCCTATTTCAAAACAAAAGCTCCCGTTGGTCGGCATAGCAGAGTGCTTTGGAAAAGTTTGTTTCCATGGGGGTCTCAGCCTTGTCAATTTGAACTTGAGGTCTGTTGAATAGACTCAGTTTCCCAGAGCACATTAGTAAAGAGCTTTAAGTAGCAATAATCTCTTTCTATACATTCAAATAAGAAGGGCAAAACTATATTTAACCTTATTCCAAGTATTGAAGAAATACCTTTTGTTTTCTAGTAGCTTTTATACATTTTTAAATTTGATTATAATTCAAATCCAGTAATTTACTGGACTCTTATTTTTGAACTAACAAACTTTTCACTGGTGCTCCAGGCAAAATTCTTCCATGTATTTAAAGAGAAGTAGCAACTATGCCCTCATAGTCTGCTTTAAAAACTTTTTTACTAGCTGACATTCTTATAGCATTTGAGATAATGCAAAGATTTCAGTAGTGACTGTAGGTTTAGAAATATCCAGTTGTTCTCCTCCCCCCCTTTTTTTTAAACTTGAGAACAGCTTGAGTCTCTGCTTCTGTAATGCAAAAGCCCTGCCAGTGGTTACCACAGAGATCACTGACTCATGACAACATGGAACAGTCTCCTGAATAATAAGGGCAGGCAGGGCTCTCCTGACAAGGCCAAAACAGGAGCTTCCTTCAGTTTTCTTGATGATCACTTGCCAGGGATACTGTAGAAGCAATTCTTATCTAACATACAGGTGGACTAGGGGATCCCTGAGGCATCTTCCTGCTCTAATATTTGGGGATATGGATTATCTTGTTTGAACTCTGAAACAACCCTGGATTCCAATCCCAACTCAATTACTAGCTGTAGGATACTGGACAAGTCCTTTAGTTGTTCTGTGCCTCACTTTCTTCTGTAAGGGGAGGAAACTGTCTAGGTGATTACCTAGGCTATTCCTCACTTTAAAGTTGTATTCTCATGAATCCTATGAAACAGGAATAATAGTCATTCTTCTCCTCCTGTTGTTTTTTAGATTTGGAAGTTAATTGCAGCTCAGAAAAGTTGTGACTTTTATGATGGAGCTGGGATTCAAACCCATGCCCTCACATCCCAGATCTTGCAATCTTTCTGTAATAACACTTGACTCTTTTAACAGTCACATTGCTCCTAAGCAGAATTTGAGCCCAATCCTCCTTACTCTGATGCCAACCCATGATCTGCCACATCAAACTTCCTCTCTACCCAAGGGCACTAATATAAGGAAATGGGTTTTTTATTGGGGAAGTTTTCTATTTCTCATTTCCTGCCTAATGCAAAAATGAATTCACCGGAGTCAATATGTTTTGGAAGTCCACGTTTTGGGTAGTTTTATCTCCTTAGTTTGATGGTGATCTCTCTCTGTCTCTGGAAATTTCTTACAGGTTCCTAACTGAGATGTCTCATTTGCCTTTATTATTTCTGGCTTTGTATCATACTCATTTTTCATCATTGTGTAGTAATCATAAGACAAACAATATTGTCACCCTGAAGGAATATGAGCTTTTTAAGAGGGAAAAAGCCATTTTCCCTTTCTCTGTTTCTCTAGTGCTTAGGGACACTTTCTTAACTGATTGACAAGCTCAAAAACTTATATACTCCTATGTTAGACCTTAAGCTTCTTAAAAGAAAAGCCAGCATTGTTTTTTATCTTTATTTCTATCTCCATTGCCTAGCAAACACAGTACCTTTTACACAGTTGGCTTTTAATAAATATCTGTGAATCCAAAGTTTGCTGGTCTTTAGTGAATGCTAGAAGACTCTTTAACAACTTTGGTATTTTTACTATGGGTGGGAGTAGCAAGTGTCAAACCCAGCACTTTTATCTTAGAGACTAAGAAAGTTATCTTGCTCCCAGGTTTTATGTTTGCATTTGCAGCCTGGAGCTCAGAAATTTTCCAGTAATTTAAGTTCAAAGTCAGGTAAGTTGGTTCCTGTGGAAAGCTGTTGATTACCAAAAACATTGCTATGAAAAAGCATGACAGTCTAGCATTTCTTAGCTGTTCAGTTTGAAATTTAACTTTAAATTAAAGGTTTTTCTTTTAAAGTAAATATACATTGTTTTTCACAATTCAATTTGTTTTCTGGGAGGAAAAAAGGTAGCTTTTGACAGAAGACCCTTGTTTCAGTTATAAACAGCTGTTATGAACTCTTTCTCCTCTCTCCTATTTATTAGGATTTCTTTCTTTTCCCTACACATCAGGCACAACCTCCAGGTAAGCAGCCAACCAAGTAAAAGATATTCCCATTTAGCCTTTCAGTCAATTCTTATAACCTTTCTAGAAAAGTTTCAATTTTTTGGTGACATTTAAAGGTAGTATTTTTCCATGATGCCCTATTTTTGAGATTAGAAGGTTTACCTTAGTTTTCAAAAGAGAAATTGTCATTAGGTAACCACTTTAGGTAAATGTTAAACAGTATATAATGCCTTATTTATCTAGAAACAGGGCTGTAAGCTCCCTAAGGCCCTTGTGGTCATTGCTCCATTGGAGAGGCTTAGGCACCAGCAGTAACTTCCATCCATCTTATTTATGAGGTGGCAAAGGCAAGATTAAGCAGCAGTATAGCTGTAGAAGGATCAGTAGACAAGTTAGGACTCAGGATTACTGGAGTCCAAATCCTGTCCCTGTCACCTACTAGCTGATCGATCCTGGGCATATTACTTCTCTGTTTCAGTTTCTTCATCTGTAAAATGAAGTAAGGCTACTTAATGTCACCTGTCTCACAAGATTCTTTGTAAGGAAATCATGCTGCAAGTCTTTAAAGAACTAAAGAAATGGGATGTATTATGAAGTTGTACCCTGAGGATTTACTATTGCTACCCTGGAATTTTTTAATAAGAATTTTGCATTCTCAAAGGGACTGCTTGAGGCCTTCTTGAGGTATGTCAGTTGAAGGGAGATGAAGGAGGAAGATAGATTGTCCCCTGGCATTCTGGCAATCCCTGTTTAATTGATGGTAAAACGAGCAATTAAAACTGTTGTCAGTCTGATATTGATTGACAGCTGTCAGGAGTGACATTGGAAAGAGGGAGTAGACTCTTGTTCTTTGCCATTAAGTATGTTCCAGAACTATTTGGGGATTCCATTAGTACAGATCTGTATCAAACCACAACCTCCTGTCATTCACCTAGGATGGTACTAGGTGTTGTAGTGGAGAGGGTGCTATTTTGGGAATCAAGAAGACCTAAGGTAAAATCCTGCTTAATACACACTTAGTAAGCTATGTGAGCAGGGCAAATCATTTACCCTTTCTCAACCTCGACTTCCTTATCTGTAAAATGGAGATAACTCTGGGTTGTTAGGATTAAATAAGATAATATATGTTAAGTGCTTTGCAAACCTTAAGGCACTATGCAAATGCCAGCTATCCTTGTTTTTCAGCTTTGTCTAACTTAATTGCGAGAAGTTTTCTTAAACAAGACATCAGAGTGATTTCCTTCTGTGGATTAAGGGAACAGGTTAAGTGAGTGCCCAGAGTCACACAGCTAGTAATTGTCTGATGGCTGGATTTGAACTCAAATGCTTCCAACCCCAGGCCCCGTGCTCTATCCCCTGAGTCACCTAGCTGCCTCCTTAGCTATTTGCAATACACCCTAGAACCCAGAAGGAAGCAAAGAAGGACTCCTCAACTCAAATAAATGTCATGAAATTCAACATGAAAGCTCATGTGCTCCAGGGGAAAGTCTTCAATTACAACTATGTACCTTTATTGTTCTCATCTTAAGCATCACCACTACCACCACTTTAGACTGGGTCTCATCATCTCATTAATAGTATAAGTGCATAATTGACATAGAAACTTTAACCTCTCATTTTTCTGATCTGGGCCAGTTGACTCTCTTTATACAATCTGGTGGCTCCCCAGTGTGGGAGAAGAGACTCGCAGCATTGGTGTTACAATCAGTGCTAAGCCTGATTGGCTTAGCCTACTGTAGCTCAGAACTCCAAAACTCAGGCAATCCATCGGCCTCAGCCTCTCCAGCAAAGACATGCCACCAACCCCTGGCCTACTTTTATTTTTTGATAGAACACTAGTAATCTTAGTTATATAGATTTCTAGATTTCTTTACCTTATAGACTTCCAGAAGCAAACAGGTTGAAAGTAGGAAGAAGTAATAACTGACTATAGAGAAGACTGAAAAACTATCAAAAGCCAACACAGAAACAAAAAAACTATTAGCATTCTGGGGTCAATTAGTGTAGGGAAAACAGCCCCACCCACCTTAAGGGTCTCTGAGAGCACCACTGTAGTATGGCTGGGTACAGTAATTGATGTTCATAATTATGATTTGAATTATCAAGAAAAGCTTAAATATGTTACTGTTTCAAATCACTGTGCTTAAGGATGTAGGTTAGTGTCCAAACTATTTTTACAAAGATTTCTCTTAAAATGATTAAAATGTTTAAAAGTATTGGTACTTAAAGGAGGTGACCTTCAACTATCTGGAAAATTAACTTAGGTCAAGTAGCTTTTTCCCTAATGGAGCTGGATAAATGTATTATTATTATGCCTCAAAGGACAGTGAGAGTTTGTAATATGCTGTCTAGCTACTCAGGCATGTGATGTTGAGAATGGAAAACATTCCTTTTTGCAGAGATCTCTTTGTGAAATTTCTTAAATTTTAACATGCTGCATACCCAAGAGGGGGAAAGAACATTATGAATAGGGCCTTAATGTAATTTGTCATTCATAATTAATTTTTCAACCAAATTTTGTAAATGTTTCCTTTCTGGGTTTATCATTTAGAACAGGTACACCTTTGCCTGTTCCAGGTTGTTCTGATCCAGAAAAAAAGGGTCCTGTAGAAGTAGCAGACCAGAGCTTTCAGGGGTCCGGGGGAAGTCCCCTGAAGGGGTCCCTTGGAGCAAATATCAGGTTTACTTTGTTGGTCCAAGTACGAGTTCTTTAGAATCTGAAAACACTTAAGATAAGGAGGAATGTTCATGTAAGATATTGAGTCCTTTTTTCTAAGTTTTTAACCCCTATTCAAAGGGAGGTCAGTTTTATATGCACTAGGCCTAGAGTCAAGAAACCTGTGTTCCATTCCCACCTTGAGCACTTAATTAGTTGAATGATCCTGGTTTGGTATAACTGGCTTAGACTCACCCCTCAGAGACTCAGTTTCCTTGTCTGTAAAATAAGAGCAAAAATAATATTTGTACAACTTTCTCCATAGGATTATTATAAGAAAATGTTGTAAACATGAAAGTGCTCTGAAAATGAGTTTCTTCATCAAAATTTAATATTGCATTCCTCCATTTAAAAAAAATTGTTTTGTAGTAGCACATCTTTTTAACAATGTGGCTGAAGAAGCCTGGGATTCACCAAAAAAAACGAATAATGGTCTTATGAAAAGACCTGATATAGATGATTCTTGATTTTGATCTTTATAATGTTTATCAAACCCCTCAAATTACATTTGTACCAAGAGAGAAAATGTATCTGTTGTTAGCTAACACAAAGACCTAATCATCCTATCCAGACCGTGGAACATAGTGTAAAATGAATGTCCAGGTTAGTGTTATCAAGGAAACAGCAGAGCTATGCCTTCTGCTATCTCAGACACTATAACCTGTCAAACACAATGAGATTATAGCTTGTTCTTCTGTTTGACCTGTTACAGGGCAAGTCATTTGGGCTCAGAATGTGATATTGAATAGATTTATTCTAGGACAGATAGGAAGAAGAAAGAGACTGGATGCCTTGAATATTTTCCCCAGTGATGTAAGGAAAACTGTTAATGCTTGACAACTCTATATTAATTCTTCATTGAGGGAAATCACATTCCTGAGCTCTGAACCAGCCATTCCTTTTATTCAGGACTGCCAGAAATTTTTCTCTTCTTGAAACAGAACAAAGAAATGGTGGTCCTTGGGTGTGAATAATAGGAATAATAGATGTATGCGCACGTGTGTGAAGAGAGAGAGAGAAAACACCTAGGACAGTCGGTCATTTTACTTTCCTGGACCTCCATTTCTTAAGAATTTGGACTAGGTGATTTCTGAATCTCCTTGCAGCTAAAAATCTATGATTCATTAGAATACAAATTTCTAGAAGGTAGGGATTATTTCGTTTTTGTCTTTGTAGCCCCAGTGCACAGTACCTGGTTCACAGTAGGTGCTTAATTAGATATTTGTTGATAGATTGATCCTATGAGTCTACTTCATTTAAACGAAGAGAAGAATCCAGGCATAAAACCTGCCTGCATCTTATGACCATACTAAAAGTTGAAATCAAAAGATTAATGAACTAGAGAGCTACAACACAAGTCATGACCAGCCCAAAAGAGGTGACCATGTGAAGTAAAAGGAGAGGGAGTCTTGGGTAGAGAGGACTAAGGAGTACTTGGAAAAGAAGGTACAGGGGAAAAAAGAACTTTTGCTTAACAGAATGAACCATGTGTGAAACATTTTTACTGATAACATGAAGTTGAAGGTGATCTCTGATGTTAAGAAGTTATATTTTTCTAAGCTTTAACAAGTCCCTTTTGAAGTGTTAGAAAATGGTTTCCCTCTAAATATCTTTTCCTACTAAGGTGTCTGACATTCTCACAATTATAATTATGTATTCCTTTGGGTTAAATCATACTTATTCCTTACATTCAAAGTCCCTTTTAAAATGGAAGACATTTCCTGGAAGGCATAAAACATTAACTTGTTAGAGCCAATTGATATATCATCAAGGATCAATTAACCAGAATTTCTAGCTGAATCTTTGAAAATCAGCCTACAGGACATAGGGTGGAAAGAAAGGCAGGAACTAAGCTGAATTGGAGGTGGCGTAGGGATGGTGAGAAGGTAGATGATCCAGCAAAGGACAACTAGAGAAGGAGCTGGGTACGTAAAGAGAAAAAGTGCCAAACCAGGAGAAATGCAGAGGCACCAATACTGAGGCTAATGATAACGATAATGTTTTGACTGAGGCATAAACATCTCTCAAGGACTTTGACTAAGTTCCTATTTCCCTTGGCACTGCCGACCTCCATTTCCCATAGTTCATCTGTGCTCCTAGAGAATACCAGTATCATTTTGAATGGTGGAAGAGTGAAATACAATATGTACTGTTGTTAGAGAAAGCACTGTTTGGGAGTTGGCTCTAATTGATATTTTATCAATTTGATGACTGAACTTTGGTTTGAGTGGAGAAAATGCTATGTACTTCCTAGGGATCTATTCATAAAGCAAAGATACATAAAAAGAGACCTAATCGTTGTAATACTCCATCATTAAGATAATTCATTAAATCGTTTGTAAAGGTATATTTAGCTTGGAGAGGAGAATGTTACACATTGAAATAGACGTATCTAAGATTTTCCCACATTCTCTGAGAAAGAACAATCAATGTTTGTAGATGCCAGCTGTATGCAGAATACTACACCAAGCAAGCTTTTGTAGTAGGTCATGTGAGAGTTAAAAAGGACTTAAATTAGGATGGCATCCGTAGAAATGGGGAAATGTATGGAGATATATCCAACAAGAATTTATAACTAATCGGGTGCAAAGGGAGAGAGAGTCAAAAAGAGCTAGTTTCTAGCATGGATGACTTAGTGTCACTAGCAAAACTAAAAAAGTCAGATAGAGATTGAGAGAGAATTAGGAGTGTGTGTGTGTATGTCTCTGTGTGTGTACGTGTGCGTGTGTGTGTGTGAGACAGACAGAGAAGTAAAGGCAACTGAGGGCCAATCCTTAGTGAATGCTTATATTAAGGGAGTGAGTGAAGGAGGAGTCAGAAATATTAGATGAAAACTAGGGTAACGAAGTACTGTAACAGAAGCCAGGGGAGAAGAGAATACTGGGAAGAGTGGAGGTGGGGGGCAGTATATTCAACAGTGCCAAACATAGCAGGGAGGCCAATAAAGGATAAGAGTTGAGAAAAAGCCATTGACTTTTGCAATTAGGGGGTCACTGCTAACCTTCTTGAAGAAAACAATTTCAGTTGAAATGATGAACTGTAAGTAGTGAAATAGTTCACCCGAAAGAAAACCATGATCAGGATAACTTGCACCAAACTTTCAACTCTGGGTAGTAGGTAACCTTCCACGCTCAGGCGCTGTTCACCTTACCTCTAAGAAGGTTGTCTTGGTAATTGTTCTGGAAACATTTGGTGCCTCTTCTTTTTTCTTCTCTATGACATTTGCTGTTCCACCTCTTGTCTCCAAAAAAGTCTAGCAAATTCTGGTCACTTAAAATTTTCATACATATCATTCCACATTCCTAAATTTCTGAGATTTGAGAAAAAAGGGTTGTGAGTGGCCTGGACTTGGGAAAGAGTGGAAGAAAGATCTCAGACTCTATAAAGCTCCATATAGATGTGCCCTACATAGCATGGAGTACTCATCGGAGACAGCCACTCTGGGGAATTAAATAGTTTAATTTATTACATATTTATCAGAGCAGGAGCAGATTAAGGAATCATGGATTAGAGGACCTATACAGTCCCTTACAACTCTGATTCCAAGCTACCACACTACTCATTTGTCGTCTTTATTTCTAATTCTAAACAGGAAAATGAATGTGCTATTTCACAGCAGCTGTCGTGGAACAAAAAGTTATGAAAAATCTATTTAAACACTTTTTTAATGGAGAAAAAGGAGAAGATTGTTAATTGTCTTTTTTTTCAAGTTTAGGGTTTGAGGGTTTTTGTTTTGTTTTGTTTTTGGCCCAGATCTATGATTTCATCATAGTGGGAAAATTCTTGATGTGGAAACGCCCGATCAGCAACTATGACTTAGAATTTTAAAGAGTTTCCTAAGTGACATAGAAAGCTTAAGTGACTTGCCCACAATTATGCATCCAGTATCTGGTGGGATGAATCCAGTTCTACATATGTAGACCCTCCAAATAAAACCCCTGCTATTGTTAGTTTAAATTCTGACACTAAAGAAAAATGTCAGAAAGGATCTCTTTACCCACCCCCACCTCCTTTTTTATTTTTTGTTTTTGTCTGGGTCTGTGATTTCATTGGTAGGAAATTTTGGTTGAGAAACTCCCTTTTTTAGCTGCCAAACAGCAAGCTCTAACCACAGTAGAATTAAGGGACTATGTGGAGATGGGTTAGAGCAGCAGGTAGTGCTCAAAGCCTTGGAAGTCCTGACAGCTTTCAGAAAAATTAATATATTGATGAATTCACAGGGTTTTTACTCACAAAGTATTTCCTAAGCCAGCAATTCTCAAAGTATGGTCTGTGGACTTTTTGGGAATTCCTGAGACCTTTTCAGGAGATCAGCAAAGAGAAAACTACTTCCGTAATAACACTAAGACATTATTTGTCTATTAAAATATGTGTCCCTTTTCCAAAAATATATCTGACACCAGATTTTCTTCACGTACTTAAATAAAAACAACATATTGCAACAAATTGCAGAGTCCAATAGGACAATCCAGCTATCTTTTATTAAATCCACACATTAAAGAAGATTTGTGAAAATATGTAAAACAATGCCACTTTTATCACTATCTTTTTTGTTTTGGAAAATCTAGTTATTTTTCATGAAATATGTTGTTTTTGTTAATATAATGGGTTTACTATTATTTTAAATGAACAAGCACACTTTAAAAAATGATCAGTTTTAATTACTAATATATAGTAAATATAACCCACATAAGCAAAAACTTTTTGGGGTTCTCAGTTTTTAAAAGCATAAAATAATCCTGAGACCAAAAAGACTGAGAAGTTATAAAAGTATGAGTAATTTTTATTTAAATGCATACAGCCCCTTTCTCCTTCTCTGGGGACCCATGTGTTTTGTGTCAATACCTAAATCCTCTAATTTGACCACACATCAGTTAATCAAACAGGCAAGCATTTTTGAAGTGCCCATGACACGCCAGGCATTGTGGTATTTACACAGTTGCTGAGGGTTAAGAAAAGGAAAATAATAAAGAAATTCAGCAGCTGTTGGCATCTTTCTCTCCATGTAAAAAGGGGAGTACGTAAACAAGGTGAACTTCCATTTTTTCTAGAATAGTCACTAAGGATGTGCACATTACTTTAGGAACCAAATACTTGTGGGTATATAGTGCTCACATTTTCTACACATGTAAAATTGGCAAGTTTTTTGCTTGTGTTATTTGAAATAAAAGAAAAGAAAAATATTTTGCTTAAATTCACTTAACTTTCCCTCATAGAGAATTACTACCATTTCTTTCTTTCATTGCCAATAGCCTAGAGATCTGTTAAGTGGGCAGCTAGGAATGGGGAACAGACCTGTGATTTCCAGGAATTCCTGGATGCAGAAATTCCCTTTATCAATCCAAGATAGCACCTTCCCTGCAAACTTTGTAGTATTAGAAAACTCCTAGAACCTTGAAGGGTTAAGTTTTTTGCCCAGTCTGTACCTCATATAAATCAAAGATAGGACTTCAGCTCTGGTCCTCTTGGCTCAGGCCCACTCTTTACTAAAACCACTCAACCTCAGATTTCTCATCTGAGAAACCCAACTTTTCAGAGATGATTTTGGAATAGCTCCTGTTGAATTATATATGACTACTTAAGATGACTATTGATAAAAGCATTAACTTTCTATTAATTATTTTTAAACCATTATTCCTTTCTCCTTTTGTTCTTTCCTCAGCAATTATTGTCTACAGATTGCCCTGGACCTGGAAATGCAGCAAGCTCCTGATGAAATCCATCCATGCTGGATTAAATGCTGTTGCTTTGATCCTTGCCATTATTGGTTTGGTGGCTGTTTTTGACTTCCACAATGCCAAGAACATTCCTAATATGTACAGTCTGCACAGCTGGATTGGACTGATTGCCGTCATATTTTATGCTGCACAGGTCAGAATCTTAAAAATGTTGATAAACAAGACCTAAAAAGGTCAATGGATAATTTAGATAATATAATATCTGTTATTTAGCTTTTCAGAATTACTTAGCAGTTTTCTACCTGTTTTTATCAGTTTGTTTTCATGATGCATTTCCCCCTAAACAGCCTGGGAAGGCACAGGATGTAATGACTATGAACTAAAATGAGATTTGGAATTTGCCTCTGTGTGTGTGTGTGTGTGGGTGTGTGTGTGCGTGTGTGTGGGTGTGTGTGTGCGTGTGTGGGTATGTGTGCACATGTGCTTATGGTACACACAGCCTCCTTATTAAATCTACTTTTGGTTAAATGGTGAGACTCCAATGGAGCTGAGGTTGTTCCCTCCAGTGATGTGGTTCACAATCCATCCCATTCATGCCTGCTTCTCCTCAGTCACTTTTTTTTTCCCCATATCCTCTCATGAGATTGTCTTGAGGTCCATGAAAGTTTTAACAGCCTTCCAGTTCTCTCTTGATATCACAAAGAATAAATGGTACTAGGCTAATATTCTGGGAGATTTTAGTGTATGTCTTTTTATCCCAATTTGAGGTCCATGATCATGCTTTTTCCTCATTTTGTCAATGTGTATTAAGCACTTACTGCGTATGTACTGTGCTAGGTAGTGGGAATTCAAAGACAGAAAGCCCAACTGTCTCTGATTTCAAGAAGGAGAAATAATGGGTACATACAACATTGGTTCCTCAACTTTCTTGGTTCACTCAGCCTTTAGTTACTTAGTAATTTTTTTAAGGTACTCCTAGGCCACAAAAGAATACCTCATAGTTTCACTTATTAAGTAATGAGTTTGTTGCATCCCAGCACACTGTGGCACAGTTTGGAAATCATAGGTGTACCTTCATAAGCAAATGCAAAATATATACAAATTGATATAGTTGGGGAAGGCCCTAAAAGCTAGAAGATCAGGAAAGGCTTCATGCAAAAGGTGACATTTTAAACTGAGCCTTGATGTATTCAGAGATTCCAAGACATAGAAGAGAGGAGGGAAAACATTTGGGCATGAAGGACATCCTATCCAAAATCAGGACAAGATGAGATGAAACATCCAAGGGACAGCAAGGATACCATGCAGAAGCAGTGCATACTGAGCCTAGCATGGTAGGCTCCATCAGATTCTGAAGGGCATTCAGAGGAAATTATTCTTTACCCTAGGGGCAATAGGGAGCTACTAGTGGGGAGAGAGTAACATAATCATTCCTGACCTGAGCTTTGTAAATTTTGTGGAGGATGGATTAGGAATGAGGGAAACTTGTGGCAAGGAAATTGTTGAAAAAATCCAAGTGAGAGGTGATAAGGGCTTGAACTAAAAGTGGTTTCCAGGATGGTGGACAAATGGAAACAACAGTAAGAGGGTCAAACTCAATTAGAAATGGGAACCACTAAACTATATGTAAAGATCCCTGCTGGCCATATATTGACTTAGAAAACCCACGTTAACATTATGTATGTTGGATTGTATTTTTATTTATTTTCCATTACATTTTATGACTAAGACTGCACCGAGGAACATTGTAGCCTGTGTTGTGGGCAGCAGGCTATGGGTTTCTTACCACTGCTGTAAATTATATTCTTCATACCTTCCCCAGCACCATGAATTTGTGAATAGTAGGTATTTATCAAATGTCGTTTGTCCTTTGTTTTGGAAGAGGACCATGGCATCAGGAAGGTGATGCTATATCTTACAAGTGAATTGGATTTAAGTAAGGGAGGGCTGTGCAAAGTCACCATCCTCACTCTCTCCTCCAGAGCTATCTGGGCCCGGTGGCCAGATATAGATCAGGGTGACTGGAGATGGCCTTAACCTTTTAAGTTAAGATCTTTCCCAGATCTCAGTGTGGTTGAATCAAGGCCCATTCAGTGATTAAGGCTAGGTAAGAAATGCTGCAGAGAATGTCTTCTTTTACCTAGTTAAAAAAAAAAATCAGTCTGGGAGAAGAAGACCCTCAGGATTTCTGGTAAAAAGAAACCATTGCTATTTACACTCTGAGCCATTCGGACCCAAATAATGACTAAGTAGGGCTTGAGTTAGGACTTAACTATTGGCCAGTCACTGAGAGCCTGAGTGATTTGGTAAACCCCAAGATACCTTCGGATCAAAATTTCCTTTGGGCGGAGCCCCTGCTGGTGCTTTATCGAGAGAGTGAGTGAATGAGTGAATGAAATCCCTCGCTGTTATAATACAGGAGTGACTCGTTAGGGCAATGTAAAGTTCCCACTCTGCCCTATCATTGCCAAGTCCTGAGTTTCATATTTGTGGTTAAAAGGATCGCAATAGCTAGCATTTATATAGTGCTTTGAGATTTGCAAAGAGTTTTATATATGCTACAACATTTAAGCCTCTCAACAACACTGAGAACCAGGTACTATTGTTATTTTTAGTATTTTATTTATTTATTATTTTATTATTATTTATAATATTTTATATTATTGTCATTATTATTTCACAGAGGAGAAGTATGAGGCTAAGAAAAGTCAAATGACTTGCCTAGATCTACATAGCTAGCAAGGGTCTGAGGCCGAATTTGAATTCAGGTCCTTCTGACTCTAAGTCCAGGTTTCTACCCACTGGATCATGTTGCTTCCTAGATGACATAGTCCTTTGACAGAATTTGGAAGACTCAATAGCAAAATCCAGAAGTCTATCTTCCTTTTGCTTTACCTCCTGACTGCATTTCCCCCATTTTTAAAAATACTTACTGAAGTCAGAGAACTCTGCTTAGAATTATAGTAAAACCTCAGCTAAATTGGAATGCCTGGGGAATTGAGAGTTCTAGTTAACAAAAGATTAAAGAGGAAGTCCTGCTTGTTTTATCCCTTGTCACTGAAAAAAATCATAAAATACATCAACTTTCATAATCATCATCAAAATATATCAATATTTCATAAAATGTCAATCTATTTTATCTTAGTAATTCAAGGATACTGAATTTACTAGGATACTGAATGTAATCAAACCTTGATTATTTAAGCAAATGACTTGCTTGTTCAAAGGGGCATAACTGCATAATTCTGAATGTCAGTTTTCATCATATAGTATTACAGCCATAGAAAGTATAGGATCCTGGAGGATACTAGCACATCATCCATCATCACCATCACTCTCATTTCTATCTAGGACTTCGTTGTTTATGAACACTCACATTTGTTGCTTACAAAGCACAACAAAAATGCATGCTATTATCTGCCAACAACCTTGTGAAGAAAGTAATAAAATATTATTATTCACTTTTTACAGATGAAGAAACTGAAATACAGAGGGGTTAAGTGATTTGCTGAAGGTGACAGAGCTAATAAGCCTCAAAGCTAGTACTTAAAACCTATCTATGCCTTTGGATTCCAAATCTGGCATTCTAAAGCTGCATATACCTTAGCATAAAAAAAAAAACCAAAACAGCTAAGATGAATAAGAGAAGTCATTTTCCCCCTAGTCCTGATGAGAGATGAATTTATTTGTTGGTCCAGAGGAAGGTTCCAGTGGAAAACAGATAGCTAAAGATGCATGAGAAAAGGAAGCTGGTCCTGGAGGAGGAGGGAAGGGATGGAATCAAATACGTTAGTGACCTTGGCAAAGTCAGTTCTCCTCTCTTGGTTTTCATTTCCTTATCGGTAAACCAAGGTGGGTGGATTAGTCATCTCTAAATTCTCTTCTAACTATAAATTCTTTCAGCCTCCATCACTGCCAGAAAATGGCGGGTAATCCTTCCCTACATTGTATTGTATTTCTATGTCTACTTTTAAATTCTTGCCTTAAAACTTCCAGAAAGCATGCCATTAGTGGAAAGTCATCACTGCAACAGACACTCCTCAGGAAAACTCTGAGGTGATCATGCTTTGGCAGTTCTGAGTAGAATAGCTAAGATGAACAAAATATCTTGTGACTCATTCCTTTACTGATTCCGCATAGGAAGCCTTCCTTAACAGGTGTGCCCTTTTGTTTATCTTTGCTAAGAATGAATTCCTATCAACCTGATATTTACATTTTAGAAATGTCCAGGAGTCTCCCCGCTCTGTGCTCTGACTCCCCTTTCATCTCTGAGTATGTGTATACATATGCTCAGAGCACACACACACACACACACATACACACACACACACACACACACACACCACATACACATACACACACACTCACACGCTTCATGACTACTGTTTATTCTGTCTGAAACTAGATGTACAAAGAACTTGCCAGGAAAGGTAGTTGGTTTCCAGCTACATTTTTTTTATTCCCTGAAATCTATTTTTAGAAATATTGAACTGCCAGAGGTGATATAAGGGTATGATCCAACTCTTTTGGAAGAAGGAAGAAATCAACTGAAAGAATTCTTCCTTTTCTAAAGGGGAAAAATTAAAACTATTTTTAAGCTTGTGTCACCAACACCACAGCCCCCAACCCTTTCTTTCTATTTCTAGGCAAACTAGTTAAACTCTATAACTTTGGAATTAACTTGACTTTATAAATATATCCAGCTCTATAGTTGTTTTTGTTTTGGGTAACATTAGCATATCAGGTAGTATATTCAGATACAAGAGTTGATTTTCTTCTTTGGCTTCAAACTTACTGCAGAGATGAGACTTCACTTTTGTAGAGAATGGATCAGTTCACTTCTAAGTGGTTGTGCCTGGAGTTCCATGGAGTAGAGGAAATGCTTCTTGTTAAAAACTAGGTGCTTCCATAGGACTGCTGCTAATTCCCAAATGACAATCTAAATGACATCTCCTGACCCAAAGTGGCTTTATTTCAGTTTTAAAGGAATAGTTGTATGCATGATATATTTATCTAAAGGTACTTCAGGTTAGTCTACATTCCCCTGCCCATCATCAAACTCAAGGGACATGCTTCACAGAGTCTAGAGAGAATGAAAGAGTTTTTAAGATCATGTAATTCTTTCCCAGCATTTTTAGTACTGTGGGTCCTCTATGCTAAATGAGGACAGGTCTGCCTAGATAAAGCTACTATACTTAGTAATAGGATGGATTGTTAGTTATGTTCCTTCGTTTAGATCCATAACTGAAAGACTGGACTTCTCATGAGAGCTAAAGTGTAGGTGAGAAGGCAGATGTTGTCCTCTCTCCTCTCTATGGGGTTTAATTGTTAAAACAGTGGTGAGGAGAGGAGGTACTTTTTGTTTTTATTCTTTATTTTACACACACATAATTTTTTTACAGTATACTCAATCTTTTCTTCTGTTGTTTTGTGACAGTGAAACCTGGTATCACATGGGATTAGATTAAATTCTTAGTAGATGTGACTGTCCAATAAGGGCCTGTTTCTATGTAGAAGTATTACCCTCTACTTTTTTTTCCTTTTAAAGTTCTAGATATGGAAATCTCAATGTCAGACTCCTCCATAATCTGAGGAAAGCTTTTTTTCCCCTTTCATCAATAGAATCATAGCCATCTACTTGATTGGAAACATCTAAATCATCTATAAACCACATTTGATAGCTTTCAGTCTCATCTTTATTTTTTTATGTAATAGTATTTTATTTTTTCCAATTCCATGTAAAGATAGTTTTCTTCACTTTTTATAAGATTTTGGGTTCCACATTTTTCTCCTTCTTTCCCCCAAGATGGCAGGCAATGTGATATAGCTTATACATGTGCAATTGAATTAAATAATTTCCTCATTAGTCATACTGTGAAAGAAAAAACAGAACTAAAGGAAAACAATTACAAAAGCCTTCCAGAATGAAAATAGTATGTGTGATCTACATTCAAATTCCATTAGTTCTTCCTCTGTATGACATCTCATCTTCTTTAAAAAACAAACAATACCCTATTATAGCTTTGGAAATAGTCTAGTGGTATCACTCAGATCACTTCCAGAAGAATAATGCCTAAGTTTGCGCTAAGAGGATAAACCTGGAAGGGCTGTAGAGGTAAGCGATGCAAGTTATGGAAAGGTCAGAAAATAGGAAACAAGACAAATGAATAGAAATTGTCTTGCTGAAGAAAAAGCGAAAGGTTGACTTAATTGTGATACACACCCCTATAGCTAACTTCAGGCGAGAGAGCGACAAGGCCAGCAAGACCTTTCCTTAGATTTTCTAGTAATGATTCTTGTCTTAGTATCTAAAATTATGTCAGCTTCTAGTAACAACTTACCAGCTGCCCTTACAGAAAATCAGTCGTTTTACATAAAACCCCATCAATTAAAGACAGATTTTCAAAATAAACTTAAAAAAAAAGCTAACTACGTAAGGAACCAGCAAAGGAGTTTCTGCAATGAATACAGATAGAGAGGATGACCAAGGGAAGTTTGGTCAAGATTAATTAAAAGGTTCATGAATAAGATCTTTGTTCTAGTATTGAGGATGATGTCCTTGAGAAGAGAAAATGTCCCCATTTGCATTACATTTGAGACCGTCTTCTGACTTTGATAGTGTCTTCTTGATGGGGTGGGAATGGGTGCCCTTGCCATAGCTAACCCTGTTTCTGGGCTAAACGTTTGGAACTGACCATTAAGATGGGGAGCAAAAGTAGATCTAAGGGCTGAGATGGTCAGAAAGAATCCAGTTGGACATATCTAGGTTCACTGGTTCCCAAGGCTTCTCCAAAGAACTCCAGAAAAAGAAAGGATTGTGGAACCACAGAAACAGTAGTGGCTAGAAGTGGTGGTGAAATAATGAGAGTTTCTTGCTAATGCTGAGTTTTTGGACCAGCTCTCAGACACAGAGAAACTTGGACAATACTAAGTTCTTAGGTCAAGCCTCTTTAAGAGAAGAGAAGTTTCAGGACATCATGCCAATAAGTAGCAAGAGACGGTGCTATAGTATACTGGAACAAACTTGAACTTTGCCTTTCATTAATTCTGAGATTTATGTAGACAAGTCTATATAACTCAATAAAACATGCAGATTTTATTTCCTTAGCAGCATGAGGTGTTTCATTCTTTTCTTGTGGGAGATGAGGTTAGATTCCTCTGAAGAAGGTTTGGCTCACCAGAGAAGGGAGGGAATTGTCTTGAATATTTATAATCTTGAGTGTCAGCTGTTTGAGTTTTTCATATTGTTTTGAGTAAAATCAAGCCTACTTCCTTTAAAATAAAGCAGCTACAAATGTTTTTTCTATAGATCAGTTTTTCCCTTTTAATAACATCATAGGTCAAGTACAATGAATGTTACTGTTTTACCAAATTATTTTCCAAAAAAATTGTGCCTATCCTGAGCTCCACCAACACTAAATTTTATTGTGTGTATGTGCATATGTATGTATGTTTTACCATTTTGCCAATTTAATAACATAAAGTGGCATTAGGCCATTCTTATGATGGCCTTATAAAAATGTTAACTATCATTATCTTTGAGATGAGGAAGCAAAACCCAAGGTTTTGGCATGACTTTCCTAGAATCAAAGCCACCAACCTTTAGAGTTTGGATTCAAACGCAGGTTTCTCCTGACTTGTAGGCCTGTATCACAAGCTACCACTATACTGCACTGATTTGTATTTCTCTGGATCATGCGAGAGTTTGATCATATTATCAGGTAGTTCTTAACAGATTTTACTAAATTATTCAAGAACTGTCCAGCCATATCCTTTAGTCCTTTCAGGAATTTTGGAATACTTTGAATCTGAAGTCTCCGTATTCCTGTGAAAACTCTTGCCAAGTCTTTAAGGTTAACATAAGGAAGGGTCAGGAGAAGTTAAGTGAGGAAGTTACCCAGGGGCACTGAAGATAGACTTGTGTCCCTTAGGGCATCTAATTACCCTGTCTTCTCCTCCCTCTTTCCCCAGAACCAAAAAAGAATTGATCACAAAAGGAAGTAGGGGTGGTGGTGAAAAACTACCACAAATAATACCACAAAGGACGAAAGAAATATTCTCAGATTTTCAAAGGTAGACTCCTGTGTGGCATAAAAAGACACTTACTCAAAATTTTAAATAAATGAAGAGGTTTCTCAATAAGAACAGAAAGAAAAAGATTTATTACAATTCTCAAGAAAGGGATATCCTTCCACCAGGTGGGGGAACCTGATGGACAGAGGTCATTTACAGAAATTAAAGCACAATTTTTAT
The DNA here is from genome assembly GCA_028658325.1 of Potorous gilbertii. Classification (NCBI taxonomy): domain Eukaryota; kingdom Metazoa; phylum Chordata; class Mammalia; order Diprotodontia; family Potoroidae; genus Potorous; species Potorous gilbertii. The sequence goes on from CM053771.1 coordinate 195,142,983, forward strand.
ACCCTAACACAGAGAATCCCACCTCCCCACTACCCACCTCTCCATTGGCTGGGAGGCGGGCTCACAATCTAAGCATGAAATACTAGACAAACCCCAGGAAATCTTCACCTACCTTTCTGCTATCTAACTTAACTGCTGATGTGGCTTTAGAAAAGAGGGGAGGGGGAGAAGTGGAAACTGGTAGTGTTGATGTGGCAACGGTACAACAAACAAAGGGGAGATTTGAGTAACTTCCAAGTTTTGGCGACAACCCACAGCACTTTCACTAAGAAAGCTGGTAGCTGGTAAGTGGGGGGCAGGGAACCAACTGACCATCCACAAACCCTGGATACCTTATGGAAGACAAATTTTATATAGAAAATCCAATATTCCCCATATTTTTATTATGAAAATTCTTCACAATCTCCTCATCTCACTCACCCTTAATACAAGAAAGGAAGAATGGAGCCTATATGAGAAGTGGGAGTTGAAACATTAGGAAATGGAGATTGGGCATTTATGGCAAACCTCTCCAACCATTAAGTTCCCATTTGCAGATGTTGTTTCCCTTTTCCCTACTTTTTATTGTTCTGCATTTCCTTTTACTCCTCTCTTGTGGACTCACTTGTCTGCCTGACCGCATGGTCCCCACATCTTTCACTTACCTGGCTTTTCTCTTCTCCATCTTTTGTCTCACTCACCTTTCCTGTGACTCGCCCAATGGAGAGTTATGCCTTGGCTCGTCAGAAATGTACTTGTGTTAAATGCTTGGAGTTAATGATCTGATCCCACCTTTTGAAATAGAAAGCAAAAACGACATTAAAAAGCTTGCCTTTCTGTTGAGGTTTGGGGTGCTAGGGGACCCCAAAAGACTGACAGAGTCCTGCTCAAATGAATTTGGCACAAGCCTTCTTAAAGTCAAAGAAAAACAAAGTTTATTAAAGATTCGCCATATTGGATTGACCCTTAAGGAGCCTAAACATTTATAAGGCTTATATTCACAAGCAGACAGAGAGAATCTCAGCTAGACCGAGTCTGAGTTGGATTGAATCTGAGCACCTTCTTGGAGGCAAACTGGAACTTAAATACAGAAAAAGACTGTAGGAGGGTGGTCTGGTAGTCTAGGGTGAAGGGAGGAGGGGTTTAGGGAGGGTCTTGAGGAGAAGTCCAAGGAGGACCTCCATGGGACTGGGGTAACTGGAAACACCTGGAGGAAATCAGGAGCTATCAGACAATGGAGGGCTTGGGTGGGAAGCAGGTGGGGCAATACAGGGGTAACAGACAATAGAAGGTCAGACCAACAAAGGCAATAGATTTGAATATGAAAGGCCAGATTAAGTGGGAAGATTCAGGAGGACCTGGCTACAAATTTGAGTATGAAAGGTCAGGTTAAGTGGGGAAATTCAAGGGGAGTTCAGGGAGGTTCCCAGAGTCTGAACCCCATCACTTCGATTTTAAAATAATCTTTGGAGGGGGAAGGTGAATTCACTGAAGGAGAACCAGGAAATATGTGAATCACTGAAGGGAAATCCTGTGGACTTTCATTTGCAGTAACCAGCCTATTGACGGTATTTTTAATTTATTCTTCTCATTGCAGTTTTCTCTTAAACTCATTCTGAGTACACAATAGATTTTTGTGTTTTTCTCCTCCTTCCTCTTCCTCCTCCCCCCACCTCTCATCTTCCATTAATCCACTGACCTCAATCTGGAAAGATGTGGAGTGGATGTTAATGTTTTTGTCATCAGCTGCCACCCTTACGGAGCTCACCCAATCCATCCTGGAAGGTGCCTGAAAATATTCCTTTAAACTCAACACTTAAAGAGCCCATAGGGTTCCCTAATGTACTTATAGGAGTATCAACACCTAAAGCAAAGATCCAGCAATTAGCAACGTCTGTGTTCTTTAATCCAGAGAAAGTATTCATAAAGTCAGTGTGGGAGATATGTCCTTTAGCAGGCAGAAGTCCTTCCAAATGTGAAACATACAGGCAGTTGAGAAAAGGTACTCGTGGTTTGAATGTGGAAGTAAATAAGAAATCCCCTAGATACTTGGAATAAGATAATATAGAGGTCCCACTGTCCTTCTTCAAGCTACCTGAGCTACACAGAGGAACATAAATTTCTGGTCCACACATAGATATCCATAGATAATGGAGTTGTTATTTCAAGAATTCTCATGGATCTATACAGTGTCTGAGCATCTATGAATGTATAGTAACCCAGGTTTACTTATTTACTGAATTAGTCATTGATCTTGAGTCTAGTTTGTGGCAATCTGAAGTGAAATTGGAAAATTTTGGAGTTCTAAGCCATTTATGGACTCACTTATGTGGGGATATGATTATGGATATATATGACAAGGAGAGGAAATGATACATAAGCTTACACTAGAATGAAAGGAACAGGACATGATATAGAGAGATGGACAGACTTCTTTGTTTCCACTTAAAGAATAATCCTTTGTTACCTTTTGCAGCATTTACTTAATTACCAAAGGAATAGAGGAAATTTTCCCATAGAACTCATCTCTTACTCATCTGATGACAATGTTTTTCTCATCACTAAAACAGCCTTTCTTGGCTGAGCTGGATAGGGTGAATACGCTGTTGTGGAATATTTGTTTGTTAGAGATTAAAAAAAGTCTTCCCTCAATTTTGAGCTAGCATTTCCAAGAAATAGTACTTTGTGTAGGAGTAAATAATAAAATATGCCTTTTGTAGAAATAAGTAATAAAAATTAAACTTTAACCTCTCAGCACTTGTTTATTATGTTTAGCTTCTCCTAGGTTTTCTCATATTTCTGCTTCCTTTTGCTTCCACGGCTCTCCGAGCATTTCTTATGCCAATCCATGTTTATTCTGGTCTGCTCATCTTTGGAACAGTGATTGCAACAGTACTTATGGGAGTGACAGAGAAATTGATTTTTGCCTTGTAAGTATATGCAATATTTCATCATTTCTCTACTTTATCCTTTCTATATGAAATATTTGCTTTCTGAAAGCATATAATATAGCACTGAAATGTTCCCTTTTTAAAAGGAAGACCTATAAAGCTTAAATGATGACTTTCTCCCTGGATACTACAAATGGACTTCTGACCTTTGCCCTACTTAATTCAGAGACCCAGTACCCAGTTAGTTCTATAAATTCTTCAGGCACTTAATTTTTGGTGATCAATTAAAATTAGATTTTACACATTGACTTATGGTTACATTTATAATCATTCTTTCTTTCTCTTTCTTCTTTAAAGGAAAAATCCTGCATACAAGGATTTACCACCAGAAGGTATTTTTACCAATACCCTTGGCGTTCTTATTCTGGTGTTTAGTGCTGTCATTTTTTGGATAGTCACTAGGCCTCAGTGGCAGCGTCCCAAAGAACCAAATGCTGTATTTCTTCAGCCAAATGGAAGTACTCCAGAGGGTAATGATTATTCCATGACAGGCGACTTTGGCAATATGGACAAATCTGATGTGGACAGTGAAGTAGCAAGGAAAAGGAATCTCAAACTGGATGAAGCTGGACAGAGATCAACCATGTAAAGGGCTGTTTGCATGTTATCTTATCATCTCACTTCAAAACATCTCCAGCCCAGCTGTCTCTAGATATGAAGAACCTTTCTATTCATCTATAAAACCCATTAAATTTTCTATCTCTTTATTCTAACCAGATATACTAAGTAACATTGTTAAAAAAGAAAAAGATTATATGGTGTGGTGGAGTGCCAGAACTGATCTGAACTGAAAGAGAACACTATCAGTTTGAGAAAGATCATGTGAGACATCAAATAGTAGCTCTTTTCTTCCCAAGAACCAAAGATCCACCTAGACTGACTGTAAGTTCTCTGGTAGGGACAACCTTTTACCATTTTGTGTCCCTCAGTACTCAGCTAAGTGCCTTGCACAGAACATGTGCCCTGTCAATGTTTATGGGTTAATTTGATTGACTAGAAGCATTCCACAATTTAAAGTATAACCTAGTGTCTGTCATCTTCAGCTTCTTCTCAGGCCTTCTGAGCTCTGGAGCTAGACAAGACTGAAGGAATTGTATCAGAGGCCTTAGGTTATTGCTAAGTGCTCTCAGCATCTTTATAGGAACCTAGTAAATGGAGTGCTGGGCCTGGGGTCAAGAAGATGTAAGTTTAAACGTAGCCTCAGACTCTTACCAGCCTTGTGACTCTGGGAGAGGCACTTAACTTCTGTCTGCCTCTGTTTTCTCAACTGTAAAATGGGGTCAAGAGTTGTACCTACCTCACCAAGGTTGTGGTGAAGGGCAAATGAGACATGTAAAATGCTTAACACAGTGCCTGGTACCCTCCCCTAGGTGCTTAATAAATGCTCGTTCCCTTCCCCTTCTCCTTTCATAGTAAAAATATTATACGTACCTAAAAAGAAAAGAAGTTAGTAAAACAAACTGGATAAATTGTGCCCTTCTATTTTTGTCCTTTTGCTTATAAGAGAACCTCCTGATATAGGTTCAGGCTAGGACTAAATTTTGGAGTCCCTGTGAAGTGACTGTAGCTGCAGTTGGTCCCAGGAATCATGCTCCCCTTTGGCCTTTTCCTAGTTCAGAGAACCCTCCAGGTTGACCCCAGTGCCAGCTTGAGGCTAGTGTCCATTCTAAGCCAGGCAATCAAGTCTGTCCTACCACAGGCCTAAATGCTTAAGGCATCTCCAAAGTAACATTTTGCCCTATATTTTCTCTAGATTGGAGTGACTTGGGATTTGGTTACATGTCGTGTGGGACTTTATGGACTTAGGTATACTCACCTCAGTGCCCTCCAGTCCTGACTGAAGCTCAGTGATATATATACCAGAATCAATCAGTCTAAAGGAGGAGGGAAATGGGAGTGTTTACCTCCTGGATTTCCCTGCTGTGACTGATACCCAAATACCTAAGGAACTGGACTTAGAGATAACTCAAATGGTTTTTCTCTGTCCTTTGACAGCTAAAATGGGCTTTCAAAACCCATTTCAGTTGATTCTAGATGGTTCCATGTAATATAATTATATTCTATATAATGTTCCACATAAGTTGCACCATTGACTGTTTTTATTCTTCTGGATTTTCGTATCTGGATAGAGTTGGGTGTGAAGGTCAGGGAGAAGCTTGTAGAATAAACCAAAGCTAATGACTACATTTTCTACTCTCTGTGCCTTCCAGATCTTGGATGAATCTCTACAGCTTTATTTATGAGGTCTTAGAAGTGAATAAGGTCTAGGTCTAGAGGTAATTGCTCCGTCTCTGGAGGTTCCATTGTATCCCCTAAATTGAAACTTGGAGTAGTGAAGAAGTTTTGTACCTACTCAAACTTTTTGTTTGGTTGATTTCATTATTAATCTCTCACAAGTTTTATAATAGCACTGATATTACGAACACACTTAACAATGTTTTTTTTGATGCTTAATAGGAAAATTGGTTCCTTATTAGGTAAGCAGAAATTGCTGAAACAGGTGAGAAACCATCTACAGTTTATCATTTCCCTCTATAAGTTCCCAACCTAGTGATTTGCCTAATCACTCAAGTATTTCTTAGAGTGACAATGAAATGTGCTATCTCATTCTTCCCTTGCTTTGTCAATGCTGCTCCCTATGAATTTGTAACATTGTTAGAATAGTGACTCCATACCATGTCAGTTTCTATGAAATCAGTAAATAAATTCAGAGCAATACACTAAACTGAATCTAGGTGTAGTAGAGAAATGCATTGCAGCATTTCTTGGAAAAAATAAATACATTTTCATAGATGTGTGCATTGTTTCAAGTACACACATAGTATTAGGGACAACCCATTTTGGAGGAGATTATCTGAAGTGGAGCTGTCAAATTCAAGGACCACATGCTAGGAGTACTTCCAGAATCAGATTAAAATGTAATTGGGAAATGTTTAACAGGGTAAATAAAAATAGATAATGTAAATTTGTAATTAGATTCTAAGTCAATATGTGACTGCAGGAATCTATTTCAATTTGAATATGACATAAGGTTCAATAAGATTCAAGAAAAGGTTCTTTAAAGAGCATATGTTGAGGGAAGACATCTTGCAGTTGATTTGGGAGGTTTGGATGCTGAGATTTGGGATTACCTTTTCATTTTTGGGGGGGACAAAGAAAATGAGTGTCAGAGAAAAGTTAATTCTTGATTTGCTATTAGAATCTATTACCCTATTACTAATTATTTGGGCCACCATTTATCCTAGCTCTTTGTTCAACCTTTCTTGTAAGTTAATTCAAGGGTAATCTTAAGAGACATTATAGGAGTGTCTTTTCCTTCTTACATAGCCTCTATAAAAAACAATTCATAGTAAAATATGTCTAGAAAATCTTTTTTGTCTTGGATTCCTCTCTTAATTGGCTTTTGTACTAATGATAATTGCATCTTTATCTTTCAAAAACTGATATTTCCCTTTAAAGTATCTCACCTTACCACCAATATCTCATAATAAGTTTAAAAGAACAAGGGGAAAGGAAACCTTGAATATTCCCCAAATGTGATTGAATCTACCCAAAATAATTATACCTTATATCATCAGCAGAAATGGTCTGGCTTGGCTCACCCCATAATCTAATTCCAGGAGAGAAAGCTTTATTTTAGCACTTATTTAAACCAGTACCAAAGTAATTTGTAACAGTGGTTTTGTTGAGAAATTTAAATGAATATACTTTTGAATGAATGTCATCAAATGATAATGTCTTCCTGCTCCATAAATTAAAATGAAACTGCTCCATGTCATTTTCTTTTCTGTGTTTGTATGGCTTCCTTAAACCAAGGTGTTTAGGAGGTAGACCTCAAAACCTGCAATTAAATGACAAAGAAACCAACTGCACTTTTATTTTTTTTTTTAATTTTTATTTTATTTATTTATAAATGTTCTACAATCACTTCCTTAAAATTAAGATTTT
>CM053771.1:195150360-195168096 GCA_028658325.1 Potorous gilbertii
AGATCTGCCCGCTAATGCTTGGGGTCTGAGATTCAAATGCTGCTCCCCAGCCTTAGGGCTTTTGGTGGCAGGCTTGACTGCTCTTCAATGGGGGCTTATCTGCTGGTTCTCAGGTGGGGGCAGGGCCGCCTCTCAGGCTCAGTTCCCTCAGGGGGTTTATACAGAGATCCTTTGTAGTGGAGCTGGGGTGGAGCTCCAGCCAGCTCTGGGAATCTCTGGCCGAGCTGCCTCTGCCTCTGCCACAGCGGCCGATTCCCAGGGGGTCCGAGTCCCGGAGATTCCCCGCTCCCCTCTCAGCCCGTCTCTCTCACTGGGTGGAGGGACCTTCGCGGCCGCCGGAGATTCAGTTCCCTGCCGCCTGCTGGGCTCTGCTCGCTCCTCTCAGTGCCGCGTGGCCGGGGTGGGGGAGGGGAGGACTCCGCAGGACAGGACTCCGCTCCCTGGGGTACCTTTGGGGTCAGTTTTTCAGGGCTCTCTGCAACGGAAATCTCCTTCACTGTGTTGCTGCGCAGCTTCCACTGTTCCAGAATTTGTCAGGAGTTCTTGTTACTGGAAATCTATGGGCTGTGGTTTCGGACCTAGCATAGGTGAGTCTTTCTACTCCGCCATCTTGGCTCCGCCCACCGGAAAAGAGGATTGTATGTGAAATGATATTATGTACAGCTTGCTTTTCTTTTAAAATTGTATTATAAATTTGATGTGTAACTTTCAAAGTTGCCCTGAATGTAATTCTTCTGACTTCTATTAAAAATCAAATTTTTAATTTTATTAAATTATATTAAAAAATATTAAAAGTTATTGAAAATATATGCTTCAATGAACTTCTTTTCATTTTCTTTCTTGCTATCCTATCCCTAAACATTTTTCCTTATATCTTCGATGCCTTCTTCCTCTCCTGTTCCCATATATTCTCTGTTACTCTTCTCAGGGACATCCTGATGTAGTACAGTAGAGAGAGCTCAGGGTTTAGAGTGAGAAGGCCTGGATCTGAAGTTTGCCTCAGTCACTAAATTACCCAAAGCCACTGAGGTCTTGCTTTTCTGATGTGCTGTAGTAATGGCACTTGAATGTCCCTCAAAAATCCATCAAAAAGTTCAGAAGGTTCGTGAAAAGAAGATCTTAGCCACTGCATTTCACCCAAAGGTTTTATTTGCTCCTTCTATGACTAAGCTTTTAATTTATTAGTTACATGTGACTCCTATTTAACTGACTTGGAAGACGTGCCTCTCTATATGTATTTGGCTGGCTTCCAAGGCAATTCATTTTCAATTTTATTAATTGCACCCCAGGATGGAGCTGGTTGTGTGATAAGCATTTGAAAAATGAATTATAGGTAAACACTTGAGTGTCTGGGGAAAAAAAACAGTAAACCATGACTCACAAAAAGTCTAAAAGACAAGGAAGGAGGGTAGTCTAAGTGAAATATCTAAGAATCTTCAGAGAGGCATAAAAATAACTTTTCCTGATACTAGTTACAAATATGGCCAAGATTTATTTGTGTTCTTGTTCTCATGAAACAAGATGTCTGCTTCTATTGGTTTTGGCCCATCGCTGCCATGGATATCAAACAATCTGTCACCTCACTTTGACTTAACTGTGTGTGGTAGCCTCAACCACATAAACACTGTATAAGCATAGGCTTTCACAGCTGAAAAGAATCTAATGGCGCCAAAGGAAGAATTCTGCCCCTTTCAGACTTAACACTTGGATAGTTTTCTCTCTGTTGTTTTTCCATCAGGAGTAATCTACGTGAACAGAAATTTCAATGACTTTTCTGTCTCCTCTAGCTTGGATTCACTTTTGCATCTATTCTGACCCTTGGGCTATGGGTCAGCTTGCAGTGATCATTCCCTCTCAGGTGGCAAGTTTTCTAATCTATTGGTATGAGATTTACAGATAGCTCAGGACTGTACCAATCACATATTTAGGGCAGGATTGGGGAACCTGAGGCCTGGAGGTCACATATGGTCCTCTAGGTCCTCAAGTGTGGCCCTTTGAATGAGTCCAAATTTCACAGATTAGATCCCCTTAATAAAAAGTTTTGTAAACTGGACTCAGTCAAAAGATCACATCCAATGATCTAGATGGCTACATGTGGCCGCAAGGTGCCCACCCCTGATTTAGAGTTTAGGGCTAGGGTTTGCCATTACTATTCCCCAGATGCTAGAACCAGTGGGATTGGCATTAGAATGCAGTATCCACTCACAATTTTGCCTGCTAGAAATGCAGGTTGGGAGATCCTGCCCCTACATGTTGACTTGATCCTCCCATGTTAGTACAAGCCAAGGCCCTCCCTAAGGAGGGAGTCAACTCTCCCAGGAATCTGCAGTTATACAAATGACCTCCAGGCATCCAAGGATCCACGACCTGAACAACACCCACAGACACATACACTGACTCACAATAACTAATATTCCTGTTTCCACAGCCACAAGTACCAACTCACAAGAGCCAATGCTCCCTCAGCTTCTGCAGTCACATTATTCTCTCATCCTCTTCCACCTCCTGTTTACTGTCTGTCCTTCACAGCGGATACATACCTTCACACCCTCCCAAGGGCCAGTTTGCTAACTGTACCCATCAGCATTAAGATAATGCCTTTCGTATTCGTTAATAGCCCAAGTGGGAGATTCCATTACAGAGCAGCTGTGAGCCTTCATTATGTCTCAGATGCCATCTTCAGTGTCTGTTATAAGCTACTTGGCTTCCCCATGCTAATTTGTTTATCATCAAATTCATATGACATCAGATGTAGTTTTGGAAGGAACCCTATGTATCACCTAGTCCAATCTTCTCATTTTACAGGGAAAGAATCTGAGGCCCAGGAAGGTTAACTTACTTGTCCAATGTACATGTAAAATTGATTTACTGCTATATGTTCTTATAAGGGCTGATGATAACACTAATAAAATTTATATTCATCAATGCAATCAAACTTTATTGACTAATCAATAATACAAAAATTTGATCAGTAATACAGATAATTTTAGTCAATAATACAAACCTAGGAACAACCCACCAACTGGCTCTCTAAAGGTTCTGGTAGGTATGTTTCATTTTGTTGTTCCTGACAAAGGTTCCTTCTCTGCCCACATGAAGGACTTGTTTTCTTCATTCTAGGTGGCAAATTTCTATCCATCCACACCACTCTGGAGTAAATACAGGATGTTCACATTGCCAAGAGCCAAGAATATAGGAAGGTGTCCTAGTCTCTGCCCAAAATCAGATTGATGGCTGAGGCCTCCAATGGTTTTTTATGGTTCTAGCTAAGAGTATTTCCAAGTTACATTTAAATTTTATTGATGATCAGTTACCCCAAAGAGTATTATGAAAAGGTATCAATTAAAGCTAATTTAATTTGCAAGTGTTAGTCAGTTGTTTACCAACTTTTAGAGTGTTTAGTGGTTTATCAAGTTTTGGGGGAACATATATTCTTATTAAAGAAAAGCTGCTTTTAAGAATTAGTCACAAAATGGAGGCTTAAACCAAAATGCATTGCTTATCCTATACTTATTTCCACCACACCCAGGATCACATACGTAGAAATAGAACTCTTGACTCCAAATCCAGCACTGTTTTTGACTACAGCATTCTAATAAATTAAACAAATTTCATGTTCTTTTAATATAACCTACCATGCTCAGGGCATTGGCATTGAAACCCCCAGGTAAGTCCTAGGTGACCTTTGAAAAAGCAATTTAAGTACAGTGGTTGAGCGTAAAAATTCAGATTGCAAGGAATTAAATGAAAAGCAGGTTATACGAACGTGAAGGCATTCTGCGTAGAAAATAATTTCAAGAAGTTTGGCACTGAGAAAAGGGGAACAGCGATGGACTGGTAATTATGTGGGGGGAGAAGGTTCGAGAGAAGACTTTTTTTTAGAACTGGGACTTAACCACATTCACACAGGAAGATGGAAAAGAGCCATTGGAGAGGGGGAAGATGATTACTGAAGATGGAGAAAGAATGGAATCCAAGGCATAAGTAGAGGGATTGGTCTTAGTAAGTTTTACAACCTCTTCATGGGAGACAGGAGGAAAGAGTAAATGATGAATCTTGGAAGTTCTGGAGCTATGGGAGGAACCATAGGAACTAAGGGAGTTCTGGTTGGATGGCTTTGATCTTTCCATTACTCATGTTAATTCTGCCTTGACCAGTCTCTGACCCTTACACTAAACGTTTCCCCTTTCAGAACCCACTTCCTGTGGAAGGTCAGTAAAAATCTCATTTTTCACTCAAGTAGAAGTATGGTGAAAAATTATTTTCTCTAGCAGAAAAACCCTTTCCAGACTTTTTCCTTTAGGAAGGTGAATCAAGGGGCAACTGGTTGGTGCAGTGGATACAGCACCATCCCTGGAGTCAGGAGGACCTGTATTCAGATCCAGACTCAGACACTTAACTAGCTATGTGATCCTGACCAAGTCACTTAACTCCATTGTGTTATACAAAAAAAGTAAAGGAAGATGAACTAGATCAAGAACAAAACCCCCTGTTTTAGGGAATTGGGTTGAAGATGAAAACAAAGGGTATCTCTTCTCTTGTTTAGATCCTAGCCTTCCTCATTCCCTGAAGAAATTTGTCTGTGACCCACTCAAGAGAAGAGGATTATTCTTGTTATTCAGAAAAGATTGCTATATTGATTATTGGAGATGTTCCTTTTTGTCCTTGAGGAGGGGAGTTGTCTAGGAAGGACGTGAGTAATGACTAATGTTCTGGAGTGTTAACCCACGACTGTGTTTTAATATACTGTGATCTTTTCCTCATATTGTTTTGGGGTAGAGACATGGCTGAGGGCATGAAGAAACTATGCCAGTTTGGGTGTTTCTCTCTCTAGGTTAGATATAAGTGGTTAAGACATACAGGCAATAGGGTATAAAAATCTGTCTTGCCCTACAGAAAAATAGAAGGGAAGGGGATAAGAGAAGGGGGTATAGTGATAAAAGGAAGGACAGATTGGGGGAAGGGGTAATCGGAACACGGGTCTTCTTGTGCTAGGGTGAGGGGAGAGATGGGGAGGAAATTTGGAACTCAAAATCTTGTGGAAGTAAATGTTGAAAATTAAAAATAAATCAGTAGATATACTTGCATTTAAAATAATGTTTAAATTGTTTTTGACAGACTTTTGCCGAAAACACAGGGTAAAGTATTATTAATACCTTTTCTTCAACACTCCTACTTGGAGGTTTTTTTGGACTAGGGTAACAGAAAATACAGCCTGAAAGGCAGAGGTGTTCCATTTCCACCGACCCTAAGGTTTTTCTGACACCCTAAAAGGGATTTGGAGGGTGTTTAGACTCTCTGCAAATGGTTCCAATTCCACCAGTGTTATTCCTGCAATTTTAGGGGATGCTGGCTCCCTGCACCATTTAGTTCTATTTAGCCACTAACAATCACATGAACTTTTACACAGAAATAATCCCTCTAACATGTGGGGCTTAATCCCTCTCCCCCTTTGCATAACTTCACTCTCTGAGGAAGGGAAGGGGGTTAGGTTCATAGTTTAGCTTTGTTTCTGTAGAGCACAGAATTTTGAATCTAAAACCCTTCTTTGAGCTCAGCTCTGAGGCACCCTGGCTTCTTAGGGATTCCATGCTAGGCTATAACTATTCTCCTGTAAACCTGGCTCCAAGATAGTCATGGATGGAACTATAGGTCCTGTGAATATCACCTCCAGCACCTGAAATTGAGGTGGTTGTGTCTGTGCTTCATTCTTGAAGAGGACCATGACATCAAGATGATGACATGACTTGCAGTTGACTTTGATATGAGTGAGGGAGGGCTGTGCAAGATCACCAACCTCACTTCTTTCTCCTGAGCTATCTGGGTCCAGTGACCAGATATTCATCAGGATGACTGCAGATGACCCAGGATGCAATGTGAGACCATGGCCCATTCAGACTAAGGTCCTATAGCATTCTCATTTTGAGTGAGATACACCCATTCAATGAATAGGCTTCTTTAAGTAGTTGCTCCAGGAATGGCCCCTTTAATAAAAAAAAATCATCAAAGTGGGGGAAGAAGATCTTCAGGGTTCCTGGGTAAAAGAGAAACAATTACTATCAGTTGCTTTGGTTTTTTTTTTTTAATACTAAAACCTGAAACTGAAAAGGACAAATGGGACAACAGAATCAAACACCCCCAGGCTCATTTTCTTCAGCTATGGTAAGAGATGAGGAACATGGGGAGGGCAATCTTGCCCTCTGAACTGTTCAGTTTGTGGAGCCCATGTTGTGGGTGTGTTGAGGTCAGAGGAGTGCTGGGGACCCTGAAATACCGATATTCTAGGTCTTGCTTGAATAAATTCAACATAAACCTTCTTAAAGCCAAAGGAACACAAAGTTTATTAAAGATTCACCACACTGAGTTGACTCTTAAGGAGTCTAAGCATTTGTAATGCTTGTTACTAGCAGGCCAGACAGAATCTCAGCTAGACTTGAGTCAGATCTAGAACAAATCTGAGCCCATTTATGGAGGTGAGATGGAACTTAAATATAGAAAAAGACTGAAGGAAGATCTTGGGGTAGTCTTGAAGATACTGGGGTGTAATCAACATGAGAGACAACTGGAAGTGATTGGGGGGTGTCAGACAATGGAGGGCTTGGGTAAGAAGCAGGTGGGGCAACAGATTTGAGCATGAAAGATCAGGTTGAGTGGGGAGATTCAAGGAGAGTTCAAGGAGGTTCTGAGAGACTGAATCCCACCTGGTGAATTGTGATAAGATAAGAGTGACTGGAAAGTGTAGCAGAAAGCAGGATCCTGAGTTGGTCTCACCATTTAAAAAAATACAGGAAGCCAATCAAAGGCTACAACCCCCACCCATAGGCAGCTAGATGGCACAGTGGATGGAGTGCTGGCCGTGGAGTCAGGAAGAGTTCAAATCTGGCCTCAGACACTTTTTAACTGTGTTAAAAAGTTGTGAAAAAAAGTGGGCAAGTCACATAACCCTGTTTGCCTCAGTTTCCTCATCTGTAAAATGAGTTGGAGAAGGAAATGGAAAATCACTCCAGCATCTCACCAAGAAAACTCCAAATGGGATCACGAAGAGAAGGACAAGACAGAAAACGACTGAACAACAACACTCCCACCAACATGGTAGAGAACATAGAGGCCTCGATGATAGGCAATCAACACGTGCTCCATAAGCCCTTCAAGATCTCCTCTTTGTTGGGCAAAATGAGCATGCCCAGACAAAACCAGGTTACGTCAGACTTCTGAAAGTATGGCTATTTGTCCAAATGCTCCAAAAATCATAGCCTCAGTTCTTTTCACAAGATCATAGATTTTTACAAGTTCTTTTCACAAGGTGATATTTAAAAATCAAAGAGACCTTGAAGGATGTGGAAGAGGAGGAGGAACATGATTACTGTGAGTTTTGGAAAAACATCTTCCCCACAGATAAAAAAATCTTTAGGACCAAAGAAACAGAGCAATGGGTCTGTGTCAATAATGACCCTCAGAGTGTGTTTTATTCCCTTCAGGACAGGCAACAACACAAAAAGTCAGATGGATTCTATCATAAAGGAAGCAACACTGTCTTAGAGATGACTAACTCTAGAAAAATGCATTTTCCAACAGAAAAATCCCATTTGAACTTTATTAAAACATGTGACCTTTCACACCTTCCCCTGATTTTTTGGAATACCATTGATTGGTCAAGTTTTCTTACCTGACCTAAAAAGTTATACAGTCCCAATCTACACCCACTCTCGTACCACCCTTTTCTTTTAAAGATGAGGAAACAGGTTCAGACATCTTAAACAACTTACTTACCCCTAGCTATTAAATTTCAGTTGAGGCATTTGAATCCAGGTCTTCCTAACTCAGGGTCCATAGCTATTCTTTATTCTATACTGCCTCAGAAGGCAATATGAAAAGTCATCCATATGGTACAAAAGCAGAAACTGAGACCTAGTGAAGGTAAAAGACCTGCCCAAGGTCACAAAGCTAGTTGGTGGCAAAGCCAAGAGTAGAATTAAGAGTTCCTTATTCCTACTTCAGTGTTCTTTCCATTTCATCCAACTATACCTGTAATTGGATTATTTTTAGAATTTTTCAAAAGATTTTTTTTTGTTGTTGAATGTGTTGGAAGTGAGTCTGTCTAACAAACTCCCAACAGTTAGAAACATGCTCACCTTAAATAAAGAACAATACCTATTGTGAAATAAGGAAAGCTTTTATTAATCTTTACATTCATTCCCCGTGAATGAACTGGGGTAGCCCCCCCAGTAAGGTTACAGGAAGACTACTACACATGCAGGAAGATGGGGCTTCTTATACTGTTTTCTGAACTTTGGATCTCCCGCCACAATGTCCCCTGGCCATGTG
The DNA here is from genome assembly GCA_028658325.1 of Potorous gilbertii. Taxonomy (NCBI): domain Eukaryota; kingdom Metazoa; phylum Chordata; class Mammalia; order Diprotodontia; family Potoroidae; genus Potorous; species Potorous gilbertii. The sequence continues at coordinate 195,158,686 of CM053771.1, forward strand.
ACTCCATGTTGTCCTCTCTGATAGGCCCTTCCTCACACAGCTCCTTGGGCTTGTGAATTAGATTCTGATCTCTAACCTGTCCATGCTAGGTCACAACTCTTATCACCTAGGAATGTGGACAACAGAACTTTCTTACTTCCCACAAATGGTTTTGGTATTAAATTTTAAAATGCATATCTTATGTTCTGCTGTCAAAAGAAAACAAACTCTTAAAATCTGATATAATCTGACAAATATTTTGGGGCCTCTTTGCATTGTCAGACATTTTCCACAGGCCTTTCTACATGATAGTAGCTATTTTTTTTAATATTTATTGATTGCTAAAATAAGTGATAAAAATCCACTATGAATTCATTAAAGTTTTTAAATGTATTTGCATTTTGTTCATTTCAATGGCATCTATGTATATTGAAGAAAATTGTAATGCAGATAGTATAAGACGGGCAGCTAGCTGGGCCTCTTATATAGAGTACCAGGCCTGGAATCAGAAAGGCTCATCCTCTTGAGTTCAAATCTGGCCTCAGACACTTACTAACTATATGACCCTGGGCAAGTCACTTAAAGCTGTTTGCCTCATTTTCATCATCTGTAAAAAAAAAAAAAAGGTATTATAATAATAATACTACCTACTTCCCAGAGTAGTTGTTTGATATGGACATACTGTCACAGGGAAGCTAGGTGACCCTGGGCATAGAACACTAAGCATGGAGTCAGGAAGATCCATCTTTGCAAGTTTAAATCTGGCCTCAGACACTTACTAGCTGTGCAACTATGGGCAAGTCATTTAATTCTGTTTGCCTCAGTTTCCTCCTCTGTAAAAGGAGCTGGAGAAGGAAATGGCAAACCATTGCAGTATCTTTGCCAAGAAAGCCCCAACTGGGAGAAGAGTCAAACCCGACTGAAAAATGACTCAACAACATATTATAAAAGCTATTACTTCTTTAAGCTACAGATAATAGGTTTACTTATGTATGAATTCACTTGTGGACTCATGAACCCCAGAGATCGCATGATGGAAACCACTGGTCTGACTGACAAGCTGCCTCTCTTTGCCCTGTGCTCAAATATTTTTCCAGTTAACCAACCTAAGTCTAATAGAAACAATCTGAGTTCTCTGAACACTTTTCTAGTTTGTACCTAGGAAGAAAAAAGTATGACTTCATCGTCCTTCTCCTAGTCATGTCGATAAAGTATTTGGCTGGAAAGGTGACTTCTTACTGTTTGCCCTGGACAAACCACTCAACTTCTGAGGATTCTTTCTTTTTCTATGAAATGATGAAATTGAACTACTGTAGATAATGCTTGTTGTTTAGTCATGTTTAACTCTGGAATAGTTTGCCATTTTCTTCTCCAGCTCATTTTACAGATGAGGAAACTGAGGCAAATGGGAGTAAGTGACTTGTCCAAGATCACAAAACTAGTAAGTGTGAGGCTTGATTTGAACTCACAAAGACGAGTCTTCCTGACTCCAGGGCCAGCGCTCAATCCACTGTACCACCCTCTTAGCTCTAATTCTATGAGCTTGAGACAATCAGCCTGAAGATATCTGGGCACTAGATACAGAATTTATAAAACACTCACTGTATGCCAGGTACTAAGCTAAGCACTCAGTATACAGATAGATACACCCTAGGACAAAGAGCTTACATTCTAGAGATGGAAGACAATGAATACAATGAAGCTCTAATAGGAGGAAAAGGGAAGGTACTCACAAGGTGGAGCAATACGCTGGTTCAGATTTGAAGGGAGTATGACTAACATGGGGGTTTCTCAAATGGAGGTTCAAGGAAGAATTCCCTAGTTAGAGGAACATGCCATCGTGTTCATCCTTTGTTGCCAAAGAAGACCATGCCATCAGAGAAATGATGATAATGACTTGCACTTGACTTTGTTTTGAGTGAAGGAGGGCTGTGCAGGTCACCAGCATCACTTCTCCTCCAGAGCCAGCTGAATTCAGTGACCAGATATTCATCAGAATGCCTGGAGATGGCTCAGGATGCACTGAGAGATCTTGGGCTCTTTAGGTAAAGGTCTTTGCAGGAACTCACTTGGGGTGAGGCAATGCCCATTCATTGAAAAGGGGAACAGGCCATAAGAAGGGGTGGAAGCAGTGCTAGCATGAGAAGAAAGCTCTGAGGGGGTCGAAGGAGAAGTGGCTGGAGGAGTCATGGGCTGGGCAGGATTCAGAAAGAGCATGGCTAATGTGAGTGCTTGTTCAAATCTAAAATGGTCATTGAAATATTTAAATGTCTACACTGAAGTCATTTTATAATTCCTCACTGAAGCATGATGCTGACTGAGTTCTTAAGAGATATGCCAGTAGAGTATAAGTTTTGGTGAGATGGAAAAACCTTAACCATAGGTCTAATGTCATACTATATAACTGCTGATCAAGGACCAATCCAGCAAAGTTTGGACAGTCTCATCTCCAAGCTGGTCTCAGGGTGATGGATCTTTTGGCCAAGTGAAGACCATTTGCTAAAGTATGTGAACATTGATTAAATCATGGTTCCTAGAAGTAATGAAATATTTTAAATTAGTTAATAAAAGATGGGGGCAGTAGGAGGAAAAGGAGGTTTTGTATGCTTATGGGAAAATGGATGCTTTTTTTTTGGTTTGTTTTAATTAATTAATTTATTTATAGTTTTCAATAAGGGATGACTTCTTGAACCATGGGGTCTGGATCTTACATCCCAACTCTTCAACTTTCAGTTATTAACTGGATTTTCTAGCAACTTCACACAGGAGGTGGTACAGTGGATAGAGCATCAGCCTTGGAGTCAGGAAGACCTTAATTCAAATACAGCCTATTCCTAAATGTATGACCCTGAGCAAGTAGCTTCACCCTGTTTGTTTCAGTTTCCTCATTTGTAAAATGAGCTGGAGAAGGAAGTGGCAAACCACTCCAGTATCTTTGCCAAGAAAACCCCAAATGGGGTCAGAAATGACTAATTAACATGGGAGGAGAATGCTCATCTAACTTTAACCATCAGTGATGCTGTTAATCTCTATCCTGATCTAATTCAATAGAAGAGCTGAGAAGTTGGACAAGTTCCAAATCCTCTCTGGGGCATTATCCTTCTGAGCAGAAGTGTTTAGGGATCACCAGGCTTTCTATCCTTTTCAGAGAGTTAATGACCTTCCACAGCTCTGCCTTCCTTAGGGTGGCTGTCCTTTCTTGTCAATCTAGAGGGTATGCTTAATGGGGACTTTTAAAATCAGAATTAGCTCTTCAGCCCTCACCTACTGGCCAAACCCTGCTTCCTCCCTGAACCCATTTTATTTTATAGAACCCTAATCACCATAACCTTGGGAAAATGGAGTCACCTCCCAACTGGGACAGAGGAACAGATTCCGTTGTAAACAGTGTTTTACTTTTTGCATAGGATCGTAGAAATGTGTGCCCACAGCTGCTCCTAGACCAGGAAGTCTTTAAGAAATATATGGGTGAGTTCCAGGGAAAACAAGTTGGTTTATCTTCCTATGAGCCAGAAAAGGAGTGTTTAAAAAAAAGTAACATAGCCCCCAGATAATGTCCACTCTCATGTCTCTCTCTGACTCTGGGACATCTAATTCTATTTGTAGAGATTGAAGATATATCTTCAAATAGTTTCATATATCTCAAAAGTATATGTTATATACCTATATGTATGTACATATTATACACATATATGTGCATGTGTATGTATGTATGTATGTATGAGAGACTACTGAGTAGCATAGTAGATAGAGTGGTAGGTTTGGCATGAGGAAGTCCTGAGTTCAAATCCAGAAAGTCACTTAACTTCTGTTTGCCTCTGTTTCCTCATCTGTAAAATGGAAATAATAGCACCTTGTGAAGATTGATGAGATAATATTTACAAAAAATTCGCTATATAAATGCTTGCTATCATTATCATTTTTATATCCCATGTTACTCTAAGTCCTTGACTTTGTTGTGTCCTTGGCTTGCTTGCATAGTCACCCTCTTACTCTCTACTACACATCTCAGTCTCTGCTATTCTACACAAAGTAGGAAGAGCTGATGAGAAAGAGGAGTTCTGTATAGTCTCTCAACTTTGACCTTACCCCAAACCCCTAATGTGTTCCCACTCTTTAAAGTTTTCTTGGGCAACTGACTCCATCTCTGTCTGTTCAGCTAATTCAACTAAATACACATTTATTAAGTAGTTATTATGTGAAAGGCTCTGTGTTGGAAAGACAAGACAAAGTAAAAAGAAAAAAGGACATGATAGTCCCAGGGTACAACTTATAGACAGATGAGGAAATACAGGCTGATTTTAAGAAGGAGAGAGCATGAGAAATTAGATGGATCAGGAAAGGCCTCCTAGGAGGAAGCATCTGACTTTTAGCCTTGGAGATCCATAAGACTAGTGGCAGAGGGATGGAGAGGGGGAGGGTCAAGTAACTAGCCAGAGAAGAATGGTGAAAAGTAAGGATGGGGCAGCAGGGGCACTACAATGGAGAGAGGGAAGGTAGCTTCTTTTTCTTTTTCTTCTTTTTTTTTTCTACTATTTTAACCCCTAATCCTGCTCAAATCAGTTACGGCAGAGGACTGCTTAGGCCTAGGGACGCCCTTACCTTGAAAACAGACACAATTTGGCAGCTTGAGTCCCAGAACCCTGATGGTGAGAGAGGTAATTGTCCAATGAACATCTGTACAGGATGGCGTTTTCTAGCTATGTAAATCTTGAGCTCAGCAAGGACTGAACATCCTAAACAGACTTCCCAAAAATTATTTTCACTTATCCAGCTCTACATGGGAAGCTAGGTGGTACAGTGGTTAGAGTACTGGGTCTGGAGTCAGGAGGTGCTGAGGTCAAATCTGGCCTCATACTTACTAGCTATATGAACCTGGGCAAATCACTTATTTAAACTATATGCCAGGCATTGCACTGAGTCCTGGAGGTACAAATAAAGAGGGAAAAAATTCCTGGTCCCTGCTCTCAAGAAGTTCTCATTCTAACGGGGGAATACAATGTGTAAAAAATTGTACTTTTAATTTACATAAAAGGAAAAAGGAAGATAACCTCTGAAAGAAGGTTTGGTAGATGAAGGTAGTCGGGGAGAAGTGTGGTGGGAAGGAAGACTGGGAAAGGTTTCCTGGAAAAAGCTGGATTTGAAGACTTGGAATTCAAATATGAATTTAGTCTTTTTGACTTTAAGTAGCTCAATCTCACTGGATCCTACTTTCTTATCTGCAAAATGAAGAAACTGGATAGAAATAAACTCAGTAAAAGGGAATCGATTTCATTTTTGGTCAGGCATGTAGTGAATAGAATACTGGACATGGAGTGAGGAAGATAGGAGCTCAAATCCTGCCTCAGATATTTACTAGATGTGTGACCCCAGGTAAGTGGCTTAACCTCTACTGGTTTCATTTCCTCATCAGTAAAATGGAGATACAATAGCACCTAATTCACAGGGTAGCTAGGAGGCATAGAACACTGAGATAGAACACTGGGAATCAGAAAGACTTATTTTCATGAGTTCAAATCCATCCTCAGACACTTACTAGCTGTATGTAGCAGTGACTTAACTCTGTTTGTGTCAGTTTCTCTTCTGTAAAAATGACCTGGAGAAGGAAATGGCCAACCACTGCAATATCTTTGCCAAGAAAACCCCAAATGGGGTCACAATGGGAACAATAACAATCCATGGGGCTTTGTGAAGGTCAAATGAAGTATATGCAAAGCACTATATAAATGTTAGTTGCTTTTTATTAGTCTTTGTATCCCTAGTGTCTAGCATGGTGCCTGACACAAAGTAGGTGATTAATAGATGCTTGATGATTGGTTAGACAACATGACCTTTCAGTTCTAAATCTATGATTCTATATTTCCAGAAAGAATGACAGCAGAGAAACTTAAAGCTAAAGAACTGAGTCATTAACAATCTAGATTGATCAGAAACGACAAAAAAAGCTTCTTAAAATGATGATGCAAATCAAAAATAAAATCAGATAAAATTTACAGTAGTTCAGCTTATACAATGTTTCAAGATAATCTCTACTATATGAAAGAGAGTGTAACTAATGTTATTGTAGTCAATGAAACATTGCAGTTGCATTTTCTAGGAGAGAAAATATTAAACTAATGGGTATTTAAATTTTTATTCCATTTCATGTACACTAAAGGTCCTTCTTCCTCACTGAAAAAAAATGGAAATTCTTTGAACAATCATAGATCACATATTTCTCAAAAACATGTTACTGTAAATGTTAAGATCTGTGATAATGATCTTGATGCCACCTAAGTCTCCAATGACTGTATCCCCTGTAATGGATTGACTGGATTGACTGGAGCTACACACCAAGTTATTCAAGAGATACTCATCACACTGATTAAAAGGCTCTCTTTCAGGTTCAAGTTGAACCAGGAAAGATACACACAAGCACTCATTTGCTATTGGTTTAAATCAGCTGATTTTTCAGTCAAGCATTGAAAGAGGAATAATTTGATATTCCATGATATCTCTGCAGCCACCCCTGGGGCCTCAGTACTTGGGAAATTTAAAGTGTGGAGAGGCACAGATTTTGAAAAAGCTTACACCAACCAGGAAATTGGATTGGCCTGGGTGGGATCCATGGGGGTGACCCAACAATGATAAGTAGTGAAGACCTTTTATATACACAGGATTAACCCAATAGGAACCAAGCATTATAGATAACAAGGGTTTAATTAATTAGATCTGTCCCATGCAAGGTAAGTAGTGGAGCAAGATGTACAACAAATATTTGAACAAAAGAATAGATGGGATCTTTAACAAATCTACAGATGAACTGAAGCAGAAGTAGATTGATAATGCTGGATGACAGGATTATCATCCAAAACCATCTTGACAAGTCAGAAAAGTAAGCTAAATCTAATAAGGTGGAATTGAATAGAGATGAATTCAAGTTTAGCCTTTCGGTTCATTCATTCATTCTACTTCATAAATGTGATGAGGGAGATGTGGTTCAATAATAGCTTGTTTGGGAAAGATCAGGGGGTTTTCATGGACCAAAAGCTCAATATCAAATAATAGTAGAATGTAACTTAGCTACAAAAGCTAAGGTGATCTTTGGATTTGTTGAGAAGCCTCACTTCCAAAATAAGAAGGTGAGAGTCCTGCTGTACCTTGCCTTGGTCAAAGTACCTCTGGAGTCTTGTATTCAGTTCTGGGCACCACATTTTAGTAAGGATATTGATAGTGGTAAGTTGGTGAGTTCTCAGGGGAAGGCAAACACAACAATAAAAAGCTTTGAGATCACTACACATGAGGATTGGTCAAAAGAACTAGGGATTTGCATCCTGGAAAAGAAAATGTTCTGTGGTACATTATAGCAATCTTTAAGTGTCTGACACATAGATACATACATACATCAAAAAGCTCATAACAGCAGCAGTCTGATACATCATCATTTCAATACCAGGGAGGGGAACCTGCAGCCTTGGGGCTATATATGGACTTCTAGGTCTTTGAGTGCAGTCTTTTGACTGAGTCCAAGTTTTATAGAACAAATCCTTTTATTAAGGAGACTTGTTCTGTGAAGTTTGGATGCAAAGGGCCTCACTTGAGGACTTAGAGGGACACATGTGGTCTCAAGACTGCAGGTTTACCACCCCTGAATAGATCAACATAGTCCATGCTCATGAAGTCCTTCCTCCAGACTGCTCTTCCAGAACCTAACAGTTCTTGGTGTAGAGCAGATGCTTAACAAATATCAAAAGATGGGTATAGAAATCTATTTTACCCTATTGGAAAGTAGGAAAGGAAGGAAGAGGATAAGAGAAAGAGGGGGGTGATAGAAGGGAGGGCAGATTAGAGGAGGGAGTAGTCAGAAGCAAAACACTTCTGAGAAGGGACAGTGAGAGAGAACAGAATAAATGAGGGGGGGGAAATGATAGAATTGAGGGTAATACAGTTAGCAATAGTAACTGAAAAAAATTTTGGAGCAAGTTTCTCTGATAAAGACTTCATTTCTGAAACACAGAGAACTGAGTCAAATCTTTCACAACATGACTAATGTGGAGATATGTGTAATATAATTGTACATGTATAGTCTATATCAGATTACATGCTGTCTTGGGGAGAAAAGAGTGGAGGCAGGGGGAGAAATTTGAGAACTCAAAATCTTATAAAGTGAATGTTGAAAATTAAAATTTTTTAATATGTTGAAAGAATAAAGGAAAATGAAGATCTTGTGTACAGGTAACATTTTCTAAGAGTACTCTGCATATAGTAGGTACTTAATAAATGTTGAAAGAATGAAGGAATGAATGAATAAATAAAGATCTTGTGTACAGGTAATACATTCACAATTAAGGACCATTCTCCTGGATACTAGTTAGGAGTTCTATATACAATTACGGAGGAAAAACTCCAGCATTTTCAGTGAATGAATCATCCTTTAAAAAAAACACCCCCAAAACTCTGGTACTAAAAGCTTTGGAATTGTGCCAAATCTACACATATTGAACAGATTGAAAACAAGAGATGAAAGATTCAAAAATAGCTTTTATTACTATATAAAAACAGGTCAGGAAAAATAGATGCATTTTTCTACAAGTAATAAAATATTCAAATCATTTGAAAGTCTCCCATCAACATATTGAAATAAAAAGAATTCGAGATGAATACCTTTTGTTTAGTGTAAAACAACTGCCATCATTTTAAAGCACAATACACCTAAGTAATGATTATTTATGCACTGCACTTTCTTGTGACTCGTAGTTAGACATAAGCATTATAATATGTGTTTCTATTTTAAAAGGTCACTGCCAAGAAAAAACATAACCATCATACCTAACATCTTACAATTGTCACAACTGGCTTTTTTTTCTTTTGGAATTGTATTAGTAATCACTGTAGTTGATCAGATGATGGAAAATATACTCCCTTTCTTGGTCTTGGGAGTCAGCACCATTCCACTTCCTTGTAATTTCAAACTCAAGAGAGGAAAAAGCCTAAACCAAATGATATGTACATTTTCTTCCTTTGGACTCTAGTTTGATACATCATTTGAATACCAGGGATGGGGAACCTGCAAAACCACTTGCCAGTATGTCCCTTTAAAAGTGCAGTTGGTGCCTAACACCGTACACAAGAATAAAGTCTAGATGGGTACATGATTTAGGTATAAAGATTGATACAATGAATAAACTGGCGAGGCAAGGAATAGTGTATTTATCAGATTTATGGAGAGGAGAAGAATTTTTTTCTAAAGACACGATAGAGTGCATTTTGAAATGCAAGATGGATAATTTTGACTACATTAAACTTAAAAGTTTTTGCACAACCAAACTCAATGCATCCAAAATTCGAAGGGATGTAGTAAATTGGGAAAAAAATTTTACGGCTAAGCTTGGGGACAAAGGCCTCATTTCTAGAATATATAGAGAACTGACTCAAATATATAACCATACAAGT
>CM053771.1:195168596-195190660 GCA_028658325.1 Potorous gilbertii
AGTTTTAGGATCAACTGTTGAGTATTGTTCTTGCTACTAGGAAATAAGAAATACAGGTAATGGGGAATAGAAAGTTATCTGGCCCTACAGGACAAAAGAGAAGATGGGGTAAGGGAAGGGAGGGATGATAGAAGAGAGGGCAGATTGGTGATATGGGTAATTAGAATATCCAGTGTATTGGGGAGGGGGGAGGGGATAAATGGGGAGAAAATTTTGGAACCCAAAATCTTGTGAAAATGAATGTAAAAAGTTAAATAAATTTAGTTTAAAAATAAATAAATAAATCCTCTTTTTCTACTCTACTTTGTATAGGGAAATGTTAATTTTATCCTGTACTTAAGTTCGAATAAAGAAATTAATTTTTTAAAAAATGAACTGAGAGCCAAAAGAATTTGAATACTACATCTTCTACTAACTAGCTGTGTAACTTTAAGCAGGTCAATTAAACCTCTCTGTACCTCAGTTTCCTTTTCTGTAAAATGAGTGGGTTGGAATGAGTGATTTTAAAGGTCCCTTCTAGCTCTGACATTCTGAGAAAGGCTTTGTTATTATTCTGTTAACTATACAGTTGAAAGGTTATCTTCATACAGTACAGCATTCAAAATCTGCATTCATTAGAACCAAGCAATTTATGGTTGTTGTTTTTCAGATTTCCTATTCGTATTCAGTATGTTGTCTGAATATGCTATAATTTGAATAGTCTTTTATTCATCTGTACAAGTTCTAAATGTTGAGGTTTTCATTGCTGTTTTCTGTTACTGACACTCTCTCCCTTCCCAAATTATCTTACTGTGACAGCAGATTGTAAGTTCCTCAGGGAAGTGTCCACTATCTGACATCCCGGCTTAGTTGTGCTTTCTCTTCATGAGAGAGGACAGCAGCAAGGAAAAGATACCAGCAGATCCCAGTGGAGCAACCATACCAAGAGGTTAGGAACAATCAATAGGAACAGAATCAGCTCATTGTGATGAACTCTACATCTTCATCCATTTCTGCTCGCTCACACTATCCCAGGGGCCAACCCTGAATCTGGGTTATGCATGCAGTGGTATTGTGTAGGTGCTTATAAATGTTTGTAGACCAGAAATATTTCTTGTATTTTTTTAAAATCTTACTATGACTTTCTGTCTCCTCCATTTTTGGAAACTCTGTTCTCTTCAGATGTTATCTTAAAATGGGAATTTTTGTTTTGTTTTTTTTAAAACAAAGCAAAATACAAAATAGCTCTCAGTCCTGTGTGTCCTTCTTCTTCACTGATGATAGTACTGAGTGGTAGAACAGTGTTCAAAGGATGCTAAGAATCACAGATCTAGACTACATGTAAGCACTCATTTAACTGCTGGAATTCTAATTGTGGGGTCTCTGTCCAATACCCAATGAATTTATTTAGTACTAGATGAAATCAATTCAATCAACATTGACATTCTTGTTAGAAATAAAGGCAAAAAACATAAGGGAGTCACAACTAGAGAGAATAGCTCACAGATTCTTGGAGAAACAAATGAAAGTGTTCATTCTAACATATAGCCAAAGATAAAAAGAAATATCATTCCATAGAATGCCTAGTCATCTTGCCTTGCTGGATTCATGACAAGCAAAAAGACTGCCATGGAAATAATTGCAACATATGCAGCAAGGTGAATAAACAGTGATTTTATGTAGAATTTGACAAGATTCTTCAATCTGAATCAATGCATATATGGGTACCTGGTGTGTGTGTGTGTGTGTGTGTGTGTGTGTGTGTGTGTGTGTGTGTTCATCCTTCATTGCCGAAGAAGACCATGTCATCAGAGAAATAATGATATGACTTGCACTTGACTTTGTTTTGAGTGAGGGAGGGCTGTGCAGGTCACCAACCCCAGGATGACTGGAGATGATCCAGAATGGATAATTGGGGTTAAGTAACTTGCCCAAGGTCACACAGCTAGTGAGTATCAAGTGTCTGAGGTGAGATCTGAACTCAAGTCCTCCTGACTCCAGCACTGGTACTCTATCCACTGAACCACCTAGCTGCCCCTATGGGTACTTGATAACTTGAATCAAAGGTGAACACACACAGGATAGTACAGGATCAAGAAATGAAAGGCACTAAAGACCAGCAGATTACCAGCTCAAATTTCTATTTCATAAATAAGGAAAGGGGATGGATTTTTCACTCAAGCATATTTCACTGCTTGAGACAACTACCAGTTGTAACTGTAACAGTAACTGCCAGTAACAAATTCCTCTAACAGTGCATGTCAGCACTTTCTCTGCAACATATAGTCATAGTTTCCTAGCACTCTGAGAGATCAAATGACTTGCCAAGGGTCACACCGTTAGCATATGTCAGATATAAGACTGAAATGAAGGTCTTTTTGGGTTAGAGGTTAGCTCTCTTTCCATTATACAATATAGTCACTCATACCCCTTCAAAAAGAGAATTTTAAATATGTTCCTCTTTTTTCTTCTTTGTATATGGAAATATCTGTAATCATTAATGTTAGTTAAATTCATAATAAAAAAGGAAATCTAATTTTAAAAGACAGTAGAAAGGATCTGGACATGACAATATCACAAGAAAGGAAATTGACTCTATTCTGTTGTTGTTTGTTAGTGACCCATAGACCACAGCATGCCAGTCCCTTTTATCCTCCACTACCTCTTGAAGTTTGTCCAAGTTCATGTTTGTTGTTTCCAAAACACTATCTATCCATCTATCATCTCCTGTTGCCTTCTCCTTTTGCCTTTAATTTTTCCCAGCATCAGGGTCTTTTCCAATGAGTTCCATCTCATTAGGTGGTCGAAGTATTTAAGCTTCAGCTTCAGTTTTTGACCTCCCAGTGAATTTTTTTCTGTCATCTTTCAGTTGTGTCTGACTCTTTGTGACCCCCTTTTTGGTTTTCTTTGAAAGATACTGGAATAATTTGCCATTTCCATCTGCAGCTCATTTTATCGATGAAGAAATTGAGGCAAACAGAATTAAGTGACTTGCTCACAGTCACACCGCTAATAAATGTCTGAGGCCAAATTTGAACTCAGGAAGATGAGTCTTCCTGATTCCAGGCTCAACACTCTATCCACTGCACTGTCTAGCTGCCAGTGAATAGTCTAAATTAATTTATTTAAGTACTGATTGATTTGATCTTGTTGTCCAAAGGACAAAAGTCTACTCCAGCACCATAAATTTGAAAGCTTCAAGGCTTTGTGCATTCCCTAGAGGAGAATGTTGGGATACCCAGACTAATGACTTCCAAGTTTTAATTCCAGATCTTGATACAACAAGAACTATATCATCCACAAGCTGGAGGACCTCACCATTCACAACTTTTAACTTGGAGTCCATAATGGATCTTCTCTATCACAGTGGCAAAAATGATTGTTAAGTACGAATCTCCCTTGTTTTATGCCTCATGTAATATGTTAGATGACTGCTGAATATAATTATCTCTGATATTATTTTCTTTAGTAATAATTTTGAAGTACAATGAGAGACACCTCATTGGAGGAGAATCCCCATGGTAGTATTTTGCTGTACCAAATTAAATTACTTTTTGCAATCAAGAAACAAGTATAATGTGACTTTGTATTCTCTATACCTTTCAGTCAGTTATGTAACGTTAAATATAATTCTACTACAGAATTTCAATTGGGAAAGTCTACCAATTCCCCACATACACCCTTATCAAGGATGCCTTGGTGCAGGTGTAAATGATTTCATAAAGATTATCTAGATGGCAAAATGGTCATATAGTCTATAGATGTAAATGTTTTCACTGTGACATTTTTTAAGAATTAATGAAATATTATTTTTTTCCATTACCTTTCATATCTTTCCTTCCTTCAGATATCTTGTGAATCATATCACACTTGTGTTGCTTCTAGTATGAATCTCCTCTATATAAACTTGTTCTGGCACTACTGCTTTAGCTCTTTATTTCCTCTAGTAACATTTTTCCCTGAAGGCAATCTTATCTCCTTTAAAAGAAAATCTGGGATTGTGATGTTACAATACATAAATTTTGAATTCACTTTCTGTGATGATGAAAAATGTTAATTATAAGAACATTTGCAGATCTTTTCCATTTTTCTTTTTTGTTGTTCTTCCATTTTAATCTTTAAACATCTTCAAGATGATTTTATTTAGTTGGGTCTTTTGCCAAGTTTTCTTTAACTTGGTTTTTACTTTCATTATCTTTGTTTTTTAAAGTGATACTGCTCACAATCTTCCATCACCCTTTGCTGCAAAATTTTACATATGAGGTTTTGTTCTAAATGTGTTGTTTTTGACTGCTCTGTCTCTCAGTCTAGAAAGAGAGTCAAGAGTTTACCTACCAGGGAGTCTTTTATGCTCTTCTGATCTTTTTTTGACAGCCAATTTATATCAATTACTTTTCTGTATGAAATACTTGTCCTTAAGTTATCACTGAATAAAAATTAAACTAAGAACCTTTAAATATGTGCATTGTTATTTCTGTATTAAAGTACCTACAGCTAAGTTCCACAACAGAGTAGCATTGCACTGTGCCAGTTACAGAAGGAGAAATTAATCACGCTGTTCATTTTGGCAATGTTTTACATAGCATTTGCTTGTTTTCCAGCTGCCCCAATGCAGGGATTCATGTGCCAGCTAATGCTGCTAAAATACCTGAGGTCTAAGGCACAGAGAATAATGCCAAAGGAATTTGGTAGTTGCATCCTTAATGGCACATGGCAAGTGTATTCCTTCTTCCCTGGAGCACGGTTATTTCAGAAGTAAGGGAACTTGCTAGTCAAAGGTCATAATACCCTTAAAATATTTGCACAAGAACAAAATAAGTGCTTCAATTTCAAAAGGAATGATATCTGAGCTCTTCTAGGAGACCCAGTGAGGTCAGCAGCTATCCTTATACTTTTCCTACACTAAGAGAGATGATGATCTTCAAAGCTCCTTCAAAGTTGCAGCATAACAGGCAAGTGAGGCTGACTTGGCATGTGAGAAATCTGTCCCTTTTCTACTTCTTAAAATATCCATTCAACAAAGAGTTAAAGACAGAGAGGAAATGTGATTGCTAAAAGGTCTAAATCCCTAAGCATGGCCTTTTGACTGACAGTCAAAATGCCACACTTGAGGATTTAGAAGGCCACATGTGGCCTTAAAGCTGCAGATTCCCCACTCCTGCTCTAAATGAAAACCCACAGTTGTTAACTCAAATTACATCAGTTCTATTCCATTAGTACATAAGTGCACCATTAATTTGTCAGAGTTTTTTGTCTTGCCAGTGAGGTGATGAGTGTTATTTTTTTTCTCTTGGGGACTTTATCAGCCGCAAGCACAGGTCAGATTGAGGCAGTTAGGTTAGAGTATGAGTCTTGGAGTCAGGAAGACCTGCTATTGAAGCCCAGCTTAGATATTTGCAAGCTGGGTAACCCTGAGCAAGTCATGTAACCTCTCTCAACTTCAACTTCCTCATCTGTAAAATGGGGATGATAGAAATAGCACCTGCCGCATAGAACTGTTGTGGGGATCAGAAGGAAAATATGCCTTACACATGGAAAGCACTTTGCAAACCTTAAAGTGCTATATGAATTCTTATTGGATATTCAGACATGTCCAGCTCTTCATGATCCCATTTAGGGTTTTCTTGGCAAAGACACTGGAGTGTTTTGTCATTTCCTTCTTCTAGCTCATTTTACAGATGAGGAAGCAAGAAGGGACTTGACCAGGGTCACACAACTGCTAAGTGTCTGAGACGAGATTTGAACTTACAATGATGAGTCTTCCTGACTCAGTACTCTATCCGCTGTTAAACAAGAGGAAGAGAATTGCTTTTAGGAAAGTACAAAGATCCTCTTCTAACCCCAAGCTTCCCATGAAAGCAAAGACCCATCTTTTCATTCCTAACATTTTACTGGTCTTGCTTTTTCAGGTGTTTAGTTGTTCATTTTCCAACTGTGGCCAGTTGTCTGTGACCCCATTTGGAGTTGTCTTGTTAAAGACACTGGAGCCGTTTGCCATTTCCAGTTAATTTTACAGATGAGAAAACTGGGGCCAACAGGGTTAAGACTCGCCCAGGGTCACACAGCTAGTAAGTGCCTGAGGCTAAATTTGAACTCACAAAGATGATCTTCCTGATTCCATTTACTGCCCTACCTAACTGAGGCTCTGTACTCAGACTACAAATACAAAAATGAAGAAAATGCACAGGTCTGATTAATTATGCAGTTAACAGTTATGGCTTAATGAATGGGAGAAGAAACATGAAATCTGATGAGGTTCAGACTCTGGGAGCCCCCTAGAATTCCCCTTGAATCTTCCCACTTAATCTGGTCTTTCTTACTCAAATCTAATCTTCCCATTTGTTCCCGCAGTCTCAGGAAGCCCAGGGGCTTTTCGTTATCATTTCAGGTCTCCTGCACTCCCCACCCTTGATCCCATGCCCCAGGCTGCCAACCACTCCCATCAAGATCTACATCCATTCCCGAACTGCCCCTATCTTGCCCCACCTGCTTTCACCCAAACCCTCCATTGTCTGGTATCCCCTGATAGCCTCCAGCTGTTTCCAGCCTTTAACCCTCCTTGGATGCCCTCCTTGGACTTCTCCTCAAGACCTTCCTAAACCCCTCCTCCCATCGCCCTGGACTACCAGACCACTGCCCCCCTTTCTCCCCCGCCCCGCACCCCCCTCCCCCGACCCCTCCTATACTCTTTTCTGTATTTAAGTTCCATCTTGCCTCATTGAAGGCACTCAGATCCAATCCATCTCAGACGCTGTCTAGCTGGGATTCTATCTGGCCCACTTGGGAATACAAGCGTTACAAATGCTTAGGCTCCTTAAGAGGCAACCCAGTTTGGCGAATCTCTAATAAACTTTGTTTTCTTTGGCTTTAAGAAGGCTTGAGTCGAATTCACTAGAGCATGACTCGGACTGCTGGTATTTTGGGGTCCTGATCACCCTGAGCACCCATACACCTCTTCAAATTCACAACTTTGCTGTCTTAAAGCTAAATAGACCTTCCTGTCCATAAACAGAAGTAGTTACTGAAACATACTAATTTCATGTTTGAGGCATCCCTCTTAAAACTTCCTGTTCTTCCAAATGTCTCCCTCATTAGTGTGAAATTCCACCATTGGAGATGTATCCCTTTGTTTTGAGACATTTAGGATTATATAGAGAAAGCTTGAAGAGACCTTAGAAGCCCTCTAGTTTTATGTACAGAGAATCTGAGGCCCAGAGGCCCTATCTTGCCCTATCTTGCCCCACTTGCTTTCCACCCAAACCCTCCATTGTCTGGTATCTCCTGATAGCCTCCAGCTGTTTCCAGCCTTTGACCCTCCTTGGATGCCCTCCTTGGACTTCTCCTCAAGACCTTCCTAAACCCCTCCTCCCATCGCCCTGGACTACCAGGGTTACAAGGTTGCTGGGGCTGAGGTTTGAACACTGCTTCTCAGATGCCAAATTCAGCCTCTTTTTTTTTTTTTTTTTTTTTACCACACCAGACCACCTTCTTCCTACCCTACCAGTCTGTGTACCCCTTATTCTCTTCCACATACTGCACTGTCCAGTGACACTTGCCTCTTTGCTATTCCTTACTCAACACATTCCATATCCTGACTCCATGCATTTTTACTGTCTATGCCCTTTTGGAATTAAGTCTCTCTTTGTCTCCACCTCCTGGTTTCTCTAACTTCTTTCAAGTTTCAGCTAAAATCTTATCTTCTGTAAAAAAGGTTTTTCCAATCTGGTATAATACTAATGTCTTCCCTTGGAGATTATCTCCAATTTATCATGTTTACATCTTTTTGTGTGCAGTTGTTTGCCTGTGATCTCCATTAGATATGGAGCTTCTTGAGGACAGGGAATATTTCTTGCCTTTCTTGGTATCCCCAGTATTAGCACAGTATCTACCAAATAGTAGAGGCTTAGTAAGTTATTGTTGATGTCAAAAATCCCCTGTCAAAATGGAAATACCTCTAGGAGAGATAAACATTAAACAACATGTTAACTGTGAATTAGGATAGTGAAAGGCTTTGAGTTTATGCCTATGATATTTGGATTCTGTCAAAGGTCCACACTTGAGGACTTAGAGGGCCACTTGTGGCTTCAAGGCCACAGATTCCCTACCCCTGGATGGCCTGAATGGAGCAAAATAACCATTTAATCCAATACTTAGGCCAATATTTCAGGTTAAAAAAAGTGAGGTCTAGAGGAGTTACATGTCTTATCCAAGGTCACACAGGTAGTAACTATCATGGGCAAGATCTGAACCGAGCCACTCTGATTTCTTGGCCACCTATGTCTCTGCTGTACTCTGTTGCCTCCCAGGAATGCAGGGTAAGAGTTGCAGAGGCAAATTTAGACATCTTATTTGACCTTTGTAACAACTCTGCTGAGGTAGATGCTGCCAATATTATATTATTAACATCATCGTTGTCATCATGCTCATCATCATGTTGTAGATAAGGAAACTAAAGCTCATACCTGCTCAAGATCATGTAACTAAGTGTTGGAGGCACTTGAGCCATAATCTCACAGACTATCTATTCACTATACCTCAATGCTTCTTCAGTCTGGCAACAAAGAAAATTATAACTATACCTTAAAGGTCATCTAATCCAGGAGGTCTTAACTTTTTGTGTAACGCCGATCTGTTTGACAGTATGGAACCCGTCTTGTAAAAATGATTTTCAAAGCATTAAATAAAATACACATGATTACAGTAACTAATTATATTGAAATTGAGTTATTGAAATATTGAAGGTGAAAAACAAGTTCATGGACCCCAGGTTAAGAACCTTAACCAATTAGCCCATTTCTTTCAGACAAGAAAACTGAAGCCCATGGAGGAGTAGTGACTTACTTAAGATCATAGAAGCATTAAGTAACAGAGCTGTGATTTGAACCCAGGTCCTCTGTCTCAGAATCCTGAATTCTTTCTTTTACTCCAGTGGATCTGTGATTCTCATCAATAGGAATGCTCCCTTCAACAGATCCTGTTGCAGTTTATTCATGCCTGCCCATCCTATGTCATTCTTATCTGTGTATTCCCATAAGTTCACCACAGGGTGTCTACTCAATATGCTTATGGCCTTCGTAGCTTCCTCCTAACATTGCAAGGGTACCAATAGAGCACTCCTGGCTGTCCCCTTCACCTTTACCATATGACCAACCCATCTTCTCTTTTTATCATATAATTCCTTGATACCTTCTACTTTCTTTCTTCTCTGGAGTTCCTTATTGGTTCTATATGGCAGATGACACACATTTACTATGAACTTTCCCATTGTCCTATGTATGTTATTCATTTTTAATTCTTCAGAGCAATTATATTCTATGTCTTATAGCCATATAGCAACACCGGTAGAATGTTAATATTAAAAAGATGCACATTTGCTTTCTTGGAAAGCTTGGGGCAAGTAAAGAAGCATTGTACTTTCCCAAAGACAATCCAGTCCACTCTCTTCCTTCTGTTCCATCCTAAGCAAAATGCATTTGTACTGTCTATCTCAGATAAATATTTTTAACTTT
Organism: Potorous gilbertii; assembly: GCA_028658325.1. Classification (NCBI taxonomy): domain Eukaryota; kingdom Metazoa; phylum Chordata; class Mammalia; order Diprotodontia; family Potoroidae; genus Potorous; species Potorous gilbertii. The sequence goes on from CM053771.1 coordinate 195,178,085, forward strand.
TATGAATTTGATTGTGAGGTTTTTATGCCCTAATACATAGTCAATTTTGGGTAGGTGCCATATACCCCTGAGAAAAAGGCATATTCCTTTCTATCCTCATTCAATTTCCTCCAAACTTCTATTATACCTAACTTTTATAAAATTCTATTGACCTCTTTAACTTCTTTCTTGTTTATTTTGTGGTTAGATTTATCTAGTCCAAATAAATTTATTTTAAAAAGAAAGAGAAAAGGCATAGAACATTAGAATTAGAATTAAAAGGGCCTCCAAGAAATCATCTAAATCTCCCACCCTACCTCCTGCTCCCTAAGGAATGAGAGTTAAGGTTTACTTCTCAAATTTAAGAGTTATAAACAGAGTTCATTATATTATATTGGCTATCATAATTAAGATCTGTACCTTGAGGTCATTGGCCTAAATGAGATCCTCTCATCATTATAAATCAGAAATTTTTCTCTAAAGAAAAAATTAGAAATGTCTACAGAAGACATTTGAAAAAAAATACTGAATATGAATTTTCTGTAAACTTATTACATTCTACTTCATGTCATTGTATTTAAATGAGTTTTGAATCTATATGGAGGAAAAGAAATATTGAAACTAAATAGTTATTATTTTTATTCCATGCTGATACTAATTTTATACTGAGTGTGAAAATTTGTGAAAGATTATAATTACTATTATAATTTTCTGTATTCTCATTGCTTTTCTTCAATAGAATGTAAGCTCCTCAAGATCAAGGATTATTTATTTATTTATTTATTGGTCTTTGTATACCCTTAATACAGTGTCTAGCACACAATACGTGATTAATAAATGCTTTTTTAATGAACTAATGAATTAAAAACTCACATAATACCCAGTCTGCTTTTTTTCTCCCTTTAGATATTTCTTTGGCTAGAAATTAATATATCATACTTGCTGGAATGACAGATTACAGACTGGAATAAGAGAAAACAGTAATTTATAAGATGAAGTAATTACTGGAGAATCCAGGTACTATTTACCTACTTTTTTTTCCTTTGTTCTCAAGCCAAAGAAATTATTGAGTCTAGATTCCTGGAGCCTTTTATTAGCCGTAATCTTAGGCTGTCTATCAAAAATAACACTGCTGTGGATTAATTAAGGAAACAAACTCCCGTAAAGTACATCCTTTTTCTCCCCCTCTAGATAACCTGTGAGTCAGGTTGAATTTTCCAAAATGTGTTTGAGCAGTCAAACTGGCTGCTGAAAATCATCTTTTTTTCACTTAGGATGCTACCAGATTTGTGTGTGTGTGTGTGTGTGTGTGTGTGTGTGTGTGTGTGTGCGCGCGCGCTAGGTAATATCCACAAGGTGGCGAGCAATACCATAGCTGCCATTGGAACAAGTCTGGAAGTCTGGAGAAGGGGCAAACTTCCTGACAAATCAAGGGATAGTTTTCATTTCTATACCACATTGATTATGATTCTTTTCAGATTCTTGGATTTAAGAGATCAGTAGGGTCATTTCAAATGTCTCCCTAAGGTCTCTTCCAGTTTCTATGTGATTTGAACTCAGCATCTCATCTTGGCAAACATTACAAAGCATCTTTTGCCCTCCCACGTTCTCCATCTAACTGACACATGAAATTTGTCTTATACTTTATAACTGAAATTTAAATGGAAGTTTCATATTACTTAAATGATGTAAAATTTTGTGAGGCTTACGTTCCAGCATGAAGAATCTTCGGCCTGCCTTTGATACGCAGTAGCTATATGACCATAGTCAAGTTCTCTAATTTCTTAGCATGCATATTCAATGCCATTTCAATGAAATTATCAAAAGATTATTTTACTGAATTAGAAAAATAATAACAAAATTCCAAGCAGTCTTTCTAAGGTTATACATGAAAGGTGAACTGTCTATCCGTATTGGTGGAAGAAATTTTCTATACCTAAAGTTATTTTAGTTGTTATAGCTTCCAAGACATCTGCAACGATTTTGATGTGTGGGGTAAAAACACCTTTTTTGTAAAAGAGCTTATAATGTAGCATCTAGCAAAGTAAATGCTTTTTCTTCATTAACATGTAAGCACAATGAGATCTTTTTTTAATGTTTTTCAGTATTAAATATAGGGACATATAATTCTCTTTTCAAGAAAAGAGTTGATGGATCAGTGAGATATAAAGTCAAGCTGACTCGAAAAATGCATATATAAACATATATGTATATCTCTATTATATAACATATTTATTCTGGACCTATACTTTCACAGATATCAGCAATTATCAGTGTGAAAAGTCCCTCCTTTCACTGTAAATCAGTAAATTAAAATTTTTGTTGGCTTTTTTTAGATTTTCCCAAATGAGTAAAGTACAAGGAGTTTTTTCTTTAATAGTGTTTTATTTTTTCCCAATTAACATGAATGTTTTCAACATTCATTTTTGTAAATTTTGAGTTCCAAATTTTTCTCCGTCTCTTATTTCCCTTCCCTCTCCCCAAGAGAGCAAGCAATCTGATATAGGTTACACATGTACAATCATGTTAAACATACTTCCACATGTTGTGGAAACAACGTGTTTCATGTTGTGAAAGAAGAATCAGAGCAGAAGGGAAAAACCACAAGAAAGAAAATATAAAAAATAAGTGAAAATAGTATGCTTTGATCTATATTCAGACTCTGTTGTTCCTTCTCTGGATGTTGATAGCACTTTTCACATGTCTTGGAATCATCTTGGATCCTTATATTGCTAAGAAAAGCTAAGTCTGTCATAGCTTATCATCGTGCAATGTTGCTGAGCAGCTTATAGTTTTAGAGAGTTACCAACTGAACTGAGAGGTGTTAAGTGACTTGCTGGTGGACACAATGTTGGACACAATGATAATATGTGTCGAAGAAATTATACATGAGTTGCTGATCTGCATAAGTGGAAGGAGCTTTCTGTTGCAAGACCTCCCTGCATTGGTTTGGACCAAATGAAAAATGATTTCTAACTTTTCTAATGTGCAGCATTCCAATTTTATTTTTGTCAGTTTAATGACTTCTGATGTGCCAAATTCATTGAACACATCTATCAGTGCAGATACTATCCTCATTGATGCTCCTACCCTGCCCCTCCTCCCCCTGTCTTACATATTTTAGTGGATAGTTTCATGAGATTCATAAACTGAGAGCCCACTTTTAATAATGAACTTGCCCAAACTTAGCTAGGCTGGTTGAAGAATGACAGAAACATTGCTGGGCACTGGGTCCATCTTAGAAGTCTTTCCTACTATAATAAGTCCTGCTGGAACTTTCTGAATCTGCTGGTATCCCCTTCAAAAAGTCAGAATCAACTCCACATCACAATGAAGGATCAGAATAAGATTCCAGTAGAGAAAATGTAAAGAAGACTAAAATATCAAAAATTTGTCATTAGGATGTCACAAGATGTTAATTTTGGGCAGTATCTTATACATTATCTAGTCTTATGCTCTCATTTTGTGAATGAAGAATTTGAAATCCAAGGAGCTTGTGATTTGCCCTGGTTCCTGTATTTCCTACACAGGTGGAAAGAGAAATCGATTGTCATGCCATGGAGCACAATAAACCTCTTGTTTCCTATCACCCCATGGGCCATCCCTAGGCAAAGCTGAGCCATTGGTTATTATGACTGTGCATGGCTTGAAGCTGTGTGGCATCAAGCAGATAGAAGGCTTTCTGGCAGGGCACAGTCCTGGCATGAGAATATGTATTGAGAAAAACTGGAGAAAGTCAAACCATCTAAATGAGAGCGATTTATCTCTGTGTCCATTTGCTTCATTGATGTTCTACTTTTGACCTGTTCCAATCCAGTTTGCCATCACTTCTGAATGAACTGAATTTTATATTTTAGGAACCATCTTGCTTTCTCCTAGAAACCATTGCCCAGCTCCTTGATAATTTCTTAAGCAGAATCTACAGCCAACTCCAGGGGTCTGCTCATTTGTCCACTGCATTTCTTTATGAATAACCTGAGGAACCTAATTACACAGTCTGGTCTACACTACCTCTGTGTTTTAACAATAGGCAACAGATTGCCTGTTCCCAAGCTTTCTGTCTATCTGAAGGATGCAGGCTGAGGATAAAGCTGACGCAATCGAAAGACTCTCCTCTTTTTGTGTAGACATGATATAGGCAATGGCTAGGTGGTGCAGTGCATAGAGTGCTCAGTAATTCCTGAGTTTAAATCCAGCCTCAGACACTTACTAGCTGTGATTTAACCTCTGTTTGCCTTATCAATAAAACAGGAATAACAAAAGCACCTATTTCCCAGCTAAGTGGTACAGCAGAGCAAGCGCTGGGCTGGGAATTAGGGAGACTCATCTTCCTGTGTGACCCTGGGCAAGTCACTTAACCCTGTTTGCCTCTGTTTCCTCATCAGTCAAATGAGCTACGGAAGGAAATGGCAAAGCACTCCAGGATCTTTGCCAAGAAAACCCCAAATAGGTTCATGAAGAGTTGGACATGACTGAAACAACTGAACAACAACACCCTACCTCCCAGGGGTGTTGTGAGAATAAGGTGGATAAAGTACTTAGCACAGTGCCTGGCACATTGTAAGTGCAACATAAATGTTAGCTATTATTATTTACCTTTACATTTCCCTTCCTGTCCTTTCCTCTTTCAGGACATGGTACTCAGGAATCCAGTGTTGTTTCCTGGCTTATGGTTGTCTGACACCTGACTTTGTCCTGCCCTCCTGAGTCCTTCTATAACCCCTGTAAAGTTCTATACAACTTTTATAATCCCATTTCCACATTGAAACTTACCATTTATAGAAAAAACACTTAAATGGAAATACGTCTCATCATTTCCAGAATTCCTTCCAGGGCAGTTTGCCATCTGACCCTCCTTCTCTATGCTGGGTGTCAAATCAACAAGGTCTACCTAGTGCACCAGAGGCCTTCCTAGTTTTCTTCTGATATTTCAGTGGGGCCCTATGGATATTCATCCATCATCCTTCACTCTAAAAACGTAACTAGTCTGTCTTCTATTTCTATCACACAATTCCTTTCTTCCACTTTTTTAGCTTTGTTCTTCTCTGGAGCTCCTCATTGATTATACTTATATCTCTTTATTGTCCTATATATCATGCATAGGTTCTGGAGCTAATCTCCCAACGTACACTTAGACTAATAGGTTGGCTCTCTGGGATACAGCCAAATATTGCTCCTTTCATGGTTCTAGGGATAACCCAGAAGGGTTGGGAAGTCATTTTTTCTAGTGCCAGCATTCACAAACCCTCATCTGATATATTCCCTCCAATATATATGGTCAGTTAATATCCACCCTACATAATTAACCAATTGGCTTTCTGAATACATATGTTGGAGTTTTTCTTCTTTACAGGGGAGCAGGACAAAGCAGGAACACAACAACCAGCCAATCAGAGGGACTTCTAAAGCCCAAGGTTGCTTGACATACCAGTGATCCTTTGCAAGTGAACTCTGGCCACATTTGGAGGTGCCTGTAGCTACCAGAAACCACAGAACCAGCTTTTACCAGCTTAAGGGAAACCTTGAGCAACAGCTGCTGACTCTAGACCTCGTTCAGGAATATTTACAGAGAAGATATAGAAAGAATTAAAGTATAATTTACCAAATCAGGAGCACACTCTTCTCTACCATGTTCAACCCTTGGGAGGATGGACTCAGACTTAAAGTGGTAGTTGTAAAACATTCCTTACCACTACTAAATTCACTTAGGGGTGTTGTATTGCTGACACACAAGTCACCAGCTTGCTTTTGGATGGGATCTTTTAGCAGCTTGACTTAATGCACCACTGGACTGGGTCAGGCAGTTTACTTGAGGTTTACAAGGTCAACTCTTGTGTAGGCTTATCTGCTGCTAGCCATAGACTCTGCTATGGATTGTAGCTTTTGGATCTGTAGTGGATTTTCCAACCTTTCAAAACTAATAAGATTATAACATGGCCCTTCTGTTTCTGATACTCATTTACTAAGATCAGAAAAGAAAAAATACACAGAGACAAAAGAAACAGTGATATCATGATCACGTGTTGGCCAGATGGGAAGATATGGTCCCTGCCACCACTACTAACTTTTCCTCATCCGGAGGACTTTGCTCTTCACTGAAAAGTCAACAGAAAAGAGAGTTCATTAGTTCCAACTTTTTTTGTATGCTCGTGCAGCTAATTAAAAGGTTTTTTGTCATGCAGATAGTAAACCAACAGCACATAGTCAGATAATACCTGCACTTTCTCTGATATGGAAGGGGAAAATGTCACTCTGTAACAACACATGCTTTGAGCCTTCACTCCCAAACTTCTCTCATGTCAGGCTCATCCCCCAGAGGATAGCTGTGACTTTTCCCCTCTGAGTTCTAGAGAGCTCTGAGAACTCAGGGACTCCTCTTTTAATGCTATAGCTCACAAGGCCCTACTAGTGTATATTCCCATGATTATCCATTGACATCAGTTAGTTTTTACAAATAAGTCATTACTAAAGTGATGTGAATATGATGAGGGCTGGAAGGAGGGGTGAGACCCCCATTTTTCTCTCCGGTCCCCCCCACCAATGAATTCACAAACTTAAGCATTGTTGAGGTCAAGGTGGCAAAGATATGAGTTCTTAGGGAGCCTGCAACCTTAGAGGAGTACAGGTAAAGTTTATATGGGATATTCTATAATAAAACATTTGCCAAAAATGCTAATTGGGTGATTCAGGGAGGGATTAGGGAATAGTTAAAGAGTGGTTAGTTCTTAAAGGAATATACCCTTTTGGTCTCTACTGAGCAGGTATTTTACCCAGAGTTAATTGGGAATTAGCCCAAGGGGAAGCTACATGGAAGTGTGGTTTTAGGCCTGAAACATCACTAAGTCAACTTATGTCTGACTAAGGAATAACAGGCTGCTTGCATCAATGTCTTATTAGACAAGATAAATGATTTGTGTTTGTCCTTCGTTGCCGAAGAAGACCATGCCATCAAAGAAATAATGGCATGACTTGCACTTGACTTTGAGTGAGGGAAGGCTGTTCAGGTCACTGGCCTCACTTCTCCTCCAGAGACATCAGAATCCAGTGACCAGATATTCATCAGGATGATAAATGTAGGGAAGTATGTCTAAGTTGAGGATACATATGATTGGTCAGTGAGTAGTAAATGTCATTATGAACTAGTACACAGTCAGCTCAGACAGTACACAACTGGTTCAGACTAATAAGTTCTATAGGTGTAGCTGGCTACTGTAGCAGGAAGGGAGATAACAGTTGTTACTGGGACAGGCTGTGTCCTTGAACTGAGGAGAAACTGCCTGAGACAGTGTTTTGAGGCTAGGGAGAAATGTGATTTTTAGAGAGAAATGTGATTTTAGAATTGGGGTCCAAGCACATGCACCCAAGTACCCCACCAGTAAGAACAGTTGGTATAAATATCCTCCCAAACTAGGTACACACTCTTCCATAAGCATATACAGAGTCCAGAAGAAAATGCACTCCAAGAAAAATCTGAAATTCAAAATCTTGTAAAACTTTAATGCTGAAAATTTTCCTGATATATAACTGGGGGAAAAATACTGTTAAAACAATGCACTCAAGCCTAGATCATATGCTCCAAAGGAGATAACTCAATTCTGAGAAGTCATTCTGCCAGTTCTTTGTTCTTCTTCATGGGGTCTTCAAGAAGTTTACCCCCTAAATGCAGTGTAGCTTTCTGCTGGACTCCTTGGAGAATCTCAAAACTGCCTTTCCTTAGAATCCTTAGCTTCTGATGCAGACTTTGCTATCAGCCACTGCTGTCCTGGGAATGTTGCTAGAACATTAGTAAGAAGTCCAAATGCTCCAATCCTTTGAAGCAAATATGTTCCTCCTCTGGTTGGGAGTGGAAGATGTATAGACAGAGGCTCTACTCATCCCTTCCTAAAATGATTCCTTCTCAGGAGCCTAGCTTGTTTTCCTCTATGCAACCAGACACAGAAATGCTAGGTCTCTGAACTGGCTTGCTGGTTGGTTGTTATCCTTTGTTCTCGAAGAGGACCAAAATGACATCCCATGATGAAGTGAAATTTCAGTGTGTCCAACTGTGGCTGATCAGACCAATATAAGCTTGTAATGCTCTACCACAGGTTGAGCACAGATAGTCTATGTGAATATTTGGGGTGGATATTTCAAATTTGCACATCATACATTTATTTTGTGGTGTCTCAATTCCACTTTACTCATAGAGCACAGTGTCCTTTCTGATGTGGGCACACCATGCTGAGTTGTCCCGTGCCAGTGTCTCCCATGTCACACAATCAATTCCAAAGTTCTTGAGAGAGACCTTGTGAGTGACATTGTATTGCTTCTTCTGACCACCATGTGATCACCTGCCCCATGTGAGAAAGAAAATATAGGTGCTCCATCAGTCACCACCACACCATTCATATGTGGAACCATCAATTACAACAAATGGAGAAGTTTTGAATGCTGTGGATAAGTTCACTTACCTTGGTACTGTACTTTTCAGGGATGTACACATTGACAATGAGGTTGATGCACGCATTGCCAGAGCTAGCTCAGTGTTTGGGAGGCTCTGAAGAAAAGTTTGGGAGAGAAGAGGTATTAGACTGACTACCAAATTGAAGGTCTACAGAGCTGTTGTATTGACCTCATTTTTGTATGTGCGTGAAACATGGACACTTTACCAGGATCATGTCAGGAAATTGAATCACTTCCATTTGAACTGTCTTAGGAAGATTCTGAGGATCATCTGGCAGGATAAGGTGCCAGACACTAAAGTCCTTGCTCGATCTGAACTGTCAAATATTCAAACTCTGCTTCAGAGAGAGCAACTCCAATGAGTTGGCCATGTTGTCTGAAGAAAAAAAAAAAAGACTGGCTTGCTACTTTATGGAAGAACTACACACTGTGACAAGTTGTACATTAGTTTTATACATTTAATTAATTGATTCAACAGAGATGTCTGGGACATGTTCACCACCCAGTTTGCATTTCTGATTGATTGATTTAATAGAAATGTCAGTGTTCCCAAGTAATTAAGGTATCAGCATCTTGTTAGCTATTTTAAGTGGAGGTCAGGTGGGATAATTGACGATGCATTTCTGAATATAAGTTTACCAGTCTTTATATAGCTTGGTAGCAGATAGACGGTATTTATTGTTCACATGGTTAACATTTGAATCTTACTGGCCAGTCTCCCATTACATGTACAGTATTCATTTTTTAACTCTTTGTATATTCATTTCTTGTTTCCTTGTAGCAATACCAGTGGTAGCTAGGTGGTACAGTTTACCAACTACTGAGCCTAGAGTCAGAAAGACTCATCTTCATTAGCATAAATCTGGCTTCAGACACCTCCTAGCTATGTGACCCTGGACAAATCCTTTAAACCTGTTTGCCTCAGTTTCCTCATCTGAAAAATGAGCTTCAGAAGGAAATAGCAATCCACTACAGTATCTTTGCAAAAACAAAAAACAAAACCAAATGGGGTCACAGAGAGTTGGACAAGACCGAAAAATGACTCAACAATTAAGAAACAATATCAGTGGTTAGAAATGAAAAAAAAATGGACCTTTACTTTTATGGGAACCTTGGGATAGTAGAGGACTTTTGTACTTTCCTAATAGCAATCCAGCCTATTCTATTTTTCTTTTCTAACTCTGGACTAACTCATCTCTATTGTCTGTCTAAGAGATACCTCTTGGTGGTCAAGAGCTATAGGCTGTCCATCCAAATACATGTTGAAATCAAGCTAATATACGTTATTCATCCAGTCTTTCCTATGTGTAGTAACAGACCAAACCATTTTGAATGATGACACATTTCTTCCAAGAAACTTTGCAATGTCTGGAAGTTTGAAACAATGAGCACGTCATCTATAAACAGAAGCATTTCCTCACTATCCATAGGGAATCCCATTGTGCCCTGTATTCTGCACTGAATCTGCTCTAGTACTGTAGTAAATTCTTTCAGTGAGCACATATCTCCCTATTTTATGTCTCAGATAATGTTTATTATTAGAGGCTCTGGACAAGGGCTATTTCTGTGGTTATAGCAAGCAAAGAGTCTTGGTATAAAATGGCTAATATATGGATAGGTAACAATATCTTTCTTTATAAGAGCTTATAATAATACCAGGTTTTGTTTTTATCAAATCAAATCTTTTCTTCATAACCAACATAAATAAACGCAACAGGATCTTATGTTCTCTACAACTCAGTTATTTACATCTGTACCATATGTTTTTTGTTCAGTTGTGTCTTCATGACCCCGTTTGGGATTTTCTTGGCAAAGATACTAAAATGGTTTGCCATTTCCTTCTCCAGTTTATTTTATAGATGAGGAAATTGAGGCAAATAGGAGTAAGTGGCTTGCCCAAGGTCACATAGCTAGTAAGGTCAAATTTGAACTCAAGAAGATGAGTCTTCCTAACTCCAGACCTGGCACTCTATGCACTATGGCACTACTTACCTGCCCTGTGTACCATATATACTCTATGATTTTTTTCAGGTCAAGAGAATGCGATGGATCTATGAAGTACATGTATGTATATATGTGATCTGGACTTGTGCTTTCATGGATGTAGAGAAATTCCAGTGTGAAAACTTCTCCTACCTATGTGGCAGCTTACAGATTTAGAGAGCTATCTGGGACGCTGAGAGGTTAAGCAACTTTCCTATGGACACAATACTAATGGGTATCATAGACAGAGTTCATGAACCTAGGGTCTTCCTAACTCCAAGGCTAGCCCTCTGTCCACCATACCATAGTGCATCTGGGAAAACCGAATAGTGATAAGACTAAAAATAAATTTATATTAATAATAATACCTAACACATATAGTGCTTACTGTATGCCAGACACTATGCTAAGCACTTTATAAATACTGTCTCATTTAACCCTCACAACAACCCTGGGAGGTAGGTATTAGTATTATTAATTATCTCCATTTTATAGACGATGAAAATGAGGCAGACAGAAGTGACTTATCCAGGGCACATAACTAGTAAGTGTTGGAGTCTAAATTTGAACTCAGGACTTCCTGTCTCCAGCCCTGGTGCTATATCTACTGTGCCACTTCATGTGGTTAACTATTTTTAAACCATTAAAAATCTAAGAGAAATTAAAATAGTGTGCTTTCTCTAAATTTGAAAATTATATAATTTCTTAACTTTTGATGCAATAAAAGAAGTTGTTGAGGATAAAAATGACAAATTTGAATTTATAAAAATATGAAAATATACAAAAGAAAGTAAAAAAACTAAGATAAAAAAACAAAATGGAAGAAATAATTGCAATATATATTTGGGAAAATCTCAACCTTTAAGATTTATAGGAAACAGAGACATCTATAAAAGTAATCTAGTCTCCACTGAATGAATACTCAAAAGATACAAACAGGAAATTGACAGAAGAAGAAACAAAATTTGTTAATGAACAGCTGGGGAAATGTTTGACCATTAATTATAAAGATCTGCAAATTAAAACAAATATTAAGTAACACCTATGCCAATTAATTTATTTCAAAATGTACTTTAAAATAAATTTTTGGGGGATTCTAGTGAAATAAGCACATGCATATATTGCTGCTGCATATTGGGGTAGTCTTTCTAGACATCTATCCAGCAATAGAAAATGAGCCATAATGTTGGCCATATAATTTTCCCATTATAGGGAGCACACCTTGATTTTTTGGTGAATTGGTGATGTCAATAGTATGGATATATCCTTTCATTCTTCCTATTTAATTTTTTCCCAGAAATTCTCCATTGAGGATCCAACCAACATACCTTCCTCTCAGTCTTCTAACATTTCAGGGAACCAGTGTTCCACATGAACTATATACATCGTTTTAATTTTGTTTCGTTTTTGTCACTACAGTACTACCCACTTTCTTTACCTTTCCTTCTAGATAAGTTTTTCATCCTGGGTCTCTATGACATTTATCTATACTAGTTTTTCTGCTAACTGACCATTTCTTGTCAGACTCTTCTTCTGGATCACCAGCCAGCCCCCACCCACTAACTATGGATGATCCCCAAGACTCTGATCTAGCCCCTCTTCTTCTCTATCTTTATACTATCTCTCAGTGATTTCATCAGTTGCCAGAAGTTAAATGGTGATATTTATTCAGATGATACTTCAATCTATATATACAATTATCACTATGTTAGTAAACGTTTAACAGCTGGTTCTCTGAAAAAAACATGTACCCAGCACAGTATAGTGGGTGGAAGGTTGGTCTTGGGATCTAAATTCAAGCCCTGCCTCTGTCACCTACTAGCTGTGTAACCATGGATAAGTACTTATTTTCCTACCCCTCAAAATCACTTTATGGTCATTTTCTATTTATTTATCTATACAGGTTTATGCTGGTAAATGTTTAGTAATGGACTGCATCACATACTTGTATTTTAATCTGCATCATTAACATTTTCTCCAGCACTTTGTTAAGTCTATACATTAAGCAAAGCAATAAATCAACTCCTGAATTGCAGTATTTGCCAATTTCCAAAGTTCAAATACTCACAATGAAAATTTAACAATTGGTTTTTATTTTAATTTTTTTTAAAAAATTTTTATTTTATTTATTTATAAATGTTCTACAATCACTTCCTTAAAATTAAGATTTTA
>CM053771.1:195191160-195213660 GCA_028658325.1 Potorous gilbertii
TATAAATCAGGATCGCCGCTCTCTGCAATGGAAATCTCCTTCACTGTGTTGCTGCGCGGCTTCCACTGTTCCAGAATTTGTCAGGAGTTCTTTTTACAGGGAATCTATGGGCTGTGGGTTCGGACCTAGCATAGGTGAGTCTTTCTATTCCGCCATCTTGGCTCCGCCCCCATTGCCGCTCTCAAGACGATGATAGTGTACCTGAATGGGTTTTGCCAATATACCATCTATCTGGGTTTTGATAAAGGCCATAGTTTTTCGAAATAACCAGGGGCCAAAAGACAAAAGGAGTAGGAAACCTAGTATGGGGCCTAGTAAAAGGAGCAGAAGAAGAGGAAGAAGAAGAGACAACAGGGAAAAGGGAGGGATCATCATTATAATGTGCAGACTCATCTTCAAGTTTGGCAGTGCTAGCAGGGTCAAGGGACTCATCCCCCAGAGGGAGGTCAGTAAGACAGGGATAAAGCTTCCTATGTGGCACTGAGGTATCAGCAAGCATGGCACACTTAGAGAGAGCAGGAGAGCTAGAGTCCTTCTCTAAAGGCATAGTAACAGAATCATCATCTTTCTTAGAGTTAGAATCCTTCTCTAAAGGCATAGTAACAGAATCATCATCTTTCTTGTCACAACATCTTGACCCTTCACAGTCACTTGGATCCCTGGAGGGCTCCGAGGGGTCCCTGCACCGTCCATGATTACCCTTTAAAATGGATGATCCCCCCTTAATAACTCTAGAAACATCTTTATCATGGCGGTACACACACAGCAAGTCGTTAACACAATTCCAATAATTAAAAGCAGTAATCGGGATTTTTGGGGGGCCAAAGGTCCTATAATAGTCATTAAGACAGTCTCCAACTCTTTTCCATCGTTTTTCATCAATCGTCCCCTCTTGGGGGAACCAAGGACAGACATCCTTTAAAAAAATAAAAAACTGAATTAAATCTTCTTTCTTAACCTTTACTCCCCGCGCCCGTAATGAGTCTTTGAGACCCTCAACAAACTTTTCATGAACACTAATGTCTTGTCCCATTGTACAGACGCCTCACTAACCTCAGGTCTCAATTCCTCGGGGCAGGTACTCCCGCAGCGACCACTGTCAAGCACTCCTTCAGCTGCAGCAATATCACAGAGGTACAATCTAACAAGAACTGACCCACTCCTGAAAAGTCCTTCGGGCCCCACGTTTGGGAGCCAATTGTCCCAGTCCACAGGACAAGAACGGGGACCTGGAGGATGAAAAGAGGGGGCAGGGGACAGGAGACTCGGAGAATGGAGACAAGACAGGCTTTCTGATCAAGTCTCGTTTATTGAAGGGCAGAGCAGCAGTAATTATAGTCGTACTAGAGGAAGGAGGGGGTTTCCAGAGGGCAGAAGCAAGGAGGGGCAGTAAAGATTAAGATAACCGAGGAATGTTCCAGATCCGGGGTGGCATGTTGCAAGGCCGGATGTTTGCTGCGATGGGGTAGTCCAGATAGCTTTTGGCTTCCCATAGGGTTTTAGTTGGTCAAGATCTTTCTAAAGACTATTTTTGCTATCAGAGGTGTTAGCTATCCCTCCCAGGCTTTGTCATCCAAAAATAGGATGAGAATATTACTTTATCCAGGTTATTAATAAGCTACTTGAAACCAGGTCTTTGGAGTTCAAATTCAGTATTCTTTCTACTACTTTTAAACATCCTTGATGTCATGCACTAGACATTCTCCAGCTTATCAAATACTTTCCTAAAATATAGTGCCCAGAAAAGAAGATGACATTCCAGAGAAAGGTGGATAAAGATCTTAGGATAATAGATTTATGACATAAAGGGAGCATCTAGTTCAACCTTCTTTCTTGGTATATGAAGAAACTGAAGCCCAGAGGTAGTAACTTGTTCAAAGCCACAAAGGTAGTAAAAATAAAACCAGGAATCAAATACATATTCTTAATACATGGTAAGACAACTTTTAACATTCATTAAAAAAAAGTTGAGTTCCAAGTTTTCTCTCTCTCTCCCTCACTTCCCCCTTACCTGAGACAGTAAATAATTTGATGTAAGATGTACATGTTCACACAAAACATTACTATATTAGTCATGTCATGAAAGAATATACAGACCCACAGGGGAAAAAACATGAAAAAAAACCAGAAAATGAAAAAGAATATACTTCAATTTGCATTCATAGTCCATCGGCTCTTTCCCTGGAGGTGGATAGTACTTTTCATACTAGTCCTTTGGAACTGTCATGGAACATTGTATTGCTCAGAATAACCAAGTCATTCACTGTTGGTCATTGTACAGGGTTGCTCATACTGTGTGTGATGTTCTTCTGGTTCCGCTCACATCACTTTGCATCAGTTCATATCAGTGTTTCCAGGTTTTTCTGAAATCATCCTGCACGTCATTTCTTATAGCACAATAGTATTCCATCACAATCGTATACTGCAACTTATTCAGCCTATAATAGATGTTGTTTCACTGTGAAAAAACAAACCAACCAAATATTAAGACCTCAAAGAAATATGAGAAGGCATATAAAATGATATAGAATAAAGTAGTCAGAACCAGAGGACAATATACCAAGAAGAGGTAAATATCCTGATTTGGCTTGGGGTTGGGGAGTCATATTAGTTAATCTCACAAAAATTTGTTAAGAAGGGAAATTGGATTATTCATTTTTAACCCCAGGATTAAGCCTGATATTTGTGATTCCCTCATTGGCAGAAAGAATGATTACTCTATGTTTTCTGCCCACAAGAGGTGTGGAGTTGGCAAGAACTTGGACATGACAGATCCTCTTGTCTTTTGGCTTCTAGCATTGAGAGGCTACACAAATAGATCTAGGCTCTCCTCAGGGAGTGGTTCTTGGAAGGAGAGACTCTAGGAAGAAGCTGACATGCAGAGGAGCTATTTCCTCAATCATGCCCCTATTCCCTGACTTACCATACTAGAGATTTTAGGAATTTCTTATTGAATGAGGTCAAGGACTCTCTCTCCAGTAGACTGAGATAACTTGCTTCCAGTGGGACATCTCTTTCTGTGTATTGTCTAGTACATTCTCATCTGCATAACTTCTCTGATTTCTGTTTGCCATTGAATTAGCTAAATGGATTCATTTGCCATTCACTATGTATGATGGTTTTTGTGAAGTTGGCATATGGAGGAAAAGGAGTGAAGTCTTCAGATATAGCTTGAGGCATCCTGTTAAGTGGTAGCAATCAGGAGAGTTGCTTCTAAAATTTTTTTTCTCCAGACCAACAATATTTAGGGAGGTAGATAATTCCAGCCATGTGTCCCCATATGAGGATAGCAGAGCAGTTAGATTCATAGTCCTAATCTCTCGCTCCCTGCCTAGCAAAAATCAAAATATCCCTTGGAAAAGGATTGGGGGAGGAGACTCTAGAGATATTTATTTATGTCTTCCTCTCAACTACATTTAGACAAACCCATGCAGGTATGTATACATAACTTATATGGGCTACACACACCTTACACGTTAACATGACAACATGTAAATTTATATGTAAATTTAATTTTTCCTGGCATGAATAGTGGAGAGAATTGGATATATAATCAAATCTGGTTTTGAAGTTTATCTGTGGATTTAGTTACGTTATGAGTCAAATTATGTTTTCTTTACATAAGGCGTATTTCCCACAGTTTTCACAGAAAATCATGTATCATAACTGTGTGTTTATCCTCCAGTGTAGGAGTTATAAATAATATTCTCTTATAGTGGGAAATGAGCCTGAAGGGGAAGAAAAGTTAAAGTATTCAAAGAAAATTTGAATTTGACTTACCTGCAGTTATTAGAAATGAGATTATAGTCAACTCTGATTTTATTAAGACTCCCAAACTTTGACCTATATTGTTCTGTGCTGTATAAATCTCCCTGAAATTCTGTTCTTATTCTCCAAGAGACTTCAATGTCTGTTTTTCAATTGTTTTATTTTATGTAACTCTTGTCTGATCCCCCAATTGTGACACATTTTTTTTCCTCCTCTGGATCATTCTGTCTAGTGGTCAATAAGATGGAAACTCAGAAGTGAAGGGTTTATATCTTAGAAATTGACTAGCATGTAACCAGTTAGCAAGTATTCCACCTCCATGAGAGGTGTAATAGAAAGCTGACCTCAGCTGCGGGAAGACCCTGGCTGCAGGACCCTGGACAAGGCACTCTCCATGCTTCAATCAGCATTCCAAGACAGTAAGCCAAAGAGGAAGTGCCAACAATACCTGGGACAGATATCACAAGAAGAAACTCTTCCAATAGTATTTTGTGAACAGATATTGCCCAAACAACTAGGAAGACTTTAGGATTCTGGGGCAGCTAGGTGGCACAGAGCATAGGGTGACAGGCCCAGGAAGGCTCATCTTCCTGGGTTCAAATGTGGTCTCAGACTCTTATTAGCTGTGTGACCCTGGGCAAGTCACTTAACCGGTTTGTCTCAGTTTCCTCATCTGTAAAATGAGGTGGAGAAAGGAATGGCCAATCACTCCAGTATCTCTGTCATGAAGTTAGATACAACTGAACAACAAAAATGAGTGGTTCTGCAAGAGTCATTACCAGAATCAACTGATCAACAAAAAGTGTTTTAAAAAACTTTTTTCATGAACAAAATTATATTTTTCTCTCCAACCTCCTCATCCATCAAGAAAGAAAAAAGAAATTCCTTGTAAGAAATATACATTGCCAAACAAAACAAATTTCTGCTTTGACTGTCCAAAAAAAAGTCTCATTCTTGAACTTGAGTCTTTAACCTCTATTAGGAGCTGGGTAACACACTTCATCATCAGTTCTCTGGAATTCTGATTGGCCATTGTGTTGGTTCAAGTTTATAAGTCTTTTAAGTGCAACAAGATCCTGTAGAAAACCCCTAAGGTGCACCCCAACTGCTTTTTCACTAACCATTTCTACTACCGTCATCCAAAGTTTTGGACAATCTCTCATTAGATTTCTGTCTAAAGAAATTTATCTAAAGACAAAGGCAGCCTTGGTCACCTAATCAGTAAAGAGGGATCAGCAAAATCATCCTTAGCTATTTAGAATGCAAGAAACTCTTATAGAAATAACAAAGAACACACTGATGGGCAAAATGCAAGTATTTGTGGACTATTCTCTTGCCTGGCTGCCCCAAAAGGCTAGTGATTTTTCATGTCTGCAACGTGCTTTACCCCTAATCTGATAAAAACCCTTTTACTCAGAGATCCTGGACCCTAGGGAATAATAGGTCTTTCTAGCTGATTCTCCAAGAGCTCCCTCCGAATTCAAGTTTGTATTTCATGTAACTGCTTACAACCCTATCTACATGAAATGGAGTTCTTTGAATTCTTCTTATAGCCAGAATCTTTTAAATAACTTAATTATCTCCCTCCATCTTACGACTGACAATCCTTTCAACCATCTCATTTTCCCTCTGTGATTCCCATATTCATTTTCCCCAACTCTGCCTTTTCCTGCTCTCCTCACCCCTGCTTCTGCATTGTCCTGTCCCATTCTTCCTGCCACCCTTAATATTTATGAAATTATGCACCTTTATGTGGAATATATGTCTGATCTTTTCTATAGCTATAAAGATGTAATTAGAGAGGACACTATTCATCTTGGAGCTTACATCCAAAAAGGAAAGACAAACACAGACATAGGTGCAGTTTTTATAGTTTTATTGATCCGCATTCACATACGCCCAAATCCATTTTTTTCTTTCACCCCACCATGATAGAGTCATTGCCACAATTATTGCCTCCCTGTACATCTATGTCACTGTGAAGAAATGAGGCAGGCACTTTTTTTCCCCTTTTGGAATCAACTCTGGACTCCTAGTCTCTGAAGCCAGCTTTTCTCTTCTTTTCAAGTCAATATTTCTTTTTGGACCACTTCCTTCTAATTCCAAGGAATTTCCCACTTTTGGGGTCATTTGAGGGAAACAGCAATAACACAATTCTTAAAGGTGAAAACAAGTCTGTTTTGTGCTGATGGAAGCAAGCTAGGGCTAGATGTTTTTCTTGGGAAGGCTTTCACTTCCCATGTGTACTTTGGAGACCATAAGAGGAAGGTTTTCCTGACATATTTTCCTTCCACAAATACTTCAGTGTAAATATTTGCAAGATTGGAAGTGATTTTTTCCCTTTATCCTTTTTAAATATAAAAGTTGACTTGCTGACAGAAAAGAAAAAGACATAAAAAATAGACCCTTCCAAGATGTTATCTCTTCCCTGATTCTTTAGCCAAAACCATCCAGAAACCCTTTTTAGTACCTTTCATATTAATCACATTCTGTTTTAAATTCCATTGTTCTGTCTCATGTCCTATCTTCCCGCCTAGATGAAATTCCACAAAAGGAGAGACCATGCCTTATTTGGCTTTGTATTTCCCTCAATGCCTAGGAAAACATCCTACACATAGGTGGCACGCAATACATGTTTATTGAATATACACACCCAAGTTTGGGGCCAGCAGGTTATAGGCCTGAACGTCCATCCACTGTGTTCTCCTGTGGACTCAAACCAGATGGGATATGAAAGCATCAGTATCACACATTTCATAAAAACAGGGTAGTGAGGCAAATCAAGGACAATGAATTAATTAAAGGGCCACATTCTTGGCACCTATACCACATGGTTACTCCTGTTAAAAGTTTCCCTGAAGAATTAATCCTCTCCCTGCCCTAAGAGAAGCAATCAACATAAACTCATTGCATTTGTGTTACAGGTCAGTACTGGCAACAGTCTTTCTGTTGAGGCATTCCCTGTTTAATCTCACCACAGAAGAAATAAATCTTGGGAACACTGACTTCTTGACATGATCCCCAGACAACCTCCTCTAGCCATGGCACCCAGCAAAATAAACCCTTCTCAAAATGGCAGCTACAAAGCGGTATGTAGAATGTACACACTACTCTTCTACTCACAAACCCTCCACCATAGCTTGTACTTCTGTTTCTCCTCAGATCTCTCCCTCCCTCTCTCTCTCTCTCTTCCAACATCTCACATTTTGAGAGCCTTTTTCCCCTCAGTATTTCTCCTCCTTGGAAACTGCTTATGTTTCAAACCTGTGTACAATTTATAGGGAAACATCTTCCTTAAAAACATGGTTTTCACACACAGATTTGGAGGCCAATAACAGGAGGTTTAACCATAAAAGATGTGTCCATACCAAGTGGAAATTAGTCCTCTGAATGAGTCAGAAAGGAAATAAAGCAATCTAATGAGGAATGAAAAGTCAGTTCACTGAGTCAAGTACAAAGACTCAAAGAAGAACCAAGTATGTTATGGGAAAAGCAGAAAGATCATGGAGCTAGAGAAAGTGAATATGTCAGAAGGAGGTGAAAGATGAAAAGCCTAGACAGAAGCAACTACCACTAAAAAGGAGGTGAGAATTCTGGGAGCAAGGGTGCAAAGGCCAATTGAGCATGAGGTCAAGAGCTTTGTTGCTGAAATCTCCCTGGACTACAGAATACAAAATGATAATCCTGTATCTCCTTCCTCTGGTCATCTAGCCTTGGTTTAAAGGCTTCCAGTTAGGGGCAGCTGGATGGTACAGTGGATGGAGCATCAGTGCAGGAGTCAGGAGGACCTGAGTTCAAATCTCACCTCAGACACTTGACACTCACTAACTGTGTGACCTTGGGCAAGTCACTTAACCCCAATTGCCTCATCCTGGGTCATCTCCAGTCATCCTGAGGAATATCTGGTCACTGGATTCAGGTGGCTCTGGAGGAGAAGTGAGGCTGGTGACCTGCATGGCCCTCCCTCACGCAAAACAAAGTCAAGTGCAAGTCATGTCATGATTTCTCTGATGGCGTGGTCTTCTTTGGCAGCAAAGGACAAACACATGCACAAAGGCCTCCAGCGAAGGTGACCACATTAGCTCCATTGCACTTTTGGATAGCTAGAATTGTTAGGAAATTATATCTTCTCTCAAGCCAAAATATGTTTCTTTGCAACTTTTACACATCATTTCCTCTTCTGCCTCTTCTGTCCTGTGGTCCAAATGGAAGAAGTCTATTCCCTCTTTCACATGGAAGCTCAGTGGATTGAGTGCTTGGCCTGGAGTCAAGAAGACCTTATTTCAAATGTAGCCTGAGACACTTAATAGTTGTGTGCCCCTGATCAAGCTGCTTAACCACGGTCTACTTCAGTTTCTTCAATTATAAAATGGGCATTGTTATTAATAGCACCCACCTCCCAAGGTTTGTGAAGATCAAAAGAAAAAATATTTGTAAATTGCTCAGCCCAACATCTGGCTCACAGCTGATGCTTAATAGATATTTTCTCATTTCCCCCTTTCACAAGACAATCCTTCAAATGCTTGAAGATAGCTTTAAGTGCTCTTGGGCCTTCTCTTGTCCAAGTGAAATATCCCAAGGTGTTCAATATGGTACATATTCAAGACCCTTCACCACATTTGTTGTGCCCTTTTATGGACAATCCAGTTTATCAACGTCCTTCCTATAGGATGGTACCCAGAACTGAACTTAACATTCTGATTGTGATCTCAACAAAGCAATGTGCACACAATGAGACTATCACTTCCTTATTCCTGGAAACTATGTTGCTCTTAATGCAACCTAAGATTAAATTAGTGTTTTATAAACTACCATATGTTAAGCAATAAGGCATTGTGCTTGGTGGTGGAAAAACAAAGACAAAAATGAAACAATCTCCATCCTCAAGGAGCACTGTTGACCCACTGAGTTCATAATCCACTAGATTCTCCTCCTCTTCAGTCTTTTTCAGACAAACTGCTTTCAAACTCTTATTCCCCGGTATTGTACAATATTTGAAGATCATAGCATCATAACGTTGGAAGTTGACTTAAGGTTATCTAGCCTAAGGCTACACAAAGGATTTCAGGAGGCCTGCAAAAAATGTAGGAGATGTTTCATGGACCATCTGAAATCCTTTGGCATGTCCACTGCCGATGGGCCACAGTTTGTGCAGGTTTGATCTATTCCAACGACTTCATTTGACAAATGAAAAACTTACATCCAGAAAGGGTAAGCAACATGCCCAAAGTCACAAAGCTAATTTTAGGCAACACCAGGAGTAGAACTGGGACCTTCCAAATAGAAAAAAAGATGATTGTATATGAAACTGTAGATCTTCTATGTACAACTTGCCATCCCTTTTAAATATATATAATAAAGTTATCAGTAAAGTTTCTTTTTTTCTTCCCTGCCCTAAAGATGGCTACCATTAGACACAAATAGGGATATATACATAACCATTCTATACAGTTATTTCTCTGGATGCAGTTTCTTCCCTCATATGTCCTTGTGGAAATGCTTGTTTTGTTTCTTAAGCTCAGAATAAAATAAATAAAAATAAAAAGCAAATTGTAATTCAGTAAGTTTTTCACCATATCTATCCTGTCTTCTACCCCCAAAATGACATGAAGGTTATACTCAAAAACTCAAATAGATCTACAGTTTCTCCAGTGATACAGATTACAACCCATGCGTGCTTGTCTATCTTGTGCCACCCCCTCTCTGTCTTCCTATAAATCACTACATCAAATGTTCTGGAGGTCTTCTTCACTTTCTCCTGATTTCACAGAGGCTAACAGAGTACTCTGGTTATTCATTAATTTGTCCTTGCCTACCTCAATAAGCCCATCTTCTTTTCCTACCACATAATTTCTAATGCTATCTTTTACTCCTGCCCTTCTATTGAGTTCCTCATTGGTTATATGTTACAGCCTTCCCAGACTCACCATAGGGCTCTCCCTTACCCTCTGTGTGATATTCATTTTTATGTTTTTCAAAGACCACTGAATTTCATGGTACCAATACCAATAGAACATTAGTACCAAAAAGATGGGTCTTTGTTTTCATGGGAAGGTTGGAGTCCTTAAAGGAGTTTTTCAATTTCTAGTAGGAAATCCAATCCATTCTCCTCTCACTTCTGAATTCAGTTCCAAATTGAAGAGGAATTCCCTATGGTTAATGAGATTTTCCAAATGCTCTTGTTCACAGATACCACTTCAGTTCCAGCTCTAGAATATTACAGAGCATCATGGGAGAAATCTATAATTACTCAAAACTTTTTAGCCTGATCATCCTCAGAAGGTGAACAAGAAATACCAAATGGATGAAAAAAGTATACTACCCAGATTACAATACACGTTTGGATAGACAATTTATAAAGCTTGCAAATGGAAAAAGCACCTTCCAAAAAAAAATGCTAAACTAAACAAACCCCCGAACTATATAGCTACAATGATTAAGTGTGGCCCAGAGAAGATATGGGAAAATGAACCTTCTCTTCTTTGCAAAGATTGGGAACCATGAACATAGAAACTTCATATGCTCACAAATTCATTCAATGTGTTGGTTGGTTTTGTTGGACTGTGCCCCTTTCCCACCTTCCCCACTTTATTATAAGGGATATTATAAGGGAGATATGAATTTGGAAATAAAGATGATGCAATAATAAAAGTTATCAGTAAAAATATCTTTGGAGAACTCCTAAGTTGATAAGATTACATTTGAGCTTTTGAGTGACACCATCAATAAAAATAAGCAACATAGGGTAACACCATTTACATTTTTCTTGCTCTTTCTTTCAAATCATCTTACAGTAATCAGGCACAGAGTAGAAACAGCTAGCATTACTCCTTCCTGAAATCTGAGGGAAAAAAAAACCAGGAAAACTGGGCAATGTAACAGGCAGGTAGTAGAGTTCATTCCAGCTGAGTCTTCTCCCGCTTGTAGACTTTAGCTGATTAAATAAAGTAAGAATACTACAGGTTGAGTTGGGAGCCTGCGTTCTCATCGAACCAGTCCCCAGGGTGTTAGGTGCACGATCACAGTCACCTCATGAGAGGAAAATTGAAAGTCTTTCTCCAGCTGCTTCCCATCATCATTTATTAAATAAGCACCCTGGAGCTTAAGACGTTGTTTAGCTTGACAGCAGGAAGAAATGGAGAGAAGAGAGAAATGAGGACAAGAGTCCTACAAGCCACTGAGCAGTTTCCCCAGACAAAGAAGTTGATGTTTCAAAAGTGCATAGTCATAATGGCAGCAACCATCACAAAGCAGTATTTATATTTATTTCTCAGCTGCCTTCTAAGAAAGCATTGGCACAATATGGGACAACGGCAAATCCCACAGTATTGTTCAAATTAAGCAGAGGGAGAAATAGAGACACAAAATGATAAAAAGATCTAATTCAAGGTCAAGTTCAAACTTTTGTTCAACTTCCTTTCAGAGAACAACATCTCAGAGATTACTTAGACCAATCCCTTCATTTTACAGGGAAGGAAACTGAGTCCCACAGCAGGAAAAGTCCCTTTGAGCTATACATCAATTGTTATTATATATTATATATCACATATTATTCAGCTCTATATCTGTATTATTAAGTGATTTGCCTAATCCATGTAGTAATAAACGGCAAAGTTAGGGTCTAAATGCAGGTTTTCTAACTCTAGAGTTAGTGTTCTTTCCACTGTACTATATTACCTCTCAAAGTATAGTGTTGAATAGTATATTGGAAGATGTTACATCATCAACACAAATAATGAAGACAATGTGATTAGTGGTGCCTTATACTTGCAAGCTGTGGTGTGCTAGTAAATGTTTAATAACCAGCTTTCTAGGGGAAAAATGTATTCATGACATACTTTTATGCTTAATCTGCATTATTAACATTTTCTCCATCATTTTCTTAAGTCTAAATAATCAATAAAACAAATCAAGCCCTGATTTGTAGTGTTTGCTGATTTCTAAGATATAAATGCTCATACTGAAAATTTCATCAGGAGTTCTCATGAATGGGTTCAAAGCTGTCTCCAGTCTATTCCTGCTTGTATGGTACCAAACAATTTTCTTTTTAAAAAAATAATATATATTTTCCCCAACTGCATGTAAAAACAATATTTAACATCTGTTTAAAAAATTTTTGGATTTAAAATTCTCTCCCTCCCTCTCCTTATATTTCCCTGAGATGGCAAGCAATCTGGTACAGGTTATACACGTGCAATAATGTAAAACATAATTCCTTATTACTCTTTTTGTGAAAGAAAATGAAAGAAAGAGAGACAGAAGGGAAAGAAGGAAAGGAGGAAAGAAAGAAGAAAGGAAGGAATAAGGAAAAGGAAGGAAGGAATAAAGAGTGTGCTTCAGTCTGCATTCAGATTCAACATTTATTTCTCTGGAGGTGGATAGCATTTGTCATCATGAGTCCTTCAGGATTGTCTAGGATCATTGCATTACTGAGATAGCTAGTTCATTTACAGTTGCTCATCACGCAATATTGCGGCTACCATATACAATGTTCGGATTCTTCTCACTTCGCTCTGCATCAATACATGTAAGTCTTTCCAGGTTTTTCTGAAATCATCCTGATCCTCATCTCTTATACATTTCATTACAATCATATGCCATACTTTGTTCAGCTGTTCTCCAGTTGATAGGCATCCCCTCAATTTCCGATGCTTTGCCATCAGAAAAGAACTGCTATAAACATTTTGGTACATACAGGTCTCTTTGGGATACAGACCCACATATTTTTCAAAGGGCTTTTGCATATAATATGTCATGTGATCTTCACAACAACCATGAAAAAGAGATAAGGCTGAGATTGTTATCCCCACTTGCCGGAGAAGGAAGCTGAGAGGTTAAATGCTTTGCCTACAGTTACATGTAGAAAAACTGAGACTCAAAACTTAGGTTTTCTGACTGTAAATTCTGCTTTTCCACGTGACCTTTCTGCCTCTTGTCATCAATAGTACCATCAGTGACAGAGGAGGAAATTGAGTCACTCAGCTTAACTGACTTCCAAGCACAAAAAAATTAGCTAGACTCCAGGTCTTGTGAATGGAAAAACAAATCTAGCTACCAGTCATTCCTGGTGAGCCGGGACTTTTGACCCGATAAATGATGAGTTGTACTCTGATGCTCTTCGGTAACTGGCCGCAAAATCCCATACCTCCACATGTTGGCACCTGAGGCACTGGTAATGAGTAACTGGGAACCCCAGGTTATACTCAACAAATAAATCAAAAACATTTATTAAATGCCTACAATATGCTAGGCACTGTGCTAAATACTAAAGAACACAGATCCCTGCCCTCAGGTAGTTTGCTTTCTATTGGGGAAGAAAAAATATACTTGTTGAAGTAAATACTAAATAAATACAAGGTAATTTTAGGGGAGGCAGGGGAAGGCACTAGTAGCTAAGGAGGAGGAGGAAAAGCTTGTAGATGGCATATGGGTTAACCTTTGAAGAAAACTGGGATGGTAAGGAGCAAAGGAAATGAAGGAGTGTATTCCTAGCATGGAGAAATCTGCACAAAGGCAAAGAAAAGGCAGATGGAATATCATGTATGAGGAATAGCAAAGTTAGTTTGACTCAAAAAGGGCATGATGAAGGGAGTAATATTATAATAGTACTGGCAAGGTAGGATGAAGCCAGTTTGTGAAAGGCTTTAAATGTCAAGTAGAGGAATTTGTATTTGATTCCTGAAGGGAGCCATTGAAGTTTATTAGGCAGAGAAACACTATGGTCAAACCTGTGTTTTAGGAAAATTTTTTTGGTGATAGTGGAGGATAACTTGAGTCAGGAATGGTTTCTACCAAAGAAACAAATTAAAGGATTATTATTGCAATAGTTCAGGCAACAGGTAATGGGCATCAGAGCAGAGAGAAATGAATGGATGATAGAGATGCTGGGAAAGTAGAACTGATGAAGTTGAACAAATGATTGGACATATGAAATCAGTGAGAGCAGGAAATGAAGGATGATTCTGAGATTGTGATCCTGGTTGATTGGAACGATGATGGTACCCTCAAAAAGTATTATTTCAAAAAGAAATAGAGAAGTTTATAAGGTATGTGTGTTTGGGTGAAAATGATGAGTTCTGTTTCAGATATTTATATTTTAAAAAGTCTATAGGACATTAAGTTCTAAATGTCCAACAAGCTATTTTCAATACAGGACTGGAGCTCAGAAGAGACACTAGGGCTTGATATATAGATCTGAGAGATAATCAGTAGATATAGAGTACTGTAGATATAATTAAACCCATGGGAGCTGATATAATCACAGTGGAATGTAGAGAAAGCAGGACAGAGCATTGGCATGCACCCATAGTTAGAAGGCTATAAAAACAAGATTGTACACTTGAAAAAACTTAACATAACAAATCCAAACAGTACCCAGTTTCATTCATGGAACAAAGATGGGGGCCTTTGATCTGCCAGTGATGGAAGACAGTGTTTGTAGAAGAGGTAGTTCTACTATCACCATTTTCCCCTCACACTCTGATCAAGGGAGTTTGGGGGGCATCAGTGACTTACTTTCTACTCACCTTCTCAGTCACTGTAGAAGCTCAGGACTGGATCTGACCTGAAGTGGCATACATCTGGAGTACCTGTAAGTTCTACATGGATCTTTTTCTTATGCATAACTCTTGCAAGGTCTTTAATTCTTGCATTCAATCTTAGGATCATAGACTTTAAACCTGGAAGAGACATTAGAAATAATTTAGACCAACTCTCTCATTTTATAGATAAGTAAACTGAGGTCCAAAGACAGGATCACTACCAGGCCTTCTGTATAATCAAACTCCTTCTATGACCTTTGATGATGATTGGATCCTGAGGGGATTTGAATTCTTTCTTGTCTGCTTTCAGTGTTTGTCTTTGACTTAGAAGCTCTGGATTTTGACTGTCATACAATTGGGAGTTTTCATTTTAGTATTTCTTTCAGAAAGTAACCAGTAGATTCTTTCCATTTCAACTTTTCTCTCTGGTTCTAAGAGATATGGAGAGTTTCTTTTCAGATTTCTTGAAATATGATTCTGCTTTGATATGTATAACCTATATCAAATTGCTTACTATTTCAGGGAGAGGGCATGTGAGAGAAGGAGAGAGAAAATTTGGAACTCAGCTCATTTGAAAAAATAAATGTTTCAAATTGTCTTTACATGAAATTGGGGGAAAATAAAATGTCAAAAAAAAAAAAAAAAGAAATGTGATGTCTAGGCCCTTTTTTTTTTTTGGTAATGGGCATTCAGGTAGTTTGCTATATTTTCTCCTTGACATGGGAACTCTGAAATTTGGCTACAATATTCTTAGGAGTTTTCCTTTTGGGATCTCCTTCAAGAGGTGATTGGTGGATTCTTTCAATTTCTCTTTTACCCTCTGTTTCTAGAATTTCAGGGTAGTTTTCCTTAATAATTTCTTGAAAGATGATTTCTAGACTCTTTTTATAGTGATTTTCCATGTTTTTTTAAATTTTATATTATCTCTCCTATAGATTATATGGATCTAATAGATCTATTTTCCAAGTCAATTGTTTTTCCAATGAAATATTTCACATTATCTTCTATTTTTTTCATTCTTTTGGCTCTGTTTTATAATTTCTTGATTTCTCATAAAGTCATTTCATTAGCTTCCATTTGCTCCATTCTAATTTTTAGGAAATTATTTTCTTCTGTGAGCTTTTGGACCTACTTTCCCATTTGACCAATTCTGCTTTTTAAGGCATTCTTCTCTTCATTGACTTTTTAGACCTCTTTTGCCATTTGGGTTAGTCTATTTTTAAGGTGCTATTTTCTTCAACATTTTTTGGACCTCCTTTAGCAAGCTGTTGACTAATTTTTCATGATTTGCTTGCATCACTCTCATTTCTCTTCCCAATTTTTCCTCTACTTCTCTTGCTTGATTTTCAAAAACTTTTTCAGGTTCTTCCATGATCTGGAACCAATTCATATTTTTCTTGGAGCCTTTTGATGTAGGACCCTTGACTTTATTGTCTTTTTATGGTTATATGTTTTGATCTTCTTTGTCACAAAAGTAAGATTCTATAGTCTGAGGGTTTTTTATGCTGTTTACTCATCCTCCCAGTTAAATACTTGACTTTTTAACTCTTTCTCAAGGTAGGACTCTGCTTCTAGTGGAGGTGGGGGTGGGCACCCTGTCCCAGGTTCAGGGGTTTTGTATTAGGTGCTTGATCCCCCACTATTTTTGGGCCCAGAATTCTGGAAGTAGCTGCCACTGATGCTACTGCTACTACCTCCCCCACCCCAGGGCTAGGGCCAGACCCCAGTGAGACTTTGCTCCTCTTTCACCCAGGTCCCACAGAGTTTTACCACTGACCCTCTATGCTGCCTTTGATGTTTGTGGATTGAGAATCTGAAAACTGTCACAGCTACAAGTGATTCAGTCCCCTAAGGCCTGCTCCAGCCAGGCTATGCTGGTGCAGCCCAGGTGCCAGACTGTGGTCTGTTCCCAGCCCAGTGCAATATACCCTTTCTCTTGACCTTCCAGGTTGTCTGAGGCTGGAAATTTGTTTCACTTTGTCATTTTGTGGGTTCTGTAGCTCTAGAATATGTTTAGAGTCATTTTTTACAAGGATTTGAAGGGATTTGGGAGAGAGCTCAAGCAAATTCCTGCTATTGCTGCACCATCTTGGCTCTGCCCTCTCTAGTTGAATATTTCTTAAATTTTTTTCTCCTTGATTTTTTTTTTCCAAGTCATTTTTTTTTTACCATGAGATAACTTAGATCTTTTATTTTTTCAATGTTTTGGCTATGGTTTAATATTTCTTGTTGTCTCATGAAATTATTAGTTTCTATTTGGTCCATTCTAATTTTCAGAAAGTTTGTTGCTTGGGAAAGATTTTGTATCTCTTGTAAAAAGCTTTTAATTGCCTTTCCAATTCTTTCTTCCATAATTGTCATTTCTAATGGGGAGAAGACAACATGCAAAGAAACTGAAAAGCAGTGAAGTGGGGAGAAAAGAAGATACGATGATGATGGTTTAATACAAGCAATGTAAGTGGTGGGAAATGAAGAGTTTCCTATGCTTCTGAGCCTTCTTTAAATGAGGGCTTGGGGAGGAGTTTTTTGTTCTGCTTAAGGACAGTTCTAGTTGGATACCTGCAAGTTATCCATACTCCTAAAATGATCTGAACAGTGCCCCCATGGTCTGAGCTCTGCCAGTTCCTTACCTGGGCTTGGGTTTGAGCAACAGTACATACTGCTGGACTCAGTCACTACCTGCCAACAGGGCAGCTCTGTAGGTTCAGAGGGACAGAACTATGTGTTTCTCTTTAGTATGAGATTCCTGCTCTGGCATTCCTCTGTAGGCTTCAGAGTGATCTAGAAACTGGAACTGAGACCCAGTTTTGCCCATTGGGCCAGAGCTACTTTCTTGATGTTTACTTTTGAATTTGCTCTAATCTCACATAGAGTTTAGGGGCTACTACATCTCCTAATCCCAGAATACCACTTTTGAGTGTAGGTTACCACCTCAGACTGCCCTGGATGTGTGACACGGAACTAGGCTGTGCATGATAAAGCTTCCAGTACATATCGGTTCCTACATCCTTCAAGGTGTTCCACTAGGAGTCATGCATTTCCAGTCACACTGAGGCACAACCTCTTCCCACACTGGAGCGCTCTGCAGAGTATGTTCATGACTAGACCTATCCCCAACGTTCATAGAACTCTCTGGTTATCAACTTGCGCTGACTTGGGTTGGAAAACTGACCCCCTGTGAATTTTTCTTGGATTTTCCCATTGTGATTCATTTTGCACATTTTCTAGATCGATTTAGAAGAGGAGCTCACTGTATTTTTTCCAGCTGCTCCACTATTTTGGCTCCGCCTCTCTGTTTGTACTTTCTGTGCTACCTTATCTGTCCAGGTTTAACAATTAACAAGTGAGCTTCAGCTAACGGAGATGTGTGAGGCAGTGATCTCTAGCCACACCTTTTTGTTGTTGTTCAGTCAGTTTAGTCATGTCTGGCTCTTCATGACCTCATTTGGGGTTTTCTTGGCAAAGATACTAGAATAGCTTGCCATTTCCTTCTATAGCTCATTTTACATATGAGGAAACTGACACAAACAGGGTTATGTGTCTTAAGACCCTAGGGTCAAACAGCTAGTAAGCGTCTAAGACCAGCAATGAATTCAGATCTTTCTGACTCCAGGTCCAGGTTCTATCCACTGTACTGTCAAGCTGCCCTAGCCACACTTTCACTTGGTTTAAAAAAACAAACACAGGAATAGAACAGAGAAAATTGTCTGACTGTGACAATACTCTTAAAAACTGAGCTGACTGAATACTTGGAAGTCAAGATCCCAGACAGCTTATGCTCTGTAACATCTGATCATTCATTCTGGAATAAAATTGTACCCAAATATGTTCCTAAAGACAGGATGCCAACCCTCAATATTCTAGAATTTGAGTTAAGGATATGTGACACTTAGAAATGACATTTCCAAACCACTCCCTCCCACCCACTCAATTCACATCTTTACATTGACTTTCAGGTCTTTCCCATGTTCATTCAAATACATCATTATATCCAGGCATCACTTTACATAAACATATCAAGTTTTTTGTACAAGAAAAGTTTACGAGTTTAATAACTGCAGGGATCGGTGTCAGGAAGGAATTCGGTAATCCCTTCAATGTTTGCTCATTCCTTCCATCTAAATCCAAAAGGCTGATATTGTATAAACTGAGAACTTTCCAAAAACAGTGGCAACTAAATAAGCTTCTCACTTTTGTAAACATTCACACCAAATGAATCAAATAGATCATGTTAAAGCCTCTGGACAACAGCCATCAGAAGGATTTATTCTATGCAGACTTTAGTCATAAGCCAAATACCTTGTATCCTTCTTACTTCACATTAAATATACATTTCCCAGCCTTTCTGTGGTCTTTCGGAAAATGAGTAACTGAGATGCATCCCAATAAAGAACCACTTCCCCCCTTCTACAGTCCCCCAGTTTGTAGTGTCAGAGGGCTAAGGTTTAAATCCCTATTCTACTCCTTATTACCTGTGTGAATTTGGGCAAACTCTTCACCTTCTCTGGGTTCCCCATCTGCAAAATGGATGAGATGACCTTGAAGGTCCCTTCTTGGTTCTCAATCTGTGATTCTATGGAATCAAGATAGACTCACACAATGAAAATAGGCTCCCTGATCCTACCTTGGTCAAGGTTCAGTTATTTTTACATGGATGAACAAAGAATCAACTAGGAAACACAAGGTAAAATTGTGGTGTGTAGACTCTTAAGTGGCAGCAAAGGTTCAGAAAAGGAAGGAATAATCACTATAAGGATGACTCATGTTGAAGTTTTGCTAACACACTTTTAGAGTTTGTCAAGTGACTTATAAAAATCTCATCTGTTTCTCATAATAAGCCTCTGAGGTGGATTACTATATCATCCTCATTTTATAGAAGAGGAACCTAGACTCTCCCTTGAACAACACTAGTAACAATAATTCATTTCTCTAGCTTCAAGATTTGTAAAGTCCTTTTTTATTATGATTTTATCTCATTTTAATTATGACAGACGGCAAAATAATGATTCCTGACAATTCCAAAAGATTCATGTTGGAAAATGCCATCCACATGCGGAGAAAGATCGGCTGGATTCTGAATGCAGACTGAAACAGGCCATTTTCACTTGTTTTTGTTTTTTCTTTCTTGTGGTTTTTCCACAGGTTTTTTGTTCTGATTCTTTTTTTTCACAACATGACTAATATAGAAATATGTTTAACATGATTGTACCTGTATAGCCTATATCAGCCTTGCTGTATCAGATTGCTTGCTGTCTTGGGGAAGAGGGAAGGAGGAAGAAAAATTTGGAACTGAAAATTTGACAATAAATGAATATTATCTTCACATGTAATTGGGAAAAAATAAAATTATTAAGGACAAATATTATCTCATTTGATTGCCACCACAACCCTAGGAGGTTAAGTAATTTTGTTTTCTCCGTTTTATACATGATGAAAGATCTATACTGGAGAAGATGGACATTACTATTCTATCTTTATTTTACGCAAATAATTCATCTTTTCATTTTATTGGAACTCATAAAGTTACCATTAAATGTTATCTAACAGGTTAAGGTACTTCAAATTTTCTCTCCTTGGTAAATTCTGGAGATCGTTTACAGAATTATTCTATGAAAAAAAATGTTTTTAATGATCTTTTAATTTGACTTCAAAATTCACTCCTGCTCTAGTCATGCTACAACTGAACTTAGCTCTGAAATCTGAAGGAGCTTTAGGAGTTGTAGCATCATAGATTTAGAACTGAAAAGGACATTAGTGTTCAAATACTACAAACTAAAGCCCCAAATTCATCCAAGAACACCCCCTGGTAAGTAAATATCAGAGTTGGAATTCAAACTCAGTTCTTCTGTTTGCACATGTTTGTGCATTCAAACTACAAATCTAGCCAACTGATGAGTGACTCTATTATTTTATATATGAGTACAGTTGGTTAAGATCTCTGGTCCTCAAGCATTTAGGTGGTACCATAGCGCACAGAATCCTGGGTCTGGAGTCAGAAAGATCTAGGTTCAAATTCTGTGTCAGACACTTACTAACTGTGTGATCCTGGGGAAACCTGTTAACTTCTGTTTGCCCCAATTTCCTCAACTATAAAATGGAAATAGTAATAGCACCTATTTTGCAGGGACTTAACACTGCCTGGCACGTAAAAGAACCTTAATAAATCTTTGTTTCCTTTCTTTCTCAGTTTTGGCATCTATAAAGTGAGGGGAGTGGACCAGTTGAACTCTAAGGTAACTTCTAGCTCTGAATCTAAAATTCTATAATATATATACATATATATATATATTCTATAATATATATACACATATATACATATTCTATATATATGTAATTATATAATATATAATATATTATTTCATATTTTTCTCTCTAAAGAGGCAGCTAGACAGTGCAGTGGATAGAATACTGGGTCTGGAGCTGGGAAGACCTAAGTTCAAGTCTAGCCTCAAATGATAGGTCCCTGGGCAAGTAACTTAATATCTTTTTGTCTCAATTTTCCCAATTGTAAAATGGAAATAATAGTAGCACTTAACTCACAAAGCTGTTGTGAAGAGAAAATGAGATGATATTTGTGAAGCACTTTGCAAGAAAGTGGTATAAAAAGATGTTACTATCAAGGGGATGCCTGTCAACTGGGGAATGGCTGAATAAATTACAGTATATGAATGTAATGGAATATTATTGTGCCATAAGAAATGATGAACAAGAAGACTT
The DNA here is from genome assembly GCA_028658325.1 of Potorous gilbertii. Taxonomy (NCBI): domain Eukaryota; kingdom Metazoa; phylum Chordata; class Mammalia; order Diprotodontia; family Potoroidae; genus Potorous; species Potorous gilbertii. The sequence continues at coordinate 195,212,187 of CM053771.1, forward strand.
CAGAGAAGCCTGGAAGGACTTACATGATCTGATGCTGAGTGAAAGGAGCAGAACCAGGAGAACTTTGTGCACAGCAGCAATCACAGTGTGCGGGAGTTTTTTCTGGTAGACTTGGAACTTTGTAATGAAGCAAGAACTTAAAAAAAAAAATTCCCAATGGTCTTTTAAGGCAAAATGCCTGCCACACTCAGAGAAAGAAATGTGGAATTCATTTTCATTTGCAGAATGTAGGAGATTATCTTTGTGTGTGTGTGTATTATGTTTTGATTTGTTATATGATTTCTTCCATTGATTTTAGTTCATCTACATAGTATGACTATAGTGAAAACGTATTCAATAGCAAAGTATGTGTAGATCCTGTATAGAATTGTATGCCATCTTGGGGAGGGAGGGGGTGGTGAGGGGTAGGTAAGGGGGGAAAAAATCTAAGTTTTATGGTAATGATTGTAGAACATTAAAAATTAAAAAAAAAAAGATGTTACTATCATTATTCTAAAGTAATTTCTGAGGTAGCCTGAGAGAATTTTAAAGCTAAAAGAATGTCTAGGGCTTGTTTAGTTCAACTCCCTCATCTTACATATTTTTTAAAAAATCAGTGTCAGAAGCTCACAGACCTCGTCCAGAGTCTCTCAATGAGTAGATGGCAAAGCAGGGATTAAAAGTGGAGTTATCTCCCTCCAATGTTTTTTCCACTATGCATTAGCATCATGGTATGAGGATTCAAATGGCTGCCTTCATTTCAGTAACTTGGAGTAGAAACTAAGGAAGAGGGATATGACAATTTGGAGAAGAGGCAGTGGGAAGGGAAGAGAGGCAATGTGCCCTGGGATGAGTGAAAAACTGGAGAGACCGTTTCTAGATAATTAATAATCAACTTATTAATTAACCTAGATGATAATAAATCAATAGTCAGTGGTTTCTCTCAATAACCAAAGACAAAACCGTGGAGACACTGAATGCCTTAAATATTTTTTTGAAAAGAAACACTCCTGACAGAAGAAATGAACCCTGATTGGTGAACAATTAAGGAGTGGCCATTTAAATGAGTGGGTGGGTTAAAAGTCTTCAGCTCCTCCTGCTGAGAAGGTATGTAACTCAGCCATCTGCAGAGATCTGGACACAAGATCCATCTCTACTCAGACTGCTCTGGTTGATTTTCTCCTTCATGACCTTGGTTACTCTAAACTCTAATGGAAGGGTGCAAAGGCATGGACTTGATGCTTTAGGGCTGGAATTCACCTAAATTAAATTCTGTTTATGTTCTAGATAGAAGAAAGTTTCCCTAGTTGTGTGGGGTCCTGCCCAAGATTGCAGAACATGTTTCTGGAGAATTTGGGGCAATTTCATCTAGCAGCCATGTCCTTCAGAGATTGACTAACTGACGACTTACAGGGGCAGATCCCTGAATAAAGGGAAAAAGAGAAAAAGGCTTAATTGGTTATTAACACAATAGAAAAATAGTTCTCTCAGCTCC
>CM053771.1:195218660-195510649 GCA_028658325.1 Potorous gilbertii
GTTATTGAGGATAAATTGACTGTCGAGGCACATAACTAAATCTTTGTCTCCTATAAAAGGGCATTTTCCTTGCAAAGTAGTAGGAGAGCGAGAGATAATACTGCCAAGATAACAATGCCTCCTGAGATACTTCAGACGCTCCCTCTCAATCCTTGTGGATTTCTGCCCGAGTGCACTCAGGTCTTAGATGGAGTCATGGTAGCAATGATGCTCACATTTTAGGTTCCAGCTTCAATGTTTGCAGCAAGTCTCTTTAGCCTCAAATTCCTTATATTACTTATTCACCTGAGTTTCTAGATATCTGTACTGGTTTGAAGGTCAAAGTTTCTGGAAAAGTTTGAAATACAATCAGGACTGACTTAACAAAAAGCTTACAAAAGATACACTGAAAAATAATTTCCTTTTTCCAGGTCTTGTTTTAAATATTATGTGGAAACAGCTGGTGGCGCTAGAGAGCTAGAGAGATGAGCTGTCCGTCATCCACTGAGCCAGCCAAAGTTACTGATGTGTTGGTAAACCTTGTTCCTTGTTCCTTTGAAAGAGCTGCTTAGCCTTCTTTTAGTTCCTTCCTCTCCCCGCTCACCCCCAGGGGCTTTCTTTCAAAATTCAGGTGCTAAGAATGGCCTCCAACTGCTTGAAAGTGAATTACCCATATTTTACCTGCTTGCCCCCTGGGGCTTATCAGTTCAAATCTCAAGAGAATTCTAGCACTGAATATTAATTCTCTTTTCCCCTCTAATAAGCTATAAACTCAATTAAATATACAGCTTAACCCATACCTAACCCTCCTGTATGCTTGCACAAACAAATCCAAATTGCTTTTCTAAACTCCAGTAATTCAAATCAGTTCCCTTCTGTGAATATCTTCCCTCCAATTCCCAATCTCACCACTAGTATTCAGGTAAGAACTGGTACAGATACTGGTGGCTATCCGGATTTTAATACATTGTCACTTGCATCGTAAAAAGCACTTTAAAACAACCCTGTTTATAGAAAAAGAATTTTAAAAGTGGTGACAGTCTACAGCTTCCAGGATGAGGAGGGGAAGCTGCCTTTCCCTTCCTTAAGAAAAGAATCAAGTAGGGGAGGGAATGAATAATTAAGAGGGGAATATACCTCAGTTCCGTCCTTCCCCAAAGATTGAGGTGCGAATGGGAATAAAGCTCTAAAATAGTTTCACCAACAATATCATTCCCATATCTCAGTTGTTCTGGTTAAGTAACAACGATGGAGTACATTTGGGAAGAATTTTTTCCTAAATACTGTTGAGAAGACAGTGAAAGGAGATTATACTCACTTGGGAATATGTATAAGACTAGTTGTCTATTCTGTTTTAATCCCAATGAAGTATTTTGTCATTTTAATGCATGTTCTTTATTCTGTTTGGATGAAAATTGAAGATCCCAGTGGAATTGGATGGCATGATTTAAGATAGGTGAAGATAGACTAGCAGGAGTTAAGGTAGTTTTTTTCTTTGAAAAAAAGAAGGCAAATACCCGGTAGTCAAAAGATGACTGCAGCAAGGATGTGGATAGGATGATATAGATCAATGGAGTGAACCTCAAAGGAGGGGAGGTTTCATAATGATGATGGATTTTTCAGTGGCAGTAAATTATAATTATTTAAAATTACCTGTCAAGTGGACCCTCACCCATGTGAGCATCTCCAGGCACTCCCTTCCATAGCTCCATGAATTTCTTCACTTGATTGATTTTTAGGCATTGTTTAACACCCTGGTCGTAGTCATCATTGTACTGTTCAGCTTGTACTTCGTGGTGTTTTAACTGATAAATCCAATGTCTTTTTGGAAGGTTTCATTCTACTCAACCTCTCAAAAACTTTGGACACCTGTCTTCTCCTGGATACTCCCTATTCCCTTGACTTCTTTGTCACTTGGCTCTCCCCTTTTGACTTTTCCTTTTCAGTCTCTTTTGTTGATTAATCATCCATATTTTGCCCCCTAAGAATAGGTGTTCCAAGGCTCTGTGCTGGACCTGCTTCTTTTCTTTCCGTACACTTTATCCCTTGGTATTCTCATCAGTTCTCATGCAGATAATTTTCAAATCTGTCTATTCAGCCCTAATCCTTCCTGAACTTCCGTCTTCTACAGCCAGCTGAATGGTTGGGATTCCTCAGTGGTGACCCATTGGCATTTCAAACCCATTAGATGCAGGAGGGTGCACATTATCTTCTCCTCCAAATTTTCCTGTTTCTGGGAAGGCCCCACCAGAATTGTTGGGAAGTAATTTGGTGTGATGTATAAAAAGTTCGAGAGATGTAGTTTCTGGGTATTTAATCACTTTAATAATCATGTTAACAGATAATAAAAAGAGCCAGTGATACTCTTAAATATCAGAGACCCCCTCATGGAACCCACCGAATCCTTATATGCTCTTGAAAGAATGGGTATTCCTGAGGGTGGCCATCAACTCTGATTGGTTAATAATTAATGAGAGGAATGAATATTATGAGAGGTGGACCCATTCTAATGAGAAACTGGGGGATCACTCTCCATCCCAGGCCACCCCCTGCGTTGGGTAATTTAAACAAAGGATCTACCCTCACCCAAGCCTGAGTAGAACACAATGGGCCAGAATTTACCTTAGATTAAATTCTTTGTAAGATTCTCTAGTTGAATGGGATCTTCCAGGATGGAAAATCACGTATCCTGGGGAATTGGACAATCTCATCCATCAACAATGTCCTTCAGAGACTAGACAGGTTTCTGAAAAAAATCCTGGAACTAATTCAATAATTGATTATTAATACAAGAGAGAAAAAATCATTTCTCTCATTTGGTATAATGACAAAGGCATGAAATTTAGAAAAACAGAACCTGGGTTCAAATCCAAGAGATTCCTGTCTCCACTTGTATGATCATAGGGAAGTCATTTACTCACTTCGAGCCATAGTTTACTCACCTGTTAGATAAGGTGTTTGGACTTGATGATACTCCCATTCAAGCTCCAAATCTAGGAGCCTCTGAGTGCTTGGCTCTTCTCACTTTCTAATCCTGCACAGCTAATCTGTTCCCAAGTCTTTCTCATTCTGTTTCCACATCTCTTCCGTCTTTCTCTTTCTGACCACTACCACTACCTAAAGTTCAGGGCTTTATCACCTTTCCTAATCGGACTTCCTGCTTCCAGTCTCTCCTGTCTCCCGTCCATCCTACCACAAGGCAGTCTAAATTATCTTCCTAAAGTACAGATCTGACCAATTTACTTCCCTGCTAAACAAACGGCTATCTCGGTTCCCCATTGCCCCTAGGATAAGACAAACTACTTTCCAAATGCCTGGCATTTAAGGTCCTCCACAATATAGCAGCAACCTGCCTTTCCAGATAGAGCTCACTCACATTAGCGCCCTTCACATTACACTACATTCCTGCCAAACTGACCTCACTAGCTGTTTACCAAACCAAGGATCCCATCTCCCATGTTCCCTTCTTACTTCTGCCCCTTGGAATACATCCTTAGCTTCCTTCAAGGCTCAATAAAGTCATTCCTAATCTCCCTAATCACTAATTCATTGTCTTCAAATTATAGCATATTTTACTGAAGTTCATAGTATCCTAGATTTAGAGTTGAAAAGGTCTATTGTGGCCAAGGGGTGCTGGGAACCCCAAAATGCCAAGGTCCAGGGCATAGGTCTGCCTTGACAGAAATCGACCACTCAAGCCTTCTTTCAGTCCAAGTAGTAAGTTTGATGTCACACCAATAGAAGCCAGCCAGACTCCAATGAGTCAGTTGTATTTGTGATGCCAATAAAAGAAGGCTAGATTCTAAGAATCTGAGCATTTGATGAGGCTAAGATGGGTATTTTAATATAGAAAGACTGTGGGAAAATCTGGATGGGATCTAGGAGTGGCAAGTAGCCTGGGGTGGTTCAGAGGTAACAGAGAAAGGGGTCTTCCACCCAGGATGGAAACAGAGGTCCCTAGATGAGATCCCTAGATGGGATCAAGGAGTGTCAAGTAAGTTAATTAAGTAATCAAGGTGGGCTAGGGTGGGCCACATGCCCCAGGCAAACACCAGAGATCTGGGCTGATGAAATGTATGGGAAAGGTCAGAGTTCACCATTAGTGCCCCATTAGATTTTAGTTAAATCTGTGTGCATTTATTAATCTCCAATAGAATGTTAACTTCTTGAGGTCAGAGACTATTTTTATAATTTTCTTAGTACACCTAATGAGTAGTACAGTCACTTTCACAGAGTCTGCATTTAATGAATGTTTATTGAATTTCTTGGTTCTATGGATATTATTAATATATGGCCCTATAGTAATATCATACTTCAATATTTGCAAAGTGCTTTCCTCACACTGACTCTCTGAAGTAGATCAATCCTGTATCTATCCTGCTCCAAGTAGATTTTAGATTTCAATTCTGTTTCCACAATTTAATCCCTTTCCCAGCCCTACACTCCCTCTGCTCTCTTTACCAGAAATTCAGGGAAGAGAGTGCTGATAGAGACAATTTAATGAACTAAGTAATTTAATTTCAATTTATTGATATCAATTCTAGGAGAGAAAAAAAAAAGACATACTCATCCTTTTTTCCTTTCAATATCAGAACTGGCCCAAAACCAAATTGAGAAGTAACAAAATTGGTCTCCAATCTCTCCCAACCCCTCTGCCTTTTTTCCCTTTTGGGATCTACTTTTCTCTTTAAGGGTCTGTCCTTAAGTGCTTACCACAAGCAATCTCTCCCACAGGTTGCCCTTTCAGAGTCCAAGGTTTCAGTTAATTTTCTTCCTCCTCCTATGATGTTCTATTTACTTAACCATGTACATATGTATTGCTCAGACACCGGCTTTTGTTTGTTTTTGTTTTTCCTTTGGATCCCAAGGATCTGTCACAGTGCCTTGCAGATAACAAGCAGTTAATAACTATTTGTTGTTAAATAACTGAATAAATTAATTTGTGCTTTTGTGCTAATGGAAGAGGGACAAATCATTTAGTCCTGTTCTGACAGATGAGGAAACTGAGGCTCTGAGAAATTACTCGGAGAGTAACAGATTCCAACATAGGTCAGCTGACTCCAAACTTAAGGTTCTTTACATTAGAGGACACACCTCTCCTTTCTTGCTTCTTTGTCCTTGACCTCATGCTCTCCTTTCCCCTCCTTCTTCCTATGTTATTCTCACCTCCAGGAAATGAAATAGGTGCAACTTTGATGTAAAAGTATCCAAGGGGCTGGTCTTTGTTCAGAAGCCTAAATCTTGGAAGATTTTTTAAAAAAATAAACATTTTCAATGTTTATTCAAATGTATCAAATGTTTGACTCCTTTGTGTATATTTTTGTAACCAATTAGTGATGTCTAGACATGAAAAAATCTTGCCAAGAGTCTAAATTAAATGTGTATTAAGGGACAGTCATTTAAAGTCTTACTGATTGTTAAATGAGAATTTTCAGCCTCTGTACATAACCACCTATTTTGAAATGTATTTGAAACCAATTCAGTCACATTCATAACATGGTAATTCTAGACCTCTCTGCCTTGTGACACTCAACAATGAAGAAAAACAATTCAACTATGGAAAGAACACATCACGATTTCATGGGGGCAAGAGCCTTTTCACAAATAAACTAGGATGATTTTCCAGGTTTTTTCTATAAACCTTCTGTTCCATACTCTAAGTTTCACAGATACTTTTTTTTTCCCTTTCAAATTGCACAAATGCAATTTTCTTGATGGAACATTATTTCTGAATGAGAGAGATTACTTTAATTCTGTGTAACAAAACCTAAGGACCTTTTTCCCTTTATTTTGTTGGAAATGGAAGGATTTAAACATTAAAAAAAACCCTTCAATATCAAGTTGATTTCTTTTCTTAGCATTATTTAGCTGCAAAATGCCCAAAGCACTTACTTGCAAAATTTGAATGCCCTATGTGAGATATAATCAAGTTACAGCATACATGTGCTTTGTATGTAATAATAAATTGGATTGCTTGTAGCTCTGTGTTTTTTTTTAAAAGGACTATAGATGCACAGCTATCTCCATTACTGCACAGATCCTCTTCTCAAAAAACACCCCCCAAAACCCAAAACTACTAAAGTCTTTTAAAATGATGGCAAAAATATCCTGGAGATGCAAGACAGTAGCAGCAAATTAGGTCTATCTAAAAGATTATCTCCAGTTACGGCTTTGTCTATGCTGGGCCATTGAACCATATGGATATGAATGATTCTTTCCTTTTGGCAGATTGAAAATTGATGCCAACTTCTATGGTTGAGTTAATTGTTTAGGAATTAATTTGCAATATCCACTGCCAACCAACTAGTACCAACAGGGCAGGAAAGGCAGTCTAGCTGAAGCAGCAAGGAGACCTGAGGAAGAGACAGAAGGCAATGTGTGCCAAGTAGGTCAAACCCTTAGATTCTGGTGGAGAGAGCCCAAAACACTGAGCCCAAGAACTTTGGGAATAAACTAACAAGTCCCCAGCCTTTCTTCTGGCATCTGAAGCCATCAGAATAGGGAGCAACTCTTTTAGAAAAGAGGGCCACTTTTCCTGCTGCCACCACCACACCCAAATATTTTGTACAGTTCATAGTTCTTTTAAATGGAATTTCTCTTTTCTCTCTTTTCCTGCTGGATTTTATTGGCAATACACAGAAATGCTGATTCTTTTCTGTGTTCCTACAAGCTTTTCCTAGCTCTAGTCAACTCCAGTTGACCAAATGTCACCTACAGGCAGGCAAATTCAAGAGCTCTAGTAATGCTTATGCTTCCCAAACTGTCAGCTCTAACTCCAGTCTGACTTTCTGATAGCTATCATCCAAAGGCACAATCCTGATGGCATGGTGACGTGGGAACTGCCTCTGCAACGCTGCAGGCCCTATCTTCTCCACAGTCACAGCTACTACGACAGCAACAACAACAAAGTTCTTGTCACCAAAGTCCATGACATTTTTAAATGATTCACCAAAAAAAGGAGGGAGGATATTATTTCATCAATGGAAATGACTATGCAAAATACCATTGGGACTTTCCACTTGACTTGCAACTGAAACCTATATATGAGAGGTAGCATGGTGTAATAGAGAGGGCACTGGACTTGGAGTGAAGGAGACCTGGAGTCAAACCCTACTTCTGACACTTACTAGCTGTGTGATGATATCCCGTGTGCCTCAGTTTTCCCATCTGCAAAATGAGGGAACTGACCTCTAAGGTTTGACCTCTAGCTATAAAACTATGACTCTGTTATCTCCTATCAGAATATGAGTACCTAGAGATCAAAGACTGTCTTGCTTTTCTATTTGTGTCACCAGTGCTTTGCACATACTAAACACTTTTATTAATAAATGCTTTTCTCACTCATCCATTCAATTGTGGTTGGTCCTTTATCCTTACCTGTATAGGCCTGTTTCAGACTTAATCAAAAGCCCTCCCAATCTTTTCTAAGTCCTTTTTAAAAATCTAAGTATATGAGCCTCCTCCCCAACTTTACTAAGCACCTTCTAGTGAACATAATTGGATCTCTTTCATGTTTCCCAATACTATGTGTTGTTGTGGTTGTTCAGTCGTGTCTGACTCTTCATGACCCTATTTGGAATTTCCTTGGCAGAGGTACTAGAGTGGTTTGCCATTTCTTCCTCCAGCTCATTTTACAGATGAGGGAAACCGAGACAAACAGGGTTAAGTAACTTGTCCGGAGTCACACAGCTAGTAAATATGTGAGATCAGATTTGAACTCCTGAAGATGAGTCTTCCTGCCTCCAGGCCCAGCACTCTATATCCACTTTGGTGCCACCTAGTTGCTCCCCCACCCAAAACAACAACTTCTCATTCCCACCTCAACTCCCCTTCTTGGAATCACTGGTTTCCTTCAAAATCCACTTTCTACATGAAGCCTTTGCTGTGTCTTCCCCACCCTCCTATAAGGAAAGTTAGATTAATTTTTTATAATTCACAGGCATAGAGACAGGATACAGACTTGGATAGAGATCTGACCTGAGAACCAGGAAGATCTGGATTCAAGTTCTGCTTCGGATATACACTGACTGTGTGACCCTGGACAAGTCACTTAACTTCTCAGTGATCTAAACAACTTTAAAACACAGAAGATCTTAACCCAGGGGTACACTGACCCATGAACTTGGATGCAAAAAAACAGTTAGAACTTTGTTTTTCATTCACTTCTAACTGAAGTTTAACATTTTGTTCCATTACAAACATAGACAAAAAAACCCAGTAGATTTAGCAGGATTTTGTTATCAATAGAAAACACAGATACGTTCACATCATGTTACAGTTGTTTCAGATAACTCAAAACATCATTGACACTCATTACCTACGTTGACTCAGACTACTCATGAACAATGAATACTTCTCCAATTATTTAGATCTGTTTTTATTTGTGTAAATAAGGTTTTTAATTGTTGTTCTGACTGTGTTTTGGTAGATAGACTATGCTGTCTATAGCTCTTTTAAATGGAATTTCTCTTTCTATCCCTTCCTGTTGCATTTTGTTGGTAATATACAAAAGTGCTGAGTCTTATTGGGACCACTGCAATAATTTTCTCAGGGCTTTTCCTACCTCCAGTCCCTCCTTTTCTTAAGCTATCTTTCATTCCACTACAAAGTATTCTTCTTAATGCACAGGTCTGATTCTAGCTGGAAAGACTTCAATAATTCTGTATTCTCTTGAATAAAATGCTTTACTATGGCATTCTAGGATCTATAAATATGGTTCTACCCAGATTTTCAGTCATATTTCAAGGGGGTCTACACTACCTTTGTACCTAGCAAATTACAATCAAACTCTACTAGTCACTACCAAGGATATAAGGAAAGGCAGAGTACAGAAGATTTAATTTATGAAAAGAAAAAGTAAGAAAGTGGGAAAATTAATGATTCTATGGTGAACTACACCCATAGAATAAATATCCATAGGAAAGATGATAAGAGATTGCACAAGCAAATTTTGTCTCATATGGAAAATCTAAATCATGGGATGCTTTGGTCCATCCAGCCATCCTTCCTTCCTTCCTTTCTTCTTTCTTTCTTTTCTTCTTCCCTCCCTTCCATCCTTCTTTCTGTCCCTTCCTTCCTTCTCTTTCATTTTCTCCTTCCTTTCTCTTTCCTTCCTTCCTTCCTTTTTCATTATTTCCTTCCTTTCCTCCTTCCTTTCTCTTTTCTTCCTTTCTTTTTTCTTTCCTTCCTTACCTCCTTTTTCTGGGACAGTGCCACCTAGTATTTAGCCCAATGCAAGGCTTAGTGGCCTAATAATTGGCAAACTGAAGGTATTGAGTAGGATCAGTAGTAGTAGTAGTAGTAGTAGTAGAAAAAAGTAGTACTCTTTTCAGGGGAACTACCAGCCTTTTCATCTTATGGATGATAAAACTTGAGACCTTAATTTTCTGTACTATATAACTATATAGCATCTTCTCTAATGGGCATATATTTATATCTCATCAATGATAATGAAAGGCAACTATATGGCACAATAATGCACAGAGTGCTAGGCCTGAAGTCACGAAGACTCATCTTCCTGAGTTCAAATCTGGCCTTAGATACTTACTAGTTGTATGACGCTGGGAAAGTCACTTAGCCCTGTTTACCTTAGTTCCTTATGTTTAAAATGAGCTGGAGAAGAAAATGACAAAACACTTCACAATCTTTGCCAAGGAAACTCCAACAGGCATTCCAAAGAGTGGGAAACAACTGAACCACAACAATGTTAATCACCTTTACTTGTATAACCTTAAAAATTTTCAAAACACTATGAATGGTAGAGAAGGATTATAGATCCTAGAGGTAGAAAGAACCTTATTCAATAATAATAGCTAGGATTTATATAGTACTTAAAGGTTTGCCAAGCATTTTACAACTATTATCTCATTTAATCCTTATATTAACTCTGGGAGGTACACACTGTTATTATCCTTTTTTTACATATAAAGAAATTGAAACAGACATAGGTTAAATCACTTGCCTAGTGTCACACAGCTGGTAAGTGTCTGAGGCAAGACTAGAACTCAGATCTTCCTGACTCAAAGCCTGACACTCTATTAACTATACGGTTTAGAGAGATTCAGTGACTTGTACAAGAAAAGTGTCAGTAAAGAGAAGAACCAGGACTTGGACCCTGATCTAGACTCTAGATCTGATTTCCTTTCCTATTTTACCAACCTGTTTCTATACCCCACTTTCCAACTAGGCTGTAAACTTATTTTGGACAGAAGTGTCTCATATTTTCGTCATGTTTTCTCTTATTCCTCTGAATTCTAACACAATTATTGTAACTAGTCCACAGGCACTTGTTGATTAACTCTTCATTAACTCCTCCTGGACTTTTCTGTAGCATTCTATCACTGCTGACTACCCACTCCCTGAGATATTCTTGTCTATCTCCTCTTCAGTGGACAACACTCTCATGGTTCTTCAGTTCAATTAGTGATCATTTATTTATTATGTGCCAGGCACTATGTGAGATACCAGAGATACTGGACTAAATACCATGTACTTAAGTCTCCCTGGATAGACAAATATCTCACCTGCTTCTTCAAATATCTCTAGATAAAAGATTCTATAACCTTCCATCCCCTACTAAACAACCTCCACTGTTAAGAGGTCCTCTACACTTGTCTACTTTCTCTACTCTTGATCCCAAGAAAATATGATTCTAGAAAAAGTCATAAGACTAGACCAATGAGTTCCACACAAATTTACACTAACTAGTCTCATCTAGAACTTTAATGTTCTTTGGCAGTCTCTTTAGACCCTCCTAGAATTTCATGGCCAATCCATATCTTTTCTACTCTTTAAACATGCAACCTATCTCCAACTGCCCTAACTTAAGAAGATGACCTCAACTCCTCCTTTACTAAGATAAAGGCCATGAGGCATGAGATCTCTCAGATTTTCCTGTCCAGAATTTCTCTTTATGTTCAGTCATTCTTTCCAATGCCTCCTGTTTTAGAATAAGAACTGTTCTCCTTTCCTTCCAAGCTAATCCTTCCATTTGTGTCCTTGAATTCCTTTCTTCTCAATTCTTCCAGGGCCTTAACACATCAATTACACATTTTCCACCACTGGCTACTTATATTCTCTCTGCAAGTATTCCCAGGTTTCACTTAGCCTTAAAAAAATCTGTCCTTGGCTTTGCTATCTCTTCAACCTATTGCCCTGAATTAACTTGCTTTTCTTGAAACAGTATTTTATTTTTCCCAATTAAATGTAAAGACCATTTTTGGCATTCATTTTTACAAGATTTTGAATTCCAATTTTTCTCCATCTCCTTCCCTCTTCCTAAAATGGTGAGCAATTTGATATTGGTTATATATGTGCAATTATGCAAAACTTATTTCCACATTAGTCACAGTTGTGAAAGAAGAAATAGACCCACAGGAAAAAAGCCACACTAAAAAATAAAGTAAATGAGAGAAGTGTTCTTTGATCTGCATTCAGATACCATCAGTTCTTTTTCTGGATGTGGACAGCATTTTCCATCATGAGTCTTTTGGAATTGTCTTAGATCATTGCATTGCTGGGAATAACTAAGTCATTCAAAATTCATCATCACATAATGTTGCTGTTACTATGTACAACTTCATGAAGTTTCTTGAAAGAATATTTTGCATTCTCTTTCCTCTCCTTATAACTACTAACTAAATCCTCTTTTTAAAAAAATTATTTTTAATTTATGGAACAAAACAAACATTCTCATAATATATTATAATAAAAAAGATTGTAATGAAACTGCAAATCTATTATGGACATCTTGCTATTCTTTAAAAATATATAATAAAATTATTAGACAAATTTATTTTTAATTTTTTCCTTTTTTCTTCCCTTCCCCCACCCTAGCCTAGAGATGGCTATCATTACATACACACACACACACACACACACACACACACATAAAATCATTCTATACATACTTCTATTTATCAGTTCTTTCCCTGGAGGTAGATAATGTCTTTCTTCATATGTCCATTATAGTTAATTCATTCCTCTTGCAATCTGTCTCTTACTTTCTACCATGACAATTTTCTCAAAGGTCATGAAAGTTTACCAAATCCAAAGACCTTTTCTATGTCCTTATCCTCATGGACTTTTCTGTAGCATTCTATCACTGCTGACTACCTACTCCCTGAGATATTCTTGTCTATCTCCTCTTCAGTGGACAACACTCTCATGGTTCTTCAGTTCAATTAGTGATCATTTATTTATTATGTGCCAGGCACTATGTGAGATACCAGAGATACTGGACTAAGCTTGATTTAAGCCAGTTCTTTTCAATAATGGAACAAAATGAGGTACTTGTGGGTCAGTTCAACAGTTAACAAAAGGAGATATGCTTAGCCATATCAGGAAAAGCATATTCAGCAATTACAGGCAATGAGAATCCCTGGAGATCATTCAGTTGAGCAAAGCTCCCATCATGCCTTACTAGTCAAGAATCTGATAGCATCTCTACCTCCTTGTGACTGCCAGGTACTCAGAAAATGGGGAAATTATCACAACAGTATAAACCTTTAATCCTCTGAGTCAACCAAATCTCAAAAAATGTCTTAATACTTTTTAAGGAAAAATCTGCATAGGGAGAGGAGTTAATAGATGTCGCCTGTAACACTTTCCAAAATGGTTGTACTAATTCACAGCTCCACTAACAATGCACAAATGTGCCTATCCTCCCTCCAACAGTGATTATTCCATCTTTTGTTGTCTTTTCCAATTTGTTGGGTATACAGTAAAGCCTCAGGGTTGCTGTGATTTACATTTCTCTTATTATTAGTGATCTGGAGCTTTCTTTTCATAAACATTTCATGTCTCTCCATTGCCTGACAAATACAGTACAAGCTCCCTCACCGATCATTCAAAGCCTTCCATTTATATCCAACCTACTTTTCTCATCTTATCTCCCACTGCTTCTTTTAGACACTTTATAACACAGTTAAACCAGAGTTCTTACTGTTCTCTGAAGACATCTTGTGATCTCCTTCCTTTCGGCCTTTGATCCTCATTTACTCTGCCTTCCCACCAGCTTGGCATGTGAGCGTGAAAATGTCATAAATCCACACATCTCTGTAATAGCTTACCTTCTCCATAATGGGTTCACAGACAGTAAAGCAGGATATAAAGCTGTCCTAAGTCTATTCCAGGACTTTTGGGATTTATAGAAGTCTTTCATCATACTGGTCAATAATGCATAAAGCAGTAGGCTTTATAACACTTTTAACTCATACAAGAGAAAAAAACTAAAATGGGATCCATAAAGGTAGGAGCAACAAACAAAGGAGACACCCCCAGAAACTCTCAGTAACGATCCTTCAGACTTAGGACACCCAGTTTTGCCAGTTCTCCATCATTCTTTCTTTTTGATACCTGGGACAACTAGTTTCTCAGTTCCTCCCAAAGAGAGCAATTCAGTGTCGCAGGCTGTAATGATAGACTTCCAGCACATCTGATTGGTTTCTTCTCTCTGATGTTCCAGGTAGAGGAAAATGCTAAGCAATGGCCAAAGAAACCTTGGCTGTTATAGGCACAGGACATGAAAGTTTCCAATGTTTTTAGACTAGGATGGGAGGAAGACAGGGCCAGCCTGCCACAAGTGCTTAGAAAAGCTCCCAAAACAGAGAGGGTCTTTTTTTCTTCATGATCACAAAAAAAATATTCACATTATTTTCTTTTCTGAGGGATTATTAGTCAATCTAGATGAATGATTACCTAAAAAGTAACCCAACTTGCTGGTGATTGCTGGTCAAACCCTTTTTCTCCTGACCCCATCTTCAATAAGCACAAAAGTCAACTCCTCCCCATTGGTTATAAAACCATTCACTTTACATGAGAAGGTCAACTCTCAGTTTTCTGGACTTGCTTCCTACCTGTCTAGGGAATATAGTGATTAATAATTAGCCCAATTAAGTAGATTCGGCAGTATCAGACCTTAAACTATATTATAAGGCAAGAAGATTGTTGAAGTATAAAAAGGATAATTTTGACTATTTTAAATTAAATTTTTCTCATATAAATAAAACCTACGTAGTCAAGAACAGAAGAAATTCATAAAATTGGAGTGAAAACTTTCATAGACAATCTTTCAGACAGGATGTAATTGGGTTGGAATATTGCTGTGGTATAGGAAATGATGAGCTGGTTGTTTTGAAAAACATGGAAAGACTTGAACTTATGAAGGAAGATGCTATCCACCTTCAGAGAAACAGATGACAGGAGGAAATAAGCATAGTATGGTTTTACATACATATGTATGAGTGTATATATGTATGTTTACAGATATCTATATCTTTCTATCTATCTATCTATCTATCTATCTATCTATATCCATGCTTAATTATATCCTTTTTGGGGGGGTAGAGAATAAAGTAAAAAGTGCACAGCAGAGAACAAAAGAAAACCAACAAGGAAGCAAAGAAAAGCTGGATAAACAATGTGTAGTATTTATTATATAGGTTTTCTTGAAATGAAAATTTATTGCTTTATATTGAATCTTCTTTGTGTACATGGCAACATTTTTTCTTTTCTCATTTTGTATTTAAGTTTAAAATAAATTTTTTTTAAAATTATTCTGATTATAGTAAGATTCTTACAAGAAAGGACTTTTATTTTCTTCACAAAATAATGGCAATAAAATAATATTGTGGCAATAATAATGAGCCTTTAAAATGAGATTTGAGAACCATCATTCTCAAAATAGAGATACTATACCTATTTTACTTATTTTTTTAGTATATATGGCAAAAATAAAGTTATTACTCCATAGAATGATCCCTTCCAAAAATTTTCACTTATATATTTGTTGTAAATAATACTTTAGTTTTTCCAATTACATGTAAAGATGATTTTCAACATCCATTTTTCATGAAATTTTGAGTTCCAAATTTTTCTCCCTCTTTCCCTCTCCACACTCATCCTCAAGATGACAAGCAATCTGATATAGGTTATACACATTATTTAAATTTTTGAAAGCATATATATATGTATATTATACATGTATGTGTATATATATTTATGTATGTATGTATGTATATATATATATATACATATATATGTAGTGGTAGTGAATTCTATTGATCTGAAAATACTGTGGGACTTGTTTTTAAAGAAAATTCAAATTCTTCCACTGTAGATTAGTTCAATTCCTTTCTGCTCCTGGGCACATAGAACCCAGAGAATTTGCCTGGCTGGTTTGCAGCCCAATCTTTTGGGCTGTTAATGCAGGCTAATGTTCCCAGTGATTATGTCCACCTTTTGATTAGATCAATTATACTGCACAAAAGAATGAAGTGTCCTGCAAAATTATGCTATTGTTTAATTTATGTGAATTTAAATCAGAATACCTAAAGCCTTCTTTGATTCGCAAAATCATTTGTGAAAGCTCCACCTGAACAATAGGTCAGTTCACAAGCTTTTGACATTGATGTAGTCTGAAAAACAACCAGTTTCTTAATTTTATTGCACAAAATTATTTTTTAAAAGACATACATAGACATGTTTATAGTGGAGGTGGTTTACTGCTTGCTGACATAGGATGTTTAATTCACAAGCTAAGTACTATAAGGATTTGGTTATTATTTTATAACTGCATAAAAAAACATTTTAGATACATGTGCTAGATCCTGCCATCTCAACCCTAGCAAACAAGAGTGTAATTTAGTACTTTGCCTGATGATGAACTCTGTTCAGAAGCTCAGAAAATGCTTATGATGGTTAGGCAAGGGGTAGAGGATTTCAGTCTGAAATTTAAGCCTTCATTCACAGCATGGACAACCCTCCAGTCGTGTAAAATGGAGGAAAGTGCACAGAAGATGGACCCATTGAGGGGAAATTGGTATCGCATGCATGGGTTTCATGAAATAAATGGAATTGGAATATTTAAGCTGCATTTAAATTTTTTTAAAAGCCTGAATTAATTCCCCAGGAACCACAGACCATGGGGTAGCCTTATTTACCCTGGCAGTCATTTTTACAGGTAAATCTGCAGATCAGAAGAGGGAAGTGGTATAATGACCACAAATCCATCTAGATGAAACAATGAGCTAATTACATATAATGATGCGGTGGCTATATTTTCAACACTTTCTGGGATCAATTTCATCTCAAGGTGTACTGCACATCCACCCTATCCTCTGATCTAAAGCAGTGACCTCTTTGATTCAAATGCAAAATGCTATTGCAGATGAAATTCGCTAGGACAAAATGTTCAATAGAAAGATTACATTTCCAGTGGGGCAGAAAGATATTTGCCAGCATCTCATTAAGGCTTTGATACAAAAAGTCCTGGATTTCAATCAGCATCAAGATAGAATGGCAATAATCCAGCAGTCAAGAGCGTAGCCGAGGCTTTGTTTCCTTCAGCAGTTCGCATTTTCCCCCAACTAAAATAAAATCTTGAAATATTTCCAAGAGAATAGATATGGAAAGAAATAACCTTGTAGTCATTTTAATGTCAGGCACACAGTGCATTTAGCGAAGCTTCTGCTGCCTGATAACTTTGCATCGCCAGGAGGAGAAGGAAGGTGACATCATTTACATTTTGCCCAACACAAATGAAAGGGCTGAATTTTCTGCTGCCGTAAATGTAGCATCAATTCTTCCACCTTAGCAGCCCCACCTCCTATCATTAACATAGCCCAGCCACTTTACTGCCTGCATTTTATCCTTTTCCCCTAGAAGTAATTTGCCGACTTAATGGAAACAGATGAAATCTGCTTTAAGGGATTTTACCAGTTTAAGCAAAAGGTCCCTCCGAACATTTCCCTCCAGAAGGAGGTTATACTTTGGCCATGAGACTTTTGTAATAGTTCAGTAATCAAAAAGATTTCCCTTCGACTAAGTATTACTCACTAATTTACCTGGTTTCTTTAGTAACAAAAGACTCTAAACTCTGCCTCCTGGATTCCATTTTAAAGCAAGTGCTGGAAAGGTTTCCATTTATCAAGAAATCCCAGAGTCCACATTTGAAGCTTTTAACCCCATTTCAATCCATGGAAAGGTAATATCCTAGGAAGTGATTTCTACCTAAGATGTGAGTGGGTTTCCATGGAGTTTGGTAGGGGCGGGTGGAGAGGAAGGATTGGGGGAAAGTTAATGTTAAGGGGAGCAAACTGCTGAACTCAGAAGCCTTGTTTTCCTTGTGCAATAAGAAGCAAAAGAATTTGGAAATTTCATAACAAAGTCTCCTGTGCAACTTTTGGTCAAATTTTTCAAGGTCAACTGGCCAACTTGATGTGCTCCTCTCTCTATATCCCATTTCCCTTTTTTTTTTTTTTTGCCTTTTTTGAGCATCATTTCCCATACCCGGAATGCACCACTCTTCACTCCTGAAATCTATCCATCAAGCTTCAGTTCTACATGAGGCTTTTGTGATGTCTTCCAGTTATTAGTTCTCAAGCTTCTCCTAAATTGCTCTGTATATATTTTGCATTTATTTGTCTATGTACAGGTGATATCTCCCTACTCCCTAAAGGGGGGAGGGTCTCCTGTTTCTTACTTGTCTTAGTCCTTGGAGCCCTAGCCTTTGGGACAATACTTGCATAGAAAATGCTTAATAAATTCTGGTTGATTTGAAAAGATCAAAACCCAACTGATTCAAATTGCGTGCTTGTCAGGTGGCATAGCCAGACCATGTCTAAAAAGGAAAAAGTAATGTAAAATGGGTGTAAAGAAACAACGTTGGGCAGTTACAGTAGGTAGTCAAGGCCTTTGCTGAATTCTTTATACAAAGAAAAGGAAGGGACCAGCTAGATGGCCAAGTAGATAGAGCATGGGCTCTGGAGTCAGGATAATCTGTATTCAAATTCAGACTCAGACATTTACCAGCTGTGTGACCCTGGGCAAGTCACTTAAGCCTGATTGCAAGGGAGGGTTCACAGATGGGGTGATATCTTATATACCAAGACATACATACAGAGCATCTTTGGCTATCTACATGGAAGAGTCTGAGGAACCAAAATTTGTATCTGGAAGTATTCAATGGTCTGCAAATCTGATAATTTATCATAGACAGAGAACTGGAATGGGCATCAGAGACCATCTAATTCAACCCCTTCATTTCATAGACAAAGAAATTGAGGGCTAGGGAAGCTAAGTGGCTTTCCCAGGATCACATGTGTTTCAGAAGTGAGACTTGAACCCAAGTCTTCCTGGCCCTGAGGTTACTTCTCTATTCATTTTCCTTTTCTATGGACTTGGTCTATTAATAAGTGTGTGAATTTGGGGTAAAAGTCTAGTGGGAAATGGCAACCTATAAGTGGTACTGACAATGTGGGCAAGTAGAGTAAAGATTATCGATCTAAGGATGTATATGTAGCCTGTTCATCCACAAAGGCAGTAAATATTTTTTTTTAATTTATTTATTTATTTTTAGCTTACAACATTCAGTTCCACAAGCTTTAGTTAAGGTAGTTGTTACACAATGTGGTTATAATTGTTCTGACTTGTTCTACTCCCCTCACTCAGCATCAGTTCATGTAAGTCTTCCCAGGTTTTTCTGAAGTCTGCCTGTTTATCATTTCTTACAGCACAATAGTATTCCACTACATTCATATATCACAACTTGTTCAGCCATTTCCCAATTAATGGACATTCCCTCAATTTCCAATTCTTGGCCACGACAAAAAGAGCTTCTGTAAATATTTTTGTACATGTGGGTGCTTTTGCCATTCTCTTTGGGACACAGACTAGAAGTGGTATTGCTGGGTCAAAGAGTATGTACATTTTTATAGCAAGGCAGCAAATCTTAAAAACCACTGGGCAAGCCTAAGGTGAGGAGACTTATGGGCTCTTCAAAGTAACCACAAGTTCTGTATATAACAGGGAGGAAGAGCAGGGGCATGACAAGAAATACTTTAATGCTTACTTTTCTACTACCACAACCTTTCCTGTATAATCTAATTCATCTCCTGAAGAATCAGACCCCACCCCCAAGTTTTTGCCTTGTATTTCCTCTATAGTCTAAGGGTAATTGTTTATTCCCTGGTTTGCTTTAAAAAAACTGTGAAAAACAGAGGTTTTCCTCTTTTGCTTTTCACATGCAGTCACAGGTCAGTTTTAGAATGTGTGAATGATCACATCGTTTCCAATTCTACCTTCATTTCCAAAGATAGAATATAATACACATTATACACACATACTTATGTATGTATGTTGATTCTCCAATTACTAAGAGCTCGGGTTGCTCTGATTTATCTTAATAGCCTTGAATTCTGCTCAGCAATTCTCTAAATAACTTTCGTTCCCACATCTTTTCTGATGAGGTTGTTGTAATGTAAGACCTCTTTCCTCTAATATCTTCAAGTACTTTGTATTTCTCTTAGGTACTTGTAACATTATAACATCATAGTTCTTTATGGATATATCTCATCTTTCCTATCAGAATATAAATTCCTTGAGATCAGGGATTGTCTTGTCTATCATTGTATTTCCCATAGCACCCACTATATGACTATAGAGTAGGTACCTAATAAACATTTGCTGAGTAAGTAAATGTATGGATAAATGAGTGGATGGATATTAGTATAATCTAAAGTAACTATGCCTTTGCAATGGACAAATATGACCATAGGTCATAGTAATCCTGAATTTGGAAAAGTTGATAATGTGGGAGGGTAGAAAAAGATCACTAATTTTAATTGAAAACATCTTTTTTCCCCACACATTGCCCTTAAAAATTATGAACTCTAGAAAAGATGGAAGAAAATGGAATAAAATATTTATCATATTTATGGAGTGTATATGAAATTCTTTCAGTTATGGGATTCAGATCTGGGATCAATATACTTAAATACCCAAATATTTAAATTCTCCAAGAGTTCGATCTGAATGTTCCCTCCAATGACACTGATATTTCTTGTCCATGTCTTTCATAAGTTTTCTTTCTTCTCCAAGCTGCAATCTGGACTCCCTCTATTTTACCCCAGCTCTTCATTCTGAAACCTTACTCCAGCTCTTGGAATTCTCAAACTGGAAGTACCTCCCATTGGCAGTGAGGTGGTTCAGTGGATAGAGTGTGGGGCCTGGAGTCTTTAAAAGCTGAGTTCAAATGTAGCCTCAGAAACTTATTAGCTGTTGTGTCCTGAGCAAATCACTTAACCTCTATTTGCCTCAGTTTCCTCATCTGTAAAATGGAGGTATAATTACACCTCCATCTCAAAGCTGTTGTGAGGATCAAGTGAGACAATATTTGTAAAAAGTGCTTAGCATAGGATGTGGCACACAGAAGGTACTAAATAAATGTTTATTTTGTTCCTTCCTTCAACCATCTATCCTCCCCCCTTATTGGATGTCTCCTCCATGAACCTTCACTTAAGGGGGTGGTACCCAGGCCAACCATGTCTCCTTCCTATCCAAGCTGCACTCCAGACTTCCTCTACCATGCTCCATCTTTTTTATTACATTTTTTAATGTAATTTTAGTATTATATTTTTATATGTAATTTTAAACCATTTTAAACATTCATTTTAACATAAATTTTAAATTCTTCCTCCCTCCCTTAAACTAATTTGATGTAGGTTATACATATGTACTCATGCAAAACATTTCCATATTAGTCATGTTATAAAAGAAAACAGAGAAAAACAAACAAAAAAATCCAAGAAAAATAAAGTTAAAAAAAAGTATGCTTCAATCTGTATTCAAATTCCATCAGTTCTTTCTCTGGGGATGGATAACATTTTTACCTTACATCCTTCAGAGTTGCCTTGGATCACTGTATTGCTGAGAATAGCTAAGTTATTCACAGCTGATCATTTTACAATATTGCTGTTGTGATTTCATGGTGTATTGTGGTGGCACCATTTCAAAGAATTCAGAGTCAGAACACCTCTAAGCAGTTAATTGAATATTGACACCCCTCAGAAGCAGGTCGATTCCAAAAGAAACCAGCAATTTCAGAGAAGGCAAGATGGATTTTTATACGGTAAGGATGCAATTACATAACAGAAATGATGAATATTCAAAAGGCAGTAGGGATTTGTTAAAAGATTAGGTAATAGGGGAGGAGTCCCTTCTACGGTTCAGTGGTCAAACATCCTGATCATGCTGCTTCCTGTTTGGCTAGCTATCGTGGTCCTATCCAGTCTAGATGGATAATTAGATTTTGTGGTCCTGTCTCAGGCTAAATGGATGATGTGATTGTGGTTAAGTACAAGGACACACCTGCTCAAATATGTGAATTGGACCTGGGGGCAGTGGCTATATTGAATCTGGGGACTTGTGGTACGGTTAAAGTTAGATTGTGTGGTTAAATCAGAAGATGTCTGTTGTTCAACGGAGCCCACAAGGAAGTTGAAATATTGGGGCTGGGGGCAACTTTATTAGGATTTCATCACTGTTACTGTGTACAATGTTTTCCTGGTTCTAATCATTTCTATTTGCATCAGCTCATTTAAATCTTTCCAGGTTTTTCTGAGAGCATCTTTCTTACAGCATTGTAGCATTCTATCACAATCATATGCTACAACTTGTCTAGTCTTCCCCCAATTGGACATCCCCTCATTTTCCAGTTCTTTGCCCC
This sequence comes from Potorous gilbertii, assembly GCA_028658325.1. Classification (NCBI taxonomy): domain Eukaryota; kingdom Metazoa; phylum Chordata; class Mammalia; order Diprotodontia; family Potoroidae; genus Potorous; species Potorous gilbertii. Next base: position 195,240,145 of record CM053771.1, read on the forward strand.
AAGAAAAGAGGTGCTAAAAATATTTTTGTCCTCTTTTTTTCCATATAGATCCTTTTTCCTTTTTTCTAATCTCTTTTGGACTAGAAATCTAGTTAGAAGTATTACTAGGTTAAAGGGTATGTACAGTTTTATCGCCTTTTTGCATGCCCCACCTTTTCATCCTGAAGCCTTGCTCCCAGAGCTAGAATTCTCACATCTAAAATACCTTCCACCGCTGCAATCTCTCCCTTAGATTGGATGACTCCTTCTTGAGCCTCCATTTAAGGAGGATGCCTAGGACAGGCATGCCCCTTCCCTCTCCAAGTTGCACTCTGGGACTCTCTCTACCTTGTGCTTAGCACAATACTTGGCACAAAGTAAGTACTTAATAAATGTTGGTTGATTGAGTTAATTGAGTTTGCTACTAAAGATCCACTCAACATGCTGAGGGATTTCCTCAATTTCTCTTGGCATCCCTACAATATCCAGGATAATACTCAGGCTGTCCACATTGTACCTCTTCACCAAGTAAATTACCTTATCTTCTTTTTCAATCAACCAGTAAAGATTTTTTAAGTACCTACTACATGCCATATACTGTGCTAGGCATTTTCACATATGCACTCCCTGTGACATTGTTTACTCCAATTCTTCTTCAAAGTTCCTTATTATGTGTTTAATATATGGCAACATATTCACATCCACCATGCACCTCTCATCTGCTACATGATGTTCATTTCTAATTTCCTTAGAAATTATCAGTTTCCATGACTTACAACCATATAACAACACTAGCAGAATATTGATATTGAAAAGATAGGCCTTTGTTCCTGGGAGAAGTTTAATGGCACTAAAGGAGTTTTCTAATTTTCTGAAAGCAATCAAATCAAAAAATGTACCGTTTGTCCAAATAAATCTACTTGTAGGTTGTATAAGTTGTCTATCAATTGCATGTCATAATCTGGGCAATAGCTAGTGTTTATCGACTTAGCTTTTTTCACATGAATCATTAAGACAAATTATTTTGAGTGGTTACAAATATCTTCTAGGAGAATATGCAATATTTCAGAATTATAATAAAAATTATGTGTATGTATGTTCCCTATATACATATACAACTATATGTACATATATACCTATATAAACAATGTGTTTCAAAGAAAAATAACATATTGGGAAAATATGACAAGTATGATAAGTAAAATCTGGACATTTAAACATGAAAGGAATCATTAAAAATTTACTATAGTAATTCCTACTCTAAAATAGATAAATGACCAATAGATAAAAGAATCATTTTCAAAAGAAAAAATACAATTTTAATGACCATTTGAAAAAAGTACTGATAAAGATATGCAAACCAAAACAACTTTGAGATGCTATCTTATGTTATTTAGTTAGATGAACATCTATCCATATCAATAGCCATTTGATGAATATTAAACTAGAAAAAACAGTACTACTCAGTGATGGTGGGGCTGTGGCAAAACATATACTTACTCATTACTAGTGGAATTGCAATCTTGTATTTTTTTCTGGAGAGCTATTATGATAATTTGCAGCAGAAGTAATAAAAATAACACCACCTCTTGGCTCAATGGTTGCTTTGTTAGGAATATACCTTAACAATGTTGTAAAAAACAAAACAAAAGAACTATTTGTGTAATTGCAAAAAACTAGAAGCAACACAAAATGTCCATCAATAGAGAAATGGTTAAATATAGTACTTTAATGTACTGGAATATTATAAAGCAATTGTGCAAAAAAAATTTAACTTGAAAAGATATTTTCGAGATAATGTAAAGTGAAAAAAGTAGAACAAGACAAATGAAGTGTATGTTAAACACAATCATATGAGGAAAACAAAAGAGAAAGAATATTCAGAGAATCTGGAAGTGGAAGGAGACATTTAAAAAGTAGTTTTTAATAATTTTTGCATTAAATTGAATTTAATTGTAAATGGTTATTAAACACATATAGTTTTTATGCTTACTACTATTTGTAATGAAAATCAATTTCAAAAGAGTGCATGAATGTGACAATGTTAAAATTTGGAAACCCATGTTTGATTGCCTTTCCCTCATTACAGATTTTGGATTTATGGAATACAAAACATTTAGAAGCATACTTTTGTGATTTTCCATTAATGCCCTTCTATAGTTTTCCTTTAATATCCTCGATCTTTGCATTTGAGTTATGATATTAATAGAATAATCATTAGTATATCATTACTCATAAGAAGGGTTTAATGTTGGAATTCTTGTGGTCTAAGGCATATTACAATATCTAAAAATCAAAACTTCAAAACTATAAAATTTGCTTTTATCTGTGAATGATAATGGATCTCATTTAGAAGCTCTGCAAAGTTCTGGGGCTTAATGTAATCTGCATAGTACCATTCAAAAACACTTGCACTTTGAGTTCTTAACTTGGGGTCCATGGACAGATTTCAAGGAGTCCATAAATTAGGATAGGAGGAAAATTGCATGTTTATTTTCATTAACCTCTAAGTGAAATTAGGATGTTCTTTAATAATTTTAAAACATTATTCTGAGAATGGATCTATAGACTTCCTCAAACTACCAAAAGTGACCATCATAATAACCCTTGAGCTAAGGGGAATATCTCTTCTATTTATCACTGGGGCAAAATATTCTATGTGACAGTGGCAATGACATTTGGGGAAAATTTTTTAATGCTTTCTCACATGGCATTAAGGTAGTTCCGCTAAAGTTATGTATATTACGGCATCTGCATGGAGGGAAGCAGCTTTGGAACCTGGAGGGGAGTGGTTCCATCCAGCCCTTTTTAATGTTCTATTGAGAGTAAAATGTCCTTGTTCCATAATTGGTATCATGGAAACAGAAAGGAAGGGAAAGTAGCTGATTGCTAGGTGTGACAGTATGGGGTCTATGTCACAAAGGGAATGAAAAAGTCCAATGAGCTAAAAAAGGTAAATAGACCCCTCCTCCTCCATTGGGAAAGAGGCATATAGCAACTTACGACAAGCAGGTGGTTTCAGAAAACAGCTCAGCAGAGACAAGAGTATCACAGGATTGCTGAAGTCTAGATCAGTGGAGAAAGCATTTGGTAATCCTTCCATGTTACCAGAGGACTTCAAATCCACTGAAAGAAAGCAAGCCTCAAGATCTGATGCAGAAAAGGTTTCCAGAGAGGATATTCTTTCAGGAGTATGCATTGCCCTGGTTCTGGTTCTATGTTTTTCTCAGTCATATATGCTCCATGGTTCTGAATGTTCTGGATATCTGTGCCTTCTCCAAGCATGATACCTAGCAGTGCATGTTCCTGGTGCACATAGTCCCTATGTCCCTTTCTCACTAGTGATGTGGAGTGTGGGAAAATCTACCCCAGGGTGCACTGCAGGAATCTTTTTTGTCACTTCTTTTGCTTTGTATCAGTGTAAATGTCTTTTGCTTTGAACTAAAAGGCTCAAAGGTAGGTATGGGACAGTACATGTCTTTTAAAGAATCTTGCCTAATTTTAAAATACACATGAGGGACACCTTCCTGGCAGAAAGTCTTTAAGGCAATGCTTTGCTCTACTGAATCAAGTACTTTTTTTTTTTTTTTTACAGTCAACAAATAATGAGCACAGTGGGATATTGTATTCTCTGCACCTTTCAGTCAATTGTGCAGCTCTAAAGATTTAGTCCACAATAGAATTTCATTTGTGAAATCCTGCTGTTCTCTTCTCACGCATTTACCAAAGATGTCCTTACTATGTGTGTAGATTATTCTCTTAAAGATTTTGTAGGAATAGGAGAGTACACATGTAGGTTGATAGTTATCGATATTTTCTTAATCACCTTTTATCAGTAATAATAATGTCCATGATTCTTTTAAGCGTTGGTATCCGCCTTTTTTTCAGATAGCTTGAAAATCGATCACTTGAAAACTCTCAAAATTGTGTCACCTCCTGTGTATTTTCTGTGTATTTGGTCTGCTCCAATTGTTCTCCTTGGCTTTGTCCTCTTTAGTGCCTCTTTCTAAATCCTCATAGAGAACATCATGGACTGTAATGTTAGAGTATAAGGGTGGTGACTCCACTGTCATTGATAGAAGAAATAGACATACAAAGCTTTACAGATCTTTTCCATTTTTTATCTGTTTGCAGTCCTTCCAGTTTCATCCTTTAATATCTTGTCTTAATTGGTTCTCTTGTCAAGCTTTCTGTAATCTTGCTTTTCCGCTTCACCTTTTCTCACTGTGGAATGAGTTAGTACTGCTCAAAATTTTCCAACATCATCCTCTATTAAATTCTCTTTAAAAAATTTTATTCTCTTTAGCTGCTATATCTCTCCATTTGACAAGGAGATAATGTTTTCTGGCTGAGGTGGTTTCTGGAACAAGTGGATAAATAACATGTATCATATAAACAGCTGGGTAAAAAATGCACAGAGAGTTCACCAGTTCTCATATCTTGTATAGAAACTGAAGTTAGACAATGAACTGGGTCCCAAACTGAATAGGAGAAAGAGTGTAAGCTAGATTACATTTAGGAATTTATGCAGTGCTTTTATTGACACCAACCTTCTCCCTGAACCAAAGACCATTCTTTATAATATCAATGTTCTTCTAATGATTCTTTATGACTTCATTTACTTGGCAAGGATCCTGGAGTGGTTTGCCATTTCTTTTTCCAGTCATTTGACAGATAAGGAAAATAAGGCAAAATGAAGTTAAGTGACTTGCCCAGGGTCACACAGCTATTAAGTGTCTGAGGCTAGATTTGAACTCAGAAGATGAGTCTTCCTGACTTTGGGTCTAGCACTCTATCCACTGTGCTATCTAGTTACCCTAAAGTCAAACATAAGAGTTTATAATTTTATCCTAGAGGCAAGAGGAAGCCACTGGGGAATGACATGGTAAGACCTGTGTTTGAGAAATATCAATTTGGCATTTGTTTGAAGAACAGCCTGGGGGAGGGAAAAGAGTACACACAGGAGGATCACTTATTAGGCTGTTGTAATAGTCTAGGCTGACATCTAGGTGGCACAGTGTATAGAGTGCCACGCTAGAGTCAAGAATTTCCCAGACTCAAATCTGGTCTGAGACACTTACTAGCTGTGTGACTCTGGACAAGTCATTTAATCCTGTTTGCCTCAGTTTCTTTATCCTTGTATCCAGTATCCTTGCCAAGAAAACCCTAAATGAGCTCATGAAGAGTCAAACACGACTGAAACAATTGAACAGCATTTTAAATTTAATTTTGAGTGTACATTATTCCCTCACAATACAATATTAACCATTTTAAACTTGTCTTTGTCCCCAACACCTATCACAGTCCCTGGCCTATAGTAGTTACTTTAAAATACCATTTGAATGAATAAACGAATGATGCAGGGACTTCATTAATTGGTGTTGTGAGTTTATGGGAACTGTGAGCCAAGTCTTTGGGAAGGGAAACAAGTTTTATTGGGAAAAGTTTTCCATAAACTTCTACCATAGGCTCAAATATAAGTTTTAAATCTATTCTGTATGTACTGCCCCTTTTAAATCCAAAGTATTTTCAAGAATCATTGCAACCCTTTGAGAGACTTAAAACAGATTTTGATATTCCCTAAGAAGATGCTAGGTGGGAATATGAGCCACATAGCCTTATTATTGAGGGGCCTTCAAGGTTGTGACTTGGTCCATCATATCAGAAGACAGGGTTTCATGCAGGTGTTGTAATAGATTGTTTAGGACAAAGTCCTATGATTAACTGGGAATCATAAGGAGGAGGGTACCAAAGGCAAATTTTACCTATTACAAGACTTAGCCTCAGTATCCCACCCCAAACCAGTCATTTTATCATTGCCCATCTTTTTCACTCATCTCATCGTCTTTCTCCTCTAAGCTTCTTGGATAGTTAGGTTTTGAAGTCACTCTATTACTGCTTACACTTTATATTCCTCCCTTACTCCTTTCTTTAGGAATTATTCTATAGGTAGGATTCACTTATTACTCATATTTGCTAATATCATAAAAACATGGTATTCGGTAAAACAACATTATAAGGGGCAGGTAGACCTTCCAGTTCGTTTCTTCTGGGCTGTTATCCAAATGATACCATAATGCAGCTTTACAATGTTAAGAAGGTAATGTCATCCCAAAACAAAACTTGTTGAAGTTATGCTATGCAAGGTGTATCTGTGTTCTGAAATCTCACCATTAAAACTTGGTTGTTGTTTTTTTTGCAGACCACCTGATTACTTCTGTCTGTCTTTTTTCCTTAACTCATCTTCTGTGAAATTCTATACATCTATAGACATCTATAATTTAGTGTATCACAGTGCAATTAACCAGGTTAATGTTAGAAATAAACTTTAGAAAATAGTCCTAAATAATAACAAATGACAACTTTGAGCTGGGTCACTAAAGGTACGGTGAGTGAGATATCAGCATGTTGGTATCTTGGCTATCTAGAACAAAGCCTGTTTGCTCAATGATACTTGTGACTGCAGTCAGGGTAAACATCTCAATCCTTTCCTTTGAGAAAATTTAGCTTTCTATATACGGTGCTAATGGTAGTAGGTGGGGATTTATTATCAATTCCCTAGATGGTATTCTAGAAAGTAAAGCTACCTTTAGTTCTGGGAGAAGCAGAAAGATCATAATTGCTTACTGGGACCTGAGAAAATGAAGACCTCCAGATAAATTCCATTTGAGATCAATTTAATTTAACTAACATTTACTAAAGCCTACCTTATTCTCATGGTCTAGTGAGAGAATGGTACAATAACTTCCTCGGTGCCCTAGGCAGGCTGTATCATTTGGTTCATACTTCATGATCATGAAGCCAAACATTAGTTGTGTTTTTTACAAACATTAGTTTAATAGCTTTTCAAAAAATGTCTCTGGAACTGAAAAAAACAAAACAAAACAACTTCATTGTGTCAGTTTGATTCAAGACTTTTAAAGGAGGCATGACAGGTAAGGTTTTTTTTTTTTTAATAATAAAAGGGAACTCAAAGAATACAAGTACATATTACCATTTCCTTATATTTATTCCATATACTAACATTTGTTTACAAAGTATCAACTTGAAATAATATGTAGTGCATTGCTTACAATCCATTCAACAGACAAGACAGAAACAAATATAAATAAGATGTAAATACTAAGTCTAGGCATTTGTAATGCATTAGGGATGATAAAATGTAAACAAGTGACTATAATACAAATTGAAATAGGATTAGTGCAGAAGAGAAGTACAATGTGCTGTAAGATCAGATAAGAGAGCAAGAAGTTCCAAACAGATGAAACAGGGGATGCATCATGCAAAGGTATCTTTTTGGCTAGATCTTAAGTTTATATATGTACATACTTGAATCTATAAAAGCATGTTCACACACATTCACATATATGTTTTTCTCTCAAGAATAAAGTATATTTTTGGTTATATTTATGTAGAGAAACCTTCCAAATTATTTTTATGTTTCCTAATACTGCATTCTCTCTTAAGCAAGAAAACACTAAATTCCTCAAGATTTAGTACTACTCATTGAATTTACTTGATATCTAAGAAAGCAATTGTCATCCACACAATTAATTTATTCTTATTTCTGTTCCACAAACTCAGAGCAATGAAATTTTTTTTAAACATTCCCCTAAAGTAAAGGATATGAGGAAAATACTTTATCATTTATTAATGTTGTTTTAATCTATCCTTGTGTGTCTAGACATTGTTTAACTCATGATGTGTATAGGTCATGCTGACCACAGAGCATCACCAGGGGAGTCATAGATTACTTCAAGGAACGGTTGGTACCCCAGCCAAAGCTTGTATTTTGGGTTAAGCCAATTGCTTGTGTTTTAACTTGGTCCAAATTTTATTGAATGTTTAGGCTTACCTGCTGAAATACATATCAAACAACTTATGTACCTTATGTAGAAACCAGGCTTTTTAAAAATTATCTTTGTGTAGGCTACTCAGCTTGTATCCTTGTTTGAACTAAACACAAAGTGAGATCTACAGTGTTTTAGGGGGCAAAGGAGAATTAGCCACACCTTTTTCTGGCTCTCCCCCTCTGCCAAGATGACATAATAAAATTCTTTCTAAAAAGACTTTTAGATTTCAGGTTTGTTCTCCACTGACAAAAACAAGGATGTCATTGAGACAAGAAAGCCCTAATTCAAAGGAGCATATGTACAAGGTGTTAAATGTTATATTTAAAGACAGAAGTTTCGGCAATATCCCCTTAATTGAAGTTATAATAACCATAGTAACCGACATTTATGTAATGCATTAAGGTATTTTACATACATTATCTCATCTGAGATTTACCATAGCCTTGTGAGATTGGTTGTTGGTGGTGTTCAGTCATTTTTTGGTTACATCTGACTCTTCATGATCCCATTTGGGATTTTTTTGGCAAAGATACTGGAATGGTTTGCCATTTCCTTCTCCTGATCATTTTACGGATAAAAAAAAAAAAAAGAGGAAAACAAGGGTAAGTGACTTGCCCAACTAAGAAATGTCTAAGGGCAGATTTGAGTACAGGAAGATGGATCTTTGCTGACTCTATATCTGGTACTCTATCCACTGCACTCCTAGCTGCTGCCTTATGTAAGTTATTAAGCTTTCTTGGACCTCAGTTTTATCTGTAAAATGTGTGGTCCCTTCTTTTTTGGAAGCTCTTTGTCAGCAGAGATTGTTTCATTCACTGCATTTGTAAACCCAGAATCTACCAAAGGGTCTCACATATAGTAAGAATATAATAAATATTTCTTGATTGATCATTCCTATGAAGAGGAAATGAGAGAAATTCAGGTCAGCTGGGCACTGGTCCCCACAGTTGCCTTGTCCATATACCTAAAATCACTTTGCATTTGTTCTATATATTTTGTATATATTTATTTGTGTACATGTTCTTCCCCACCCCCAATAGAATGTAAGCTTCTTGAGGGTAGGAACTATTTTATTTTTTGTAGTTTATATCTCCACCTACTAGCACAGTGTCTGGAACATGGTATGTACTCAATAAATATTTAATGAATTAATTTAAATGACTAAGTAGTGTCAGAGATGGGATTTGTAGTCAGGTCTTCCTGATTCCAAACCTAGTCCTCTCATCCCTGGCCAGGAAATAAAACTTTTTATGGATCAGTTTTCTTAACAACCAGTTTATCTGTGGGAAAAACTATTCACCTAGAGATTTTGGATGGCTAATAACTGAGAGTATTCCCTTCGATCAAATTCCCTAGACCCACGCTTTTTTTTTTTTAAACTACACACTCCTCTTCAGGATCTGTATATAACTGTCAGGAACATTCCAGATTCTCAGCTGTAATGAAAAAAAGTAGTGAAGTCAAGGCTAGTCAACCCTGCAGAATTTCCCAAGCCCCTTTACTTATTGTGGATCTCAAGAGACCAGACCTAATCTTATGAGTCAGTTTCTAGGATCTTCCAAGCCCCAGCGTTACTCACCTCACTCCAACCATCAGCCTTTCTTCATCTTCCTCTCTGATGGCTTTTTGCAACATTTACATGGATTTTTCAGTGCAGCCACTCTCTCCGTGTCTGGCTGTGGCAAGAATAAAGAGCCCATTGTCCATGTCTGGTTCAGTCTTCAGTCAGACGTCACATGACAAGGGAGGAGGGAAGGCAAGAATTCATCTCTTTCTTCCAGGGTTGCCACCAGGGCAAGTGGCAGCGTAGAGTTCTATACAAGATGGCTTCGTCTCCATACAAGCTTTGATTAATAGCATTTCCTGAGAACATACAATTCTCTCTTTTTTTAACCTTCCCTGTATTGTTTTCTCTGTGGCAGGACCACAAGAGCCCAACATGTAGCAATCTGCCAGTCTGAGTGAAGGTTCATGCCGTCCTGATAGTTTAGCAACCATCAGGACAGCTACTGAATTCATTGTCACAATTTCTTTCCACAGAGAGAAGAGAAGATGCTGGCTTCTGCACACAGACAAATAACTACTGGAGAAGATTCTTAAAGGATAATCAGACCTTTGTAGTCATTCCTTGGGGTATTTATCTAGAAATACCAATACCAGTGCTATCTTCATGTACTGTACTTTGGAGAAAGGATTACATACCTACAGAGACTGCTTGTGGCCACATCTAAATATGCTTATTATGGACAAAGGCAAGGGTGCTGCAGGATACATATTTGTACCATGAAAATAGGGGATATAGATGAGCATTGGGGGCATTCTTTTCATAGTGGACTTAAGTGGAATCTTTTTAGTTGAATTTATCTAAAGTTGGTTTTGAACAGCCTTTATTCCTTTTATGAAGCATTAATCTTGGAAAATAGAGAGGAATCCATTTAAAAGCCTGCTTTTTTGTTACAAATTTTATGCCTGAGAGGAAGTCAAATACAAAATTGATTTCCATCTCCAAGATCAAACTCCAGATGATGAGAGGGAATAAAATGGCCTTTCAATAAACAGACTAACTTAGGTGGGCTATAATGATTATTCTTTCCTTGTTGTTTAACTAAAGACCTGAGATGGAAAGAAAGCGACAACAGCTAAAAAGCAAGTGTTCAGTGTTCCAAACTTGTTTGCAAATTGATTTATATATTTCAAGCTAAAGACCTGCCCAGTCATATGGACACAGTATTAATATGCAACAAACTACTCATTCCTGGTGAGTAAATTTCTCCTGGCACAACTGGGTAATTTGGGGAATCATGGTTGGTTTTTTTTTTTTTGGTGATAAAGGGTATGGTAAACCCTTATAATGCACTTGCCTTGTCAAAATGGTCCAAAACCTGAAATGCTTGTGGATCATTGCTTTAGAAGAAACTTCTATGTCAGTCTTTAAAAAAAAATAATATTTTATTTTCCCCCAATTACATGTTAAAACAATTTTGACATTTTTTTAAAGTTTTGCATTTCAAATTCTATCCTTCCCACCCTCTTTCCCCTCCTCCATCCTTGAGATGGTAGACAGTCAGATATAAGCTATATATATGCAATTATGTGAAACATTTCCACATTATCCATTTTGTACAAGAAGATGAACAAAAAAGAAAGTGGAAAATAGTATGCTTCAGTCTACATTCAGATAGTATCAATTCTTTCTCTGGAGGAGGATAGCATGTTTCATCATGAGTCCTTTGGGGTTGTCTTTGCTAAGTCATTCATAGTTCTCCTATCATACAATACTGCTGTTGCTGTGTATAATGTTGTCCTGTTTACTTTGCATTAGTTCATGGAAGTCTTCCCAGGTTTTTCTGAAATCTATGTCAGTATTAAAGATGATTCCTGTTCTAAATATAATACTCTGAAAATCAGTTACTATTTATTAAATACCTTGCTACATGTCAGATACTGTGATAGACACTAGAAATACATATAAAAAAAGAAACAATTTCTATTTAAAGAGTTTATGTGCTAAAGGAGGAGACAACATGTACGTACAATATAAAATTAAATATAATGTAGTTTGGAAGGAAAGACACTAGCAATTGGGGGATCAGGAAAGGCTTCATGAATCAAGGAGTACTTGAGCTGCATCTTGAAGCAAGAGAGATTTTATGAAGCAGAAGAAGTCAAACAGAGTATGACCTGAAGTTAATTTTAATAGAGACAAACCTAATAATTAGAAAAAAATTGATTGTTTGTGGTTAAGCCATGTAATTATAATAAAAATAACAAATTGCCTAAATTTATTTCTTCAGTGGCACACCAACCAAACTACAAAAGTTTACTTTATAGAACTAGAAAACCTAATAAGAAAATTCATCTGGAAGAACAAAAGGTCAACAATGTCAATGGAAATAATGCGGGGGGGAAAGGTGGGAATCAAGGGAACTCAGTAGTATTAGATTTCAAATTATGCTACAAAACAGGAAAATAAAATACCCATTTTCATCAGTCTGTTTAGGAAGCATCTATTAGTCACTTACTATTTATGGTAAAAACACTAAAAAAAATAGGAGTAATTGAAGCATTCCTTAATATAGTAAATAATATATGTCTGAAATCAAAAGCCAACATGATATGTAATGGAAAAATGCTAGTGGCTTTTCTAATAAGAAAAGGGGAAAAAAAGGTATGACTGTGCTACTTACTTCCTAACAGAAAGGTGGTTTAAAGGTGAATACTGATGCATAATTTTTAGCATATAACCAATAGGTGGATTTATTTTGTTTGACAATGGATATTTACAACGCAGGCTTTGTTTTTTCCTCTTTTTTTTTTTTTAAATGAGTGGGGTAGAGTTGAAAGAAGCTAGCATAATATTATCCAAGAAAAAAAAGAAAGAAAATAAATAAAATAGGGTCATTGAAGCATTTTTTTAACGCACAGAAGTGAAAAGAAGGAAGTTTAGCAGGAAATGCAAATGAGCAGGATATCTCTGAAAGTAACATATTAAATTTATTACATACTTAAAAGGAAAAAAGCAAGATGCATATTACAGAGATTCATAGTTTCATGTATAATCTTCATTATCTGCTCATATGTGGAAATGTTCATTTCATTTGGTGTTTGTTGACTTAGAATAAAAAATAAATATATACCTTCAATCGAAAGTTGGAACTTAAATTAAAAAGCATTCAAGAAATGAACATTTAAAATGTGAGCACAATTATGATGATTTATATAAATAAAAGCTCCATGTTATGTTTATTTTTTTTTCTAATAGCAATTGAAAATGGACAAGTTGGCCACCCACAAGGCCTTTTTCCTCAACCACAGTGAAAGTTCTCTGACTTTGGAAATACAACTTGGGTTCAAGTTCAGAGTTCATCATTTCTAAACCATGTGACTTTGGAGAAATCATTTAACTTCTCTGTCTCATTTTCCACTATTATAAAATGGGGCAAAATAAAATTGTGCCATTTGTCCCTGAATCATTAGGAAGAAAGTGATTTGTTCATCTGAAATCGCTAAATTAATGTGAGCCATAATGGCTCACAACTTAGGTCCATAAGTTGAAAGATGACTATAAGATACCATTTGTAAATGACCACATCAAAGTTCCATCATGTATCCTAATGGTTTTGATTAAATACAGTGCAGAGTCAAAGATCAGTTTGCAAAAGACATGCTTTAGTGACTGGTGTTCAATAAAGCACATTGCTACCTGTAAAGAGTGATTATGCTGAAGTAAATGGGAACTCTGTGGCTCAATCTTGTTGCTGAGAACCATAACCTTGAACTCTTCAGCATAGAAGATTGGACCCTACTAGGCTTGAAGGCTCTAGAATCTTTATGAGGAGCTCAATGTCAATTATAAGTCATAGAGCAGTATGTCTCTTGAGATAGGGTATCGTAGATGATTCTGGATAATGGTTCTTAGAGGTTATTAACTGCATTTTCCTTAAGATATTTGTCCTGACATGACCATTAGCAACTATTGCTTCTTCTCCTGCCCTCATGCTCAGTTTGGCCCTTCATTCTCTCCTTGCTCCACTTCTATAAGTATTTCATTCATAGGTGTCCTTATTCCTTTGCTCAACTTATACCTTCACCTCTCAAAGTGCGCTTCTCAATCTCACTCATTTTCAGAGTGCCCTTCTTCCTCTCTCTTGCTCTATCTACCCCTAGATTCAGTTTTGTTTCTTCTCTTGCCCACTGTATAGCCAGCTTCATCCATCAAAGTTCATGTTCCCCTGTGGACTTCTGAATTTAAGACCCAGGCCAGTGGATGAAGGAGGAAGCAAAGACCCACAAAGCTGTTCTTTACTGATCTAGCTGTGAGGGCCCAGCCAGGAATGGGAAGCTCTCTGTTGGCTTGGTCCTCTTACATGGGCCCCACTATATTTTATGAGAGGCTGGCCACGTAGACCTACTGAAAAATAATGTTATGCAAATTTCTCTGAAAAAGACCTCATTTCTAAGACATAGGGAACTGATTTGAATTTGTAAGAATAAAAGTCATTCTCCAACTGATAAATGGTCCAAAAGATATGAGCAGGTAGTTTTCAGAGGAAGAAATCTAAGCTATAAATAACAATATGAAAAAATGCTCCATTGGTGTAGGACTCTCTCCTCATTGGTGGAGATTAATTCCCGCTTGAGGGTGGAGTTGAGTCTGTGAGAACAGGGAAAGAGGAGAGCTCACTATCTTCCACCTCCATTTCAGCTTGCTGAGAAGGGAGAACAAGACCCTGGGAAGAAGTTAGCAAGAAAGGAGTTAGCAGTCTCCATCATGTCCCTCTCCCCAGCTTGCTACCTTAGAGAATTCAGGGAATTTTCCATTGGGTGACATCTGGGATTTTCTCTCTTGGTTGAGCTGAGTTATCACCCTCCTAATAGGAGAGCTCCTTTACTCTGCATTGTCTGGTATATATTTTCTTATAAATAGTTTTTTCTGATTTCTATTTTGCTATTGCCTTGGATAAATGGGTTTCTATGCTATTTGCCATGTGCATGTTCCTTGCAGAAGTGGTATTTGTTGACAAGGAAGTCCAGCCTTGCATATAGAGCTGGGAGTCTTCATTTCTCCATTAATAAATAGCAATCAGAAGTTTAACTTGAACCTGAAAATCACATCCCTGACTAACAATTTTTACAGAGACAGATTGAAATAATTGATATAGTATGGATATAATTAATATAATCTGACACTTACCCTCTCTTTTAGGAGAACAATGTGACCAAGCTTTTGCTCCCAGAAAAAATTAAAGTCTCTCTGAGAAAAGGATGAGGGGAGAAAAGGCTATACATGATGCTCCATACTAGATGTGGGAGATAACCTTGCTACACTAATAATTAGAGAAATGCAAATTAAAGCTACTCCGAAAGTCCAACCTTACAAATTTGACAAAGGTTGATAAAGGAAAATGACAAATGCTGGAAGAGCTATGGTAAAAACAAGGACATTAATTCACTGTTGGTGGAGTTGTGAACTTGTTCTGTCACTCTGGAAAGCAATTTGGAACTATGTTCAAAAAGTTTTTAAACTGTGTACACATAACTTCTGACCCTGAAATACCACTACTAGGTCTATACTACAAAGAGATTAAGGAAAGAAGAAAATTCTCATATATACAAAAATATTCATGGCATCTCATTTTATGGTGGTTAAGAAGTAGAAATCAATGAGTGTCCATCCATCAGGCTGATCAAGTTATGGTATATGAATGTGATGGAATACTATTGTGTTGTAATAAATGATGACAGGGATGGTTTTAGAAACACCTGAGAAGACTTACATGAACTGATGTAAAGTGAAGTGAGCAGAACGAGGAGAACAGTTTATATAATAACAAAAACACTATAAAGACAAATAACTCTGAAAAGACTTTAGAACTCTGATCAACACACTAACTATCCAGAGGACTCATGATGAAGCAAGCAACTGTTGAAAGTGGTGATGGAGTCAGGATATAAACTGAGACACATGTTTTTTGAACATGGACAGTATTGAAATTTGTTTTATTTGATTACGCATATTTGTAGCAAGGGTTTTATTTTTCTTTCTTTTACAATGGGTGAGGGGGGTGTTTGAGGGAGGGAAAGTATATTTTTTTTAAATGAAAAAAATCAATTAAAAATATGATTCTGGAAGCCAACAAGCTGAATATTCTCACTTCTCTGTAGACTGAATTTCCTTCTTATATAGTACCATGCAAGCCTTTACCTTGATTGATTCATGGTGCAAGGATAATAGTTCCGTGATTGCTATTGATCATAAAGCTAATGAATGTGTAAAAAATTCCAGTTGAAATCAAATTGCTGAAAAGGTACCTTTCAGAATTGCAGAGAGGCTTTGATGACACTGCATTCTTCATGATAAACAACATTGAGTTTAAGAAAGACTGAACAGAACTCACCATTTGTGTGTATAAGTATCAAGAAAAAAACTGGAGGTGCTAAGATACATGTTACAATTATTGTGAAGGCTGGTGGGAAACTCAGAGGGACTTGGCATCTCTCTTGGACTACAGATCCTTGCAACTCTTGTTAATTTTCACAACCACTTGGATGATATCTGAAATGACCAGATTAATCCAGAGAGAAATAAGGCCATTCTATTCCTATATTAGGAAGATGATTAATGAGCATCTCCATTACCACACTGAAGAGAAAAAAAAATTGTAAGTGAAAATGTATGAAAAGGTACCTGTTTTGAAGAATGGCATGATTTGAAAGAATATAGTGTATCTAAGCAGAAGATTTCTAGAAGAGGTATATACTGTCAAACTGAACTATTCTGGAAGATTTTTTCCTGACTGTAGGTTGCTACTTTATTCCAAATCAAAGCTATTTCTGATTGTCCAAGATTGTTCCTTTCAGTGTTAATTAACAATAACAAAATTATGGTAGAAGTGATAAGGTGTCCCAAGTCACACTTTCTGTCTACTAGGCTCCACTTAAGGTTTCTTCTCATGGCTTGCTCCTGGTGAAAATTTTGTTTGTTACAGCTTTGAATATCCTGTTAAGAGACATTTTGGTACAGTAGATATGTGACTTGGACTCTAGATTCTTATAACATGGGGAGTTTGTCTATTTAATTATCTTTCTAAGAAGGGTGACTATAAATTGAGATGAGATGGATTTTCACAAGTAACACAAGAAACCAATTCCATAATGTTATAGCTACAACCACCATTCTGCCACCAGTCTAGTGTAGGCCCTTTTCACCTCTTGCCTGGACTGTTGCAACAGTCTGCTGGTGGGTCTGCCTGCCTCAAGTCCCGTCTAACTCTAATCCATCCTCCATTCAGTTACTAACATGATTTTCCTGTATCGAAGGTCTGAATGTGTGACTCTTACTCAATAAACCTCAGTGGTTCTGTATTGCTTCCAGCATCAAATACAAAATACTTAGTGTTCAAAGGCCTTTATAACCTAATCTCCTCCTACCCTTCCAGTCTCCTTACATCTTACTCCAGACCACATACTCTTTGATCCAGTAACATTTACCTCCTGGCTGTTGTACAAACAAGACAATTCATCTATCCTTGTTCCAGTGATTTTCTCTGGCTATCCCACATGCCCGCAATCTCCCTTTTCAACTCTGTCTACTGACTTCCCCAAATTCCATTATGTTCCAGCTAAAATTCCACCTTTTATAGGAAATTTTCCCAATTCTCTTAATGCTAGAGCCTTACTATTTCCTTACTTTCCTATTTATCCTGTACATAGCTTGCTTTGTTTACATGTTGTTTCCCTCATTGGATTGTAAACTCTTTGAGGACAGGGACTATCTTTCCTCATTTTTTCTTAATCCCAGTGCTTTGTGCAGTGCCTCATACATAGTAGGTATCAATTATTGCTATTGATTGATGTTTATCAAAATACCTTATGCAAGTATACATTTAAAATTTTTGGTGATGAGGACACCATTTTATCTCCCCCAGCCTGTCTCCCATTTTCTTTTAAACACTTAAATTTAATTTTAAAAAACCTTTTGGAACTCAGTTAAAAGGCTTGGACATGGAGCAAAGGGAGAGGAGTGGACTGTATACAAATCAGATAGTCTCCTTCCTAGTATTCCCTAAACTTCCAGGGGATTTCAGACTTCACCTAAATGCAAAGTACCCCGAGTACCTCTGACCCTAACCTTAGGAGGATGCTTTTTGGATAAGTGGTCTGCAGGACAAGACGAGACAAGATAAGCAAATGAGATACCAAAAAGTAAGCAGAGAGAACCAGAGACTTTCACCTTGGCAGATCAGTGGGGAAAAGACAAGACTGAAATCATAATGGCT
This sequence comes from Potorous gilbertii, assembly GCA_028658325.1. Taxonomy (NCBI): domain Eukaryota; kingdom Metazoa; phylum Chordata; class Mammalia; order Diprotodontia; family Potoroidae; genus Potorous; species Potorous gilbertii. The sequence goes on from CM053771.1 coordinate 195,257,756, forward strand.
AAACTGTGCCATTGTGGGTTGAGTTAAGAAGCATCTGACTCAGTTTATTCTTCTGATAGGGGTGAATCTCAGGGAGCCATGGATGACATTTCAGAGCTGGCCGGGGACCATCCCAGATGCCACAAGAGTTGGTGAGGCTACCTTGGAGAATTCCCCCTGCACTTTCCTGTATTCAGATATATTCCCCTGTTATCTGCTATATTTACTCCCACTTTATTTATCCATTCCTTAACATGGAGGTGTATGGAGGGGAAGTCATCCATGCTATTCCTGTTTTCCCTTGCCCCTCTTGCACTGCAAACTATGATCACTTTTAAAACATCTTTTCCTGCAAAGAGCATTGCTTTAATCATTTTTCTCAGTCTCTGTGTGACAACCTTATTAAAATCTGGATGGCCATTCTAAGCTGTGTAAATTCTGTTTGCTTGAATACCAAGGGAAAGACTGGGAATAGAGGGTGCACAAACCCAGAAGGGAAGCAGATTTAAAATACAGAAGTTTCATAAACCCAATTGGATTTGACCAATGCAAATTGTTTGGGGAAATGAAGCATAGGGGAGTCAAACCACATATTTATTCCTTATTAGTGTTTTATTTTTTCTAATTACATGTAAAGATAATTTTCAGTATTCAGTTTTACAAAATTTTTAGTTCCAAATTTTTCTTCCTCCCTTTCCCCTCTTCTTCCCAAAATGGTTAGCAATCTGGTATAAATTATATATGTGTGATCATGTAAAACATATTTCCATCTTAGTCACAGTTGTGAAAAAAAGAAACAGACAAAAAAGGAGGAAAAAAAACCATGAAAAAATAAAGTGAAAATAGCATGTTTCAATATGCATTCAGAGTTTATCAGTTTTTTCTCTGGGTGCACATAGTATTCTCCACCATGAGTTCTTTGTAATTGTCTTGGATCATTGCATTGCTGAGAAGAGCTAAGTCATTCATAGCTGATCATCACACAATATTGCTGTTACTGTGTACAATGTTCTCCTGGCTCTGCTCGTTTCACTATGCGTAAGTTCATGTGAGGCTTTCCAAATTTTTCTGAAATCTACACGCTCATCATTTCTTATTGCACAATAGTATTCCATTACATTCATATACCACAGTTTGTTCAGTTTAAAGCACATATTTAACTGAAATTATAGTGTATTAGAGGGAGAAAGAGAATGATCTCTGGGGTCAGATTCCTCCAGAGACAAGATCAGATAAGAAACCCCAAGGCTATAAGCCAACAAACTAAGAATAATCTTACTTTCATTTTTAAACCACTGGCAAGTCACTGTTTTTTGTAAGGGAGGGTTGGGGCATTTTATTTAAAAAGCACTATCCCTGAGGGATGAGGGGACTAGGAAAATCACACCTCCAGGAAAGGAGGAGGGAGAGACTTCTCCTCCAATCCAGAATGAAGATATTTCAGCCTGACTTAGGAAAGCTATCTGCTACATATATTAAAACACTGTTGAGTTGGTTTTTTTTTTAATAAGTTAATGCTATCTCCGCACTTAGACTACAAAAGTCTAGAAAGTAGGGAAGAGAAGCACAACTTCTTTCTGTGCAACTATATATAACCATATCCAACATACCACTGCACACAGGAATCACTTGGACCAATAAAAACAATAGTAATAGCAAACACTTACACAGCCTTCACTCTGTGCCAGGCACTGTGTTAGCACTTCACAATTGTTACCTTATTGAACCCTTACAATAACATATTATCATTCCCACTCTACAGGTGAGGAAATTGAGGCAAATAGATGTTGAACAAGTTGTCCAGGGTGGCACAGCCAGTAAGTGTCTGCGACTTTCTGATTCCAGACCTACCCACTGTACCATCTAAATGTGTTTCAATTTGGAATTATACCACCAAAACCTTTCATCTGTATATACCTTCTGATCTAGTAATACCACACCTAGGCATATACCCCCAGGATGTCCGAGGAAGGGGAAAATGACCCATGTATTAAAAAATATCTATAGTAAACCTTTTTATAGTAGTAAAGAACCAGGAGGAAGGTGGATATCTAATGATTGGAGAATGGATGAACAACCTATCTTTTTGTTCGATTGTTTTCAATCATGCTCAACTCTGGAGTGGTTTGCCATTTCCTTCTCCAAAGAATGGATCAATGCCAAAACAGAGTAAGTGGCTTGCCCAGGATCACACAGCTAATATATGTCTGAGGCCAGATTTGAACTTAGGTCTTCCTGACTCAAGGCCCAGCTTTCTATCCATCAAGTCATCTAGCTGCCTCCTTACCAATTCTACCTCCATGATATTGCCCAACTCCATCTCCTTCTTGTCACTTTCATTCTAATCATATCTCCAACCACTTTTGCCTGGACTGTTTAAAAACACATCCCTGTTTCTGATTTTTCCTTTCTTCAAACCAGTCTCCACATAGATGACATATTCCCCCCATGGACCTGGATTTCATCAGAGTAGAGAACTCTCAGAAAAACTTTTTCCAATGCAAATTGAGAGCCATCTTATAACATATTGACTTAATAAATTGTTGGCTGAGGCATTCTCCCTCCAGACAGATCTTGTCCACTATACCACTCCATTCCTCAGTCTTTGCATATTCTCCAATCTGTTCTCTCTATGTCTTCTAAATTAATATTTCTAAAACAAAAGCATTAACTTGTTACTCCCCTGTGCAAAACCATATCATGTCTCCACATTGCCTGTAGGGAAAAATACAAATTACTCAGGAAAGATTGGAATCACCTTGATCTTTTTGAATAGTTTGTATTTTGTGATCAAAAGTTGCCCAAAAGTTGCTGCGTGAAGTGAGCAGAACCAGGAGAACATTGTACACAGTAACAGCCACATGGTGCAATGACTTACTTTGATAGGCTTAAGTCTTCTCAGCAATGCAAGGATCCAAGACAATTCCAAAAGATTCATGATGGAAAATGCCATCTGTATTCAAAAAAAAAGAACTATGGAAGGCAGATTGTAGTATATTATTTGTTCTCTCTCTTTTTGGTTTGTTTGTTTCCTCTTTCTTGTGGTTTCTCACATTGCTTCTAATTCTTCTTAACAACCTGACTAATGTGAAAATAGGTTCAAGATGAATGTTTATGCAGAACCCATATCAAATTACATGCCACTTTGGGTTGGGGGGAGGGGATAGATGGGGAGAATATCTGGGATTCAGAATCTTATGGAAGTGAGTTTTGAAAACTAAAAATTAGTTAATTAATTAAAAAATAGCAGCTCAGAGGGTAGGAGATCACAATAAGTTTCCTTTGGAGATGTCACTGAAACTGAGCTTTGAAGGAAACTTGGGCTTCTCCAAGGTAGAGGTAAAAAGAATATCCTAGAGTAGATGTACAAAGGCATAGAGATGGAATGTTATGTACAGGGAATAGCAAATGGTCCAACTGGACTGAACCATTGAGTGTACAAAGGAAAATAACGTCATATAATCTGTAAAAGTAGGTTGGAGCCATACTGCAAAGGACTTTAGAAGCCATAGAGTTTGCATTTTAATTACAGAGGCAACAAAGAGCCACATGTGATGATCAACTGTGAATGACTTAGCTATTCTCAGCAATACAATGATACAAGACCAATTTCAAAGGGCTTATGGTGAAAAATACTATCTACTTCCAGATAAAGAACTGATGGAACCTGAACGCAGATCAAAGTATACTTTTTTTTAACTTTATTTTTCTTGAATTTTTTTGAAGGAACCTGTGTTCTCTTTTACAACATGGCTAATATGTAAATATATTTTGCATTATTACACATGTATAATCCATATCAAATTACTTGCCTTCTCTAGGAGGGAGAAAGGAAAGAAGAGAATTAAGTAAAGGTGTAGCCCATGAATTAGAAAATAAAATTAGAATAGAGTGGAAGAGAAAACAAAGAAGAGGACAATGTAAAAGAAAAGTTCTTGGGAAAGGGCATAGGAAAAGAGAGTTACTTAAAATAAGAGGGAAGAAGAGAAGTGGGGAGGGAAGAAAAATCTAACCATTCACTTGGTTAATGAAAGAGAAGAGTCAAAACAGAGAAAGAATGAGACAGATTAAAATAAAGGAAAGAAATAAGCATATATTAAGCACCTGCTATATACCATGTAAGGCTCAATGGTTAGAGTTCTGGGCTAGGGTCAGGAAGCCCTGAGTCCAAATGCAGCCCCAGACTTGGACCAGCAATCTGCATTTTCCTTCTTTCATTTCTTTTGTATAGGTTTTTATCTCCCTCTTTCTCTTTTCAGTTAATACTTTGTCTTGCTTACATGACTTCTATGCTCTCCAATTCCTGCAGGTTCCTCTTTCCTTCACCACCCTCTTCTGTTATGGATTACCCACCCTACCTCACATCCTTTGAATTTACTTATATTGATAATTTCTCTTCTCAGAGGCAGTGAGGTGGAGATGTGAGTAGGTTGCTGGGTCAAGAGTGAGGAAGACAGTTCAAAAACAACCCTCATAAGCTATATGACCCTGGGTAAATTATTAATCTCTGTCTATCTCAGTTTCTTCAATTGTAAAATGGGGATAATAACAGCACCTGACTTTGGGGGTTTTTGTGGAGATAAAATGAGGAAATATCTGTAAAGCACACAGGGCACAGTGCCTGGGACATCGTTGTTTTTCAGTCTTTCAGTCACAGCCAACTCTTCATTACCCTGTGTGACAGTTTCTTGAAAAAGATACTTGAGTGATTTGTCATTTCTCCAGTGGATTAAGGCAAACAGAGGTTAAGTGACTTGCTCAGGGTCACACAGTTAGTGAATATTTAAGGTTAGATTTGAACTTAGGTCATCCTGACTCCAGTGCTCTATCCACTAAACCCACCTTCCTGTATCCAAGGCAAACAGAGGTTAAGTGACGCCAAGGGTTGCACAGCTAGTAAATGTCTGATGCTGGATTTGAACTCAGGTTTTCTGACCCTAGCCCAGAACTCTAACCACTGAGCCATCTCACCTGTATGTGGGATGGTGAGAACCCTGCTCAGATTGACTACTCAGAGGCATCTCAAAGTATAAACAGAAAGTCCTTTATTGGTTCTTGCAAGAAGCAGACTTCACCTTCTCCCAAACAGATTGGAGGAGTGAAAGTACTGTACAGAAGCAGATGCAAGATTATATGGCAGAAAAACACAAAAAAAACCCTTACCCTTTTGGTCAAGAGCCTGAGCAAGCACTCTTATTTTCAGAAATAAGGAAATGGGTTAAGCAAAACTGGGGAGAGGGGCAACAGATGGTTTCACAACTTCAAGTTTCCCTATATCATATGATTTTTGATAAATTGAAACTCAGGCCTAATGTCTGCTTTACTTTAGACTAAGGTCCCTGAGAAGTCTTCACTGACTTATCACATTCACTTGGTACATAACAGGTGCTTAATACGTGCTTGTTTCTTTCCTTTTTTATTTTAATCTCTCTCATTCTTCTTCTATTTTGATTCTTCTCTTTCATTAGTTAAGTGTTAGACTTCTTCCCTCCCCACCTCTCTTTTTCCCTCTTATGTTAAGTAACTCTCTTTTCCTATATCCTTTCCCAAGTTTTTCTTTTACTTTGTCCTCTTCTTTGTTTTCTCTTCTACTCTATTCTACTTTTATTTTCCAATTCATGGGTTACACCTTTACTTAATTCTTATTATATATCTGTCATGAGGATAAAGCTTCTGAAGTATCAGATTTGAACTTCCTCTTCTATCCCATTTTTATATAATTGCTTTTATAGATCTTATCCCATCCAAGTCATGAGACCTGGTTCTACTCCCTGCCCTTACCATGATCAATCTTCATTCCTAAGGTCGGAGATAGTCTATCTCTGGTTCTATGTCTCCACTACTACTCTGGGGCTGGTTGCTCTTTGGGACTCATTTATCTCTTCTCCTGAGGTGGGACATTATCCAAAGTGACATAATTCTTTCTCAGAAAAATTCCTCCCTATCAAATCATGAAGTCCTCAGCTCTTACTTTAGACATACATCTCTCCCATTAAAATATTTTTAATGTCATCCTTTCCTTTTTCCTTCTGAGGTGAAGACCTCTTCTCCCTGTACTCTTGAGGTCCCATTCCCTTCTCCTCCATTACTTCCTCTGCAATTTCCCACAACCCAACCCTCTTGTTGAGAAACAAAAGGAATTATCTCCTTCCAATATTCCTATAGATTTAATAGGAGGTACATGAACAGCTCCCTTCTTTCTCTGACTTCCTTTTTCCTTATCCTTACAACTTTCCATTCTGCAATTCTTTTCCACAAAATCTCCTTTTTAAAAAAACTCAACCTTATAAAGATGAGAGTATTAGTCTTTTATTGATAATTGTATGTCTTTACATTTCTTGTGTTTTTGTCATTTGGAGTGTCTGTAAATCAAATGATCTACTCACTTTTTTTTTGCTGGAATTGGTAAATTGCCTTTCTTTTATTAGACTTTTATCTTTTTCTTGTTGATTAGGTCTGAGTTTTAAAGATATGCAATTTTGGGTTACATCTGGAACACCTTGCTATTTTGGAATGTATTATTCCATTTTTTTCTCCAATTTTGTTATTCAAATTCTCCTGAAATTTGAGGAGCTCACTTCTGTTTGCTTATGAAATCTGTTATTTATTACATTAATTCTAAAACTGAACCACTATATACCTTGGAGTTTGTGGCATGCTTTTTGCAGGTAGAAGAGGAAGAGGCGATCTACATATTTAAACGATCTGAACTTTATTGTCTGTATTCAGAAATTCTGAACAGTTTTTTAATAGTTCTTCCTGTAGTATGGTATTCTGGTTGTTTGATTTGTCATTCTATTTTGGGAGACCTATAATTCTTAAATTATTTCAATGTATCTTTTCTCCTAGTTTAGTCACTTTTGTTTGTATATAATTTGTGCATTCTTTTACCATTGCTACTTTGTGCTTCTAAGTTTTCCTCCATGTCCGCACTTTTGTATTATGAATCTGTTATCTTCTCCATCATAGCTTCTACTTTTTTTGGAGGGGTTTTCAGTCAATTTTTCCTACTTTTCTACTTTTGCTTTCAAATTCTATGTTGAGATCTCTGACTTTTTATTACTTATTTTTATTTATTTTGGTCCAATAGCATGGATGGCATGGGACTAGATCCATGATTTCCATAACATAGAGAACTCCCAGTGAGTCCTTCTACCAATCAGATCACCATCTTCTCTATTACTTAATCTTAGAGAGTGGCCTGGAGTACAAAGAGGTTAAATGAATTGCCCATGGTCACAGTTATTATGTCACAGTGGGACTTGAACTGAGATTTTCCTGGCCAGCTTTCTGTCTACTATAGCATGATGTCATGCTGGCTCACAATCATGATACATAAAGTTTCTGCCTTTTTTGTATTAATAAAGAAATCTACAAATCAAAATATGTATAATCTATGTTAAGGATCTGCACATCCTTGGAAAAAGTACATATTGCCTAATTTTTCCTCATAGTTCTCTTCATATTAATTTTTATGCTGTGTATTGTTTACACGTAGGATTTTATTATTTACTTCAAATATAAAGATGAAAAGGAACTCAGAGATGATTTAATTTAGTACCTTCATTTTAGACATGAGGAAATGAGGCCCAGAGAGGTCGAGATTTGTTCAAGTTTACACAGCTATAAGTGGCAAAGATATTATTTGAACTCATGTCCTTTGATTCTAAATCCAGGTAACTTGATATCTTTTCATATTTAACTAGATCTTTCATATTCTGATAATGAGATATTAAGGTCTATATTTCTATTTCATCTTTTAAAGAAAAATCAGTGTTTCTTTTATGTATCTTGTTACTATATCATCTCTCAATCATCTCTTCCTTGATGACCTCATCTGTTAAATTATCACCTTTCCCCCAAAGATTTCTAAACTTACATAGGCAGTCTTAACCTCTCTCCAGAATCACAGCTCTCAGCTGCCACCTGCTTGCTAGTCATCTATACCCTTTGGCATTTTAAGCTCAGGTTCCCACTGTTCCTTCTACCTAGAATATCATCTCTCCCCCATCCCCATTCCTCACAGAGTATATTCAGGAAATATCATGTAATCAGCATGACCATGAATGGGATGATGAAACTGATAATAAGCCTAGAAAGGTAGGGTGGAACTAAGCTGTGAAGGCCCTTGAATGGTAGATGAGGAGTTTGAATTTTATTTGGGAGGTAATGGGGTTTTCTAGCAAGGAGCCAACATTTAAAATTATGCCTTGGGAAAATTAATCTGGCAGTTATCTACAGGACAGTATATACAACATATATCATCTCAGACTATAACTGTATGCCTACAAGACTCTTTTCCATCAGCTGGCCAAAATGACACAGGATCATATTTGAGGACCTTAGAGAAAATCCAACCCTCCCATTTTATAGGTGAGGAAATACCTAGAAATGTATAGCATACACAAAAAAATGTGATGTTTATTGCCTTGATTCCAATCTCAAGTGTCTTTTCTAGAAGAATAAATGAGTCAGAGGAGGAAACCTTTGGCCTTGAGGCTACATATGGCCCTCTAGGTCCTCAAGTGTGGCCCTTTGATTCAGTCAAAGGTCCTAGAGAGCCACATGTGGCTGGAAATTTAGAAATTTTCAGTGCTTTCAAAGCAGTGTGATCTAGTGAGAGGTATGGTTACTGGGCCATAGGCAAAGATGCTGCTTCTCCTCTCATTCTCCCAACTCCTTAACCTTTAACATTCATCTGATCCATAATAGTATACAAAATGGTGATGGTTATAAATATATATATCTATATATTTGTATTCTAACTTTAACTTTTTATTGACCATAATACACTTTTGCTTTCTTAGATGCCTTGAATATAAATTTTTCACTTAATGCCTGAGACCTACCACTGACTTTTCCTTCTTACCTATGTAAAGTATTTTGTGCTTTCCACCAACTTGACCCTCCCTGCTATGCCTTTAGTACCATTTCAACCAAAGACCTTTCCTTGTATTTTCTACAAGGAGGGCCTTTGAATTCCAGTGGACTTTCAAGTCACCTGTATTGAGCTCAGCTCATCCCCCATTTTTCCTCTGCACTTTCTGCAACTTTCAATAGCTCCCCACTCCACGATCATTACCTCCTGTCACTAATAATATCAACTGAGGAACAACAGCATGGCAGGCTATACTCATCCCCAATATCTTATCTATATCTAGATATACATACCTATATATGTATGTACATACACATACATACACACATAATACAGTTCAACCATCCCACATCAGGTCTGTAGCATAGCTTAATAACTAACTTACGTAAGTAATACTTTAAAGTTTATGAAGTACTTCCATAATTTGCTCCTTCCAATAGCCCTGTGAGATAGGCAGGACAGCTATTGTTATCCCCATTGTTTTATGGGAGAGGAAACTGAGGTTCAGAGCTATCTAGTAAGTTGCCCAAGATCACATGGCTAAAAAATGGCAAGATCAGAACAAAAGCTCAGGCATTCTGACTCTTGGTCCAGAGCTTCATTCACAACACAGAATTTGTCACACTAAATTCTTCTCATAAAATGGTACCAGGAAGCTCAATTTCTTGGAGAGGCTGAGCAGTACAGTAAAGAGGGTACTTGTAGTCAGGAAATTTGCACTCAAACTCCAACAGGGCTGGTCATATTACCTCTTTGAACCTTAGTTACCTTACCTGTAAAATGGGGATAATACTTGCACTGTCTACAGGGTTGCTATGATAAAGAGCTTTGTAAATGAATAGAAATTATGGTTGTAATTTCTTCTTGAAGCTAAACAATATTCTATTAGTTCTTTCTCTTGGTCCTAGTATCAAGAATATTCCAATGAGGTCAATAGGAAACTATATTTATAGACACAAGGAAAGGAAGTTGTATAATGTTCTTTAGACCACATATAGGGTTCTTAAGTGGTTATGTCAATACCAACTATCAGTGACTCTTCACCATCAATAAGAGTTGTAGCCAGAGACCTGAGCATTGAAATTCAGCCAGAGAATTCAGAATACATTATAACTAGGTCTGATTACAGCGTTGTTATTTTTTAAAGAAGAAAATAAATTCCCAGAAAAAATGAATAATTAAAATCCATTAGATGAGCTAATATGCAATTGGAACTACTGACCTTGTTAAAAATCTAAAAAAAGAAAAGTTAAAAGAAAAATGTTTGTGGGATGATAAAATCATAGATTTAGAGTGTGGCAGAAAGATTAAAGATTATGGTCTAAATTTCTCCTTTTATGGAAGAAGAAACAGGTCTATAGAGGTCAAGTGTTTTATTTAGGGTCACACCAGTAGGCAAGTGAAGATTTAAACCCAGACTTTCTAGTTCCAAGTCCAGCACTTTTTCTACTTTCCACAGAGATCTCATTTGTGAACTACAGAACGTTACAGTGGATTTTCTGAATCCTCTCTAGCGGGGATCTGGACTCTGGCAGGAAGAAGCTCGCTCCTGGTCATTATACTTATTGAAAGTACTCACACAACTGAAATAATTTGTGACTGACAGATCTGTGATTTAGAGGTAAATACTTTGCAAAAAGTGGTGCTTTAATATAAATTAATGGTCTTTATCATATTGTCATGTTTTGAAAAATAAGTATTATAGGGTTTATACATAACAAATGGGGAAGGGAGGTGGGAAGTGAGGCTCCTATTTGAACCAAGATAATACCATAGTTCAACCTTTTCATTTTACAGATTAGGAAACTGAAACCCAGAGAGGTTATAGAACACCCCCAAGTTCACATAGCTACCTAGAACCATAGAGTCTCACTGTAGAGCAAAAAAGGTCTAGAACTCATAGTAAGGAGACATTTGGTTTGAATCTTGCCTTGGATATATATTGTTGCATGATCAGTTGAGCAAGTCATATAAGCTTTAGTTTTCCCACCTATAAAATGATAATAACTCCTATAGATCTACCTCCTTTTTTTGGGATCAAAAGAGATAATATACATAAAGTACTTAATAAACCTTAAAGTTCTATGTAAATTCTAGCTATTATTATATTTGTTATCTTTATGTTATATACTATACATCTATGTATATGAATTTATATGCATCTAGACGTCTCTAGACACACACGTACAGGAAAGCTCTTTGAGTATTGGAGCCATTATATTTTTTGTCTTTAAAATGTGACTGAGAGAAATAATTATTAATAACCAATGATTTGGGGGAGATCCACAGAGTTCTCCCCTCTTTGTAAAGTCCCGATTTCAAAAATTCAGTCTCTTGAAGGACATTGCTGATAACCAAATTGGGTCTAACTTAAACAGACCCCACCCAAGTGGGGAAGCCAGAGTGCTCTACTCAAGTTTGAGTGGGGATAAACTCTTTGAATAGATTGCTCAAGGCTGGAGGTAACTTAGAAGTAAGTGACATAATCAATATTCATTTGAATAGGTTCAGCCCTTCATTATGATATTTATTCTCTCATTAATTGTTAAAGAATTAATAGGTAACCATGAAACTTATCTATTTGCTATAATCAGAGTTGATTGCCCCTTCAGGAACACTCCTCTTCCAATGGGCATAGAAACTGTGAGCCTACCGCCATGATTGTCTCTGGTCTAAGAGAAAGATGGTCAAATGAATATTCTTTTATTAAAATGCTGGTGTTATTAATAAAATTGTGTCTTATGAGCTTTTCAAATACCACACTAGCACAATGCTTTTGCATATAGGAAGAGCTTAATAACTGTGTTTAACTGATTATAGGTGCATACAAATGTATACATACATACACATATGTATGTATATACACCTATATATAGAACTGGACCACTAGGCCTGGGCAGTAGGGTTTCATGGTCAAAGCCTAAAACTGCACAGCAAACTGGAGCTTCCTGCTAAGTTTCTACCACTGCACCTTGACTTAGCTTTCCTAGGTCCTTTGGCAGGAGGATTTTTCTCCTTTCCCTCTTTGTCCCAAGCAGCATACCACCATCTCAGTCATTTCAAGAGGGTTTATGACAGAGCACTGTGGTGAGGAAGGCTGTAACAATAACAGATGAAGGGGGAAACTGTTTCACCAAATGCAACAGTTCTTAAAGTCCATCTCTGTCCATCAGCGATACATTCACCCTACTTGTCCTAGTTCCCTCTTCCCTTTTCCTAAGCTCCTGATGCCTGGTTGTAATTTTCATAGGAGCTTTGGATTAGTTCCCTTACTAGTTTTGGCTGATCTAGGTGCTGCATTTCAGCCTATTAAATCTGCTTCTTCAGCATCTCAAAATTAGGGGAACAAGAGTCTAGTTACTAGACTAAACTAAAAAGAAACAATATTTTCCTATAACATTTTTCAGGAGAGGGAAGGGGGTATAGACATACTTCCTTGATATACACATGCAATTCCAGACACTAGACTCTAGTGAATGTTCAAGGCAAGTACCTTAACTCCTACAATTCCTAGAGTCATAGTTTTCTAGCTGAAGAGTTCTCGGAAGCTATAAAGCATAGTCTTCATTTTCCAGATGAGGAAACTTATGCCCAGAAAGAATGACTTACTACACAGGTAGTATATGGCAGAAGCCAAATTTGAATTCAGGTCCTATGTTTCCCCAAATCTTGCTCTTCTATTGGATTCCTCACGCAGCTTGCTAGCCTACAAACCAGGAAAGGCCTTATCTATCTGATTTTACTCCAGAAGAGAAATGTTCTTTCCTACCTGGGCCCAAAGTTCTCTCTCCAGGGTACTGAAATCCTTGATTATCCCACTAACCCCTTATGGTACTCCCATTTTTACTTTATCTTTTGGCTGATTTGCCTGGTTTGAGTAATGCTAGAAAGATATTTTCTGGCTGAGTAGACCTTTGATGACAGTTGCCTTCCTGTCTATACCATCAGCCTCTCTGAGCCCACTTCCCTATGGTGTGGACTTTTATCCCATGCTACACTTGCTTTCCAGTTCTGAACTCGTATCCTACTGTGTCCCTCCTCTGCCTCCCCATAGCAGTGGCCAAACTGAAATGACCAGTGATATAGGGCCAATGTAAATCAGAAGCTTCTTATTCTTATTCTCAGATAAAGATTTAAACATTCCCCCACATCAGAATAACAAGTCATTTACCTAACTTTGGTTCTTCCCAACAGGTTACAAGTTTTGCCTGATTCATTTGTAAAATGAAGTATGCTAACATATCCATTTCCTTTCCTTTATTACCTGGGCATTAACAACAAAGTCAAGTGCAAGTCATGCCATCATTTCTCTGATGGCATAGTCTTCTTTGGCAATGAAGGATAAGCACAACAACCTGGGCATGAGAGAGCAAAGTGAATAGATTGCTGACCTTGGAGTCAAGAAGATCTGAATTCAAATGCAGGCTCTGACCCTTATTAGGCTGTATAACCCTGAACAGCTTATTTAATATATTTGCTTCAGTTTCCTTATCTGAAGAAAATGGGGATATTAATAGCACTTACTTCCCCCAGTTGTTGAGAGGATCAAAGGGAATATTCGTAAAGCATCTAGCACAGTGGACAGCTAGGTAGCACAGTGGACAGAGTGCTGGGCCTGGAGTCAGGAAGACCTGAGTTCAAATCTGACCTCAGACAGTAGCAGTGTGACTCTGGGCAAGTCATTTAACCCTGTTTGCCTCAGCTTTCTCATCTTTAAAATGAGCTGGGGAAGGAAATGGCATAGAACTCTAGTATCTTTGCCAAGAAAACTCCAAATATGGTCGCAAAGAGGAGGTCAAAACACCATAGTATGTTCAATTCTAATCTGAAGTGCTTACACTTCTCACACAGGAGAAGAACATGACATGAGTCGGACATGACTGAAAACTATTCAACAATCACAAAATTAGCACAGTGCCTGGCATATAGTAAGTGTTTAATAATAAGTACTTGTATGTCCTCCCTCTTCTGTTTTCAGAACAAATTGGACTGGATTGTTTCAGTGCTTACCTCTCACCAACACACATATGTTTGTACATCCTTCATTTTTAAAAACAATTTCCTGCAAATAACCAAGATCTATGGGTCCAAATGTTATTGTTGTTCAATACATGTTTGGGAAGACCCTTTTATATCCAACTTTCCACACTATGTACAGCAATACTAGTTATTTTTCTGTGTATCCGTCAATTCATTTTTATACTACTTTTGAAATCTCAACTGTGGTATTTTCCCAAGAGAAACATGATAGTTTTGATGCCTTCAAACTGAGAATGGATCATTCTGGGGCCTATTTGGACTGCATGCCATTTTGTCCTATGTTTTACTCATTCACTAATTTGCACTCCTCATCAGGAGTACAAAAGGATAACTTTTAAAATGACATTATCTTTCCATGGTCTTATTCTCTGAGTATAGCCCAACAGGTGAATAAAATCAATAGGAGAAGATCAGGGATAGAAACAGTAGTTTCTTATAACACCTTTGGGAGAGGGAGGGGGGAATGGACATGCTCCCTCGATGCACACATATAATTCACATTACAGTTAATGGGAACTCCATGTATGTATCTAGAAGAGAACATGCCCCACTAGCTCTATCTGAAAATGATTCTTTTTGTGTTGATCTCCTAGCTGTGTTTTCATTCTACCTTTTAAAACCATTACACCTAACAGAGTTTTGAGTGCATTATAGGTAACTTTAAGAAACCATCATTATCTCCTCTCTTCTTAACCATATAATAGGGGAAAAAAGTGATAGCACAGTATATACACCATGCTGAGTAGAAGGAACTTGCCTTGAATTTTTGAACTCGTCAGCCTATTTTCTGTAATGCTCAGTGGTGAATCACTCTTAAGTGCTCCATCATTCACTAGTATATGTGTTTCGTGCCAAAGGTTACAAGATTACAAAAGTATGCTGAGCTCAGAAGGGACTCATAATTCACCATCACCTTATTTTGACACTAAGAGAGAAAATATGTGCATCAAGACAAGTAGAGGAAATAATGAAAAAAACCCTATATTAAGTTAACAGTACAGTAAACACTCTAAAGGGAAAAAACACAGACCAGAACAATAATAAGGATAAGAGAAAAATAATACTGCTAGATTATGAGAGGAGATTGGCTGGTCAGCTCACATGTACTTCACTGAGTGCACAGTGTTCTTTGAGGAGTTTCCCTGATTGAGGACAGGAAATGGGAAAGTTAAAATAGTTTTCAAAGTTGGCAAAAAACTGCGCATGGATGCAGGGGTGTGCTGGAACCAGCTCCAACCAACCCTTAAGAGCCAATTGTTAAATTTTCCAGGTGAGCAGCTACACCTTGAAAATCGCCAAATGCTACCTATCAGGGTTTGATTTATTATCTTATTGAGTGCCTCAACTTAAGAAAATAATGGAGAAAAATGTTAACAATGCAGATTAAACTTAAAAAGGTGTCATGCACAGCTTTTTCTCAGAAAGCTGGTTATCAAACATTTACCAGCATACTTCTGCATACTTGCCAGTGTTTCCATAAAGAGAAAGCACTAGATATATTTCATTTTCTGAAGATGGAATAGAAGTTGGATTTAAAAAACAAAACAGGTATGACTTACAAGGAGTTCTTATTTGAGACTTTACTGGAACTATGATTTCTTGGCAGATTAAAGCCTATCTTCAATAATATTTTCAAATTAATTTAAAATAAATTCAAAAATCTCCTTTTCATCCCATGGGATTCATGCTCATTTCCGTCCATAAATCTTTCACTAAGGGTCTGCCTGATGAGTTGGAGGCATTCCTTTGGTTCTTTTACTATTTTGGGATTCTCCATCTTTTTTTCTCTTCACTTTTGTTAGGTAACCAGTCTACCTCTTTTCTTGATCATATTGGAGATATAAAATGATAAAAATGAGCGTACCTCTATTCCCAGATATAGAATATTGTGATCTTCATATGCTTGGATATGAGAAGTAAGGTCTTAGACATACCTAATACTTAAAAAAAAAATCTAATCCAGGAATAATTTATGTAAAGTCCAGGGTCTTAGCTGACAAGAGGTTGGGAGAACCTGGAGCTTTTCATTTTAATATACAGCAAGATACTATAAATTCCACTGCATAATCGTTGCAGATTTATGCCAATTTTTTGCCCCCAAATGGGATGTGACCATTATATGAAGCTTTGAAATTGTGCCAGTATTACTTAAAAAATCATTTATTATTAAACTCTCTGGTACAAAATTAGGATGCACAGAATACTCATGAACATACTTTAATACTGACAATGCATGTGCACTGAGAATTCTAGGATTGCAATGTATGAAAGATAAGTGTGTATTCACATGCCACTGAGGAATATGTTGCTATCTGTTTACCTTTTAAGCACTGTGAGGAACAAAAGTATACTATGCAATGATTACATGACGAAAGGTTATAAACTAATTTTTGAACTTAAAAACAGGGTGGGACAATTATGCGGTTGTGACAATTGTGTGGTGAAATAAAGTATGCAAAATGTTATAGTGGAAAGAGTACTGAATTTTAGATCAGAAGGTTTGGATTCAAATCTTAGTTCTGTTACTTACTATATAACTCAGTGAATATATTAGGGAGGTCATTTCCCGTTTCTGGGCCTCAGTTTTTTCATCTGTAAAATGAGAGGGTTGGACAAGAGATCTCTAAGATTGTATCTGTCTTTAAAGCTTGTGGATTTATAAGTGGCAGCTGGAGAGGAATGCTGAGAGTACAATTACCGTTTGGCTTCATGATTCACTGCCACTGCCATGGGGTTTTTGCCATTTAAGAGCCAAACCTCTTGGATCAGAATAGGAATTTATGTTTTCCCCATAATCTCGTACATTGAATCAACAATATATGAATTGCAGGTAAATAAAATGAAATGAATTAGTCTAATAACTTTAACCACATGCATTTCCCCAGTCTCCTGCTGCCCTTTTCTGGGATTAGAGTATCACAGAAGGAAGGGGTAAGGAACCATTTTGGGAATCCATCCTTAAGCTGATTCCTTATGAGGCTTTGGAAAACTCAGAAGGAATGATGATCCTGGTGGCCGGAATGTTTTTGTATGGCCTTTCCCCAATGTAGCTATATGCAGGCATGCTCATGATAATGTTGAAGGAACATTTCCTTTTTAAAAATTCCCTTTTTTGATATGACATAATATTTATACTTTATGCTACAAAATTTTAGCACTTTTTGTATTATAATTAACCCTGTAATTTTATTTAGAGCAGGGTTACCCAAGTTTATTTCAGTAAGAAATCTCGTAATCAGAAATTAACATGAGGGGATGGCATTTATTTAATCAAGTAGTTAATTAGTCATTTTCATTTACAGTTACCAATTGATCTAAGCCTGCTAGCTGGATGTCTGGTAGCAGTTACACCACAGTAAAAGTGAGCAGGCAGGTGCTTCAGGTCTTATGGCCTAATATTTCATATGTACTGGTTAATTAGCTAAACATTATTGCTGAAGATGTTGGAGAAGCTATACCCTGGGGTCAGATGAACTGGCAGGGATTATGTTTTTGCCTTTCTTTCTATATTCAGTGCCCAGAATATAAAAAGTGGTTAAAAAATACTTGTTGAATAACTATATCTGTCCAGTAACCCTCATGTTAGACACCCAGGATATTGAATTATATCATATTCCCCATTAGAATGTAAGTTCCTTGAGGGTAGGAACTGATTGGTTTTATGTTTGTATTCCTAGTACATAGCACAGTACCTTGCAGATAATTGGTGCTGAAGAAAGGTTCAGTTGAATACCTTATAGCTAAAAAACTCACATTCATATAGTACTTAAAAGTTTGTGAAGTATAGATAGTATATCACAGTATTATCTCCATTTTACAGATGAAGAAACTAAGGTTCTGAAACATTAAATGATCACCCTTGATCAGACAACTAGTCTGTGTGCAAGGATGAAGTCAAGCCCAAGTCTGCTGATTCCAAGTTCTTTCTACTGTCACACTATGTCCTTCAATAATAACATTTAACACCTTAAGTTTTGCAAAGCACTTCATGTCCATCAGTTCATCTGATCCACGCAACCATTCTGTAAGGCCAGTGGCCACAGGTATTCTTCTTCTTCTCATAGTTTTATAGATGAGAAAATTTGGACTTTAATAGGTTTAAGTGACTTGCATAGCTAGCTAAGTATCCAAAGTTGGAGTCAAACTAAAGCCTCTCCTGATTTTTGAAGACTGTGCACTTAGCACAGTGCCTGGCATACAGTAGGTGCTTGAACTAGTCCAAAGTGAGGCAGAGAGTGGTTTCTTGTGTACTGGTAAGGCCACTTGATTCAGAGTCAGATCTCTGGGATCTGAGGCCCAGCTCTACCGTTTGCTACCTGGATGACTTTGGGTGATTGACATGTTCTCTTTCAGCCTCAGCTTTCTCATTTATAAAATGAGGAGCTTGAACTAAGTGATCTCTATGGTTCTTTCCACTTCTATGTCTATGATCACTCAGGCTAGACTCCATGGACAGTCATTTCAAAGATGTTCCTATTAGGTCGGTATCCCAAAGAGATTTTTAAAAGGGATGGGGAAGGACCTATTTGTACAAAATTTGAACAAAAATGTTTGTGGTAGCAAAGAATTGGAAATTGAGTGGCTGTCCATCAACTGGGGAATGGCTGAATAAGCTTTGGTACATGATTGCAATAGAATATTACTGTGTTATAAGAAATGATAAATAGAATAATTTCAGAAAAACCTGGGAAAACTGACATGAATTGAGAAAAAGTGAAGCAAGGAAATACACAGTTAACAGCATTATTGTACTACAAACCACTGTGAATGACAGTTATTCTCAGCAATACAATGATCCAAGACAATTCCAAAAGACTCATGATGAAAAGTGCTATCTATCTCCAGTGAAAGAACTGATGGAGTCTGAATGCAGATCAAAGCATACTGTTTTCCACCTTCCGTATTTTTTGTGTTTTTTCCCTAATATGGTAATATGTTCTGCATGATTGAACATGTATAACCTACATCAATTTGGAAAGGGTAGGGCAGGAGAGAGGAAATTTAGAGCTCAATTGTTTTTCAATTAATGTTAAAATTTGTCTTTACATGTAACTGGGGAAAAACAAAATATTATTTTTAAAAAAGATGCTCCTATTAGCAACTTAGACGAATCACTCATTGGCTCCCACTTAATCACTAGTTCACATTACATATACTACTTTGCTTTATTCTTGCAACTCCAAGAGGTAAAATAAGTCAGTAGTAGCTGGCAAATATTACTATCATCCTCATTGTATAAGTGTGGGAATTGAGATTCAGAGACATTAACTTGATCAAGGCCACACAGACAGTGACACATGTCACTACATATCTGATGGCTCCTTCTCTGTCTCCTCTGCAGGATTCTCAACCACATCATGCCCTTTAACCATAGGTGTCCCTCAGGGTTCTGTCTTGGGTCCTCTTCCCCTTATATACTACCTTACTCAATGATCTCATCAGTTCCCATGGATTTAATTACCATATCTTTGCTGATGATTCTCAAATCTACTTTTCCTGTCCCAATCTCTCTGCTGACCTCCAATCTCACATCTCCAATTGCCCTGAAGGGCAGGCAGACTTCTCAAATTAGATGTCCAGTAGACAGCTAATAGGGCAGCTAGGTGGTGAAGTAGATAGAATGCTGGGCCTGGAGTCAAGAAGACTCAACTTTCTGAGTTCAAATCTGACCTTACATACTTACTAGCTTTGTGACCCTGGGCAAGTCACTTAACCCTGTTTGCCTCAGGTTTGTCATCTGTAAAATGAGCTGGAGAAGGAAATGGCAAACAACTCCCAGTATCCTTGCCAAGAAAACCCCAGATGGGGTCATGAAGAGTTGGACATTACTGAGAAACAACTCCCCAACAAAAAGGCATCTTAAATTCAACATGTCCAATACAGAATTTGTTATCTTTTCACTTAAAATCTCCCTACTTCCACCTTTCCTAATACTGTAGAGGGCAAAATCACTCTTCCAGTCCCTCAGGTTAACAATCTAGAAGCCATCCTGGATTCCTCACCATCTCTCATCCCCTATATCTAATACGTTACCAAGGCCTGTCAATTTTACCTTTGCAACATCTTTCAAATATGCCCCCTTCTCTCCTCTCACCCTGACACCCCTCTAATGCAGATCTTTATCATATTATAAATTGATTACTGCAGTAAGTGAATCTGCCTGCCTCAAGTCTCTCCCCACTCCAATCATTCCTCCATTCAACCACTAAAGTAATTTTCCTGAAGTGCAGATCCAATCATGTCACCCCCTTACTCAATAAACTCCCAAGGCTCCCTATTGCCTCCAACATCAAATACAAAACCTTCTGCCTGGAATTCAAAGCCTTTCATAACCAAGCTCCCTTCTTCTCTTCTAGTTTCCTTACACTTTAACCCCTGCCACTTACTCTTTGGTCCAGCGATACTGGACCCCTGGTTGGTCCACAAACAAGACATTCCATCTTTCAACTCTGGACATTTCCTCTGGTTGTTCTTCATACCTGGAATGCTCTCCCTTCTCATCAATGCCTACCGACTTCCCTGGCTTCTTTTCACTCCCAACTAAAATCCCATTTTTTACAATAAGTCTCTTCTAATCTCTCTTAATTCCACTGCCTTCTCTCTGTTAATCATTTCCTATTTATCGCATCTATAGTTTGCTTTATTTGTTTGTTTGCTTGCATGTTGTCTTCTCCATTTGATTAGGAGCTCCTTGAGGGCAGAGACAATCTTTTGTCTTTTTTTGTATCCCCAGTGCTTAGCACAGTGCTTGAACATGGTATTGTTTAATAAATATTAGCTATTATTATCAATGATTACATATTGTTATCTCAAAATGTCCAGTTATCCTGTCAAAAAAAAATATGAGATTTGTCTGGCATCAGCCTCCCTTGAAAAAAGTCCTTAAAGTTTTAGATAACATTCTTAAAAAGATATTTGCAATATATCTTAAATTTGTATATTTGTTGAATATCAAGCTTATTAAGGAGAGATACTAAACTTGGGATTTCACTAGTATATGGAATTCTCAGGGGACAAACATCTTTGTACTATTGCTGGTTGATAACTTCTCTGCAATTTAGAGTCTTAGACAATCACTTTGGACCCTGAAAGTTTAAGTCCCTATCACAGGAAAAGACGGCCTGTGTAGAGGAAGGTAGGACTTGACCCTAGGTCTTCCTGTCCTTTAGGCTGTCCTTCCATCCAATATGTCTCAACTTTACAATAACGTTATTGTTGTTGTTTATTTCAGGAACTTTTGCTATACATACGGCAATGAATTGGTAACAGTTTTTCAAATCTATTTAGCAAGTAGCAATTAACTTGATCTATGGTTAGACTTCATAACTTTGGAAGGAGGAAAATGTTACTATTTTCAATCATCTGTAACTGAAATTTAGCAAAAACATTATTGTGAGAAGGGGTCCATGAGCTTCACTAGACTGCCAAAGGGCCTATGAGAAAAAAATGTTGAGATTCCCCTCCTAAAAGACTTGCCCAGAACAGTGAGGTTAAGTAACTTGCCCAGAGACACCCTGCCAGTATATTGGGGACAGCACTTGAACTCAGCCCTTCCTAGCTGGAAGGCCTGCTATGCTGCCTATTCTATTTATAGCAAACTCTGAAAGAAAAAAAAAAGACAGGGGTACATCGGAAAGAAGCGCTGAAAGCTGTTATTAATTCCTCTTTAAGAACACAATGTTAAAATCAAAGGGTAAGAAAGGAGCAATGACTTCGCAAAGACTCGCTGTTTACGTACTACAAGTCCCAGCATACAAGAGGACAAACAAAAAAATAGACCACACTTCCCAGAATTCCCCGCGCATCGGTCGCCCTTGGCCTCCGCGTCATCCTGGGAATTGTAGTTTTCCCGGCAATCACCGGCATCCCGCGCCGCGGTTGCTTTCCTAGCCTGTGTAAAGGCGGAGCGATTCCTCTGACTTTCGGAAGGCTGTAAACTTGGGGGGGCCCGGGTGCGGCGAATTCCTCCTCTCACTCCTCGCATCACGAAGGTGGCTTACTTGAGCCTAATTCCAGGAGATCCGAAAGGTTCCGCCTTTCCGTCCCACGAGCAACCGCGTCCCAGCGACGCTACTTGTCCCTTGGCGCTGGCCGTAGCCGACGCCCATCCCTCTTTGTGTGATCGGGAAAGCGCCCGAACCGGCGAGAGCTGCTGGGGCTGTCGGCGTCGGGGCAGCGGCGGAGGCAGAAGACCGGGTTCCGGGAGAGTCGTGGTCCATCCGAAGCGTTCTCCTCATCCCGACCCCGCGTCAGGTGAGTCGGCCTTTCTCTCCCGCAGCCCCCTCACGGCCGAGCCTGGGGTAGGCCGGAAGAGAACCGCCCGCTTGCCTGCCCGGCGTCGCCGCTGTCAGTGGGGCCTGCCCTGCGTGGGCCCAGGGCGGCCCTGAGGAGGAGGGCGCCGCCCCCGGGACCCGCCCATGCTCGGCCAGGCCCGGGTCCTCCCGGCGGGAACTGGGCGCTCGGACCGCCGGGCTCCCGCAGCTGCATCCCGGGGACACTCGCGCCCCTGCCTCCCCCCCGATCTCTCCTCCGACCCCCCTCCTGTCCCGTAAAAGCTGCCCCGTGAGCGCCTCCAGCTTGGCCCCACCGGGCTTTGGAAGCTCCTTGAGCTCCCCAGACTGCTGAGATGACCCCCGGGGGTCCGCCACGGAGACCCCTCCCTCGAGGAGATCGCCGAGTCGGTGACATTTGGGTTGCACATCTGTGTGTGCAGGTTCTAAACAAACATGCACTTAGAAGGAGAGTTCCCTGAGGACAAGATCCGTGGTTTAGGCCACTTGATGTTTTCTCTTCTGCACGGAATATCCCGGATATTATTTGGCAGTTTGTTGGATGAATCCAGGCAGTCTAGGGGATACCCATTAGTTACTAATAGTGGCCCCTATATTGGAGGTTCATAACCTTGGGCCGCGAACTTGGTTTGCTTTTCCAGATATAATTATTTTAATATATTTGGTTTCCTTTCTATTTTACTTGCTACGTTTAAGAATGTTCTGAGGAGGGTTCCGTATTGTCAGATTGCTATAGGGATCCAGGAGCACCTGGACCACATCTGTATAGTACAGAGCTAGAGTAAGGATAAAAACACGATACATATTTTTCGTGTGGTTTCTGTTTTCAGGTGTGTGCAAGTGTTTCAACTTTTGTTTTGTTTTTTTTTAAAGAGCATACTAGGGAAATATTTAATATTATTTGAGGGAGTGGATGGTTGTCAGTTTGAAGTACAGAGCTTGTCTTACCCTGAAAGAAGTATTGCCTCCTGAAATTTCCTTTGCACTTTAATCAATAGTTGAATTCTTTTTTTTTCTTTCCTAATTTGCCATTTTGGTAGTATAACAATAATGACAGTTTTTTGTGTGTTTCTTTAGAATTTTCTCAAATACTTTGAAACACTTTTAAAGTCACAGTTTTCAAAAGCATTAATACAGTTTTAAAGAGAAGCACAAAAAAAATTGGCTGTTATTTAATAAATTAGTGATTTAAATAGAATGTAGTTTACTGTCTGTTAATATAAAATTATCTCAGCAAAGACCCCTAAATTTTTACTAAATAGCTCTTTCTGAAACCAAGGATGATAAACTATGCCCATTTAATTATTTCTTGAGGCCCTGCTTGTACAGTACATCCGTGTCTTAGTATAATGCTTTAATTATTTATTAAATAATCTTTGTGTGATGCATTTTGCTAGGTCTGAGTCAAAAGACAAAGCATTTTGCTAGGTCTAAGACAAACCCCAACACTCTTCTCCCTCCACCCCATCCACTAACTTACATTCTGCTAGTACCTGCAGTATAGAAACAAAGAAGTAGGTACCTAATAATTGGATTTGAAGCACAGAACATCATTAATTAAGAGGGTAAGAAAGGAAAAGTAGATGACACATGAACTGAGCTTAAAGGAAGCTGGGGTTTCTGAGAGGTATGAAGAAGAGGAATTGCATTTCAGGCATGGAAGACAGTCTGGCAAAGACATGGAGTGGGGAAATGAAATGTCATGTACAGGGACCTAGCAAGTAGGCTGATTTAGTTGGAATGGTAAGTGTATTAAGGAGATTAATGTGCAACAAACCTGGAAATTCCTGGAGCCAGATTGTGAAGGACTCTAAATGCCAAGCTAAGGAGTTTTTGCATTTCCCTAGAGGCGATAGGGAACCACTGAAATTTCTTGAGCAAGGGAGCAACACATTCAGATTTGTTCTTTTGTTAGATTTTGGCAGCTGTATGGAAGATAGATTGGAAAAGGGAGACACTGAAAGACCTTAATTAGGAGCCTCTTGCCATAGTCCAGGTGAAAGATAATAAGGTTCTAAAGAAGGGTAGTAGTCATATGAATAAAAACGAAGGGGATAGATGTGAGAGGTGCTGTGGAAGTAGAATTGAATTGACTTAGCTATTGATTGCATATGGGGGTGAGGGACAGAAATGGAAATAAGGGTGATTAAGAAGATGATGCCCCAACAAAAATAGTGAAGTTTAGGGAAAGATTAAGTTTAGAAGGGTTTAAGTTCAGCTCTGCATCTGTTACCTTTGAGATGCCTTCTTGCCCATTTCAGTTGATGTTTAATAAAGCATTTTATTTTTGTTTGCCCTTCTTATAGAAGTAGTACTTGCTAGCAGTTTTTGCATCTTGAGGAACTTTTTTGTTGCTATTCAGTTCAACAATTAAATGAGTCAGTATTTATTATTAAACCCTTAATGTGTTCTAGGTATTGTACTTAAGATCCAGGGATAACAATAAAGCCAAAAGATGGTATACCCTTTCCCAAGGAACTTACAGTCTGATGGGGAAACAACATATAAACTCCTGTGTACAAAGACGATATATACAAGATAAATTGGAGAGAATCAACAGAGGAAAGATATTTGCATGAAAGGGAATATGCAAAGCCCTCTTGTAGAAGGTAGGATTTTAGGTGGGACTTGAAGGAAGGATGAGGATGAGGAGGAGGGGGAGAATTTCAGACATTAAGGACAGCTAGTGAAAATGTTGTGATGTCTTGTGTAAGGAGCAAAAAGGAGTCCAGGGTCACTTGATAAGGTATAAGAAATCTGGAAATGTGTGTGTTGGGAGGAAGGAGGACAGGTCATGATGGACTCTGAACACCAAACAAAATTTTATATTTGATCCAGTGGAGTTCACTGAATGGGAGGGAGATAGTGGGACATTGTAAGACCTGCATTTTAGGAAGATAAATTTGACAGATGAAGTGGAGGATGGATTGGAGTGGGAAGAGACTTGAGACAGTGAGACCAGAGGTGATAAGGTGTCTCTGTCAGGGTATTGTAGTGTCAGAAGAGAGAAGGAAGTCTCTAGAAGAGCTCTTGCAAAGGTAAAATCAGTGGAACTTGGTCACAGATTGTATATGGAAAGTAATAGAGAGTGTGCAATTGAGGATGACACCTAGGTTGTAAGCCTTTGTGACTGGGAATGTGGTACCCTAAAAAGTAACAGGGAAGAGAGGAATGTTTGTGGGAGTATGGTGTAGAGATAATGAGTTCAGTTTTTGACAAGCTGTGTTAAAAATGTCTTCAGGACATCCAGTTTGAGATGTCCAGTAGGCAGTTAGAGATGCAAGACTAAAGGTCTAGAGAGAGGTTAGGGCTGGATTTGAGGATCTTTGGCACAAAGATGATGGTGTCCATCATGGAATGATCATCCCATGGGAGATGATGAGATGACTTAAGTGAAACAGTGTAGAGTAAGAAGAGAAGAGGACCCCGGACAGAGCTCTGAGGGGTTACAGCAAAGGACGATCTGGATGGAGATTCAACAAAGGAGACTGAGGAGAGTTCAGATAGGTAGAAGGACAAAACAATGTCAGGGAAGCCTAGAGAGAAGAGAGTGTCAAGGAGAAGAGGGTGATTGAAAGTATTTATTTATTGTAACTTTATTTGTTTTTTTGGTTTTTCCACACTCACTTTCATAAGATTTTGAGTTTTAAATTTCTCCCCTGCCCTCCTTCCCCTCCTCCCTCCTCAAGATAGCATGCAGTCTGATATAGGCTCTACATATACATTCATATTAAACATTTTTTCATATTAGTCATATTATAAAAAAGAGTTTGAATCAATGGGAGAAACCATGAGAAAGAAGAATCAAAAAAACAACAACAAAAAAAGAGCAAATAGTATGTTCTAATCTGCATTCAGACTCCATAGTTCTTTCTCTGGATGAGGACAAGCATTTTCCGTCATGAGTCTTGAATTGTCTCAGATCCTTGCATTGCTGAGAAGAGTCAAGACTATGAAAGTTAGTCATCACATGATGTGGCTGTTACTATGTACAATGTTCTTCTGGTTTTGCTCACTTCACTCAGCATCAGTTCATAAAGATTTATGTCTTTCCAAGATTTCCTGAAGTCTGCCTGCTCATCATTTCTTACAGCACAATAATATTCCATTACATTCATAGATCACAACTTGTTCAACTATTCCCCAACTGATGGGCATTCCCTCAATTTCTAATTCTTGGTCATCACAAAAAGAGCTACTATATTTTTGTACATGTGGGTCCTTTTCCCATTTTTATGATCTCTTTGGGATATGGATGTAGGAGTGGTAATCCTGGGTCAAAGGGTGTGCACAGTTTTTATAGCCCTTTGGGTATAGTTCCAAATTACTCTCCAGAATGGAGTGCTAATTAATTTAAACAAACATTTATGAAGCACCTTCTGTGTGTAAGATCCTGTGCCAGTTATTGGGTGAAGAGAGAGAAGAGACAGGAAAAATTACAGTTTCTATTCCCAAGAAACTTACCCTCTAATAGGGAAGGTATGATGCAAGGTTGAACTCAATGGTGAGGCAAAAAGTTTATGGAGAAATGGACCATTTTAAAATGGGGACATGATATAGTAGAAAAATGATGAGACTGGAGTTGAGAGACCCCGGTTTAAATGAGAACTGTGCCACTTAATATGTGTGTGTTCTTGGACAAGTTGCTCTTGCCTTTCTGTACCTTGGTTACCCCATCAGTAAATGAATGAATGAATAAATGAGTAGAATTAGTACTTTCTCTCAGAGAGCTCACAGTTTAATGGAGTTAGCCTCAGGGATGGGGAACCTGTGACCTTGAGGCCACATGTGGCCTTCTAGGTCCTCAGGTGCAACCTTTTGCCTGGATCCAAGTTTTGCAGAACAAATCCATTTATTAAGGGAATTTATTCCTTGAAATTTAGATTCAATTAGAGGGCTACCCTTGAGGACCTACATGACCTTAAGGCCGCAGGTTTCCCATCTCTGGACCAAGGCAACACAAGCAGTATTTTCTGGTTCAGCTTTTACCTGCTGCTGCCTCAATCTCTGTATTTCAGTTTACTTCATCTGAAAGTACACATAAAGGACACTGACATAGAGTGATCTGGTTATGTCATAGAATTGAAAACCAGTTACTAGACCAGTGATTCCTTTTTTTATATTTTGCTTCCCCACAGTCTCTGGGTGCCCCCCAAACCATTCAAAAGCAGGGGTTTTGCCATTCTCCACAGAATATACTCCTCCTTTCTTTTCCATTCATTTTGTTCCATCCTGGAAGCTTACTTTATCTGCTACAGTTTCAATAGATTTCTCTTTCAGTTAAAGTGAGTAATATTCTGTTTTCTAGGACTCTTACCCCTTTTTGGTTTTTCTTCTATAACCAACCACTTTTCACTGGTCTATCTTCTCTTCCTCCTACCCCAACCTTAATTATTCAACAGCTTACAGGGTAGACACAATGCAGAGTTGTGTAAATCACTTTGGATTACTCTCTGTAGTGCTTATTATCTCACTCTTGCCACCACAGGCTGAATGTTAGTTATTCAGGTCAATTTAAAAGTGCTGAGTACTGATAGTACAGGTACACATCCTTAGCATTACAGCAACAGTCTACTGAACCGACTCATTTGCAATGGAAAATAGTAGAAGCATTCTTACCATAAATAGGTACGAAACAAGGTTGTCCAATTACACTATTCTCTCCTCCTTTCAATACAAGATAATTTGGGAGGAAAAGGAATAATAATTGAAGAGTTCAGGAAAAGATTCACTATAGAATATGGTACTTGAGTTGTGTGTTGAAGGAAGAAAGGATTCTAGGAGGCATTGGGGACAGCCAGTGCAAAAGTATGGAGACAAGAGATAGGTGTTATTTGTGAGAAATGGAAGTCAGTTTGGCTGGATCACAGAGTGAAGGAGGAGGAAGAGCATTCATTGAGGACAAAAGGGTAGCTTAGGGTGAGTATAGGGCTTTAAAGGTTAAAGGCAAACTAGGAGCTTATATTTGATCTTAGAGGCAACAGAGAGCCATTGGAGCTGAATAGGGCAGGACCTTGATCACATCTGTACTTAAGGAAAATCACTGACAGTAGTGTTTAGAATGAAGAATAGTAGTGAAAATTGGAAGACCTAGAGACTAATCAAGAGGTTATTGCAACAATCTAGGTAGAAATAATTAGGACCTGCAGGGTCTTTAACTGAATGTGTGAAGAGAAGAGGTCCAATTAGAGAAGTTTTTCAGAGAGAAAGGGCAAGATTTGACAACTCATTGAATAAGTAAGATGAGAGAAAATGATGAGTTGAGGATAAACATGAGATGCTGGAGAAATGATGGTGGTTTGCACAAAAATAATGAAGTTTGAAAGAGAGGATGATCTGGGAGGAAAGATGAGTTCATTTTTTAACTTACTGAGTTTCATGTCTCTAGGACATCCGATCTGAAATAATCAGTTGGTAATATGGAATTGAGAGATTGAAGCTGGATGTGGAGATCTGTGAGTTATTTGTATAGCCATGGGAGCTGATGAAGTTACCAAGAGAGATTTTACCAAGGAGAAAAGGGTCTAAGACAGAACCTTGGGGAATACCCAGTGAGAAGTCCCTTCAAGTTCTAAATCTAGAATTCTACAATCAAAGGATTCGTGAAGAAGGTACCACTTGAGCTGTGGAAATGAAGGCAGTATTTCCTAGGCATTGTGAAATACAGAAGAGGAAAGAAAAGGGGGTCAGTCTGCACAGGTGCATTGAGATGGAGATGGGAAGAGGGAATCAAAAGAAAAGCTAAATATCTAGTTTGGTTAGAACATAGGGTATGGAAAGAGAAGCAACAGAGTGAAATAAAGCTCCAAAAGAGTTAGACTGGGAAAGGATTTAAATTCTAGTTATATTTTATTCTCTCTACACAATTGGAAGCTCAGAAATGACTTGGGCAGACCAGTGCATTAGGAAAGTTTGTTTGGAAACTGTATAAAAGCTAGATTAGATGCAAGGGTATCAGTTCAATTCAGGAAGTATTTAAGTGCCTAAAAAGTGGCAGGTACTATACTAGATGCTAGGAAGATAAAATAAAAAATTAAATTGTCCCTATCCTCAAGGACCTTCCTATTCTGTCAGGGGAAACAGCATGAACATACACATTTTATGTTTGTAAATGCAAAACTTAAAGTACAAAGTAATTTACAAAGAGGAGGACACTAGCAAGTGGCAGGGTCAAGATAGTCTTCCTGGAAGACCTGACTTTTGAATTGAGTATTGAAGGAAGCCTGGAGTTCTGTGAGGTGGAATTAAGGAAATAGAATGTCTTCTATGAAGTGGAGCACAAAATATAAAATGATGAATTTTGTTTTAGTCATGTTCAGTTCAGAGTGTCCACAGAACATTGAGGTGAAAATGTCAAACATTAGTTGAAATGGAAATGAAGAGCATGGAAAGGTCTTGGACCTGGATATATAGATTTCAGAATTACCTGTTTTAAGCATATAATTAAAACCTTGGGAAGGAACGCGATCATTCAAAGAGTAAAAAGAAGGCTAAAGATAGAGTAGTAGAGCACACACATTCTTAGGGAGTGGAAAGATCATAAACCAGAAAAGGGTTAGAGAAGTTAAGAAAGGAGACAGTATCCAGAAGCAGTTATCATTTGCTGTCATTTGACACTGTCACCTGTGTCATTTGCTGCAGAAAGACCAAGAAGGATGAAGACTAAGAAATAACCATTATTTCTGATAACTAGGAAGTAATCGAGGACCTTGGAAAGATCAGTTTCATTAGAATAGGGAAGAGTTAGGAATAAAAGTATATTGAGTCGGTGGAGGGAGCAAATATGCATTTCTCTTTTTCAGAAGTTTATTTTTATTGGTAAGAGTGTCTATAGGACTATAACATGAAGAGTTGGCAGCAGTGAAGGAGAGATCAATGGATCAAGCTCTCAGAAGAGAAAAGAGAGGATAGGATCAAAGGCAGAAACAGAGTGACTTGTTTTGATAAAGAGATTCACTTTGCCTTCTGAGACTGGCATGAAGGAGGAGAGGTCAGGTGAAACCATAGAGAGATTTTGAGGAAGATGGAAAATAAGGGGGAAAAATATACATAGATAAGTAGATAGCCAGAAATTTTAGGAGGAAGAGAGCATTACCAATTAAATGAGAGGTGGTACCCAAGTTAAACTTTGAAAGAAGCTCGGAATTCCAGTAGGCAGTAATGAAGAGGGTGTACATTCCAGGAATGGCTGATGATTACAACAAAATCATTTTGATTATGATGATTTTGCACAAACAAATCTAGTGCAGTTAAAATTTATAGGGAAATAGGTAACTGGTAAGAAAAATCTTTATAGTTTTTTACTGCAGAATCACAGATAATTAGGAAAATGCAAATTAAAACAACTCTAAGGTTCCACTTCACATTCATCAGATTGACATAAGGAAAATCAAAATTTTGGAAGAATTCAGGAAAACAGGCACACTAATACATTGTTCATGGAGATGTGATTTGGTCTAGTCATTATGGGAGGCAATTTGGAAGTATGTCCCAAAAGTTATTAGACTATATTTAATAAGTTGTTAAACTACACACTGTAACTAGGACTATGCCTCCAAAAAAATATAAAAGCCTATATGCACACAAATATTTATATCCGCTCTTTTTGTTGGAAACTAAAGCAGTGCCCTTTTATGGGGGAAGGTCTAAATAAATTGTGGTATATAAATACAATGGAATGTGATTGTGTTATAAGAAATGATGGAAATTGGGGAAGACTCATGATCAGATACACAGTGAAGTGAACAGAATTAGGAGCAGTTTACACAATGACAACATTATCGAAAAAGAACTTTGAAAGATGTTTAGAAATCTGAGTAATGCAAATGATAAAACTATGAATACAGAGGACTGAAGATGGATTACACCATTCACCTCCTGCCACAGAAATAAGACATATATTTAGACATGGCTGAAGTGAGAATTTGTTTTATTAGACTGTGCATAGTTATTGTGAAATTATTTGTTTTAGATTTGAATTGTAATGGAGTAGGCGGTATGAGAGATAATAAATACTCGTAAAAATAAGCCTTTTTTGAAAGCATGGATATATTGAGTTAGAAGGGAAACATCTTTAGGTCCCTTTGGCTGGAATGTGCCTAAAGCAGGTAACGTTTAGGGGAGTAGACCTGTGATTTCATTTGTATAGAGATCCTCTCTGTCTACCTCCCACCCCCCATCCCACTTTGCCACCTCAAGAAAGCCCCGTCTTATCAACACAGTTCCATGTCTTCTTAGCAATGTACAGTCTTAAGAGACCTGCCTGGAGAACTAAGAGTATAAATGACACAACCAAATTCACATAGCCAGTGTGTTAAGTCTTCCTGGCTTTGAGTTTGAGGGTATCTGTTAGGCCTTCCTGCCTCTCTACACAAGAGTAAATAATTTGAAATAAGTCTAAAAATGTAGTTGGAAATCAAATTGTGGAGAACTGAAGAGTTAAGATTTTCTGGTTTTAAAAAAACATAAAATATACTATTGTTCAAGTAGAAATCATTTTGTTTCTTGTTCATGTTTGTAATCTTTCCAACTGCCCACTCTTTAAGAAATTACAAGACCTTTTGCTTTACGATGGCATTTGTTTAAAGTGTGTTTCTTTTATAAATGTAACTTTAGCAAAATTAAGTTATTGTCAGTATCTGATTATTTTAAATAATTATATTTTCATTAGGTCACAACCATGTCAGACAAAAGTGAATTGAAGGCTGAATTGGAGCGAAAGAAGCAGCGGTTAGCACAAATCAGAGAGGAGAAGAAGAGAAAGGAAGAGGAAAGAAAGAAAAAGGAAGTAAGCTTGATTATGTTTTAATTAAATTAATCTATTTTGAATAACCTGCTTATTTATTCATTTGCTTCGTGATTTCATAGTATTTTAAACTGTAGAGTTTTAGTTTTGGAATCCGACCCTAGTTTAATATCTATCTCACTTTAAACAAACCTTGAATTCCTCAACAGATCTATCATTTCATTGATGTGAGTGCTTCATCCAGTATTAAAGATAACAACTCCTCTATGCTTTTTAGATTCCTTCTTCTCTTCTCTAAAAGGATCTGCCTTGTGTTCTGAAGTCTTCTCTTTGGGTTTCTTAAGCACTGTCTGAGAAACAGACTGGATGCATCACTTAGACCTTCTACCTTTTTACTCTCATTTCCTGATTGGCCCACTTCCTTTCCCCAACCTGTGTTCCTTGCAAGAACCTGTCTTTTATGCTATTTACTATGTACAGATCATCATTGGTCATTTGTTGTAGCTCATTTATATCCACCCTGCACATTTCCTTTGAACTATGGGTTACCTATAAATTTTTATTCTTTAGAGATTTGGGTATTCTGTAATTCACATACATAGCTACATAGCTATCAGATTGTTGCTGTTAAAAAGATGAGGTTTTGTGTTAGGTTATTCTGTGGAATTGTTGAAAATACTTTCCCAAGTGCAAGTCAGTTCAGTTCAACAAACATCTATTAAGTACCTACTATGGGCACAGGGGCTTGGGTTACAAAGACAAGAATGAAATAGGGCTTGTGGTTAAAAAATTTACATTCTGCTCAGTTTTTTTCTTCCTTCTCTTTAATTCTGGGTCCAGTTCATAGTTCCCCTGTGGTTTCTGTCCAAGATTAACATACTAATGGACTGAGTCAGTGGACAAGTAGTAGTCTGGACAAGAGACATTCTTCATTTATTTGGTTTTCTTGTATTCTTTTGAATAATTAGAAATTTAATCAAGGAGGACTCAACAATATATAATTTTTCCTCTTCTCAGTCATTTGGTATCTTTTTCTTTTTAAAATATATTGAAAAATGATCCCTCAGTGCTTTCAACATTGCTTCCTCAGCCATGAATATGAATATGTTTGTGTATATGAGTGTACGTGTGTGTGTTTTTGGTATAATCTAGCTACTCTTCCCTGCTTCGTTTTTTTTCTTCAAGACAAATTTAATAGTTGAAATAAAATTTTGAGTTCCAAATTTTTTCCCTCGTTCCCTTTCTCCTCCCTAAGATGTCAGCAATTTAATTTAGGTTACATATATGCAATCATGTAAAATATATTTACATATTAGTCATAGTGTGAAAGAAGAAACACTTTGCAAAAAAAAAAATTTGCAGTTTGCAAAAAGAAAAAAAACATGAAAAAAATAAAGTGAAATAGTATGCTTCAGTCTGCAAGTCCATCAGTTCTTTCTCTGGACCTGAACATCATTTTCCATCATGAGTCTTCTGAAATTGTTTTGGGTCATTGTACTACTTAGAAGAGCTAAGTCAATCATAGTTAACCATGATACGGTGTTGCTGTTACTGTATACAATGCCTCCTTCATTTCCTCAAGTTTCACTTTTATTTCCCCAAACTCACATTAGGTACTGAGTTGTCAAGAGTACAGATGTAGTAGTTCCACTGTCCTAAGTTGAAGAAAATTTGTCATTATAGAAATACAGGCAGATTTGTCTCATTTTTCCTCTGTTTGCTTTTCTTCCAGTTTCACCGATAAATGCCCTGTCCTAGGCCTTCTACTCTACTCTTTATATACTCTCCCTCCATGACTTCATCATCCCTTGGGTTTAATTATCCTCAATATTCAGCTGACTCTTAAAATCTAGAAATCCAGCTCCAGTTTCTCCTCTGACCTTCAGTTCTGCATCACCATTTGCCTAATTGGACATTTCAAATTGAATGTTGCTGAGACATCTCAAATTCAGTATGTCACAAACTGAAGTTATATTTTTTTTCCCATAACCACCTACCTTCTAAACTTGATTTTTATCAAAGATACCACTATTCTTCCACTTTGCCCAAGTTTATAAACTTGATGTTATCATCAACTCCTCTCCCCATATATCTGATCAGTTTCTAGTATTGTTATTTCTCCCTCAACAGCATTTCCCATACCTAACCCCTTCTCTTTATACGTACAGCTAAGACCTTAGTTCAGGCTTTCATCACCTCTCACCTAGATTATTGTGACAGTTTCCTAATTATTCTCTTTACCTTAAGTTCTCCCTTCTTCTTTCCTCTCCTTTCTCTTTTCTTCCTCTACATTGCTTTTAAAGAAATTTTTCTTAAGCGCAGATCTGACTATATCACTTACCTACTCAGTCAATTCCAGTGCTTCACTATTGCTTTTAAGATTAAATGTTAACTCCTCTTCTTAGCTTTTAAAGCCATATATGACCTGACCCTAAACTGCCTTTCAATCCTTAATGGACATTACTCTCCTTTTCTTACTCTATGACCTAACTACACCCGTTTTTTCCTCTCTGTTTCTCACGAATAACACATCATTTTCTGTATGTGGCATACGTTTGCACTGGCTGTTGTCAGTGCTTACAGTGTAATTCCCTCCTTACCCATGTCTCCTTGAATCCCTTTCTTCCTTCAAGATGCAGCTTCACTACCACCTTGTACAAGAAACTTTTCCTGATCTCCTCAATTGTGTTGCCCTCGCTCTCAAACTAACTTGTATTTACTTATAAGTACAAATACTTTTTATTTATTTGTATTTATTCTCTTTCCATTTATTCTATTTATCCTTTTTTTTCTCTCCCAGTTATAATATAAACTTCTTGCAAGTAAGGATTGATTCATTTATTGTATTTTTAATCCCTTGGACCTAACACAGTGCCTGGCAGGCACTTGATAAATGCTTGTTCATTGATTGATTGATTGATGATCTGGTATAGTTGGATGTCAGGATAAACTTTCTTCAGATCCATTTTCTCTTCCATTGATCTTTGCTGTCTTATGAAGTGCAAATATTCCATCATCCCCTGCTGTAACATTTTGAAAACTGGTTTATATTCTAAAGGGGTACTGGGAACCCAAGAATGCCAAGGTAGAGTTGCCTGGAACTAATTCACATATGCAAGCCTTCTCTTAGTCAAGTGGCAAAAACTTTGTTGTG
Organism: Potorous gilbertii; assembly: GCA_028658325.1. Classification (NCBI taxonomy): domain Eukaryota; kingdom Metazoa; phylum Chordata; class Mammalia; order Diprotodontia; family Potoroidae; genus Potorous; species Potorous gilbertii. Next base: position 195,292,843 of record CM053771.1, read on the forward strand.
ATGCCAATAGAATGGGCAAGAGTTCTTAGGGAACCTGCATGCTAGTGAGGATGGTGCTGGGGTGTATATGGAAAAAGGACAAGGGCTAGGTCAGACTTTTAATTCATTTATCATATTACTTGAGTTATAAAAGTTGAGCTCACATGCAGTTTTATACAAAGCAATGTACATTTGTATTGTATTAACATATTCAAGTCACAAAGTACAAATAAGTGGCAAACCAGTTAATTTGACCTTTAAAATAATTTATCTTGTCTTAATATTTTGTTAATCTAAGATGCTAATAATCTGATAGTATGGATTTAATTAGTGGTATAGTGGCTATTCTTGAATGCTATAGTGACTATTTGATAGAGGATACATACTTATTTCTCACTGATGATGAAGCTGCTAGATATATAGAAAAGCCCTAGCAATATGATTTTATATGTATTAGAATCAAATGTACTTTTATCACTGTATTTGTTTTATAGAAAGTGTTTTTAGATAGATGGGAATAAGCTGGTAATATATTTAAAATGGCGTATCAGTATATTATATCTGGTCTATTCAAAAATTTCTTTCTCTGGTATTTTTGTGGATTTATTTTTTCATTGACATGGGCACTCCTTTCACAGATTGATGCCCTACTGTGGTTTTTCATCTTGTGGCATTCTTGTTCACCTTTTTTTTTAAGTCTCTCATACGATAGCCATTAATTCCTGTTTGCCTAGGGCAGTGGAAAAAGTAGTAGCAGAAATAAATGCTAGGAATTGCGTAAGTTCACCGTTAGCAGCCACTTCTGTTGAAGTTATTCTTGCATCCTATATAACTTTCCATACCATGTTACAAGCTAGAGTTTTAAGCCAGTTACTTGATTAAATAATGAGCAACTGCCAGAATCATGATTCAGACTTGGAAGAGCTATCCCAGAATATCATCTATAGGATTAATCTATCCAAAGATGACAGATGGCCAATTATTGCTTTCCAGTTTTCAAGGATGATCATATTATGATTGGCATCTAATTTTCCAGGACTGTCTGTAATATGATTGGCATCCAGTTGAGAGTTTGTGAAACATGTTCATAGAATTAATTTAATGGGATTAAACCATGAATTGGTAGTGACATACATATTCATGTGAAGGGGGCAGAGTAGAAGACTAAGCTAATAATTTCATTGGTAAAATAAACTCAGATGCTTCGCTTATCTTGATGGATTTTTTCCTCTAGTGGTTTCCTTAAATTTATATTGGAAGGGTTTGAAAGAATTTGAACAACCTTACCAGCCTTGTCTGCAACTGTTCCCCTCTGTGTCCTCTGACCAAACTAGAAGGCTCATTGTCTCCATCTTATCTTATCCTCCTTCAGTGCTTTTTTTTCACTGCCCCAATGCAGCTAGATGGTGCAGTGGATAGAGCACCAGTACAGGAGTCAGGAGGACCTGAGTTCAAGTCTCACCTCAGACACTTGACACTCAGTAGCTGTGTTACCTTGGGCAAATCACTTAATCCCAATTGCCATATCTTGGATCATCTCCAGTCATCCTGATGAATATCTGGTCACTGGATTCAGATGACTCTGGAGGAGAAGTGAGGCTGGTGACCTGCACAGCCCTCCCTCACTCGGAACAAAGTCAAGTGCATGTCATATCATCATTTCTCTGATGGCATGGACTTCTTTAGCAGTGAAGGACGAATACACACCTCCTCTCTCTGCTTTCCTCTTTCTTTGTATCTTTCATGGGTGTTCGCACAATAGAATTTGAGAACCACCTCCCTACTGAAGGCTTTTTTTGATCCCTGTAGTTCTTAAGCACTCTTCTACCCTTGAAATCACTTTGTATATAAGAGACTAAACATCTTAAACAAAGATTTAAGTTTGATGAAACTATCTATTTTGTCACTGGAGGAAAGGACCCTATGATTTGTTCTTTTTATCTTCAGTCTCCCCCATCTACTGGCTCCTTCCTTCTACCTACCCAAGACTCTGTACCCTGAAAAAGAAAACACCATTCCCTAGATTTAATATCCAACTTTCCAAAAGAAGCATTTATGCCTGTTGCTTCCATTTCCTTTCCTTTCTTTTCTCCACCTTTCTCATTATTCAACTGAAACTGCTCTCTCCAAAATTGACAATAATCTCTTAATTATCACATCTGATAGCATTATTCTTATACTGACAGTAATAAGGAAGTTAGGAAGAAGGGAGGGTTTATGCAGAAATATAATGAAGTTATTTTGGGTCATGTTGAGTATAAGATGTCTATAGAACATCCAGTATGAGATGTCTAATAAGCTGTTGGATATATGTGCAAAAGGTTAGACTTGAGAATCATTAGTGTAGAGATGGTAGCCATAAGTGGGGGAAGGGGAGAGAAAAAAGAAAACAAAACCTTTATATGAGGGTTTTGTTAAGCAAAACAAATTTCCATATTGACCATGTCCAAAAATATATCTTAATCTGTATCTTGAGTGTATCACTTTTCTATGAGGAGATGGGTAGCATACTTTACCATTTCTCCCCTGGAATTGGTGGTTGGTCATTGCATTGAGGAGCACAGATTTACAGGTGGAGGGGACTTCAAAGATCAGCTATTCCAGCCTCTTCATTCTATGGGTGAGGAAACCGAGGTCCAAAGAGATTATTTGCTCAAAGTCATATAGCTAGTAATTTGAGCCTAGATTGTTTGATTCCAAATCCAGTACTCTTTCTGAGGTCCAGTACTGCTTTTGCACTTCACACTGGGATTGTTTATAGTCCCAGTTTCTGAGCTGTGTACAGATATTCCACAATGCATTTTACTGAAAACTGAATGCTGTCTAGGTCTACTTTTATGAAAATGTAAATGAAAACCTCTGCCATCTTTGGAAAACAAATTAATATGGATGGACCTTTAAAATTTCAGTTCATTTCTTTATAACTGATAGGAAACGTATTTTGGTAGTAGAGGGAAAGCCTTCATTTAAATACTTTGGAAAAAAATCTGTTAATCTCTTATGCCAAACTTGGTTCATATCCAGAAAACATGCAGTAGTAATTCATAAATTTGTGACCTCACTGATATGAGACCAGTATGGATTGCAACCCCATTCATGCTTTCTTAGCCTGTGTGATTCTGGTCCTTGTGGAGTATCCTTTTATAAATCCTCCACAAATGATCAACTGAATGTAACAGAAGCCTTCTAATTATTTTAATATTGTTTGTATTGCCAGGCTGTCCATCATATTATCTGTCATTCTTCTTATGTGATCAGCTCACATCTTTTTCTAGCCATGCATTTTTGCTGATATTTTTTATGCTGCTTCCCCATAAAGAAATCATCATTCTTAATGTGTTGCAATCTAATTAGACTACCATATGACTTTCCACTGCCTTTTGGCTCATCTGCATTGTTTTACCGACACCATGTTGTTCCATGATTCATAGTAAAATAGTATCACCAGGAGACTTAGTGTTGAAAAGTTGGGCCTTCGGGTCAGGGATCAGACTGAGATCATTAAAAATTGCTGGGCAGTTTCTCAAGTTTGAATCAGTTGGTCCTAGCTCACAGTCCTCTTCAGTGACTGATTCAGAACATGTGTACTGATACACTAAGCACAATGGCTGCCTGTGCAACTCTATGTCATAATCTGGGCAATATGCTTTTTTCGTCCATTTGGATTTCAGTGTTGATTGCTAAACTAGGCTCTTTTGAGTGACTCCTGATCTAATTGAGGAATCCCCGTAGTCTTCTTGGATTCTATATCATCAGTACAGTGTCTCCCACAAATAGAAGCTTCTGGGGAGTTCCGTTTTTAAGTGATCTGACTTACATTTGGGCCTTACCCTAAATACCCTCTGATAACCTTTGACGAACGTATTCCTCTCTAATGCCTGCTTGATAGTAGTGATCAACGGATAGTTGAACATAGTTCTCTTTGATGGTCAGTATAAGGGAATCTTGTGCGCTTTAATGCAGCAGAGGAGGCACCTTGGGAGGGAGTGTTGAATGCTACATTTTACTCTACCAAATCACATGCTTCAAAAAAATCAACAAACCAAACACAGTAGGATCTTGTAGTCATCATTCTTCTCTCTGTCATGTGACACTGAAAATGTGACCTGCTGCAGAAAGTATTCTGCAAAAGGACACCCTCAGGATGTACATAAGTTATCCTTGTAAGACTTTACAGAAATGAGAAAATAGGCATGAAAATGTGCTTAATAAGAATGTATATGTAGAACCCATATAACATTGCATGCTGTCTCGGGGGCGGCTAGGAAAGAGGGAGGGGGAAAATCTACAATTTACGGAAGTGATTATAGAAAACTGAAAACAAATTAATTCAAAAAATAAAATAAAGAATTTACTGATCTACTAAAAAAAAAAAGTAGGCATACTCCTTTCTGGGTAATAACATAGCTAACGATTTTTCCATTCTTTTGGAATTTTCTTCTTTTTGAGTTACCTTGAAAATTAATCTGTAAATGCCTAATTTGTCACTTCTGACAGTAATTTCTTCTGTATGTTAAAATCTAATCTACGTATTTGGTTAGATCTAATCATTCATCTTCACTTCATCTTCTTCAGTGTCAATTTTACTTGCTCGTAGAGCGCATCATGTCCTGAGGTTCATAGTAATCCTAGGACTAGATTATGGGAAATCAGATTACTGGCCTGTGGTCCCATATTGGATAGGATCCTCAGGAACGTTTCTGCAAGGACATGGACAGTAATCTCACAGGTTAAGAAACTATGGCAAAGAGGCTTATCTTCCGCACCACTAAAAGGAATGCCTATATTAATAAGATCATAGATTTGTCCCACAGGATTGTTGTGAGGAAAATACCATGTGAATTTTAAAGTAAGTAAAAAGTAAATCATGACTACGACCATTTAGTTGTGTTTTGGTCGCTTTTATAATGAAGTGTCCATTTTAAGGGACTTTAGTTTCTTCCAATAACCTAAAAATCATAAAATTTTTAGATTATTTATCAGTATCTTAAACTGTTGTTAGTCTAAACCTGATTCTTGGCATCTTTTTCTGCTACTTTGCCACCATCATTACATGTGTGAAAGAGACTACACAGCATTGAGACTTAGTTTGAATTTTTATTTCATCTGTTACCAGAGCCCAAGATTTGTTACTTAGTAGCCACCCTTCTGCTAATGAGCCTATTGATATCCTGGCTAGTCCTCAGACATGAGACATTGCCTTTCTTTTACCTTAGTTGAGTATGCAAGAGCCTATGCCCTGCTTACATAGAGTTGCCTTCTCCTCCTCCTTTGCCTCTCAATTAATTTTTTTTCTGTAAGAAGTTATAAATGTCTCATACCACAAGTAAGTTGAATTATGATTTTTTTTCTTATTAAATTTAGACTGATCAGAAGAAAGAAGCAGTTGCTCCAGTACAGGAAGAATCTGACCTTGAAAAAAAGAGGCGAGAAGCAGAAGCATTGCTGCAGAGTATGGGACTGACACCAGAATCTCCTCTGGGTGAGAGTGGAAACATGTCCCTGTATTACAGATAGTGTATTTAGCGTAGTTAAAAAGTGAAACTGGCAAGAGAATGAACAGGTTTGAGATATGGGGTACATTTTCCTTGTGTCTGTCCCCTAGGAGCATTAATCTTATGCATCATTTATTTAGAATTGTCTTCATGTATTAAAATGTATCTAACACATGCATTTCTGGGCAAATGTTCAAAGTATTGCAGATTTAATTATATTTATCATCATATACTGACTCACTAGTTCATTATACTGACTTTTCTAAGTTAAATTAGACTAAATGACTGTTGCATCAAAATGCCTGAGATTTTGCCTGCTTGAAAGCTGGAGGAGGGGGTATAATGGGTTGATTTTCTGACAGTGCTGATACTTAAGAGAATAGAAGTAGAGAGAAGATGTTTAAAGCTTCACTCTACTCCACCAGCTGATAAGGGGAGATTATAAAGAGGTTGTATCCCTTGGGACAGTGATTTCACTGGTTTGTTTGCTCTTTTTTTGGATTTTTTAAAGCTGTAATAGACCTAATCAATAAAAACCCTGAAATGGTAGCAAGTATACTTGAGGAAAATTCAGTCATATTATTGTGAAAAAACATTTTTAAAGTATTTCTTAACTTATTGTGCTGGTACAGAAGTGTATCACCTAATTGGTTGCTCTACAGAATAATTTAGACATATGTGACTCCAACTCTCTAAAGGCTTACAATTTTGTTTTGAATTTGGAGTGACTCCAAAGATGACATTTTCAGCAGGTTTAGTTATCCTTAAAATCTTCATCTCTGGCTAGTTGCCCTTAATTCCTCTACTTGCCTAAAAGTGGCTCTCAAAATAATGTCAGTGTTTGGTCATTTACATGCCTGATTAGATCTGATGGATGTTAAAAATTAATAGGGAAAATGAGTTTCAGATATTGAACCCTTGATATAATGTAGTTCCCAGGCCTCCATACTATAGGTGCATACTATTGCCAAGTCAGTATGATAAAAAAAATCCTTATGGTGCTCTATAGAACCTAGCTGTAGCCAAGAACAAAATCAACTTACTTTAGGTAATTAATTCCCCATTGTGTTAGGAAAATGCCTCTCCTAAACCTAAAAAATTATTTACAGATTATAGACAAGAATTTTAAAACACTTTGGCCAGGTAAAACGGGTAAGGAACTTCTGGCCTGTAGGTTGGATCTAGCCTGTACTGTGGCTTAATTTCATATGACCAGTGAACTAAATAAATAGCAAGAGTTGAGGAATATCTGTCCTTTTAAAAAGTCACAAAAATGCAATATGACTTTAAAGCTGTTGAGGTAATATCCCGAAAAGGCCTCGGAAATGGGTATTGCTATATGAAAATCTCTCTCTCTATCTTTTGTTATGTGTGTGTCTATATGTAAATGTTTCTCAATATCTCCTTCATTCCTTTTGCTTTCCTTTTCAGTGTCATATTTTTTATGGGAGCATGGAATAGGATAGGATAGATAGGAAACTGGCCTCAGTCAGGAAGACCTGGGTTTAAGACTTGTCTCTGTGATATGCCGTCCTGAGCAAGTCACAACTTCTTATTGTCTCAAGCAACTTTTTAAGATGATACATTTCAGAAGTTGCTTATCTATATTGGTAAATAAGAGTTTTCTTCACTGGAAATTCCCTACTCCGTTGAAATCATAGAAATCATATTTCTCCCTCTCCCACCCCCAATTTTAAAAACTAATAATAAAGATTAGGATAATAAGTATAATAGCATATTTCAGCTCTTGGTCAGATAGAATAGTTTCAGAACCTTTGTTAAGCTCTCCAAATGTAAGTTTCTGTTTATCACTTTTCTCCCAAAGTATGTATGTGTTATTCATGTTGTCTCTCTAGAATAGATGCTTTAGGAACTTTCATTTTTGTCTTTACACCCCTGGTGCCTAGTCTACTACCTGGCACTTACTAAGTACTTAGGAAATGCTTATTTGATTGATTAAAATCAAGGTTGTGGAGACAGCTTAAATATACTGTAGTGAATAAAGATTAATGTTTGTTCTAGATTCTTTTGACATCATTGGTAAGAAACAAAAGTATACTTTATTCTGAAGATAGAATCAAGTCTTAGAATAGAGTACAGTGACTCCTATTCATTGCAGGGCAGATTATCAGACTGTTAGAGCATTATAAAGAATATGTCTTTGTAAAAGCATGTCCTCAGAACACCGTGCAAGCATGGTTTGGAGGCCTCCACATGGAGAGTCATTACTGGTATCTTTCCCCTTACCTCCCGAAAGTGTCTCTGTAACAACTTGCATTACAAAGTGATTTCTAAAGTTGAGGAAAGAGAGCTGGTGATTGCTGTTTAATGTATGTTTGATCAGAGGATGATTTTATCCTTATAGTGCCTAATGTGCTTGCACGTAGTAGACTCCCTAAGTGATTGTTTAATTGAGTTCTCTATCCTCTCTAGGATTATACTGTGAATTAACATGCCATAAACTATACATTCATGATTCAGGTGACCATTTCATCTTTCTTCATGGCCCTTACTGACAATTTTAAAAATAGCAGATAGAGGTGCCTCTGTGTGCTCAATGTTTTAGACTCATGTAGATTAAAGAATTATCCTTTTTTTCCTTTGGTAAGGAGCTCTGTGGTCAACCTTTAATTTTTTTTTTTTAGGTATTTGGACAAAGACTTTATGCTTTATGTCATCTAAATTATTTATGATTAAGATGGTGTATGGCCTTTCATCTTTCAGAGTAGCTGGAATATTTAAGAGAATTAATTTTTTATTTTAATGTGGAACTGGAAAAAAAGAAACTATAGAAAATGAATATATTAATATTATTACTACAGTATTTGTTTTTCTGTATATATATTATATATAAGGAAACATATATGTCCAAATTATTTCTTAATTATCTTTTTCTATCCAAAGTTGTTCAGTTTTCTTTTGTAGATATTGTTTTGTGGGATCACTTCTTAGCCGTTATCCATTTTTCATCAGAACAAGTTATTCTCTCACAAAATATCTCAGAATAAGTCATTGAATGCCACATTACCTTTGAAATTTTTCAACTGTGATTAAAGTAAGCAGATGAATGTAAAAAAATCTTAATTTATGTGGTGACATTCAAAAAAGATTTAACAACTTTTAGTTAACAAAGAAATATTTGGTTTCTTTTAACTAGTAAAATTAAGCCTTCTCATTATCTAGACCAACAGGCTTAATTATTTCTTCTGTAAATATTCCTAACCACTGTTGTTTGCTGGACAGTGTATGTGGTTACAAAGGAAATAAAGACTGGAAGATTGTGTTTCTGCTCAAGGGGCTTGAAATTTAAATGGAGAGAGTAGGTGGGGTGGGGTAAATATGTGCATATAAAACTCTAGTCATAGTAACACTTTTATAAACTTATATAAAACCAGCCTTAGTTGTCAAGAGAGAGAAGAAGTATTCCAGCACAGAATAGTTAGAAAAAAAGACCCCTTATTTTTATTTTTCATAGCACATTTTAATTATATATCCCTTACTGTTCTTTAACATAGCAGAAACTAAATATTTGAGATTTTCGTTTTGGGGAAGCATGACAAAGACTGTGGACCTTAAAGAAAGCCAAACAGAACATTTTCCTTATCACCAGAATCTTTGTTATAGAACAATGTTTAATACTTTTCAAGCATGAAAACATTTCAGGGCCCACACTAAATAAATAGTTACACAGTTTATATGAGTTAATTGAGCTCATCCATGATGACTAAAAATCTGTTATGAATTAAAATGGAAATGGCAATACCAAGTGAATATGAAGATCCCAAGTCACCTACAGGCACTCCGCAGACACCAAGTCATCCCCATCCTATAGTTGGGAGCCCCTGTAAGAGACTCTGAATTAGCGGTTTTACTCAGTTGTGTAGGAGGGGAGAATCTTGGGATATTTAATGAGAGTAGTATTTTTGACTTAAATATTATTCTAGGGCATTATGGTGTCTCTAACACTAAGCAAATGTATTTGCTTGGATTTTTTTTTTTTAGTTGACAGGAAACTTAGATTTATTCATATACATAAAGTTAAGTTGATGGTACCATTTATTTTAGATTTTATTTTGGGCCAATTTGGATTAATTCATATATAACATCCATATCAGGTGGCAATTTATCAATATTGTTTGAAGTGAGCTGATTAATGCATTGTTTTACTAGAGGGATCATGTAGCAATGTTTATTCTTACTTCTAATACCTCTAGTTCTAACCTAAAAAGATGAATGTTATTGATGTCCTGTCCCTACTAGACTAGATCAACTCGTACACCATCATTGAGGATAAACTTCTAACTTTTGTCTAAGTAGTCTGTGTATCTTCCTGAAGTTCATATATATTTTCTATTTGTCTAAAAATCAAGGCTTCCATATGTTTTCAGTAATGGCCTATTAAAATCTGGAAATACAGTGATTATATTTGCTTTTGCATCTGACTTTTTTTCTTATTAGTCTTCAGATTTGCTACTTTTGCTGCTAGCTCTGTAGAATTCTCCTTTTTTTATATTGTTTCTTTTTTGCATGACTGTGCTATTGAATATTCATTATTTCAGTAGTGGAAGTGGACTTGATTTAAGCTCCTAAGACCACTGTAGAAACTCAGTGATCTTCCTTTCCGTTAACTGTATCGAGTAATTCAGCATAGAGGTGGTGATGATGAATATATATGAATTTTGATCAACAAATAGTAAGATCTTCATAATTTATGATTTAAGAAGTTGGGGGAAAAATTTTTGACTACCTTGCAAATTTGATATTTCTGTCTAGAAGCCTAAATTAGTGATGTTCTTTTGAACCTAATTATTTTGTAGTCATTGATAAGTGAAATGACCACATATTTAATTGAAAGTGGATGTCTTAATCATTACAAAGAATTGAAGTGAAAGATATCCATATCATGTCTTTAAGAATGTTCCTTGTAAATTTAAAAGTAGCTTTAGAGATTATTCTCCTTTAGAAATCGAAGATGTGTGTGTGTGTGTGTGTGTGTATGCATTATATATAGATATAGATATATTTGAAAAATTGTCCCTTGAGTGTTAGACCCGGAAAGAATGTTACTGAAAGAAGTAACTATTTATTGCTTTCACTAGGCCAGGTCACAGAAGAACTCATAAATTTCAGTGAGTGAAGAATGGGTTAGAAATGCACCCCTAAGTGAAGATAAAGAGAGCCTGATGTGACATTTTCCCATTTCAGACAACACTAACTTCTTTGGAGCTAGTCTGAGTTTCTTTATACCCAGCGCCTCTCACCATACTATACTCCTGTAGACACACTAGTGATATTTGAAATCCTGTAGTCCAGTAGTTGGTTTGCTAAGCTAATCATAGACACTTGGGTAACTGTTCTATGCCTGTTTTATGTCCAAAACAACAGTAGACTATGTATTTTAGATCCTTAAACTCTTGATACTTGCTGGTTTAAAGAAAATGTATAAAAAAAACTTAATTTTAATGAATAAGTAACTTTACTATTCCCAGATTCTATAACTTTGGAAGAAATGTTCAAGCAGTATTTCTCTGGTTAATTCACTTACAGCTGAAAAAAACCGTTTTTATTTGAAGGGAATATTACAATGAAGTAGCCATTTGATACAAAATCAATTAAAAATATGTTAATATTGCATATTGAAATATCGTCTGAAAGATACTTGAGCTCTGGTGCCGTCATGGTATAATTTAACCAGAAGATGGCAGTGATGATCCTCCTGTACTACCTGCAATAATAATTGTGAAGTATTACCAAATTCAGTTTCTTGTATTTTATAATATAGCATTGAAAACTTCCATCTCATGGGATAAGTTTTTGCTCTTTTTGCTTTATCTACTGTGAAAAATGTACATTTCTTTATAAGAAGGGATTAAGAATATTTTGAGTGTCTGTATCTTTGTACACTTCAGTTATTAATCTGAATACTGGGGTAAGAAAGTTAACTTCAGTCTTGCCTTCTTTAAGTTGCATGCTGTCATTTTTTTGTTATGCATCACTTTTAAAAGTCATGTTGCTTTATGGCTTGTTTGCATTTTTTACCCAAATTTGCTGGAAATTAATGGACTCTTTAAAGGAGACATTCATTCCTTTTTTTTTTTTGTATTTTGTTCATAGAGTGACTCTTCTCTAAATTTTTATATACTTTTAAAGGAAAAAGAACTAAAGTGATTTAAACTTGAATCTTGCTGTTTAAAATTATCATATTAGGGATAATTGCTTTTGACTTAGAATTCTTATAAAACTTAAGTGAAACTTTATGGTCTAGAATTACTTCATAGTTGTAATTTTGGAAGTAATTTTTATTGTTAATAACCATTTTGTGATTTTAAAAGTAAAATGTTAGCATAGAAGGAATGGTCTCCTTTGAAAGCTAGTGCTAATGTTTAGTAGTGGCTCAGATCAAAATGCACTTCCATAGTTGTCTTTAGGTTTGTTTTTTGTTTGTTTGTTTGTTTGTTTTTAATATCAAGCCCAAATGCACTATGTCAAAGGAACTGCACGGATGTCCAGCATGCATTGTTAACTTTGTCTTTTTTCCCTTTTTTTCTACTGTTCATTTTCACTCATGTGTTTCTTTTCTTTTTTTGTTTGCCATTTTCCTTTGTGTTAATTACTTCATGTTAAATTAATTTTGAAACATCATAAGCTGTACAACCTCTTCGAGTAGTAACAGCGGATACCTGTCTATTTCACTATTTAGTCCCTCCTCCTATGTCTCCATCTTCCAAATCTGTGAGTACTCCAAGTGAGGCTGGAAGCCAAGACTCTGGAGATGGCGCCGTGGGATCTAGGTACAGTAATTTTCTTTTAATATTTTAATGATGGAATGCTTTCATTGCCCAAATACTGTTGATACTTTAGAAGAATTCTAAATAACAGTGTTGAATTAGTGTTGATATTTTGAAATCTGATTGGCTTAAAGTTGCTTGAATTAAACTGGGAAAATTTATTTTAAAATATTTTAATTTTATTATACTGGATTAAGTCAGCAGCAGTGATTTCATGCCATTTTATGTTTTGATAAAAAATAGGTTCAGAGAATATACTTTAAAATGTTTTTCTTTAAGCCCTAAGAAAACTTGTTGATTATGTTTTTGGAATCAATGAAAAATAGTATGGAAAGTCTTCTCTGGGATAAACTTCTCATATGGTAGATGAGCTTATTCTCTCTTCTCAGTATTAGGGTGTTGTATTACTTACTGGTTTCACTCATTGAGGAAAAAAAAGCTTGCACAAAGCATTAGAAATAAAGAAGTAAAGTGCTAAGAAAACATTCAACCTTTTTCATTGTTAGTATTTTCTGAACTTACCTTCCTTTTATTAAAAAAAAAATCTTTTAGATTTGTTTTAGCATCCTGTATACATGTAATTTCCCAGCAAAAAACTTCAGTTATAATTTAAGTTGCTGCTGAAAATCCTTTTAGGTTTTGTATATTAAACCTCTAATCCTTCTACTTTGGTCTTAACCTTTTTCTTTGTTACTTCTAATAGTATTTCAATTCTGTATTTTGGTGCCTTTAATTAAGTGCTGAAAGCATTTATAAGTACAGACAGCTTTCTGCCGGCTCTGGCAGCTAAAGCTAAGTGTATGACAAAACTTCATAGCTAATCTAAAGCTCTTGTTTTTTATCAAGCATTAGTTTTCTTCCCCACCCCCCAAAATATTCTTTATTTATGTGACACATAGCAACGATTTAAATATGAGTTTTTGCATTTCTTGGTCTCCTTGAGACAAATAGTACAGGTTCAGAAGTGCAGGAGAAAAGGAGGAAGAAAAGAAGTCAAGGGTTTGGGTAATCCATAAGATGAATGCTATAATTATTCTTTAAATAAGGAGTTCTTTTTTAACAGTCCAAATAATGAAGTGATATGAAGTTGCTTTCCTGGGCTGCTCTACAGTCTTACTCAAAGTTCAAAGTGTTAATTTCCCTGTAGTATTATAATTGGCTAGACCAGAATATACATGTTGCGCATGCGCGCACGCACGTGTCTGTGTGTGTGTGTGTGTGTGTGTGTGTGTGTGTATGTGTGTGTAAATTGCTTTAGTAAAATGTGTCTCCTGAGACTTTATTCATTCCACTTGAACCCTACCACTAAGCCGTGTCCATTTGGGTAGAGCAAAATGGAAAGATGAGGCAATTAGCAGGGTAATTAAGCAAGTAAAAATAACTTACTGTAGAGATTGGTTACATTTAGTGGATGGATGATTGTAAAACTAACCATTTTACCTTCCTCACGAAGACAAGGGAAATAGTTTTAAAAATCAACAGTATAATAATTTAATAAAATAGTTCATCTGTCTTGGATCAAATTAGTGCATTCAGAAACTATAGGTAATAAAGGTCAAATGTATTTAATAATGTAAATAATATCCCAGTAGTCAACATTTTGTATTTTATTTGATGATTTTTTTGTTTCCAAAATAGATTTCCAAATAATAAAATTATTCCTTTTTTTTGCACCATCATCATCATAATCATCACCTTTCCAAAATAATGGAAAAATTTGTTACATGTTATAAATGTATGCTTTGTATTATATATACCTATTATATAAACATCACATTTAAGAGTGGTTTTCAATTTCTCTTTGGGGGAGTGGAAATTTTGTCATCATGGTTGACTTCACAGTAGTACCTTCACTACTTCCTTAGTTTGTTAATTCTTAAATTTAATAATTCTAATAGTTTAAATTTAATTGTAAATTAAACATCTTTTGAAATTTTTTGAGAAGTTTTTGACTTAATAAACATAAGAGAAGATTTCTTAAAGTGTGGCAAAAATAGCTTGAGATGCATATTATTGAGGACAGACTGCATGATTCACTCAGGAAAATTTTTCTCATATCTTAATTTTGATATTATCATTATTATTAACATATATATGAAACAACATATATATAGTTTATATGGCCTCAGTTATTTCATCTGTAAAATGGGACTAATAATTATAGCATGGAAATTACCGTATGTAAGGCACTTGGCAAAGTTTAAAGCACTGTCTATATGTAAGATATATGATTTGTTAGTGTTAATGTTCTTACAGAAAATGATTGCATTCTTTTTAAGCTCACCCTATCATTTTAACATGTAGATATAAATTCTCTAAGAACAGTATGTTACATTATGTTTACAGTGAAATACAGTTAGTGTCAGATAATTTAAGTGAGACATTGAATTACATAGCAACTTTTAAAAAAATATACTATTGTTTCCTAGAGAAAAGGAGAAAGAAGTGGTATTATCTAGCAAGTTTTATTTTATTTATTTTGTAGTTACTCAAGAAGGAACAGGAAGAAACCCAACTTTTTTTCTGTACACATCTTAAAGAAAATTCAAAAACCATAGCAGTAGGGCAGGGCATGGAGACCAGGTTTTGGAATTCCTTCTTCATGATGACTTTTTCTACTTCACTATTAACTCAGATACTCTAATAGAGCTGTCATATCATCAACATAAGTATTCTTTATGATGATGCAGATTGTAATTCATTCCTGAAACTCCCTACCCTCCCATAAATTTGTCTCCTTAATTTTACTGTTACTCATCTTAATTATTTTTGTAACAGCGAGAATTTTTGAAAAGTTGAATTTTGATGTATGTTTTCTTCAGGCATAATTATAATTGATATAAGTCCTGTGAAATACCTCACTTAATTTTGATAGATATAAATTAATCTGAATTCTATAAACCATAATAGATATTAGCGTGAGACATTTTAGCATTTATTTTTAGATAGAAATAACCTTAAACATTTAGGGCAAAACAAATAAATATTTACTTGGAAATATGGCTCATTTGAAAAATAAATGACTAGCACCAAGCATGTCATAGAACATTAACTTTTCCCTTCCATTCCAATAAATATTTGACATGATTGCTACATAAATTAAACACCTATAATTTAAACATGTAAATATGTGGTAGAGTATGTTGATGTCCTTTCTGGTCCTATTATTTTATAGTATCTTTTTATTAAAATTATAGTCTGATTTAAAAACATAAAATCTCAAAAGAATGGAGGGAAAGATAGCTACCTAATTTTCAGAAATGTCTTTGGGTTAAAATAAGCAAAGGAATTTAGCTTTGAGAGAAATGAGGGAATTGGTTGGGAGATGAATGGTGTTTCCAAATGCCAATATACAAGGCATTCTTTGATAGAAAAGGACAGAGTGATGAGCATTAAAAAACCAGAAAGTTGGATAGGTGAGAATAGAGTAAAAGAATAGAAATGTTAAGAAGAAATATTGAAAAGAAAATTATGAGCCCCAAAAGTTCAACAAGTGAAAAGATCTAGCAAGTTTGCCAGGATTCTGTAATTGAATGGGAGGAAAAAAAAAACTTTGGGAGGGGCAAGGGAGAGGAGAGAAATATTGAGATGAATTTTATAGAACCCCCAGGTTATAGACGAGTAGGGAGTATAGTTAGTCAAAAAACAAAAGATAAAAGTGTCTTAATCTCTATTTCTTAGTGCTGTGAACATTTCTAGTGGAAAAATGTAAAAGATTATGAGAAATGAAATTTGCAACTCTATAGAAATGAATATTGTATCTTATTAATAAATAAGTAGTTTCTCAACGTGAATCTAAACTTCTTGGGAATCAATTTTTTTTTTTTTATGTTCTGATTTTTCACTTCCCCACATTCCTCTTTCTTCTCCTTTGCTTCCTTTGGCTTTTAATCCTCAGTGACCATCTTTTCCTTGAAGAAGATGGGGGGGGGAGGGGAGAAGCAGCCAGATGAAAGGCAGTCAGTTTTACTAATTATTAGTAGCTGTGGTTAAAGGTTTGTTGGGAGAAAATGTAGAAGAGTTGACTGAAATCAGAGTTTTCAATTAGGTATGAATTTCATTTCTCCATTTTTTTCTATCGGCAAACTCCTGTAATCAAACACTAGTTTTAAAAAACACATTGCTTCTCTGCTTTGCAATGCCTTTTCACTTCCGGGTACATTTTGAAGTCAGCTCCTTCCATTTAAAACCATATTTGATTTCAAACTAAAATTACTTCTCCCTCTGCATGCAATTTTATGTCATTGATAGCGGCTATAGCAGTCATTTTATCATATAGATTCTGAAGACAGAACATTCCTTGTAGAACATCTCTTGAAATCCCCTTTTAGTCTAACAAAGCCCAAGTTTTTTGCCCTCATTGCTAAGTACAAAGCAGATCTTCCCTGTCGTCTCCTCTCTCTCTCTCTCTCTCTCTCTCTCTCTCTCTCTCTCTCTCTCTCTTTCTTTCTCTTTCTCTGAATACTTTGCAGAATCCTCTTAGAAACGGAGAATACTTTTGTAGTCTGTCTTTAGTTTTATCTTACATAAAATTTCCAAAGCTTACTATTTGCATTTAAAAAAAAAAGGTTTCACTGAATTTCCAGTTATTTAAGTGTTTGTGTACTTTTATAGGCCAATTAAATTGATAAATCCAGTAGACACAATCACATAGTGTCTTTACTGGTGCATTTGAAACTTCTTGTGTTTTCTTTAAATGTGCGGAAATATATTTTACTAAAATTAGAGCATTAATATGGATTACACGTGTTTATGTTTAATGTATGTATAAGGAATGTAGTCTTCATGTATTGCTATGTATAACTGAGCTTTCATTCATAATCATAAGAATGCTGGTATGAAGAAATGTCTTTTTGTTCTCTAGTAGACTTAGAGGTAGCTGACTAGACTAGTTTGAGCTAATTCAGACAATTTTTTTGTTTATCTTTCAGCAAAGCCAAAAACAAATTAATTTAGGCTAAATTTGCTTTTTAAAAAAGTAATATAAACAGTGTGTGTGTATAATATATTTAATTATATTTTAAATATTCTAATGTAATTTTTAAAGACTGAATTAAGTTTAGTTGCTTTCAGAAACAGATGACATATAGAAGAAGCCCAAGGCAGTGCTTAACCTGTAAATTATAGCGGGGTCACATTTTGGAAATTCTAGTCGTTCAGTATCCCAGTGGAATAGTCTTTTTTGGTTTCCTTACCAAAAGGCTTATGTGTTGACTCATTTCCTTAACCAATATGACAATTTCCTGCACACATTTAATGCTCTGGGCGGTATTGTTACTATGCTAAGATTTTTTTTTAACTGATTTTGTGTGATAAGGATGCAACAGTTGGTGCCTTAACTTGCTGTGTTTTACAAATAACTTACAATTTGGGCAAATCTTATTTGCTTGGTGCTCTTATCTGCTCTTGTGCAGTTTGTACTTTCCAAAAATATTGGGCATATCTTTTAACTGCTCTGAATTATATGTTTGGATCTTTAACCATGTTTTCATTACTGCATGAACTGAAGCTTTGAGTATTAACTGTTTTTGTTTCTACTAACCAGGATGTTAATTTAAATCTTGAACAATGAATAAACAATGCTTCTTACACATTCATAGAAACTATTTGCTTCACTAACTTATGACCTTTTTTACTAATGCTGCATGGTTGGCCTACAACCAATCAGGACGCTGCATTGGGATACTGATCCATCAGTTCTTCAGCTTCATTCCGATTCTGATTTGGGGTATTGAATAGATTTATCTTCCATTTTTATAAGTTAATTTGGTATATTGTGAAGTTTATTCTCATGTATAAAATATAAAGCAGTACAGATTGAAAAGTGTTACGGTTGATAGCTCATTTATCTGGCACATAAATGAATTTTTGTATATAATTAAGAGACCAAAAGTTTAGGGTGTTTTTTTTTTATCCTTTTGGGTGTAAGCATTTCTAAAATTTTCCCATCTTTCTAAAATAAAGTTTGCTCTATAACATGTAACTTAATAGATAAATCAAGTTTGAGGGAACTGCATGAGGCAATGTGACCATCTAAATAATTTTCCCAGAGCCACAAAGCTAGCCAATATCAGGTACAGAGTATATGTTGAACATAATTTGACCTTTTCTGAATAATTCAGGATTATCCTGAACATTAATTATTGCACTATGCTCTAACTGGGTAATGTTCCCAGTGGTTTTTGAGGTGTTAAGGCTGTTTGTCCCTCTGCCAAAGTCTCAAGATACTCTTCTTTTTTAATACTTTGGTCTGATTTTCTTTTAGTTTTTCCATTTCCCCATTTAGTTGTCATTTCTGGATACCATCAGTATCCCTGCTTCGAGTAGCCCTTCCACAGTTTTGTATTGCTACTTCTAATCTGTTTGTGGTCTGGGAAATGAGATTAAGAATTCTTTAAGAAACTCAATTGTCAGATGAAAGCAAGTAGCTTCTGAGAACCCAAGCCTTAGAACTTAAGTTCTGTAACATCAGTTTTGCTGTATTCAGAAACCTTTACTTCTGAATTTTCACCACTTGTTCTAGATTATTGAGACTGCCAGATAAATGAGATTTACTGTACTGGAGAGAAGGGGGATATACATATTTAATATACTACAATTTTGTTGCAATAAGGGCCATATGCATTCAGGTCAGTAATCTGTCCCTAATGCAATTGATTTAGAATTAACTTTTGATTTTCTTTTTCCCCTTCAGAAGTTTAAATAATTAATTTCCCATGTAGTTTGACATTTAAAGTTCTTAAATTTTTTTAAAAATATGATCATTTCAATTCCAGATTACTTAAAGTTCTCTTAAATTTGCCCACTTAATACTTAATTTCATCACATTTATCATCTGTTCCTACAGAACACATTTTAGATTTTATTAAGCCCCATACAAATATGCTCAAAACATTTGTTGCAAAGAGTTTTTTAATTGGCTAATAATTTCCATAGATCAAATCATATAGGGATTTTTGTTTGGTTTCAGAATACTGGAAAATATTTAAAAAGAAATTTTAATATAAAACCCCTTGTTAAGACACTTGTTTGAATATTATGATGATGCTACTTATACCCTGGGAGTTTCAGCATATATAGGAGTAGAGGCTGAACTTGTGGTTTTATTGGTAAAGGAAACTCCCTCTACCAATGCAGAGTTAGTACCTTCTCTGCAACTGACAGTCTTAAAAAGTTGCCTAGAGCGCTGAAAGTTTAAGGGACTTGGCCCAGAGTCATACAGCCACTAGGTATGAGAGACAGGACTTGAACCTAGGGTCTTTCTGACCCTAAGAGTGGTTGGTGTTCTATCTACTCTGCCATCCTGTATGTGAGAGAATATAAATATAGAATATAATTTATTTTAAGGGAAGGTTTACTTAATACCTTATTGCTGAAAGCTTATTCATGAATTTGTTAAATAAATGCCAGTTAAGAAAACACAAGTTTGAAATCACTTGTAATTCTAAATTTTGAGGATATTCAGAGAAGTTCGTTCACATGCCTAAAATGGATGTTTTGTTATCCTTTTCTCCATCACCCTGTCTTTCCATACCCATCCCCAAAAGGAGACAGTGAGTGTTTATTTTTTAATCTTCCTTTGCCTTAAGAAGTGAAGAGTTGTTTTATTAGGGAACCTGTATAATGTTATTGTGTGTGATCTTCAGAAGATAACGTATTTACTAAATATGACGGTACCTCAGTCGGGCCTTACGTAAAGTTGAGAGTAAGACAGGTTAGTCAGAAGAGTAACGATTTAATAAAACTTAAAAACCCAAGCTGGAAATGATCACGATTGCCAGTGTTCCGACATAGAAATAGTGTTTTTAAATAAAACCCCCAAAGTGATTTGCTTCATTCTGAACCTCTGTAGAAACTGAACTTACTATTGAGTGAATCTCCATTGTCCTCTTTCCCTGACTTAGAAAATATGATTATCTCAAAACACTTTTTTGAAAATGCCTCAACCAATAAGTCTAATTCAACTCCCCCACCAGGAAACTAATTTCTTAAGTATTTTTTAATCTAACTTTATTCTGTTCACTCAGTAAAAATAATTTTGTATATTTTAAAATCAGCAGTTCTATAATATTCAGAACTATCTTACAGTTTCATTTAGTTATTTTTCTTTTTGTTTAAATGAGACTAGTTAAATTCATTTAAAATTTGTGACCATAGTAATTTTGTTTTTGTCTAAATTATAAATATATATATTTTTAGCAGTGTGGGGTGAAAATACATTTTACGTTATTAATTTCTTAAACTACAGTAGTTTGAAATTGTAAATGTGTGCCATTTATATATTTTAAAAAATTTGTATTCACTTTATTTAGAAGAGGACCAATTAAACTTGGGATGGCTAAAATTACACAAGTTGACTTTCCTCCCCGAGAAATTGTCACATACACAAAGGAGACTCAGACACCAGTTATGGCACAACCAAAAGAAGGTAAATATCAATTTTTGTATTTCTCATGGATTCTCAATTCTGTATTGGTTTATATTGAAAGTTTATAAATATGGTGATTTTTTTTAAATTGAAGTGATATAAGTTTAAACTGGTCTACCTTGTAATTTTTACGTATTTTGTGTAATACCTTAATATTTATGTATTCCATTTTGTCATTTTTTTTGCTAACAACAGTAAATTAGTTGAAATGTCTCATTCTTATTTGAGTACAGTTTTTCAAAATATAAAAACTATTGTTTTCTGTTACATCTGTATTTTAATAATATTTTGGTATTCTCTATAATTGTCTATCTATGAAGGTGAATGATAGATTCACCCGTTCATAAGGTCATTGATTTAGAACTGGAAGGGTTCTCAGAGGCCATCTAGTACAACCCCCCCCCCCTCCACCTCCCACCACCTGCCATTTTAGCCATGTGCTCCAGCTTGTATGTAACCACCTTTGATTAGCATAGATTAGATTTGTACGTAAGCATTTTTATTCATTAGTCATAGACATTTTCTTTTACCATTACAAAAATCTTATTGAAAGCAATGTAGGTTAGGTTGAAAAGTACTGAAATAACACTTTTCTGCACTTTGGAGAGACAGAGGTTATGCAGAGAAACAGTCCTGATCTGTGTCCAGTAAAATGGATGGAGAATCATAATCTCTAACTTCCATTAGAGAATGTTACTACTCTCAAACATAATTGTTGTTATCTGCTCTTTTACTCTGTTGCAGAGTCTCAAGCCAGTGACCTTCTTTTTTTGATATGTTCAGGTTTTCACATCTGCAAAAATTGTCTTTTCCAGTTAACTAGCAAGGCACAAAAATTATGCCCCTAGAAACTGTCATTTGTAAGGTCACACAGAGAGTGTAGATTTAATTTATAAAAATCTTAAAGAACTTAATTTCATAGTAAAGCCTTTTTGTGGTTAGGGAAAGGAAATGGTTTAAATCACAGATACTAATTAAAACTATGGCCCATTTAATTTAAAAATTAAGTCCTGCAACACTTAATGTTCTCCATATTTGTCCAGGAAATGTTTATAGCGTTTATAAAAATGCCAGTGCTTTAATTTGGGTACAAGATAACATACATCAGTAATATACTTTTTTACTGCCACATTATCAAGATATATAACTTAGAAAATGGAATGCAGGTAGAACAAGGGTCCCTTTTTCAAGTATCATTTAATTTAAAACTTAATGATGGTGTTTTTAATGACATGATGATAAAAATCAGTTTGTTAAACATCTCGGATATTTTCAAAATGAGAAGTACCTTAATGCTGTTTTTGTATACTTTCATAATATATTAATATTAACTAAATCCAATTTGTGTGACATTACCTTTTAAAGTGTATTTTTGACATGAAAATATGAGTGTTTTATAGCATTTAATTTGATTAGCAGGTTTGAATAAGTAGCTACTATACTATAATAAGACTGCACAGACTACCCAGCCTTTTTTCCATTCTATTCAAATGACTTAAATAATTACACAAGTGGCATCATGGTCTAGTGAATAAATTATTGTATTGCGAATTGAGAGGTTTGTGTTCTTTTTCACTCAGTAATTTGGGAAAGCCAGTTAGCCTCTGCATATATCAATTTCCCTGCTGGTAAGATATAAATAATTCTATTTAGTTCTTATGAGGATCATTGATGTGATACCAATGAATTGCTTTCAGACGACTGTGTATAAGGAGTTTTATTTTGATGCTTCTGCAAGCTTAGATCTAGAAGTAACATTAAAGGTCATCTAGTCCAACCCTCAAGTAAAAAATAATTTCTCCTAAGATTATTTATAACATTTTGCTGGGGATCATTCCTTTCTACTTATGTCCCTTGTATCCATTATTTCCATATATTTTCCCAACTTTTAGTTTGGAAGCTCCTTGGGAATAGGGATTATGTCCTACGTATCTCCAGTGTCTAGAACTAAGCCTTGCTTAAGTAACAGTTTAGTGAATATTTGTTTTTAGTGAAATCCTTTCATTTTACAAATGAGAAAACTGAATCCCAGAAAGGGTTACTAAATTGCCACATTTTATGCAACTAATTACTCATAGAACTTGTCGAATCCTGGCCTTGTGATTATTAGTCCAGTGATCTCTCTGTTACACCATACCATGTCTCTGGAATCTTACTTAGAGAGTAATTGAAAGGGAAATTAAATTTCAGCTGTTTTCAAATGTTAATGCAAGGGATCTTGAATAATTACATTGACCTTGAAAGAAATATAACATTATACTTTTATTAGAATGAGACTATTATGTAGACTAAATGTTTTCATTTTTGTCTCATGATTAAATTGCTTTGAATCTTAAAATTTTGTAAGATCGTATGAAAAATACATAGATATAAATCATGTAGGTGTATATGCCATAATGTATAGAACTTCTTGGTCATCTGTGTTCTTCTGGCAGATAATTTGATATTTTCAGATGACATGAAACTGGGAGGGATAGCTAACATGTTGGATGGCAAAATAAGGATCAGAAGAAATCTCAGCAACCAAATTCAACAAATGGAAGGAGACATAGTAAGTCCTATACTGAGGTTTAAAAAAAAATCAGCTATTTTACTACAGGATGGAAGAAAATGACTAAGTAATAGTTCTTATGTTGAAAAGGTCTCAGGGGTTATAGCTTCCTATAAATAATATATGTCATCATTGTGACATGACATCCAGAAAAATTTAAGGCAGTCTTAGACTATGTTAGCTAAACATAATATCCAGAATTAAATTCAGTTCACCATTTTTTAAGTGCCTTTTATGTGCCAGGCACAGAATAAGGGATATGATAGTCTCACTGTTGTTGTTTAGTTGCTTAGTCATGTCCAACTCTTCATGACCCCATTTGAGGTTTTCTTGGCAAATATACTGGTTTGCCATTTTGTTCTTAAGCTCATTTTTCAGTTAAGGAAACTAAGGCAAACAGGGTAAAGAGATTTGCCCAGGGTCACACAGCTAGTATCTGAAGTCACATTTGAACTCAGGTCCTCCTGACTCCAGGGCCAGAGCTCTATTCACTGTGCCATCTACCTGCCCCAGTCTCATCATACTCTGAAATTTTAAGGCACATCTACATTATTGTGTTCAGATCTGGGTACCATATTTTAGGAGGAACAAGGACATATTAGAGTACATCCATAGGAGGATGACCAGGAGGGTGAGGAGGGCTCCAAACAATGTTATATGCTGATTACTTATAGGAACTGAGGGATGTTTGATCTAGAGAAGAGAAGACTTGGTAGGGCAAAGAATATAATTGTCTTTAAGTAATTAAAGGGCCATACTGGGAAAGAGAGATTAGATTTGTTTTTACTTGGCCCCAGAAGGCAGCATTATGAACGATGTCTTGATGTATGGAAAAATTTCCTAAGAACCACAAAGGGAATGAGTTAGCTCTTAGGGTAACGAATACCCCATTATGAGAGGTCATCAGGTAGAGGCTCAATAACACTTTCAAGGAAGTTGTAGAGGGTGTTACTGTTGTAGTATGGCATATACTAAGTGATCTCTGAGGTTCCTTCCAATTTTGAGATTCTGTGATTTTTCTAATGGTTTGTTACTATTACAGTGAAGTGGGTTTTTTATTTAGAATTTCTCAGTGACTACAATAAAAGAAAAAAAGGCCATTTTTAAAAGGTTGCAGTCATTTTAATAATATAGATATTTTTAACAACTATAACCTGATTTCAGCGGAGCTTATAAGGTTCTCTTTTAATACATCATTATAATTTGCATTCAATTTCGACAAGTAAATTAATATTTTTGACTCTGACTTTTCTTACTGGTTCGAGGAGAATAGTAACTGCTCCTGCCTTACATCATCAAGATGTTGTCAAGATCATGAGATAATGTACGTAAAAGTGTTTTGTAACTGTAAGATGTCGTATAGAATTCAGGAAGGAAATGAAGAGTAAATAAAGCAAGTGAATTTTACATATAGATATTTCCAAGTTATGTGAACAGTTTGAATCCAGAAACATGGTGTTTTGTTTTGTTTTTTTAAGCAAAGTAGAGAATAAAAGTCACCTTTTATTGGCCTGATTAATGAAAGGTGAAATTGGTGAACTTAAACTAACATTTTCTCATAGATGTTTCTACCTTTTCACAACCAACTTTGCAATTGTTCTTCATGGGATGGGTGCATTTATTAATAAGCTTATATGTTCCTGGGGTTTTAGAATTGGAAAGGAGCATAGAGATCATCTCTTCCAAACCCTTTGTTTTACAGATGAGGAAGCTGGGATTTGAAACCAAGTTTTCTGACTTCAAATCCAGTGTTCAATTCATTACATCATGTTGCAAGTTTCATAGGGGCCACAAACACTCAACAAGTACTTATTGAGTGCCTACTGTGTGTGGTGGACCAAATTACCCTCTTTTCAGCAGAGGTGGTCCTTCCTCTATGACAGGGTTGAGATGCATAATTGGAGTAGAATGATCCTTGGGCTATTCTTAAACTATGGAAATAAAGGGTGTTATCAAATGATGTAGAAAGAAAATTACTTCCATGTCCAGGGCTCTTACATTAAGTTTCATGGCATAATTTGTGGGGCTTGGGGGGAAAGGGGAAGAGAGAAACCCTGAAATTAGGGTTTTTATAATGGAAACACTTTAGACTTAACTATAACGGTGCTTAGCCATTGCTTTAATACAGTGGTTCTCAAACTTATCCTGGTTGGTTCCCATTTAAGAGCTATAACAAATTTTCAAGACTCACCATGAAACAAAATTGCCCAAATCTCCATTTGAGTGTAAGAGACAGTGAATTAAAGTTGTTGGTCTAAACTTGGGGAGCCTTGATAATCGGTGCAAAAATAATATCCACACACAAATGTTAGCCTTAACCCATTGTCTATCTTCCTTTCAAAATTTTTTATGTAGATGTGTTTCCCCCCGATTTAGAAAAGATAATTTTCTTTTGTCTGACTCTTTTCCTTATTTTCCCTCTTTGGTCATCTTTCTTTCTTCCAAGTTTACTCTGTAAGTTGGTAGTGCTGTTTCTGCACGAGGTGCTTTACTTAAAACACCTGCTGTGAGTGAAATTGACTAGGATCATGTGACCTCAGTCAATTTCACTCACTGCAGGTAAAGAGCTTCATTGTAGGAACATGGAGCTGTGTATTCTCCACCTTCTAGCAGTGGTTGCCAGTGGATACACTACTGGAAAAGTTAGGTTACTTAAACTGGGTTTCTTTTACTTTTGTAAAAGTTCTTGTGACCATTTTTGAAAATTACTTTTTTTAATTGGATTTCTTCTCTACCAATTTGACAGCATTTATCACAAAATTGATTTGGGTTTTGGTTTGAGATTGAATATTGATATTTGTTCTAATTGTTCTGGAAGTTTGATTTTTTTTTTCCTCAAATACATTTTTTAACATTGGGAATTAAGCTATATACAGCTCTTGTTCTTTAATCCCTCTGTAAGGGCAAGGCTATGGCAATGGGAATTACAACTCCCATTTATATGATGTTTTATGTTTACAATGCACTTAGTAATAAATTCCCATTTGATGCTCACAACAACCTTGGGTGGTAATTTTAGTAGGTATTGTTCTTTTTTTTAACTTAAAATAATTGAAACTCAGGTCCTGCGATTTGCCCAAGGTCACCAAGTGCCCAAGTGGAAGCCTTGAAATTCAAATCAAGGACTTCTGATTACAGATCCAAAGTGCTTTCCATTATATCATAGGCTTTGCTTGCCAGTCTGTATTTCTTGGTTCTCATTTCTACGTGATATATTGTCTCATAACTTTTATTGTTATTTAAATGCATATTAATAACAGTAAATCAAAATGTTTCATTTCTTAAAAGATTTGCAAAGAATATAATGAAACATGGTGTCATTGAGTATTTTGCTTATATACTTAAAATATATACTTAAGTATAAAGCCTTAATGTGAATAGATGGGAAATTTGGTTATGAGAAAATCAATTATTTGAGAAGAAACAAAGATTTTACAGTATTACTGGTTGGGTATAAATGGTTAGCAGCCAAAGTAAAAAAAAATATGAATTTTTATGGGGAGAGGGATAGGGATCAAATTCATAAGCTGTTGTAACTAAGTAAAAGAAGTAGAATCATTAAAGGCATTGTTAGAAAAGTAGCTCTGCCATCAGAACATAAATAATAGGCTGTTTCTTAGTGAAAAAGTCAGCCATTGATTGTTTTTTTGTTGTGGAGGAACAAAATCATTTAAAAGACCATGTGAACTTAGAGGGTTGGATATGTCAATAGATCATAGATAATGCATAAAATTGGTTCTGTTGTGTGTGTCTCAAGTTATACTAGCTTAATTTCATTGTTAGAAGGTATAGGGATCCTGTTATTCATTTTTGCTCTGACAGAGTGGGATCTGGAAAGAGGAAATTATCAGGCAAGTGGAAAATAACATTTGAAAATGGTACAGAAAAGAAGTGGTGTCTTCATAAATACTAATGGAAAATCAATTCTCTATTTCTATTAAAAATTTGTTTTTTTATTTTTCAAAGGTAAAAAGAATGATTTAAAAACTGAATAAATATCTTTATGGTAAGGGACTATTTGCTCCTTTCCTAATACTTAATGTGCCTCATTTTATGAACTAGATGTGTTCTCAGAAGTTACATAAATTCAACTTCTAAATTGAATTGCATTTTAAAAGTACTATAGAAATGTTCTAGTTAAGGAAATGCTGTAGTAAATTCTTTTTGTAATGTAAATAATTGCATTTAATCTTTTTTATGTCATTAGGTTGTTTTACATTAGCTTGAAGAAGGATACATGTGCCCAACAAAGCTAGAGAACATGATACATTCATATAGAGCAGAGTACACATGTGCGTAATTATTCAGCTTAACTGGAGACTAGCATTATTATGACACAGAAGATATTCAGTAAATCATAGAATTATAATGTTTAATGAATGAATCAATTTGATTTTTGATTAGGGATGGATATTCATAATCAAGGTATTTTGTGGGATTTTTTAAAGAGAATTTTCATTTTAATGGTATATTTTATTATTAAATAGTATTTAATTTTAGTGTGTATCACAAAGGTATTTTTGAAATAATTTTATGGCAGGATATTTATATATAGCTTTAGGATATTATGAGAAAATGCCTTGAATGTACAGTGAAATACAGATGGGAAAACTTGATCTGAAGACACCTTCAGCTTAACAAAAGCCACCCATTTCACAGATGATTTAACTTTGATTAACCTGCTCTGTAGCAACAGATTACTCAGACAACTGGAACTTCACTCTATAGTGTTACTGCTAGATACAGCTTAATTTCCAGCACAGCTTTTCTTTCCATCTCACCAAAATACATCACAATTTTGATGTTAACTCAAAGTAAAAATTCAGTGGTTCATTAAACCTAGTTTTAGCATTCATTGACAAGAGATTTGTCATTTTAAAAGTAACTGCTACTTTTGTGCACTCTTTACTGCTCAGTTTATAACCTTAGATCCCCTGTCAGAAAAAGCATGGAGTTAACCACTTAGCATATCGTAATGAATATTCATCAATAAATTGATGTGACATGGCAGTACCATTTTTCAGTCTTCCTACTCCTGTGTAGTTTTTTTCAAGTTTTAAATATGTACTAATACAGCAAGGACTAGTATAGAATGAATTTAATAATATATATTAATTGAAAAAGTAATAAACACTTCATGTCTAGAACATTAGCATATGATAAAGGAAATACATTATTTTCAATAACTTTATGTTGAGATTCTTTTTGAAAAGTTATTAAATTAATGAGATTGGATACTTCAGTAAATTTAATCTTTGTGTGGATGCTTATGTTACTCAATCTGTTTTATAACTATTTAGTTCATGGCTTTTCTTTTGCTTCTGGAAATAAATAACTTTTTCCCATTTTTCTCAATTTTTATAGATTAATATTTCTGAGACCTAAACTTTAGGGTTGATAGTAGCTTTAAATCAGCAGTTTTTTAAACTGGAGATCATTCTAAAACATAGTCATTCTAAAACTTAAATAAAGTGAACATATTTAAATAGCTACTGTACTATCATCTGATGCAAACAATAATATGTATGGATATTTGGTATTGAGAGTGTCATATATGGAGGGATACAGATCACTGCATAATATATTCCATTTACATTTTAAATGTTAAGAGAGAGAGATCTTCTACAAGATCTTTTCTCTAAAATATGTAGATTATGAGGTCACTTAGCACTAAAATGCTGACCACATGCATTATGACATGAATTTGACATCTGTCTCTGAAAATGGTACTTAGAAGCAATGTAATGCAGTAAAGTTGGGGGAGGAGAAAGAGATGAGGATGGGAGGTCACTGTGTATAATTCATAATGTTAAGGAATGACCGGTTCAGGATGGCAAAAACCCTTACGTTTTGAATTTAGAACTTAACTTTGAATTCAGATTAAATGCATAATTGATTAGAGTAGCATTTAATAATTAATATGAAACAGTTAAAAATCTATATTTCCACATACTGGATTTTTAATTTTAAAATATTTGCTTTGCTAGTCTAATGTCATCATTCACATTAAATGGAATTAAATAATTTTTATTACTTTTACCTGTAAAGACTAGATATCAGCTTTATATTTGAACAGTACAGTGTAGAGCTGCAACCGGTTATACTGTTTTCAGATTAATAGTCCGTTGTACATGAGAATTCATCTAAAAAGGAGTAGTGTCTTTCTGTTTCTCTGTGTGATTATTTTGCCCAAAAAAGCTTTCATTTTTTAAGTAGCACAAAAGCTGTAATTGGCATGCTTTGTAAGGAAGTGTCAATGTGCAAGAGAGTGGAGATCACTAAGAATTCTTTTACGCGTTCTTTCCCCTTTGCACCACCGCCTCCTCAGCAGGGTCACTGAGATCACTAGCTTTTCTTGAAATGGCCATTTTCACTGGCAGGTGCATTATACCCTGTATTTTCAGATTGTTTTTCCATTCTGAATGTTTGGCAGGTTGATTGCTCTGGCTGCATTGACGGAGAAAGGGCTGACAAATGCGGTTGGGCTGGCTGAAAAGACAGTGATTACTGTTTTCCTTTGTGGCTGATTGAGGCCCTTGAAAGGAAAAATTTTAACCTTCACCATTTGGTTCAAAAGTAGGAGCATATATTGAAATCATTCATGCCATTTATCCTAGTTCTGTAAACTTGTCAGAACGTAAAAATCGCTCAATTTCAAGTAATGTAGGATTGGCATACGTCATTATCATTTTGATTAAGTTGGAGGTTGTATCATTGTGTGCATTATGCAGTGTCATTTAAAGCTTTCTTTCCTACAGATACTGTTATATTTTTATTGCCTATACTATAGAGTTAGAAAGATTTTCAGAGCTCTCTAAACCTAACACTATGTGTGTGGTTTGGCAGCTGGTATGGCCTACAAGCTGTATTTTGTTTGCAGGGTAAAGGCTTGTCTGTAGACCTCCTGGAGTGTTGGTAATTGCACAGGCTTGCCATTGGGGAAAGACATGATTGGAAGCAGTCAGGCAGAAAAATGTTATGCCATCCCATTGCCACCTCATAGCAGAAAGACACAATCCCAGCAGTACCATCTGGTTACTGCTATCTAGTCAGCTGGCCTGGCTGCTGGGACCATGGCTTGGCAGCTGGTTCCCATCCCTTGACCACTCTTTGTGTATGTTGTGTGTATATGTGTGTTAGATAACTTTGAACATGGGTCAGGGAGATGACTCTGACTAACAAGTAGAGTCCCCTTGTTGAATCGTCTCATTACTTGAGATGAAGCATGCTGCAGACTCCTGCTGCCATTCCCTTCAAGACAGATGAGAAATCTGTTTAACCAATAAAAATGAATGTGTTCTTCCCACAGATCCGTCCTAGGATGCAGAGGAAGACAAAATAGGCACTGCATATTCCATAACATTTTAAAATAAGTAATTTGAGTCAGTAATTTTCTTGTTTTCAGAATTTGAGAGGACATATGGAATACAAAAGTCATATAAGCCTTCCTTGTCATTAGGCTGCGTCATTATTGCATATAATTTATTGAAATCAAGAGAAAACATTTTCTTTTAAAACGCTCATTGCCAAGTAAGATGAGGATTGTGGTGGAGATTATATTAGTGATAATAATGATAGAAAATAGAATGTGGTCACATTGCTGTGAGCTTTAACAAAACCTGCCTCTTAGAACAGCAGCTCAAAAGCTTGGTCCGGGCCATGGTTATTCCATATGAAGATCTGTTAGTTATTGAGGGATTTTAAATCACAAATAAGCAAGTACTCTGTAAGGTTATTTCAGACATTTGATTTTCTGTATTCTACACATTAAGGTATAATAAGCATGTTACATAAAACTACAGTAGTTTTATGTTGTCCTGCGTTGAATGATAAATGCCTCTAAGATTTCAGAACTTTATATTGGGAATCCTTTACAATTGCTTATTTCTTTTTACACAGCTACAGAAGTTAGTATGACTGTCAACATACTGTGTGCTCATTCATATATGAAAGTTTATCCAAAGTAAGATCTGATTAACACATTTTGCTTTTAGAGATGGAATTAGAAATCAAAATTTTCTTATTTTTAAAGACAAAATTTTAGAAATTGGTACATTTTGTTTGTACCTTTCTTCATCTTTAAAATGATTTATTTTTGTATTAATATGATAATTTGTGAAGCATTGCCTTGTACAGGACTTTAGGGTTTTTTTGTCATTCCAGTAGAAATATGTTATTCACAATGGTTTCTTTTCAGATGAAGAAGAAGATGATGATGCTGTAACCCCCAAACCACCCATTGAACCTGAAGAAGAGAAAACTTTAAAGAAAGATGATGAAGAAGAAGGTACAAATGATTTTTTAAATGTCTTAATTTCACTTTTAAAATTGAATATATTTCATTGGGATTTACTTTTGTTCATATATTTTCGTAAGAGAACAATATTATTGTACAACAAAAGGTATTATGTGAGTATTTAAACAAAACAGGTATTTAATGGAGTTGGTTTATAAGTGATTTATCAGATATAAGTAAATCTTCAAGAAAGAAATATTTGTTTTCCAGTCCCCCCTCATGAGCTCACTGAAGAGGAAAAACAACAGATCCTGCACTCTGAAGAGTTTCTAAGTTTCTTTGATCATTCCACAAGAATTGTAGAAAGAGCTCTTTCTGAGCAGATTAACATCTTCTTTGACTACAGTGGGAGAGATTTGGAAGATAAAGAAGGGTAATATTTAGTTGCTAAGACCTGTGGTATGATGAGAATTGAATTATTATAGATAAAAAAAGTCTCCTCTAAGGTCTTATCCTTTATGTTTTTGAGTTTTTTTGTTTTTTAATTCCAGAGAAATTCAAGCAGGTGCTAAACTGTCCTTAAACAGGCAGTTTTTTGATGAACGTTGGTCCAAGCATCGTGTTGTTAGTTGTCTGGATTGGTCATCTCAGGTAAAATAAAGCAAAAATAATATTTAATAATTAAATCATGTTTCATTTTGTACAAATTAGGCTATTATTATTGGAGGGCAGAAGGGACCATTGCTGATTTATTAATATAAGTTTATTAAAATAATTTTCATGCAAAGTTCTAGAGTAAACAAACATCTCATTTTCTGTACTTTGGAAGAAGAGACTGAAAACTATAATCCCTTGGGGGAATAATCCAGGGTAAAAGTTAGCTGAAACCCAGTTTTACTGATTTTAATAGAACTTAAGACAGTGCAGTGCATATGTATGTGAATAAAATGCAGTTTAAAATAAAAACAAAATTTAAACTTTTCTTAGAAGCATAAATGTAGTGGCATGCTGTGAGCATAAAAGTAGTACTTTCTGAGGAGAGGGGAACAGACATTTTTAGTTTCAGATTAATTGGTAGTGAAAATTAAAGCAGTCAGAATAGAAAATCATTTCATTGATGAGTATTTCTCTTCCATCTGATTTCTTGTGACCAGTACCCAGAATTGCTCGTGGCCTCCTATAACAACAATGAAGATGCTCCTCATGAGCCTGATGGGGTGGCCCTTGTTTGGAATATGAAATACAAAAAAACTACCCCAGAGTATGTGTTTCACTGCCAGGTAGGTTGTGAGAAACTGTCTTCCCCCATGCTGAACTAACATTGATGAATTTACAAATGCCCTTTTTCTTTTTTCTTGTCAACATGATGATTTCATTGGGTTGGCATTTACTAAACCCATGTGTATTTGCAAACAGATCTTGACTGAAAATTAAGAATTAGTTCAAAATAGTCTTCCCTTTGTAACATTTGTGATGTTTTTCATGTTGTTTGTTTACTCACACCTACTTTATCCTTTGATGTTGTTTTTTTCCTTTATTCTAATTGATTATATGAAAGGAAAGCTTTTATAAAATGCCTTTACCATGGGAAGTTTCTCATGAACGTTTTTACTGAATATACAATTAGGCTATTGGCCCACTGAGTTACTTATACATGGCCTGAGGAGCTGGAACTAGATAGTTTTAAGTAGAAACATATGTTCAGAGTAGGAAACAGATGCAGATTTTACAAATGAATTTAGTAGAAAGGTAAAATTTGCAAACTTTTTCTATTTTCAATAAGAAAAAGTTATTTTATAATGTCATAATTCTGAAAAATCACTTAACGGAATCAAAACTAGCATATAATCTGATCCTGTCAGATTACTGTCAAGACAAAGTGTGGGGCTAATTATCTTACAATTTGATACTATAATGATGTGAAATATTTTTTACTTCAGAAATTACTTCATTTAATTCCTTTTTCTCTAAAGCATTCTCTTTGCAAAGAAAATCCTAAAGAGAAAAGCAAAAAGTTTTCCATACCAAATAAAAATATGAACTATTGTAATGAAGTGAGCCATTAAATTGACTTAATTCAAAATATTTTAACCAAAAACAAAACAAAACAAAGAAAATGTTCACTTGTAGTGGAAGGGATTAGTTTATTTCTGTAAACTGTTAGATATTTTTTCCACTTTTAAGTCTTAAATATAAAATTCTCACTTTTTCTATTTGTAGTCTGCTGTAATGTCGGCTACATTTGCAAAATTTCATCCAAATCTGGTTGTTGGTGGTACGTATTCAGGCCAAATTGTATTGTGGGATAATCGAAGCAATAAGAGAACCCCGGTCCAGAGAACCCCACTTTCAGCAGCTGCACATACGGTAGGGAAATAAAATATCTTCTGTAAGAGCTTCGCTTCTTAGTCGTTAGGTACCTAGTAGTGTTTATCAGAGTCTTCTAGAATAAACATTTTTTCATGTATGGATTCATCAGCATTTCGCAGCCATATTTTGTTCTGTACTATGGAAAATCCATTTTTGCTAGAAGCCCTATTTTTCTTCCAAGACAGTACTCTTTCTTAAGGGTAGTGATTTAAAAAACAGCAAAGCTGTTTATGTTAAAGATGCTCTAGAAATATATTAGGATAGTTTAGTCTAAAGGCGAATACCTATAATTAAACCTTAGAAAGTTTGAGATTTTGTTTGCAAAATATAACCCCTTTAAACTCTTTTTGCTTTGTGTCCCTTTTAGCACCCTGTGTATTGTGTGAATGTAGTTGGAACTCAAAATGCTCACAATTTAATTAGCATCTCCACTGATGGAAAAATTTGCTCATGGAGTTTGGACATGCTTTCCCATCCACAGGTAGAATTCACTTGTGACAGCCTAAAACTGTATGACTAGTTATTTATAGCTATATGAAAAGGTATAATTAAAAATAACTGCATAGGTTATATTTTTCATACAAATTCATGATATTCAATTTCAGTGACCTCACTTTGCAGGGATCTGCAAAAGTACTTTAGCCAAGGGTGGGATTAAAATGAGAACAGAAGTGTTTTGAAAGAGCAATGAAGATCAGAAAAATCTTTTTTTAAGTAACAGTTATTGGTTGTCTGAATAGTTCCTCATATTTTTTTCTACAGGATAGCATGGAGTTGGTTCATAAGCAGTCCAAAGCTGTAGCTGTCACATCTATGTCCTTCCCTGTTGGAGATGTCAACAACTTTGTTGTTGGAAGTGAAGAAGGCTCTGTATACACAGCATGTCGCCATGGCAGGTAATAAGAAGTTTTTGAATTGTTGTTGTGAACTAACTACACCCCCCTTTTTAAGTAGAAATTTGCATGGACCAACTTACTGTGTGTGGAAAAACTGCATTATTTTCCAACTTATAAAATGTAAGCTTTCATGTCTAAAGGAAAATGATGGATTGTTTTCTCCTCTCTGTTAATATAGATTAAGGGTTTTATTTTACTCTTCAGCATTTCCTAAATATAAATGCTATAGTTGTCCTGCCCACAACTGACCCTTCAGATGTACCTAGAAAGGTCAAAATTGCCAGTTGTATTTCAGTTAGTGTTCATTTGAATTTAAACTTTATCCTAGTCCTCCTGATAATTGTACAGTAACATCACGCACACATTCAATTGACTGGTATTTTGCTGTTCTATCTATTTTGAAATTGTCTAGCTCTACCTTATCAGTTTCTTCCTTAATAAAATTGAGTATCTAGGTTTCATCTCAGATACAGATCACCCTTACTTCAGAGCTCTTAGGTTTAAAAGTAGCCAAAATTATATCTCTGCTGTGTCACATTTCTTTGCCTTTCACTATTCCATCAATTCAAGCATTGGGACTACTGGGGGTATGTTGTCAATACTATTTGTGATTCCAAATTTTACTTACACCTTTAGAAGGGTTGTTAAATCTGGACAGGATAACATCCAGTGTCAGTAATGTTCCCCTTTTCCTAGAATTATTCAATATATCATGACCCCAGTAAGTTTAGAAAAATTTTGCAGATTGATATTTAAATATGTGTATATTGTTTGTTTATAGAGAATCTAGCTGCAAAGAGACAAACTTGATGACTTTTGTTTCCTAAAACAGCAAAGCTGGAATCAGCGAGATGTTTGAAGGGCACCAAGGACCAATAACTGGTATCCATTGCCATGCAGCAGTTGGAGCTGTAGACTTCTCACATCTTTTTGTCACTTCCTCATTTGACTGGACAGTGAAACTTTGGACAACCAAGGTACCTGAAATATTTTCTGGTCATTTTCTCAATGTTTTGACACAAGGTGGTGCTCTAATATAAGCCACATAGGGAAGTTAAACTCTCAGATTGTTTGGTAATATTCATTTGTTAAATCAGATTAGATTAAAGTAAAACACAATGATATGTTATATCTTGAATAGTTTGCATTTTTTTTCTTAATATCCTGAGCAAATCCACTGTTACCACACTTATCCAGACATCCAGTTTCTGGTGACCTTCACACTCAAGAATGTTGCTGTAAGAAAGACTTATGTGCCCTCTAAAAAGAGGTCCCAAAACCTCGCACCCAAGCCCTCTGCTTTGCTGTGTAGAAAAGGCCTTTGCTCTTTATCAGAACCTCTTTGCTTTTGTTTCACATAAAATTCTTAACAAGTTTCTTTATCTACTAACCCATAGCAAAATCCTCAAACTAGAAAGGATATGGGTTTTGGGAGCATTTAAAATAATAATAAGTACCCACTGTCATTGAAGGACAAAATAGAAAGATCACCAAAGCGTATACAAGCCCCGCCATATTTAAAACCTAGGACAATGATGATTGTTAAATGAGAATTGTGAATCATCAAGAAAAGACTGGATTGTATTCAGTCTCTTTGGTTCAGAAGAACAGTGAATTCTAAGGTATTTTAGAGAGTTATCTATCCCAAATGGCTAAAATAAGCAAAGATTGGTTCTAAATTCACTTTTGTCTTCCTTTCTTCAAGAACCTAATAGTTCACAATGTAAAAATTGCCTTTTTTTTTTTTACAACAATCCTTTGAGATAGGTGGTGCCAAGTACTGATTTACAGAGGAAAAACTAAGGAAAAGTACAGTTAAGTAATTTAACCAGGTTACACACATAGTAACCATTAGAGCTGAGCTCTAAACTTAACTCTCTCCAAGAGTGCTGTTCTTTTATGGAAGGACAAGAGAGGAAGGAAAGAAGGAGGGATGAGGAAAGAAAGAATTATTAAGGGCTTACCATATGACAGGTACTCTACAAGTACCTGTGCTGATTTGATCCTCAGGAGAACCTTGGGAGGTAAGTGCTATTATCCTCATTTTACAGTTGAAGACACTGAGGCATGCGGAGGTTAAGTGACTTGCTGAGGTCACAGAGCAAGTAAATACCTCAGGTCTTCCTGATGCCAGGCCCAGCACTCCTGCCACCTAGCTGTACTCAGTTCTGCCTTTTGTTCTTCCTCAAAAAATAAACACTGGAGGTGAAACATTCCAGGGAATACCATTGCCCTTTACTGATTCTTTCTTTTAATCTAATTCAGCAGTTAATTTAGAAATCTTGAGTTATAGTAATATGTCCAGTTTTGGCCTTAAGTATCATAGAAATTAATGTTTTCCAAGGCCATCTCCTCCTTTAAATTCAGCTTCTTGGATGAGTTCGTTGACTTCCAAAATTCAGTGGCTTCATATGTCTTCACTGTCTTTTTATTGGTCATTAATTTGAGACCTCCAATTTTCCTTGTCCTCAACAGCATCAGTTTTAAGGTTGGAAATATCTGATTGGTCCATTACTTTAAGCAGGAAGTGATCTTACCTTCAAGAATATTTCAGGCTTCTGCAGGTGAAGTCCCCACCTGCCTGAGGTCACTGCACAAATATTTAACTCTCATTTTTCCGGTATGAAATTGCCTCCTCTATAGGCAGTGCAACAAGATTCCTGTCTTCTAGCTGAGTAGGCCAAAGAAGAATTCTCTCATTCAACAAGCACTTGTGAAGAATGGTGTCGAGGCTTCTTCTTTAAGTCCAGTTTGGACTAGAGAGCCTCTGATGGAACTCCTGAGTCTGAGAGTAGGTCATAGTTCCTGTAGCTCTCTAGACTTGTACCTTATAAGGAGCTGCTAGCACCAAAAGATAGGCATGGGTGTCTACTGCTTTTTTTATCTCATTTCTTCATATCGTTTTGCCTTTTATTGTCACACAGAGAGTCTCCACACATCTTTCTTCCTTCAAGTTCTATACAGGACTTTTTACTTATTTAACTATAGCATGCTTTCTTTTTTAAAGGTACATAAGCAAACTGTTCGAGTTTATTATTTTTATATAAAAATGATCACTCATGATAACTCAGAGATTGTGATGTGAGGTCTGCTGCTGGTTCACAGGCCCAGCTTAATATTCTGAATAATTCATGTGTCTTAATAGTCACACTCCATTCCTAAGAATTGCCCCCACCACCTAACACTCTCTTGTGTTAGTGTAGACCAAGGAATGGGACTAAGTATGATATCATAAATCTTCACATTTACTCCAAAAATAGTAAGGGTTCAACCATTCTGCATATGCATTGACACATTAATGCACCAGTTCTGCTTTGTACAAGAGTTGGAAAATAGATGTACGTAAATGACAACCTTATCTCTTCTAAAAAATGCCCTGAGGAGAAACCATGTGGGTAAATATTTAAATTCTGATCCCCTACTTAATTCCAGAGTTTATTATTTTGATCATGTAATTAATTATGCTTTCTCATGTTTAACTTAGGAATATCAATTTCCGTCATCCTTAACAAGGAGGAATAATTTGTTAATGATCGGCTTTTTAAAAACAGAACATCATGCCAGACTTTCATAACCAGTATTTTCAACTTTGTGCATTTAACAAACATTGAATGCTTTGTATGTCCTCTAGCATTGAGGACATTATTTCATTCAACACCTCTTCTTATAAGAGCTTTGATCTCCCAACATAGTTTTCAGTATTCAGATTTAAGCTTGAAGAAACTGGGAGTACTAGACATCCTGTTCTGTTGAAACATTGTGCCCCGAAAAGTCTGGCATAGCCCCAGCATCAAAACAAGATTTCCTGCACTCCCTCACTCTTCCCACACACCCTTTTTTCTTTTTCTGCTTCTTCTTTCTCCAAGTCTTCTGTAATCCCTGGAAATCTCAATTTGGCTTTGTGTCTAATTTGGTCTAAAGTAGTTCTGCTTGTGTAGCCAGCCTTTAATCTCTGCCTAGGAAATTTATAAGGCAGTTGCACAGAGTCCTAGATCATCTAACTGTTTTGGTTACTTCTTTTTTCCTAGCATAGTTATTTAGGTGTTTTCAGTAATGCAGATGAGTAGCAAAAATCCAGTTCTTTGGGTCAAAAATTGGTCCTTAAATTAAAGTTTGAAGACCAAGAAACTATCTCTGATATGTGGATATAGGCATTCTAGAGATGAGTATTTCTGAGAAAACTCTACTCACCTTCCCGAAACTAGGAACCAGAGAATTCTGGAGGTTTTAAATTGTTGTGAGAATAAGTGCTTCTAAAAAAAAAAAATTCTACAGGTAAAATTTGTGTTTACAGCTCTACCCTAACTGTGCTCATTGCATGTTGCCATTAAAATACAGCTAACTTTTTTGGGAAAGAAATCTTTAGTGTATGTACAGAACATTTCAGTCTCTGAACAAAACCTTCAATGATAGATCTATCTTAAAGTTGACTCTTCTGGCATTTTTTGATTATCATTAACTGCTTAGAATATTGGTTCTCAGAATGTCTTGTTTGGCAGTGTCCACAGTCTCTCATGTCTCTTGTTACCCTTTCATATTAAAAACAAACAAACAAACAGAAGACTTCATCTGGGTACCTTTCTCAAAGCAAATTATGTCAGAGTTAGATGAGTAGGATCAGAGAGCCTTGCCTAGTGTTTGAGGGAAGTAAGATTAAACTACCAATTCACAGGGCCTTTATCAGGCATTTACTATGTGCCAGGCAGGATTTTAGACATGTGGGATACCATAAAGGGATAATCCTTGCCATCAAGGACCTTACAGACTATTAGGTGGAAACATGTACACAAATAAATATAAAATATTTGCAGTATAAATTTAAAGTAATTTCTGAGAGGTGGTAGGAACACTAATAGCTGATGGAGGAATAGTGTTCAGGAAGGGCTTCTGTAGGTTGCACTTGAGTAAATGAAAGACCACTTGTTAAGCAGTGTGGTCAAGCACTATCTTGGGATATGATTACAAAATCTAAGATAGCCCTGTCTTCAAGGAGCTACGCTCTTAAACAGGTAACAATACATGTGGATGAGTAAGTTCTCAGGAGAGCAGATTGATATACTCTGTCCAAGCACAATAGCAGAGTTAATTTGATAATAGATCATGGTTTTAGCAGTGGAAAAGGGGAGGGGCAGAAGAGGTAAAGGCATTTGTGTGGTGGCATAGTGGGAGAAGCGATGATGGGAAAGTGGTAAGTTAAGTGAGACATGTTGCCAGGGCTTTCCTTAAACTAGTAGTCTGAGGGTCGGTCACCAGTCAGGCCCCTAGGACTGTAAGGTGGAAGAGATGTGCCCTAAGGGAAGATAGAGATTCCAAGAGACTCCAAGAGGTGAAGAAGGGTGAATATTCCATGCATGTATGTCTGTCTGTTCAAAGGAACACAGGTAGAAGATGAAAATGTCAAGTACAGGGAGCAAGACCTACTCCAGTTTGGCCAGAATATCAAGTGCATGTTTGAAGAGTGAGGGTGGAATTATTGTGAAGTCATTCTAGAGAGTTTGAAGCCAGATTCTGAAAGCCTTTAAATGTTAAACAAAAACAAAGGAGTTTATCTTTTATCCTGAAGGTTTCAGGAGTTTCTGAAACAGAGAATTCTGCTCAGGCTTGTGTTTCAGAAATACGAATTTGAAAATTATCAATTGATTGATCAATATATTGAAAGGAGAGAGAGAGGAGGCCAGGAATCTAAGTAAGAGACTTTCATAGTAGTCTAGGCAAGAGTCAGTGAGGTCTGAACTAAGTAAGGCATTGACCATGAGAGTAGAAAGAAGGTATGGATGTGAGAGGTGTTGCCTCTGAGGAATGAACGAGAGTGGAGATGACTAGGAAGATAGTGCAGCACTTGACAGAGATGAAGAAGTAGATTTAGGGAGCTTTGACCTTCATTTTGGACATTGAGCTTGAGATGCGTATGGAGTGACCAGAGACCATTTGTGATGTGGGACTTGAGCTTAGGAGGGAGATAGAGCCTGTAAATGGGTATGTGAGAGTCAGCTGCTTTAGGGATCATTGAATTCACGGGGATATTTGAATTTCTTCAGAACTCCCACCTTACTTCCCCTTTGAATATACTACTTAAAAATACAACTATAATTGCCCATTTTTTTCTAGCCCTGTATTTCTCTCTTTAGGGACTACCAGCAATGCAGTCTTCTCTGATAACAGAAAATCATTTATTGAATAGATTTATAATAACAACATTCATAGAGCACTTTGTGTTTTATGGAACATTTTATATGCATTATCTCATTTGTTCCTCAAAAGCACCTCTTGAGAGAGGTCCCAAGAATTATTATCCATATATTTATAGATGAGAACTAGAGACAGAGAAGTTGTGACTTCCCATGGTCACATAGATAGTGTCATTGGACTGAATTCAAACCAAGCCTCTCCTTCTTCCAAGTCTAGCATTCTTTTGTGCTTCCCTGAAAGGATATTTAAGCCCCTCCTATGTGCAAGAATTTGTTTCCTTTGGAAATCGTTTAGCCTAATTCCTTCATTTTACAGATGAAGTCTAGCGAGGTTAAATGATTTGTTCAAGGTCTATGAAACCAAAATTATCCTACTTCTGCAATCTGGGATTAAGCATAACAAGTTTATTCCTTCTTTTATGTTATAGCCTTTCCAATACATAAAGACATATATCACATCTCCCTTTGCATTACGTCTTCTCCAGGCTAAACAACTCAAGATTCCTTCAACTGATGTTCATATGATGCGATCCACAGTTCTTACCCTCCTGGTTGCCCTATAGAATCAGTGTCAATATCCTTCCTAAAATATGGTACCCAGAACTAAATGTAGTACTCCAGATAGCATCTAACCATGGTACTGTCACCGCCATTGTTTTGGAATTATGCCCATGTTCAACCAGCCAGCTACCACATTATAATGTTGACTTAAGATCATAGCTTACAACCCTCCAACCACACCACATTTTTTTTTCATACAAACTTTCATCTAGCTACTTCCTCTTCCTATATTTGGGCAGTTGATTTTTAAAAAAAACAACAGCAAAACTCTTGCCTGTCATACACTATTTTGATTCCTAGGTCTCATTAACTCCTTTGAATTTATAATACTTATAGTCGTGTCAATCAACCTCCACCCCTGGACGTCATTTTATCATTTAGCCTTGTGTTGTTCACTGCTGTTTCACATGTTAATCTTACCAATCGCCTAAATTATAAGTTACCTGAAGGCAGGAACAATGTCTCATATTTCAATATCCTCTATTTTATTTACTATAATACCGAGCATATGGAAGATATTTAGTAAATATTCCAGCTAATCCGAAATATATTTGTTGAAATGAATGTTATTTGGTCAAAAAGGACCTTAGCGATCACTTAGTTCAACTCCCCTCCTTTTATAAATGAGGAAACTGAGCTCTGAGGATTAAGTTTACAGAGCTAATAAAGTGGCAGTCATGGAACTAAAACTCGGGTGTCCTGACTCCTTAGTCCATTGCTCTTTCTGCTCTAGTTACGCTGTATCTCAGGCTACTCTTATTCTCCCAAAGCTATCTGTAAGTTATTCATGAAATCTTAATTTATCTCCAGAAGGTGGCACATGATAGAGTGAAATGATCGTGAGGTAAATGTAATGGAATATTATTATGTAGTAAAAAATGAAAAATTATGAATATAATAGAGTCTGAGAAACTTGAGAAAACCTATTTTGTAAAACAACTTTGAGAGACTTTAGAACTCTGATCAGTGTAGTGACCAGTCAGGATTCCAGAAAAATTAATAATGTAGCTTTTCCTACTTTGGGACAGAAAAGGGAAGAGATGTATGTTTATAGATATAGCCAGTATACTGATTTGTTTGACTTGAATATACTTTGGTTGCAAGAAAGAGCGTGGCTTATATTGGGAGAAGGGGGAAATCGGTAGGTAGTGAGTATGATGCAAAAAAAAGATCATTAATGAAATATTAAAAACATAAGAAGGGAGCGAAAGGAGATTTGGAAGGCTATGTCCTAAAGACTCATTGGTTGATCTCCTGATGAAGAACTTAGATACTCTGGTCTTTAGGCAACAGAAACTCAAATTCTCCTCAACTTGATAGGACTGGTCAGAGCCTTTGCTTAACTGGGACAGCCATCAGGAATCCATGGTCACCTCTTTGTGGTGAGGCATCAGAAGGACCTTAATGGAAGCAAACAGGCGTTTTTTTTTTTATAGTAGTTCATAGCTTTATAATCCTAATCCGTAGCCACAGTTACTACCATGGGAGCATAAACCATAAGAACAGTATTTTTTGCATATTATTTTTGATAGTATAAAATAATTTCACCATTTCTTGACTGAGATATTTTTGCGTATGCTAAAACCAACTTTTCTGTTTCAGAATAACAAACCTTTATACTCATTTGAAGACAATTCAGATTATGTTTATGATGTAATGTGGTCGCCCACCCACCCTGCCCTGTTTGCCTGTGTAGATGGCATGGGGAGACTGGATCTGTGGAATCTCAACAATGACACGGAGGTGAGCAACAAAATGACAAAAATTATACTGGAAAACAGAAAATCGGAGGTTTATTGAATAATTCGTGAAATTCCCTTTATCCCAAGGAATGTAAGAGGGACTGTGTGATTGCAGTTTCATCACAAAGAAGCCAAATAAGCTTCGTACCCTAAATAAAAAAGAGCCTGCTGTGAAGAACTGAGAGGAGAAGTAATGTTGGCCAAGAACACTGGGAAATTTCCTTTTATTTCTCCAAAAGACTATCATGTCTCTAATGCCCTGGCAAAGTCTCCATTCACAAGGCAACTGGAGTACTTTACACTAGGAACATACAAGTTTGATAGTTGCCAATAGTTGCTATATGTTAACCCTATTTCTGAGTTTCTAAAGTGACTGTTAGCCTTTCTGTTAGAATTGCATATCATTCATAGACTACAGGCTAGGCCTTACTTATATTTGACTTGGAGGGAAAATGTTTTAGTGTCTTTTTCATAAGTAATTGAAAACAGTACTATTTTTTACCCCAAAATAAATAGAAAAAAATCACCCAAACTCCTAATTTATATGCTAGAATTTGCCATGAAATCTAACCATAAATGTGATTTCCTTTTCTTTTTCCTCCCAAATTATAGCCATATGCAATTTACCAGCTGAAGAGAAACTTACAATTTTCTTAAGATTCTGTATTACTGTACAGTAATGAAATGATGTTATGACATTAGCACCAAAACCAAATGTTAGCATTGCCATCAACAGCAGAGCTTTTTGTACTGTCGTCTGTACATATCCTAGTCTTCTCTTTTCTAAGGGCCTCTCTCTGTGACCAGTGATTTAACTTCTGGGTCTTTAAGTTTTGATTGTTTTTGCTTCCCTAGACCCAGGGTTATTTATAGGCAAGGGGAGAATAATTTGAGGATTCTAGTAGTCTCTAATAATGTAGGGAATTACTGCTGCTGCTGCTGCTAATAATCCATTTATTGAGCACCTTCTGTATTAGGAAAGTTAGTAACAGTTTTTCATTCACAGGGGAGTGTAAACCATGGCTTATAATTGTACCGTAGTATCCAGACTCAGGTCTGGAGAGTAGCTTAGAGGTGATCTAGTCCAAACTCTTCTTTTTTTTCCTTAAGATGAGAAAATTGAGGCCCAGAGAAATAAAGCAACTTGACTAATATTTTGGGCTATTTGCTTCCAAGTTTCTTGGAATAATCTTAACCTTATATCTTTAG
Source organism: Potorous gilbertii (assembly GCA_028658325.1). Taxonomy (NCBI): domain Eukaryota; kingdom Metazoa; phylum Chordata; class Mammalia; order Diprotodontia; family Potoroidae; genus Potorous; species Potorous gilbertii. Next base: position 195,337,286 of record CM053771.1, read on the forward strand.
TATCTTTTACCAGATAGTTTTAGAGATAAATTTTGGGAATCATTTTAATATTTAGATCATTTGCATTATACAATACAACCAAATTTAGACACGTAGCACTGATTGTGTGTTTATTTAAACCTCAAGCTCTTAGGAAGAGAACTACAAATATCGTATTTTGTTTGACATCAGATTGCTGTTTTAAGTACTTATTTTTATATAAGATTTTGAGGATATCAAGCATTTTTCATTGTGTGATGAAGAATTCCCTCGTCATGTATAGATAGAATAGGGGTTGGTAGTTATGGTATGCTTCATTCAGATTGGTTAGAAGGGAAAAAGTTTTTTTATTCCAATTGATTGTCACTTTCTTGGTGTCATTTGTCATGATAGCAGCCTACCCTGCTGCTTTGGTTAATTCATTGACCCCTCTGTAGAACAAAATGGAGTACCACTGGAGGCCTGGAATGGTGGTTTATAGAAACTGAGGGTTATGGAGATGCAAACCACAAAAGGCACATTTGTAGTTTAGAATTTAGACCATGGTCTTCCTAAATGGAATTTTGATTATGTATTTTAAAATGTTGTGTTGTGGGAGGGGACACAATTCTTTGATCATGAAGGAAGAAATTTCCTTTAAAATTAGATTTTAGAAGAATTTTCTATGTAAAGATTTAAATAATTTTCTCAAACTGCTTTCAAGGATTAGTTATAATTTCATTCATAAAACTAATATGTATTGATAGAAACAAATGCTGGAAAAATTCTATATCTATTTTAATGTTTGTTTTCCAAAAATATAGCCATATTAGAGGAAAGAAGAGTTATACTGTTTTACATGTTTATAGAAATGCTGATGAAATTTTTATCAATGTACTGTATTTTAAATGAATTCAGGTGCCAGCTGCAAGCATTTCTGTGGAGGGTAATCCTGCTCTTAATCGTGTGAGATGGACACATTCTGGGAGAGAGATTGCTGTAGGCGATTCTGAAGGACAGATAGTTATATATGACGTGGGAGAGGTATGTGGTTCATTCTTCATAATTCTATCACAAGTACTTGGCTTTCAGGCATTAAAGCAAAAAGTGCCTGTGAATGTGATTTTGGCATCATGGTGGTGGTTTGTGCTTTTTATGAAACTGTGATTGTGAAGACTAAACAGACTGACCAGAGTGAAGGACTTCCCAGCAGCTGGTTCATTCTGGAGTTAGTTGCATTTTCTTTTTAAATAGATAACGTGACACCACCACCACCATCCCACCTCCCAACAGAGTAAGATTTAAAGGGATTCTTTGATAATGTATTTCATTTCTAATAACTAACTGTGCTGCAGTACCAGAAAAATTTATAAAGAATTAGAACTAAATTTTCTGGCCTTTCTGTTGATGGTCACATACAGAGATACTCTTTTGCTCATTATTGGATTCAATCAGACTAGGTAATGGTCCAGCCAGAATTTTCGTCTGTTTGATTATCTCATTAGTAACCAAAATGTTAGCACTATATTATTTGGTGATTGTGTGAACTGAATTAAGAATCCAGGTACTGATTTTAAAATCATCACAGTTGGCACTATAACTTGGAAAGGTAGAATGATGCTGGCAAAATTTAGTGAATGAGATGTTCTGTCTCCTTTTTCAGGTCTGTAATTATTCCATGTCTAAATTTAACAACATTGGTAGGGAAAGAAAGAGAGATTTACATTAGTGTTGTATTTCCTATGTCTAGGAAATAATATAATCTGATAGGGAAATTTAAACGAATATTCAAGGTTGTCAAAAGATCTTGATTTTATTCTTGTCTTTCTTAGTAATTTGAGTCACCGAATTTTGGGAGCCATCACTAGTTCCCTCCTATATGCCCTCTCCACAATGTCCATTCCATCCCAAACCAAACACAGTTTATTTTGGTTATTATCAGATACATCAGTTTCTCATTGAGAAAGCCATGGCAGGGAAAGGATTAGCAGGAAAATCTGTAAGTCCCCACAGTAAAAATTGAGGAGGCAGAATTAAGAGAGCAGGAAAAAAAGCCAGAGAAGCAAATTTTCTTAGTGTATGTGTAGTTTCTTCTTCCTTTCTCCCTTCTCTTTCCTCCCTAAACTACTTCCCATGTTCCAACTCCTTTTCACTGAGGTTGAATTCAGCTAAGACTTGATCTCGTTAAGGTAATTAATGCCATATACATAATCAATAGATAACTTCCTACCAAGCATTTTAATCTTAACTATCTAACTGCCAAACTTGTAAGGAGTAAAACACACAGAATCAGCATTTTTTAATGGCCTGTAGCATACACATCCTCCACCTTTGCTGTTGGCTCTGTACTCTACCAAACTTAGTCATCAGAGGGTAGAGAAGTTAGCCTAGCAAAAGAAAATCCATAAAGTGCTATGTAGGCATTATATTTACAAAGCATCGTTATTATTGTATCTCGTGCTGATAGTGATAATAGAGAAGTCGTTTCTAGTGCTGTCACAACACATTTCACAAACACCGTTCTTTTTTTCCCTGTAAATGTTGTAAGTCATTGTTACAGTCCCCGTGATTATAGAAAGGCCATTCAGGCCAATGATTATTTTTTAGTGGAAAAACTGTTTGAAAACAAACAGAAATGATAGTGGGTAAGATGATCCCTTAATTTCTTTCAGCATACACAAAACATTTTCTTTCTTTTAATAGCAAATCGCTGTTCCCCGCAATGATGAATGGGCTCGATTTGGGCGAACACTGGCAGAAATTAACGCAAACCGAGCTGACGCAGAGGAGGAAGCTGCCACCCGCATACCTGCTTAAATGGTCTTTATGCTGGTAGTAGACTGGGGACTGATTCTAAGTAGAAATTAAAACTCATAGCATGCTTCTGTCTAAAGGGAATTGAAGGGTAATCTTGTGGATTAAACTATGGACTTAAAACACATATAGCTCTTTAATGCAAAAAATTCTTGCAGTGTCACTTTTTATATTCATATTGTTATTGGATTTGTGTAATTTTTAATACAAATGACTTTTGCAATATGCAATTTTTTTCTGAATACTTACACGGGCATATATTTGCTATATTAGTATCTTGAACTTTTTTCAACCTGTAACAGTATACAATTATTTCTGAAAGGTGTAGATTACATAAATTCCACATATTTTTCAATAATCACTTCTCCAGGTAAAAACAAGATAAATTAATCTCTGACCACTAATATGTAAGAACATTGTTTACTGTTAGCCATTAAAATGCATGTACCCACTCAAGTTTCATCTTTTCTGTCCTTTTTCATAGCTGTGCTTCTTTAAAGTAGTGATAGCTATGGCTACAAATAAAAGAATCAGTCTATGTCAAATCCAGACTTTCATTTTTATTTACTGCATGAAATTTCAATTTATCAGTCACCTCCTCTTTGTTTCTATTCTGGTTCCAGTGGTTGCTTTCATAACTTTTTATCATGCATTGATATTTAGAGCATACAACTGGTAATTTTTTCAAGGTTGATTTTTTTTTTTTTGCTATTTTTCTTCCAACCAGGACTTTTTTTTAAAAGGCAGACAAATCTTAAAATTTCTCCACTTGTTGGTGATATAACTCTCTGTATCTAGCTGTATCTATTTATAGATAGATAGATAGCTATTTATCAAATTACCTACTATAACTGCTAATTTTTAGTTAGATAGATCTCTGTATATAGCCAGGTATAGCTAGATGGAGGCCTATCTAGATATAGTTTCTGAAAGTGAGAATTCCTTTGACTTGAATCAGTTTCATAATTTCAATAGAAACCATGGAAGACACAACAGATTAAGAAGTCAGGTCCTCATTATTGAGAATTTAACCTTGTCATATTTCTGTAGGCCTTTTGTTTTCAAGTGGCAAGTTCTAAAGGCTTGTGCAACAGTCTATAGTTAGTGTTGGAAAGGAACCAATTTTGAGTATAGTTCTGGGGAATTACCTTTTTTTCATTCACGCTGTTATTAATATGTTGACCTATTCACTTTCAATAACCTTCTACCAAAAAAAAGTGAATAGTAAATTAAGAGGAAATAAAATTCAAAAATCTCTGTGTTTTTTTCTTGTTAATAATTGTCATAAAAAATTGGGGAGACATGAAATTACTGAATTTCTATACAGTGCTTGGGTCTTTAGGACTTAGACCAGTGGAGGCTTCGCAGGTCATATACTTCAAATATAGACCCAACCAAGGACTGTATTTGCCATCCAAGAACCACTTCTTTCAGAAAGACTCACACGAGAAGGTTGGCCCCTGGATAATGTATATGTTTTCGAAAGTGTTAGGGTCAGGGTATGCAGCAAGGACAGTAATAAGTAAACATTAACTCTTGAGGTGTACAAGGGTTGCCATACCTGTTAGAAAGAACTACACTGATGAAACCAGATTCTTGAAGCCTTGAAGAAAAATATTAAGTTGGTTTTGAGGATTTTGTGTTTTCACTTCTTATATGCATAAGTGGAAGAATCACTAGGCTGAGAGTCAGGAACCTGGTTGCAACTCTGTGATCTAGAGCAGGTTACATCCTATTTATATGTTCCATTTTCCCCATCTATAAAATGATGAACTTTAAGTCAGAGGTGAATTGAAGACCTTTCCTGATAAACTGTCTTAAGATTCTTTCTCTTTATTCCCAGTTATTATATCTAATCAGGACTGTTAGGTTGTGATTTTTTTTTTCCTTTTTAGCTTACATTTTTCGAGGCACAGAATATCAATATGACCACAAAAGGAGGTTTTGAAAATAACAATGTGTGGAGTGGGACTTTAGAAGAAAATATCTTCCTTCAGTCACTGGCATTTTTGGAGATCACTAAGTTTAGAATGTTCTAAAAACTGAATTTCACTCCAACCACCTATAGAAACACCAAACTTCATTTGGTGTCTTATCAGCAGTGATCACTCCTTTTCTGATCTGGAAATGTAAACTTTTTTCCTTGATTTACCCTTTTAGTTCTTTATATAGATGCATTTTGAATGGAGAATCAAAACGTGTTCCTCTCAGTGGTTTTTCTTTAAACTAAAGTCTGCTTATTATTTGAAGACTTGCCAATTTTGCAATACCATTTTGAAATAATTACTATCCTATTTATATGGAATTTCCTGAACATTTTTGCTCAAAGAATTAGTAAGTCATTCTCTCCCTGTGCTCTGTGGGTTGAAAGTTCTTTGGTCTTTTCTTTTTTCCATCTCAGATAATACCAAATATTGAGTTTCAGAATAGACTGTGCTACTTAACCCTGCAGTCTTTCTTAGGAGAGATCACATTTTTATTGGCATGGGAACAATTTTTCTTTGGAAAGTTATCTTATTAACTGATGTGTAGTCTTGGTACCAACTTTTGCTCAGTCATAAAAGATAAGAGAATAAAAGAGCACTTCTTTCTTAGAGACTAATACAAATAAATCCTTTTTCCTTCAATTTTCAAAAGGTGCTTTTAAAAACTATTAGGTGGTGTGTTGCTCTTTAGTACTTGATACGGAAGCTGTATTTTTTGGTGATTTTGTGACCGAATCCATTTTCCTGTTCAGTGAGTTACCATAGTAATGTTTTAGAAGAAAAGCTTTTCACAGAACCACTGAATCTGAGAGTTGGAAGGGACTTCATTGGCTGTCTAGTCCAACCCAAACACAAAAAGAATTTCTGTTGTACCATACCAGTGGATATATTACCCATTGCTTAAAGACCTCCAAAGAAAGGAAACCCAAGCACCTCTCATCGTAGCCCATTCCATTTTCACACAATTCCGATTGCTAGGAAGTTATTCTTGACATCAAGCATAAATTTGCTTATTTGCAACCTCTACCCATTGCTAGTGCTTTGGCCCTTTTAGAACCCAGCAAAACAAGTACAGTCCCTCCTTCACATGATAGCTTTTAAGGTATTTTAAGACAGAATTCTGACCCCACCAGCACCTTCTCTTCAAGGCTAAATCTCCCCAGTTCCTTTTAATTCATCCTTTCATGACATAGGCTCAAGGTTCTTCATCATCTTTAGCTGTCCTCTCAGCAATTTTCAGTTTATCGGCATCCTTAGGTCATTGTGCCCACAACCAAGCACAGTACTGCAAAGGATGTCTAATGAAAGCAGAGAACAGTGGGGTTTTTTTGTAGTGAAACTGTTACCTCACCGTTCCTGGAAGTTAATACCTCTTTTTATGCAAGCTAAGATAGCACTAACTTTTTTGACAGCAAAATCACACTGCTGATTTGTATTTGAGTTTGCAGTCCACTTTTAATGGACATCTGTTTCTTTTTCATTATGCTATCTAGCCTTGCCTCCCATATCATATAGTTACAAAGCTGATTTCTTATACCCAAATCCAAGATTTTAGATTTACCCCTACTGAATTTGACATTATTAAATTAAACCCAGTGTTCTACCCAGTGAAGATCTTTGGATCCTAATTCTGGGTTAACTTTACCTCTCAACTTGCTATCATTTACAAATTTGAGGAGCATAACATTTATGCTTTATCCCAATCAGTGATAAAATTGTCAAGCAACAGAACATCAAGCACAGATCCCTAAGGTTCTCCCCTGGAGACCTACTATGTTAGAATCGAACCATAAACAACTATTTTTTGAGTCCAGCCATCAAACCAGTTCTTAATCCATCTAATTATATTACTATCTTTTCTGTATCTCTTTACCTTCTCCAAAAGAATTGATGAGACTTTTAAAAAAAGCTTTGCTAAAGATGTAAGTGAACTGTATCCACAACATTCCCTTCCTCTACTAGTTTGAGTCCTGTCATTAAAAAATGAGGTTACCTGGCATGACTTGTTGTGTTTTTGGCCTGATTTATTCTTGATGAAATTATTCCTTGTAACCAGCACTACCCTCTCTAGATATTCACCAACCTTTCCAGGAATCAAAGTCGAGCTCACGATCTAGCGTTTGTAGATGGCTCTTCTGGGTTTTTTTGGAAGTTGAGGTATTTGCCCTTCTATAGTGTGGTGCTTGTCCCAGTTTTCATAATCTTTTAAAATAAATTATATCTCTGTATTTTATATTTACATCATTTGTATCTTTCCCAGAGGGCTACTCTATATATAACAAGACAGATTTTTTTTTTTTAATTAGCAAAACTGATCACTACATCAAAGAATTCTGAAAATACATGCAGTATTCCACACTTGCTGACTCCTTACTCTGGAAAGGAATTGGAGGAGATATCTTCTATCTCTTCTTTGAGACCCAGCATGTTCTTTGTAATTTTGCAACATTCATTTTTTTTTTGTTTTGTGGTGGTTGTTCTTTCCAATAACATTGTGTAATTGTGTGGTTTTTTTTTTTCTTGACTCTTATTACTTCAGTTTGTATCAGTATATGTAAGTCCACACTTTGCTGTATTTATCATATTCATCATGTCTTACAGCACAGTGCTATTCCATTATATTCCTGTAACACCGTCTAGTCATGTCCACTCAGCGGGCATTTACTTTGTTTCCATTTCTTTGCTCCTTCAAAAAGTGTTGCCATAAATATCTTGGTGTATGACCTCCGTTGGGGTATACACCTGGTAGTTTAATCTCTTGAGTCAAAGAGTATGGACATTTTAATTTCTTTATTTGCATGATAACAAATTGCTTTTCAAAATGGTTGTACTAATTCACAGCTCCACCAATAATACATTAACGTAACTGTTTCCACAACCCCTCCAACATTAACAACTCCCATGTTTTTCCATCTTTCACAATTTGCTGGATATGAAGTGAAACTTAAGGATTTTTTTTAAATTTGCTTTTCTCTTTTTAGTGATATGGGATATTTTTTCATATGGATGTTAGTAATTTGCAATGCTTTTGAAAACTGTTCTTACCCTTTGACCTATTAATTGTGGTGAAATATTTGGGGGGGACATATACATTTCCATTAGCTCTCTGTGTATCTGGTATACCAAACTCTTATCAGAGAAATTCGATAGAATGGTATTTTCCCCCCATTCAACTACTTCCCTTCTTATCCTTGAGTTAATTTTGTTTGTGAAGAAGCTTTTCAGTGTCATGTCACCAAAGTTATTTACTTTATCTTTTGTAACTGCCTTGTAATCTTTTGTAATTATACCTTGTTTGGTTAAAAATACATCTCCTACCCAGACTGTGAAATGTGTTTGATCTGTTTCTTGTAATTTTTATGGTATTATCTTTTTGATAAATAGATATGCAGGGAATAGGTTAGGCACCCAAGGTACAGTAGTAAATTACTGTCGTAATCTACTGTTTGATAAACCCAAAGACTTCAGCTTCTGGTACGAGAACTCACTATTTGACAAAAACTTCTGGGAAAACTGGAAACTAGTATGGCAGAAACTAGGCATAGACCAACATCTTATACCTTATGCCAAGATAAAGTCAAAATGGGTATATGATTTAGACATAAAGGGTGACACCATAAGCAGATTTGGAAAGCAAGCAATAGTTTACCTGTCAGAACTATGGAGAAGGGAAGAATTTATGACCAAACAAAAAAGAGAATATTATGAAATGCAAAGCGGATAATTTTGATTATATTAAATTTAAAAAGTTTTATTCAAACAAAACCAATGCAACCAAGATTAGAAAGAAAGCAGAAAGCTCTGGGAAATCATTTTTTCAACCAGTGATTCTGATAAAGGCCTCATTTCTCAAATATATAGAGAACTGAATCAAATTTATAACAATACAAGTCATTCCTAAATGATCAAAGGATGTGAACAGGCAGTTTTCAGATGAAGAAATTAAAGCTGTTCCTAGCCATATGAAAAAATGCTCCAAGTCACTGTTGATTGGAGAAATGCAAATTAAAACAGCTCTGAGGTACCACCTCACATCTATCAGATTGGCTAATATGAATAGAAAAGGAAATTGATAGATGTTGGAGATGTGGGAAAATTGGAACGCTAAAATGTTGGTAGAGTTGTGAACTGATCCAGCCATTCTGGAGAACAATTTGGAATTATGCCCAAAAGGCAACCAAACTGCTTATCCTTTGATCCAGCAATACCACTGCTAAGTCTGTATCCCAAAGAGATCATAAAAATGGGAAAAGGTCCCAATTGTACAAAAATATTTATAGCAGCTCTCTTTGTGGTAGCCAAGAACTAGAAATTGAGGGGATGCCCATCAATTGGGGAATAGCTGAACAAGTTGTGGTATATGAATGTAATGGAATACTATTGTGCTACAAGAAATGATGAAGAGGCAGACTTCAGAAAAACCTGTAAAATCTTATATGAACGATGCTAAGTGAAAGGAGCAGTCAGGAGAATATTATACACAGTTATAGCCACAGTGTGCGAGAACTGTTTTTGAAAGACTTAGCTTTTCACAGCAATGCAAGGACCTAAAACATTTCCAAAGGATTCTTGATACAAAATACCATCCATACCCACAAAAAGATCTATGGCATCAGAACACAGAATGAAGCGGACTGTTTTCTCCTTTGTTATGTTTTGTTTTTTTCTCATGGTTTCTCCCATTCATTTTAATTCTTCTATGCAACATGACTAATGTGAAAATGTGTTTAATAGGAATCTATGTGTAGAGCCCGTATAAGATTGCATGCAAGGTTGGGGAGAGAGAGAGGAAGGAGGGGGAGAAAATTTGGAATTTATTGAAAACTGAAAACAAATGGAGTAGTAACTTGGCAGGGGGAGAATGATGAGCAGGCAGATTTCAGAAAATACTGGAAAAACGTATATGAACTGATGCTGAGTGAAGTGAGCAGAACGAGAACATTGTGTAACAGCAACACTGTGATGATCAGCTATAAGAGACTTAGCTCTTCTCAGCAGTATGATGATCTAAGACAGTTACAAAGCACTTACGATGGAAAATGCTACCCACATCCAGAGAAAGAACTGTGGAGGCTGAATACAGATCAAAGCGTATTATTTTTCACCTTTTGGTTTTCTGGTTTTTCCTTTCTTATGGTTTTTCCTTTTGTTCTGATTTTTTTTTCACAACATGACTAATGTGTTAATATATTTAATGTGATTATGCATGTATAACCTACATCAGATTGCTTGCTGTCTTGGGGAGGGGGAAGGGAAGGAGGAAGAAAAATTTGGAACTCAAAGTCTTACAAAAATGAAACTTGAAAACTATCTTTACATGTAATTGGAAAAAAATAAAATACTACTAAGTGCAGAAATAAGTAAATAGATACACAAGATGCATATCTATTTTGAGATTATTGTGAAATATGGCAGAAGATTGTAGTGTAAGCCTAATTTCTGCCAGACTGTTTTCCAGCTGTCCTGGCCATTCTTATCCAATAGAAAATTCTTTCTTAAATAATGTTTGTTCGTAATCTTTTAAATGTCAGTGACAGTGGATCTGTGGTTATATCTGTCAGTCTTTCAGGACCTAAGGATATAGTTCTTCCTGGTTGGGTGGCTTTAAATTCATTTGACAGTAAGGTGCCATCTTATTAACTCCTTAATTATATTGGGTAATTCTTCCCTGTTATTTTTGTCTACTCTTTTCTAATGCAAAACTCACTTCTGGCAGAAAAAAATAAAGTAGGACTTGAGCAACTCTGTCTTCCTACTCTGTTTTCAGTTATTGTTGAAGTGTTGAAGGGGACTAGTGGCTCATTGGTTAGAGTGCCAGGCCTGAAGTCTGGAAGTCCTGAATTCAAATATCACCTCTACATAGTTTATGATCCTGGGCAAGACATTTAACCTCTGCCTCAGTTTGCCCAGATTAAAATGGAGATAGTAACAACGATACCCACCTCTCAGGGTTGTTGTGCGTATCAGTTAACATTTGTTAAATACTTAGTATGGTACCTGCAGTGCGCCTAGGAACTGCTTGATAAATGCTTGTTTTCTTTCTTCCTTCATTGTCCCATCTACTTGGAGCAAAAATCATTTTGCCTTCTTTGCTCTCCCTTTTCCTTCCAGTATTGTTTTTCTGAAATACCACTTTTTGTTATCCTTGGCTTTCATTCTCTCAGCCTCAAGTCATTCTGAGTGTTAGCAACATTATTTTTGCAAGACCATGCCGTACTCATACTTACTCTCTGAAGCATGGCTTTGTTCCCATCTTCAGAACATTTTTGAAAAAGATCTAAGCTGATTAAAGAGTTCTTTCCCTCCCCATTGGTCTCAAATCTTTTCTTTCCCCCTCACAACCCTGTTGGGCAGACTTCCTTTGAAGCATTTCTCATCTCTCTCCTGAACCCTTTGAAATCTGTTTTCCCAAAATCTGGAGTTTCGGAATTTTTACATCCCTACAGCTTGAACTCAAGGATGGAATGGTCGCTACTTTCAGGATCCCCATATTTCCATCCTAGCATCCATCTCTGAACCATTAATAAAATAGAATCAAGTTTTGTTGGATTCTCCATCTTTTGAAGTGTCACTGAAAGTGTTACTAGCTACTCTGATGTTGGCAAAGAGAAAACTCCAGCACTTGTCTGGATAATTGAAGTTCCTTATTGGTGCTGTTATGCCTATGACTTAGGATCTGTTTCCCAAATTTACTCAACCATTCCTTTCTGTCCAGGTGGTCTGTAGTATACTGTAGGGACAAAATCCCTTCTCTTCCTCTCCCTCCTTTGATCTTCACTGAAAAACTCTCACACTTTTCCACATCTGGTCCTTGGATTTTCTTGTGTGCATAATATACGTTGCTATGCTCCCCCTTCTTTTATCTACTCTGTTTCTTTTGGATCAGGTATACACATTTTCTTGGACAGGCAAACTCCACCCTGTTGCAGTATGGAAAGAGCCCTGGCTTTGGAGTGGGAGGTTCTCATCCTGCCATCTACTGACTGAAACCTTCAGCAATTTACCTTATTTCTTTTTGCTTCTTGCTTTAGTTAAAAAGTAGGGATGAAGATCATAATACTTTTACTTCTCATTTCTTGCCCCACCCCATCCCCAAAGTGATTGTGAGGAATGTGTTTTGTAGACATATATCTCTATATGTATGTGTATGTCTGTGTATTGTGCACCCACACGTGTGTGTTATGTCATACATGTGTGTCATATACATGTGAGTCATGTTGCAGTGGTGACATTTCACCTCCCTTGCCAGGAGGGAATGAAAAAAAAAACCTAAAGGTGATTTGGTGATGACATTTGACCCTTCCAGTTACTGCTAAGGGATTATGATGAAGTTCTTGACATAACATTATCTGGGATTCTCATGTAAAGAATACATGAACTGTTTGGTACTTTTAGAATTGGGAATAGTTGGTGGGGAGAGAGGCAGGGTGGAGAGACAGGGCAGCATGGCAGAAGACCTAGGTTCAACTTCTACATCAGACACTAGCAGTTACAAACTAGGCAAGTCATTTAACCCCTCAGCCTCAGTTTCCAATTTGTTTTTATTTTATTTTTCCCAAGTTACATGTAAGAACTTTTTAATATTCATTTTAAAAATTTTGAGTTCTAAATTCTCTCCCTCCCTTCCCATTCTTCACCTCCCCCCCCATTGAGAAGTCAAGCAATTAAATATAGGTTATACATGTGTAGTCATGCAAATCAATGTCCATATCTGCAAAATGAAGGTGATAATGGCTATCTCGGTTGTTGCAAGGATCAGATGAGATAATATAGCACTTTGTAACTCATAAAACACTATGTAAATGTAAGCTAGAAATGAGTTGTTTAGTTGTTTTCTGTCATTTCCAACTCTTCATGACCCCATTTAGGGTTTTCTTGACAAAGACACTGGAGCAGTCTGCCATTTCCTTCCCCAGCTTAATTTACAGATGAAGAGACTGAGGGAAACAGTGCCTTGCCCAGAATCCCACAGTTGAGTGTCTGGGGCCAGATTTGAATTTAAGAAGATGATGCTTCTTCATCCAAACCTGGTGTTCCAGGTGCCAATAATCAGTGTCCAGATTTTTAAAGCAACAAAGACCCACTTTATATTCACTGGGGCTAGAGTGAGGCACTCTGCCCTTCCATTTAGAAAGAGACTGGGAGGAACTATGTTCACTTTAATAAATGGAGTTTTTTTTTTTCAGGTCAAGGATTTTTACTTCTTTTGTGATACAAGTACATTTAGAGGAAAACGTTGATGTCTTTTATAAAATCGAAAAATTCACTCATAGAGCTATTCACTGATCCATTCCACAGAGTGCATTTTAGTCCTTTAGAAAGTTCAGACAATCTTTTCATGTGGAAGTGTTGAAGAAAAGGATTTAAAAACTGTTAGAGGGAGGGACTGAGAAAAGGTAGCGCTGAGGATGAACCTATTTTTTCCATATTATGAAACCACATTGACTCATTTATTCTTTTTATTTTGTTCTAATACTGATAGGCCATAACGTCCCCCACACACACCCCCTACCCCTCTACTCTTAATTTGAAAGAAGGTCTTGAATGAAAATATAGTGAAAAGCACACAATCTTGGTTGGTGCTTCCCGCTCTTCCCCTTCTTTTGAGCTGTCTTTTTTTTCCCCTTTCCTTTCTTCCTCTTTCACCATTGAACGTTTATATCTTCAATCTGTCAGTATTTTGACATTTTCTAAATATAAAGGCTGTATAATTAAGTTTATGCTCTTGGTACAGAGTGCTAGGCACAGCTTCAGCTACTCCAATGCTGGGGGAACCGAGTTCTTTTCAACACGACTTAGCCCCACAAGTTCCAGAGTTTGGAGCTGTGTCGTGGGCAGAATGAAGGCAATGGAGAAGCCTCGTCTCCTGTGAAGGTGTCATGAGGTTTCCTTTAGGGTGTTTTTTTCTTTATTCTGACTTGGCTCAGGCACCAAAAAAAAGAGGGAGGTGGACCCTGATGAGGGCTTTCCTAATAATCATGGAAAGAGTTTGTAGAGAAAAGCTCTGATGGAACCTTTTATTTCACAGTCCTTAGTGCTTGAAGGGAAATCTTGTGCTCCTCTCATTTTAGAGATAAGTAAGCTGAGTCCCAAAGAGGTGAAATGACTTGTGAAGTGGCAGAGTCAGGGTTTGAACCTAGATCAATTGACTCAAAATCCAATGCTCCTTCCACTCTGCATTGACCAAATGAAGTAAATAAGAAATCATTTTCTTACTGTCAGTTCCTACCATTTTATAGATCTAGGGCCTTTGGATTTTGGTGAAGAGTGGGTTTCACAAAAAAAAAAAAAGTAATCCAGTACATGGTGTCCATTATCCCCTTTTTAAAAGGGGCATTAAGATAAACACATCCATCAGCAATCCTTTAAGCTGCTCTTTCACAGTGTTGCCCCCAGAAGAATCTTTCTTCTTTATGTTATAGCATTACATTTTTCAAAGCTTTTTCACATGCAAGAAAGTGTTAACAAGTCTTACATTTTGGAAAAGCTTCCTGGGTTTCTGACCAGAGCCAAAAGGAGGTTTAACAGCCATCCAGATTATAGTCGTTTTGACAGCAAACTGGGCAAAGGAAAGGATCCAGCTGACTGTAGTTTGGTACCCATAGTATGCCTGTTAACTAAGCCACACTTTCCTCTCATACTCTTGAGGTCGAATGGATCTTAAACATGTTGATTTTCATTATGTAGTTTTTAAACTAGAATGACTTCAAAACAGTCAATCTGTAGCCTTCTTGTTCTTTTTGCAAACTTTTTTAAAATCGCACCATTACTTGTTTGCTCACTGAAATCTCAGGTTCACTTCTTTATGTTCATTACTAACAGAGCATGAAACAGCTTATACTCAAACTGGGCTTTTGAAAGAAAGACCTCACCCTGTGTGGTCACTGCTGTGGAGGTACCTCTCCTTTCCGGTTGTTGGTAACTTGGTTCTAATGCAGTAAGGCAGTGACGGTGAATTGAATTGGAAAGTGTGCAGAACACATACTCCTTACTGAACATTGGATTCCAGAAAGCTCCCACGCTACCAGAAAATCAATTTAATGTTCATGGAGAGTAATTTTATTGTCTTTGAATTTTCTCACTACCTAATCCTTTTTTTAAAAAGTTATGATCTAGATCAAAATTTTAGACTTTTTCCTTTTAGAATCAGAAGTAGAACAGATATACAAATGCCTATATATCAGATGTGACAGGACCTGACCTTTCAAAGAGTAAATGGGTTCTTGCCCCAGTAAACTAGCATTTTAATAAAGAAATGTAGACCTAAATATTTAGTATAAATAAATGCTTTGCTCAATCTCTGACTCTTCCTTTATGATTAAGTAATTGAATGATAGTACAATAAAGTATGAGGAAACCTGTAAAAAAAAAAAGAATCTTGTAGTTAAGTTGCAAATTGATGTTAAATGGAATAAATTGACACTACCTATGTGTCTTTTTAAAAAAATGTTTTAAGGCAATTAGATTGTTCAGTGGATAAAGTGCTGGACCTGGAGTCAGAAAGACCTGTGTTCAAATATGGTTTCAGACATTTACCAGTTGTGTGACCCTGGGCAAGTCACTTAACATTTGTTTGCCTTAATCCATTGGAGCAAGAAATGGCAAGCCATTCCAATATTTTTGCCAAGAAAATGCCAAGGACAATCTATGGTCCACAGGGTCACAAAGAGTTGGTTGTGACTAAATGTGTCCTTTTCTAGACACCTGAAAATAGAAGGCTAGAATAATTAATAGATGTATTTTAATACTAGATTGTTTTCATTGCTAGGCCAGTGTGTAACTGCTGCTCTTGAACTAGATGTCATTTGTCGTTTTCCTACAAAGATGCAAAATGAGAGAATGTCAGAACCAGAAGGAACCTCAGAGATCCTTTAGTAAGCCTAACCAAGGCCCAGGCAAGTTAATTTGCACTAGGTCACACACAGAGCAATTGATTGACAGAGCTAGGACTAAAACCCAAGATTGTGCTCTCCCGGCCCCTCTGCCCTCAGCTACCGGAGCAAAATGTATAAATTGTGTTTTAATGTTCAGTTACTGCCTAACAAACAGCCCATAATGGGCTGCTTAAGAAACTCCAATGGCTCCTCCTTGACTTTGGGATAAAATACAAATATCCTCAGGTTTGCAGGTCATATTCTACCAACCCCCTTCATAATCTGGCTCCTTCCTACCTTTCCGGCTTATGGCACATAATGAATTCCAGCCAAATTGGCCTATTTGAAGTTGTCCCAAGTTGGCACTCTACCTCCCACCTGGGTCTCCCTGCCTGAGATGCATACCCTGCATAGTCCACCCCTCGGAATCCCTAGCTACTCTCAAGGTTCAGCTCACTTGCTAGGTCTCCTGGAAGTCTTTTCTGTTCCCCTCAGTTCTTAGTTCTAGCTTCTTCTTTCCTCATGTTATCCTGCATAACTTCCTTTAAAATAAACCCTGCATGACTGAAGGTCACTGGTTCATATATAATCCTATTTTTTTGTTCTGTTATCTGTGGGTGTTTGCATGTGTTAGTTTATAATTTGAAAAAAAGAAAAAAAATTAAACTTACCCTACATTAACCTACCTGTGACATTTAAATCTTCCCGGTAGGGGAAGGAGAGGGCTTGCACTTAGCTATGTGCCTTGCACATGGCTTAATAAATACTTGTTGGATTGAATTGGGAGACAGAAGAGAGAGTCTGTGACTTTAGGGGTCTCTGGATCAGCTTGGCTTACATGGTGAGCTTCATCTTATGTGGATGGTCAGCTTTGCCTTATTTTGATCTGCCTTACTCTGATCTCCAGTGACAGAGCTTTCTGATTCATCCAAACTCTACTTTCTAATTTCATCCCCAAATCTTTTATCATGTCTACTGTTACAACAGATTTCCTCTAATGTCAAGATTTCCAAGGCCTAACTAGTGGCCCATTAATTTCAAACTCTTGATACAATAAATAATTTGGACAATACTTCAGAGGTCTTTGTAGTTAATGGATCCTGGCCACATCTTTTCAATCTAAGATGCTCAAGTTGACAGCAAGAAACTCAGAAAAGGCCCTCTCATCCTTTCTTTGCAGAATGAATATCTTGTCCCCTTTGAAATGAACTAGTTACTTGCCCAGTATTTATGCCAATGAAGGTCTTTTGCACTTTTTTTAAACAAAACAAAGCCTTGAGAGTAATTAACACTCAACAAACTAATGTCATCAACAAGTGAGGACTTCTAACAAAGTCAGAGGATGCAGCTCCTGGGTATTGTGTGCACATGGAATGTAGAATTGAGTGTTTTAAGGAGTCCTAGAGGTCTCTGCTCTGACTTTTGGAGTTCTTTAAAATGAGCAAGAGGATGAATTACTAGATCTTTCCTACCTCCTTGTGCAACTTCAAGCTTGGCTTCTTTGAACCTGTGCAGTAAGGCCCTCGTAGCTCAGACATCCTGGCCTCTCCCTCAAGCCAAGGACTATGATTTTTGCAAGGCAGTGTTCTATAGTAGAAAGGGCATTGAATTTGGAAGCAGAAGACCAGCTTTACAGCCTAGAACCTATGCGACCCCAGGCAAATCAATTAACCTTTTTGGGACTTTCTCCATATATAAAAAGAGAGGTAATGATATTTGCACTACCTGCCTTCATGCTATTGTGAGGAAAGTGCTTGTTATTACACTGCACCAATTACAGCACCACGTGCACAAAGACATTAATATGGTGACTCAGCAAAGGCAGGGTTAAGATTAATTAACCTTTACATTTGCAACTCTCCAGCTCCTATAAGCCTTTTTAGACACGTTTTGCAAAATGAAGTGTTCATTTTTTAATAGTGCTTCAGACACATTTGCTCATTCAGTTGTAGAAGGCGGGTTGCTAAACAGGCTAGCCCTGGGTCATACATTCATGAATTTACCATTGACATTTCTCAGTAACCACTGGTTGAAATTAAGGGTTGTAGCAACCACAAAAACAACTACCATCGTATTGTTCAACTCCATATCTTCTCTGGAGATGGTAGGCAGGGCTACCCAAGGCCTAGGGTTCAGGGCTTTCCATATACACTCCTTAGTAGTACAACCATAAGGCTTCCAGTTTGAGTCTGTCTGTAGATCCAGTCACTGATCAATTGAAAGGTTATGATTTTCAAAACCAATCCTTGTATGACTCATAAGAATATTGATTGTCCTAAGAAAGTCAGCACCGTTCTGACACTCAACTGAATCTGGGGACAAAAGGATGAGGAGGAATCAATGTTTTAATAGCCTGCTTTGCAGAGAAGTTTCCCTCATTTCTTATTCATGGCAGTCATCACGGCATATTTTGTTTAAGTAGGCAACACCAGCAACTCTGTCCTCAAAGATTTTAACCTATTAAGAAAGGAAATGATCTCTTCTTTGCCTCTTCCCAAACTCATAGCTTTTCTTCAGAGTAGTTTAAATACATTGGGTCCAACCTAATCAAGAAGGCCTGAAGCTGTTTGGAAATAATTTGCTGCTGACAGAACAAGTATTTGGAGACCTCGTCGCCTGAAATCCTGCATTTGACTGTGGGGGTGCCATCAGCTATGTTTCTGTTTAAACTAAAGCATCTCCCTTCGTGCCGCTTCCCCTCCCCAGTAGGATACAGGGTGGTTTTGTGTGTCTGAAGGATTGATCCTTGGAGATGTTTGTATACAGACACCTAGCCCTGACTGCCAATCACGTAACTCATCAGTGGTAACAGAATTTCTCTAAATCCATGTGATGAAGCAAATTGTGAACTAACTGCAAGTCAAATCAGTCCTATTCCAAATGGGGCATGCAGCTGATAAACAGCATATTTACATGTAACCTGGTCCCTGAAGAATCCCTGTGGAGTGAGTTAATAAGAATCCCAAAGGCAAAAGCACCTTTAAAAACCTTTAAAACAGCCAACCAAGTCATCTGTTACACCTGTTTTCTTTATTCTTAAACACGGGTAAATAAAATATGTATGGTTCCCTATACTCGCAGGCTGAGGACAAATCCACACGCTGGCTTTTGGAGGCTGGTGTTGAACCAGACAGTACTTCATATTTCATCTGCTAAGGAAGATTCAAGTACAAACATACATTTTGGTGTGCAGTTTATTTTTGATTGGAATAATATCCATTTGGAAGCAAATTAAGGTACAGTTTCAAAGCTCCCAGCCTATTGCCAAGGCAGTCTTTACTGTTCAGAAAGGTGGAGCCTCACCCCTGCGGTGTCAGAATAAAGCAAGGCTTTTCCAGAAAAGAACCTGGCAAAAGAAGGGCTGGCTGTCTAGGAAGGAACCTACTGGCTGAACAAGAGGATTATACTGTAAGCCATGATAGAAAGGGGACATGTTAAACACATGGAAAAAAAAACAAAAACCAACACACAGAAGCCAGTATGCTAGACTAGCCTTCTGGCTTCCACTAGCATGCATCTTTTTTCAAAGAAAGTGCTATCCAGGCATGTCACAGACAGCACTCATTCTGCCTTCATCAAATACTCTGCAAATACTTTTTTTTTTTTAATACCAGAATGGAAAACCCATTACTATGAATTCAATACACTTTCTACTGATGCTTTATTGCCACGTCACCAATAAGAGAATGAATTTAAATTTAATACATTTTTATTGTCATGTGATTCTTCAGAAAACACTTTCAAAACATTCTGTACATTTCCAGACACTCAGAACTGCTTTTCCCTTCTATAAATGTCACTTGTTGAGTGAAGGTGCCAAGATGTCTCTGTACAAAGATGTACAATATGTACAGTCACTAAGTGCAAGCTGTGTCAGGCGGAGTCTAGGGCGCTAATTCATGCCAGGAGTTAGAAAAAACAAAAACAAAAAAACATTTCAACACAAGACTTAAGCTTGAAATTCTTCTGTGGTTGTTTTTCTGTGCAAATGATTACTTTACAAACAAATATATGTATATATCATATAGAAAGAACTGGTTTAAATTCTCAGTTCAGCTAGAACCATGCAGCTGACTGGATAAATGACAGTGCTGCTCTCCTATGCCTTTCTCCATCACAAATTTTGGCCACGCTGA
Source organism: Potorous gilbertii (assembly GCA_028658325.1). Taxonomy (NCBI): domain Eukaryota; kingdom Metazoa; phylum Chordata; class Mammalia; order Diprotodontia; family Potoroidae; genus Potorous; species Potorous gilbertii. The sequence continues at coordinate 195,357,053 of CM053771.1, forward strand.
ACACTTGTCTCATCACTGTGGTGCCACCGCCACCTTTGGCTGAACTACAGCGACAACAGGAGATTTAAATTTGGGAAGATAGAGGCCAAACTTGTTCTCGATGCCTGCAAAAGTGGCTGTTGCCAATCTGTATCCACCGATGTGATCAGGGTTGGCAGGAGGAAGGTCAGCGATGCGTGATTTGGGTGTAGGTTCTGAGCCCGAGGGCTTGCTATTGGTAGAAAGTGGTAGAAAGAAAACAAACGTGGTCAATAAAACAGAGTTTTAGAGAGTAACAGCAGCTGTAAAACAGCAGCTGTACTAAGTATATAGTGTGTAGGCTCCAAAGAGGGCACTTCCCAAGGATGAGTGGGCAAGGCCAGAGTACTACTCTCTAAGGAAGTCCCCTGCTGAAGTTATACACCCTAAGACAGGTTTGTAAACATGCTGCTGTTGAAACCCCAAGGGTGCTTTCTGAGTCTCAGCAAGGGGAAAAAGGGGCCTTCCCAAAGGGCAAGGCATCAGTTTAGAGTGTAAGTAATGTAAGATTCAACTTGTCATCTTGGAAATTGGAGCACATGGCAGAGGAGAGAGGTGTCATGATCAAGATTTCTTTTGTGTAAGAAACAGTGAAAAAGGGAGACCTGAAGGCCAAGAACTTGTCTTTCTCCTACATGGTCCAGGGGAGAGAGAGAAAGAATGTTTTAATTCCAGGAAACTGTGGAAGTTTCCTTAGAAAGAAAGAGCTCTCAAAAGCAAAAAGGCAACACCGGGAGCTGCCGTCTTTTGATGGAAACCTCCCTCAAGAATATCCCTCTCTGTTCCCTCTGATTCACCAAGCAACCTCCTTATTTCATAATTTGACCTCCTATGCAGACTTACCTGGAAGGTAACTCTTTATAGATAACTGGACCCAATTTTCAACCACATATAACTGCTACCATAAATTAACAAATTCACCTTTTGTGGAGATAGTTAATGTGAACTAAACCCTTGCCCCCACCCTCAAAATCAGAAATCTAGGTCTAGAAGGGATCAAGGAGGCTATGAAACCCAATCTCCTTATCTGTAAAATGGGGAAAGTAAGACCCAGGGAAGTTAAGTGACATGTCCAGTATCTCACAGATAATAAGTGGCAGAGGTGGCGTCTGAACCCAGGCCCACTAAGTTTAGAGTCAGTGCTCTTTCCATTGTACCACCCCCTTCCCTTCCTAGTTGAACAGGATCATATTTCTCCAGGCCCTGGACCCATAGTGACCCCATGCAAACCTGGACAAGTTGCTTGATCTCCCCAGGCCTCAGTTTCCTCACCTGTAAAATGGCGGGGGGGTAGGCTATCAGGGGTGGGGAACCTACAGCCTTGAGGCCACATATGGCCCTCTAGGTCCTCAAGTGTGGCCCCGTGACTGAATCCAAACTTCACCCCTGAGCTAGATGATTTCTGAGCTTCCTTCCCATGAGCATAACTCCTGAAGCCCTTCTTCCAACTTCAATAATAACAGTAGTGACTAACATTACATAGAGCTTACCACGTGCCGGCGTATAGTGTTACTATCTCACAACAACCCTGTGAGAGAACTACTGTTAGCTCCATTTTACAGGCGAGGAAACGGAGGCAAACAATGGTTCATGACTTACCCAGGACCGCACAGCTAATACGCATCTGAGACTAGATTGGAGTTCAAGTCTTCCTCACTGCAGGCAGAACTCTACCCATTACACCACTAGAAGCCCCACCTAGCTCTCCGTGCACATACTCATGACTCTCTTTCCCACTATTTGAACTAAACAAGTTATTTACAATGAGAAATTCTCAATCTTTTCTATATCAGTGCAAAAAAAAGATTACGTGTACTCTGCTCTGACTTACAGTCATGACATATATCTGCTTTGAAATAGGAAAGTATATATTATTGAGTGACAGGACAAAGAGATTCATGATAAATGCAACTATGAAAGATGAAAAATGTAACATTTTGTTAAAATGCAGGTATTTCCAGACATCACTTTGTTACTTCCCTCTGTTCTCCCTGAGATAGCTAAGTGACAGCCTACAAGATATGCCATCTCATTCTCTTTGGTCTCTAGTAAACTACCACTAGTTTACAAGCATGCATCCCAGAAAATTTTTTTCTACCAGCTCTCTAATAACCTTAGACTTAGCATAGCTCAGGTCTCTCTTTATAAAAGAAAATCCAGAGCAGCACTTACAGGCCTCCAAAATCAACATAGAACCATCTCTGTAGAAGTTCATAGGTGACCAACGTAACCCCGAACTGGGGAGAGGATCGGAACACTCGGGCTGCAGAAAGGGAAGGAAGCAAGTTGACTGAATTTAGTGACCAAGGATGGATCTGGCAAAGCAATGAAGGAAGCATTCTACTTTAACTCAGCCCTTACCTGCAGTTCCTTTCCAGAATGCTGATGGCCCTTCTTCTCTCAGTATCTTTCTGAAACAGTCAATAACGCCACTGTATGTTGTCTGACCAGCTCTGGCCGCCACTTGCAGCCTTGTCTTGATGACATCAGCAGGGGTTACCAAAGAAGCAGCAGGCACACCTTTCAGGAGAAAACCACATTTAATTCACCCAAAGTATCCTGTAGGAGAGAAATACTTCTCACCTCTAACAATATAACTACCAACTTTAACCTTTGTGAGAAGCTTAAACTTTCTTAAACAGGCACTAGGGTGCTAATGGAAAAAAAAAAGACGCTTTAAAGGTCAGAGCAAAACCTTGTTGTGTTTCTCCTAAATTAGGAATGTCATATTTTGTGACAAGAATTGAAAATAATTCTATAATATATGAGTCAAAAGAACCATATGAAAAATTATGCTGTAACATAAACAGAATAATTTTTTCCAAGGTTTCTTTGAGTTGCTTTATCAATAATGTTAAATACCTCCAATTTTCTTCTCAAATAAGATGCAAATATTTTCACGGGTAATAAAAAAAATGATAAGATGATGGCATGTGTTTAATGAGCTGACACCAACTTATGGTGTCATTATCTGACTCTTGTCAACCCTACCTTGCTCTGTGAATATTAATAATTAGACCAGCCCACTAAAGTATGGGCCAACATAAAAGTAGAAAGTGACCCCCGTTGGTACCAGTTTCTGAAGTGAAGGCCAGTAAATCAGGCCAAGGAGGAGCACAAACCATCAGTTTAAGAGAAACGGGGCAGCCAGCTGTTTAAAGGGCATATCATTTACTGTATCTGAGATTCCTGGGGTCACATTGAGACCTACCAGCAGGATCCATAAAATGGATTTCACAAACACACACTTCATTTGTAAAAGCAAAAACAGGGAAGAAAGGAATAACAAAAAGAAATTTTAAAAGAAATCAATTTGACCAGAATACCACTGAAACAGCTACCAAAGTTAGAAGGGCTGATAGAGAGACATGCACAGTTCAGAGAGCGCAAATACCACCCTCCATATGGAGTTTAACTACAACTTTCCTTAGTACAGCATTCAGTACTTTCCTCAGTAGCCACATACACTTCAGCCATTTGTGGGTAAAAATTAGAAAGATTCACTTCTAATTTTGAAAATTCATATCAAATGGCTGTGGGTGAGAAGTTGGGATTGACAGCATTTCATGGAAATGTCATTTGTGAGAACCCTCTAAGTTCGGGTTGGTTTATTTACTTGGCTCTCCCAACTGAAAAAGAAACCAACCACAGCTCAACCCAAGGCAAAATGTCTGGCTGGGCTTGGACAGCTCATCTCTTGCTGCTTTTTGTTGTTCATTTGGAAATTACATGAAGAAAGCTTGGCATGGGAGTGCTGACCCTAATTTAAAATAGAGAGACTTCAGTCAGAATGAGTGAGCTTCAGAAGGGAGCTAGGCCAGCACACTATACCAAGTACAGAGCAAATAAACTCTCTGGCTTTCAACTGTCCACTTTAATAAAGATAAGAGACAGAATAAAGCAAATAATTTGCTCTAACATGGTAATGCCTTCCTGCAGCTCTGGTGGTAACCAACCTTGGAAGGAGTTTCTCAATCACAAGCTAAAAAGCCATGAGTATCTATCCTATAGACATTGGCATGGCCCTCCCCTGTTTTGAAGGACCTGAGGAAGCCCCTAGGCTTCTAAATTTGAGGAGAGAGGGATCTTCATATAGTCCTGCTAAATCTAGCAGAATGATATTGCCAGGGAACATTTTCTATGAAAGCAGTGTCTGGACCCACAACTCAGGTTGGTAGGTCATGTTTTTCAGGCCGGAGATAACAACTATGTAAAGTCATGCTTTTTCCTCCTCCTTTCCCCTTTATACATATATATCCCTTGCACACCTTGGAGTTAGGGGTATGCCTCCCATGATCTAGAAATTTCAGGTAAAATTTTTTGACCCTCCCTTCATACAAGAGAAGAAGTCTGAATTATTATGGTATTAAGAGATAAAATATGTTAATATCATACAATACCATACATATGTTTTATGCATTTTTGAGTTTCTAAACTTTTTCTGTGTTGTCTGCAAAACTTCCCCAAAATTTCCATTTAATATCTCATGCCAACCCGTGATATATTGAAATCTCAATGGGGAGAGTTGAGATGTGGAAGGCATAACTATACTTTCTGGATAGGGGATGGGGACTAGATCTGATATTTCATCAGTACAGGAACACCAGTGAGAGGATTCTCCCACTAATTTGGGTCTGTTCCTTCTCTACAAATTAGTGTTTGCATCAAACATAGGACTTGAACCTTACTCTCCCAGCTCTGAGGCTGACTCTTTAGCCTCTATATCAGGTGATATCTCTACACTTACTGACATGCAAGTAAATGGTCAGTGATTTGGAACCATATGACCCTCTCCCTTGTGTCACTGTTGAATACTGACAGCTCACGAGGAAACCTTGTTTTACTTACTGCTACAAATCAAACATCAGCAAGAAAAGCATGAGGTTATAAGCTGAAATGGGAAGAAAACAGACTCTTACCCTTACTGAATAGACTGGAACCTTTCCTGGTACCTGATTTATAACTAGATAAACTTTCTCGCCCTCCTGAACCCTCCCCAACTCCCCCATCCCCAATCACTTTCTAACTTAGGGGTTTGCCTCACCCAAGATTTACGGTAGGGTAGAAGCTTCTGAAACATGTAAATGATAAAAGCCCAATTTAGATGGGCAGATCTAATTTGGCTACAAGTCGCTAAGCGGCATTAAGCTGTTTATCCACATTATGCAAATGTAATTAGCTCTCATCAGAATTAAAGTATATCCCACAAAGGAGACTGGTGATCATATTTAAACGAAGTCATCTACAAACAATAATCCTGGCTCTATAAGGGGAACAAGTACCTGTAGAGTCTATATTTCCAAGGGCAATGAAGAAATAAAAGGCTCTTTTGATTAAAAAAAAAAATTGTTACCTGCCATAGCTCCAGCTGCCAGGAGATTTAAGCCTCCAACCCGTCCATTTTCATCAGCTAGGAGAATTTTGCAGTGAGCATAAACAGGAAAATAGATGGCAGAGAAGGGAATGTCTCGGAGGAAACACGCTTTGGCACCCTGTCACATACAGAGAAAACAGTGCACGCCAGTTGTATAAACAGGGAGAATTAAGCTAGCAAGTTCCCCAAGTAGGAAGAAAGGGCTTCAGGTAAAAAGCAAGTTGCAACTTCAATAGTTTTCAGGGGTCTGGCAGGGGAATAAGGGGGGGGTAGTTATTAGAGAGAGGGGTTATGGGGAGGGATACACAACTCACAAAAGATAGCTTATTTCTAATCAGGAGAGGATTGTACAGTAATGACATAAGGGTGATCAACTGTGAAAGGCTTAGTTACTTTTCTCAAGGAGACAATTCCAAAGGACGCATGATGAAAAAATGCTATTTAACTCCAGAGAGAGAACTGATGAACTAACTCTGAGTGCTGATAAAAGTATGCTTTTTCAACTTTCTTTATTTTTATTGTTTGTGTTTCCTTTTGCAACATGGCTATTACGGAAATATGCTTTGCATGACCTCACACATATAATCCCAATCAAAGTACTGATCTACTCAAGGGGAGGGAGGGCTAGGAGGAAGGAAGAGAATTTGGAACTCAAAAGTTTAAAAAAATGTTAAAAAAAATTTATATATAATTGGGAAATAGTAAATAAAACAAAAGAATTTTAAAAGAAAGTACTTAATAAATGCTTCTTGATGAAAGAAAAAAAAGGTATCTTCTGTCTAAGGTTCCCTCAGACTTAATGGATGCAGGTACCTTCATCTGGCCACCTGACGAACGGAACACTATAAACTAAGGAACTACTGGGGTTTCTGTCACATAATCTCATTTTTAAGATTAATAGCATTTCTCTATATAACCTACATCAAATTGCTTACCATTTTAGGAAGAGGGGAAGGAAGAAAAAAAATTAGAACTCAAAATCTTGCAAAAATGAATGCTAAAAATTGTCTTTATGTGTAATTGGGGGAAAATACTCTTAGGATTACAGAGAGCTAGAATGGACCTTAGCAGCTATCAATTCTCATTTCACAAATGAAGAAACTGAGGCACAGAAAGGTTAAGTTCCTTCCCAGTGTCACACAGTTTCTGAAGGGGGTCTGACCCCAGGTCTTCATGACTTCAAGTAGAGGGCCCTCTCCACTATCCCACACAGCCTCACTGCTGGTTGATCTGGTGGGTCAAGTGACTTTAGCATAGCTACCTCTGCTGAAACAGGAATACTGGAGAACAGAAGAAATCCTGGTCATGATTTAGTTCAAAATCACAGGCAGAGTCTCCCTTTGCTAATGAAAGAAAGCCAAGAGAGCGAACAAAGAAGTCAGTCAGTCCACGGTAAAATACAGTAACTACTAGGGCCTAGAGAGGTACTGTTACTGACTTCCTTTTGAAGGGAGGCACCCAGGCTGGCCAGCAGAGACAAGAAACAGTGACCCCATCTATTGCCCTCATTTGGAGAGGGGAATAAAGGTGAATATGGGGATTTTTTGGCTGGCAAAAATAAGAACTTTCAGCTCTGGTTGCCAGTTTAAAATTACCCAGAGACAACCTGCCCCACTCAATTTCAATGAGTATTTTTCCAAGCTACATCATCAATTATCCATGAGTTACCAACTGCCTGGTCTTTACCAGAACAGATGAGAACTCTTATCTCCATAATGTTTTTCTGATGTTTTTTAAAAGACAAATGTCAGTCATGGAAAAACTCCAAGGTCTCCTTAAGGCACTGTATAAAGAGAAGTAATTTAAAGCATCAACACATTAAGCTGAGGGTGCCATGGGAGAAGGAATAATGAAGAAAGCAGGAAATGCCAAGTCCCAGCCCCCAAGTTCCAAGGATGGGTACTCTCATCCAGCCATGGTATCATGGTGGCAGGACTCTCTAGGCAACACCAGAGCTGTGTGATTCTAATCTACAGAATTCCTACTAAAAGCTGCCACTACAGAGGCACCTTTACACGTTTCTAAAGTGTTAGCTCTATAAATAAATCTGCTTCCAGGAGGATGCTTTGGAAGCACGGTGCACAGCTGCCTGTAGGTACAGAATTTACCCCCTTGTACCAGTGAAAGGGATGGAAAGAAAGACTTCCTTGTTTAAGAAAACTAATAGCTTCTGCTCCATTTCATCTGATCTGTAATGATGGGAGTAAGTATACCTGCAGGGAAGGAATCTGTTGACTGGCACTTTGCTAAAGTACAGTACCGTGTGGGCTTTTTTTTTTTTAAATGGAATTCATTATTGACAAATCCTACCACTTAACTTCTTAAACATCTGAATCCTACCAAACTCTACTACTGTTTCCTGGTCGTCAAATTATTAAGACAAAGGGAGGCTCCCGCTGGGAAGATAACAATAGAGATAACAGATTCAAAATAAATGTAAGACAATTTGAACTCCAAAATAAGCACAAAGAAGAAGCTGAGAAACTTTTTCCAAACCCCCACCCAATGAAAAGATGAGCGGCTGAAGCCAGCGGGTCTGCAGTAGACGCCTCCCTGGGGAGAGGCATAGAAGCCGAGTGACTGGGGGTGGGGGCTAGAGACAATGTTAGTACATCCCCCTACCACAGCTATAGTATCAGGTGTTTTCCCTTTTGTTTCTTCTCCTCTGGGGGCCACCCGGCAGGAAAACTTTGGGGTTGTTTTGTTTGTTTTAAATGTGAAAAGGTCTGGTCCAACACCGTTTTGTTTCACAGTGTTTCCCATCCATCGAAGGCATAGTCAATCCCCGACTCTCTACAGGGACTACCTACCTTGTAGAGCCCAAAGATCCCCAGGTCTCGAAGAACATTCAGGGCACTGACTCTGGGCCCCGTGGTGATCTCCCCGGCTACCTGCAATCGAATTTTTACAATCTCCAGAGGATTAGTAAAGATGACCTGAGAGCCTCCAGCCTGCAAGATAAGGAAGGAAAGAAACTAAGAATTTGCCAAGTCGGGGATAGGATGCTAAAGGTACCAAAAAGCAGCCTTTATTACGTGCCAGGTAGTGCTAAATGCAACACCCTGAAAATCTTCCCTACCTTACCTGGGTTGTTTTGCAGCTGGCCTCTCCAGCCCAGGCCAGAGAAGCTAATCCCCATTGTTGGCTCTAACCCAATTCTTGTTGTACCGGATCTTTTCATTTCCTAGGCTGGAAATGTGAAAATTGTTTGTGGGTTTGTTTTTTTTCCAATTCAGTCTGTCCCTAACCACCATTTTATGGTCACTAAGTAAGGACCTCTACAAGGAAAGTGACATAGATTGAAAGGTACAACTTTTTCTCTTCTACTAGTCCAAATCTTTTCCCAAAGTCAGTCTATGACATATGAAAAATCTAAAGTTACATATGGGTCATAGATGCACAGGATCTAGACTTAGGTTCAGAGAAGCTGTGAAATGACTGTCCCAAAATTATATATATATATATATATATATATATATATATATATATATATATATACACACACACACACACACACATATATATATATATATATATATATATACACACACACACACACACACACACATATATACACACACACACACACACACACACACCCAGGTCTTCTGATTCCAGGACAAGGCCTATAATGATATTCCTTCACATTTAATAAAAGTCTATATATATTTTATACCACTGTAATACATTATGTATATTTTCATTCATTCACTTTCATGAAGCATCTACGGGGTATAACTACTGGGTGCAAGATGCTGCGCTAGGTGCTCATCAAAGACAAAAACAAGAGTCCCTGTCCTCAAGAGGGTCCTACTCTGCTGCTTACAGTCTTACCTGTGTGACCTTACACAAATTACCTAACTTCTCTGGGCTTTCCTTTCCTCTTCCATACCAATAAGGGAGTTGAATTAGGAGAGCTGGAAGGGCCCTTCTGCTTCTAAGTCTATTATCTACACAGTCCCAGGAGATATTCACAGACGTCCCTCATCCTCTGGCTTTGCTTTTGTATCCTCAGAGCCTAGCACACACTAGGCATTTAATGCTTTTCAAATTAATTGCTGAGTTGCTTGCCTCCCTCTAAGCATTAATGTAACATTCTGAAAATCCTTCTTGGCTTTTATTTCTGAGCCTTGTAGAGAGCAATCAATCTAACTCAGGCATCCTCAGGGCTCATCAGAGGGGGAATGAGCCACTCTTGTTCAAACTTCAAATCTAACACCATGAACACAGCTCTGAGACAGATCGCCACTTCCTTAAGAGGGGCTGAGACTTCCCAAAGCATAGCTCAGAAATAGAATGCTTAGTCACTAGGAGGATAGGCTCACACCCGGATCCCCTCCCTCCTCCCAAACAACACATGCTCCGGCAGTCTGACTGACAGAAACCTCAATTGGGAAAATGAGTGTTTTGCATCTGAAATTTACAAAGTACCAGAGAAGAAAAGCAATGGCACAGACAAGTTTAACATGAGTGCTAACACCCCTTCCTTTGGTTCTACAGTGTTGTGTGTGTGTATGTGTTTAGTTTCAACTGCCTCAAGGTTTGTCCTGCTGCAAGAGGCCTTTCACCAAGTAGCATTTCGCATATAAGTAACATCCTCAATGGTCCCCAAAGAAAGCCTAAGCAACATCCTTTCTAAGACTGCATTAGAAGTGACCCAGGTCCTGTCCAGTGCTTTCTACCATGGAGAAAGGAGAATACAATCAACTCTGATTTTTTTAAAATCTAGAATCCAAATTCTCTTTTATTTCTCAAAAAAACCCCAATAAAATATGTACAACACACCCCCAAGAATGTTGACTATCTGCAGTTAAATAGCCTTGCCTTTCTCTGGCTAAAAACCACAACTTCTTTCCCCAAGTTCGTCTGTAAATTGACTATCACAATTATTTGGAAATGATTAAGTTGGGGCTGAATCCTGAGCCCTCTCCCCCTCGTGGGAAACCTATTGCTCATTATGACCCTGGACAGTAATCCCTTCTTTGTCTATAGAGCAGGGAGAGGCAACAAGTTTTTGCTGCTCAGTCTCATCATCTCCTGAGACTGGAGCCATATGCAACAGCCCTGCCCCGCACCCCCATAATGCCATTGGCACAATGGTCCAACACAATGATTTGACCCAGTTTTGCATCTTGATTTTCCTGTGTATGTCTCTCCCTCTTTTAATCTGTTGCCCAGCAGGAGGAAACATTTCAATGTTTCAGTCTCAGCAAACAATATTTTTTTAAGAGATTGCTGGGTGACAAATTATGTTAAAATGATAATCCAAGTAATTCCTCTTGATGGAGTGTTAAAGACCAAACCAATTGGAAAAGTGTATAGACTTCCCTGAAGTCATGCTTTAAAATAATAGTAACAAAGAGAATCTTGATCCAAATGCTCTCTGTTTTCTAAAGTAGATCAAAACCACAGCTGACAAAAATCACATATTTTGATCACAATACAGAAAACTGGGGACTACGAGACAATGTCAGCCATTGGATAATGTTCATTAAGTGGGGATATTACATTTAAATAAATGAGAACTTAGTTTATGTTTTTAATCAATTATAAATAATAACATCTTGCCAGGCAGACGAGTAATGTCCCTCTCTCATTGCCCGCAATGGGACCAGTTTCAAACTAGCCCCCTCTCATCTTCCTCTTTAAATTGATAGTTCCACTCCTTCAAACAACTCACCAAATTACTTTATGAGGTATACAATTCAACAAACATTTTTAAAGCAACTATTAGGTACAGAGCACCATGGGGGGAAGATGCCAAATTTAAGTAAGATATAGTCATGAAATTTAGAGACTGGAAACAAGGCAACAATTTGGGACACAGACATAGACAACTATAATGTCTATGGGGGGAATGAGATGTATACATATAAAGAATAGTATGAGCAAAGAAAAGAGAAAGCACAGAGAGCAGAGAGTGCTCAGGGAACAGAGTAGCCCAGAGTAATTGGTGTGTGTATTCAGGGCATTAAGATAGCTTGCTAATGGTCTTGAATACCAGACAGAAGAGCATGGACTTGGTAAAACAACAAAAAGGCACCAGGGAATAAAAGAAATTTATATGATAACTTTGTTATATATTTAAAAGGAATAGTAAGTTGCACATAAAAGAGTGGCAGTTTCATGTGCAATCATTTTTTATTATACTATATTATGGAGATGCTTGTTTTATTCCATAAATTAAAAATTAAATAATTTTTTTAAAGGCACTGGAAAGTTTTGAGGAGAGCAAGGATGAGATCTATGCATCATCACCATCATCTTGACAGCTAACATTTCTATAGCCCTTTAAGGTCTACAAAGTGTTTAAGATATAGAATCTCCTTTATGTATGTACAAGTAAGGCAGATGTTACTATCATCCTCATTCTACAGATAAGGAAAATAAGGTTCAGAGAGGGTTAAGTGACTCCTCCAGGACCACCCCACTAATAAGATGTAGGATTCAAATCTAGGTTTTCCAGACTGAGTCCACAACTCCATTCACCACACCAGCCTGAGGCTTTCTTTGAAAATTAAAAAGGCTCACAGACAAAGCAGGGCAATTAGGTGGACAAAGAGGTTGGTTTTTTTTTAAAAAGACTAATTGTTGGTTTTCTTCATTACTATCATTTAGCGAGTAATAGTGTGTACAATTATGGCTCAGGTGTTCCACAAAACTAAATAGGACCAGTGTGCATTCACATGTATAGATATATACATGCCCCTTCCAAGACACCAGCAGGCCATAAGATACTCACTGAGTCCCTGCTGGGTTCAAAACATTCATACAGTCATGGGTATGTTTCACAGCTACAGGTTCTAAAGCTTTACCAGATGCAGAGTATCATATTGCAATTACATTACCTCTGTAGGCTTTTTAAAATGAAAAGAAATATCAGCTTGTGTGATGAACTTCACAATCTGAGATAGATATACTATTCGGGTTATTAGATAATTTCAGAAAGAAAAAGAAAATAATATGTTTAAAAGCGATGAAACCTTAAATCTCTTTCAGCAATGGAATCAAAGTCAAATAGAAAGGCATCCTTGCAGGCCTTCTATTGACTTAGAAAACCACAAATTAACATCATCTGTCATATTGTATTTTTATTTATATAGTTAAATATTTCCCAATGATACTTTACTCTGGTCTGGGGCCACTCTGGAGCAATATATTGCCTGCATGTTTGACTTTGGTGCCCTGGAGGAAAGTGGGAAGATCTAGGCTTATAGATTATTTCTGACACTGTCTGGGCCAGATTTATTTTGCTTATCTATAAAAAGGGGATAATATACCTCTAGAACCTACCTCACAGGACTGCTGTGAGCAAATGCCCACAAAGTGAGATAATGCATGTAAAATGCTATAAAAACTATCAAACACTATATAATAAATCAATTTTCATTAATTATTTCATTTAATTACTACTACTAATAATAAAGCATTCATGTAAGAGGCATCCTTTTAGTTTAAGTATGGACCTAAAATTTCAAACTTGGGTAGTTAAATATGTCTTATGAGAAAATTGCTAAACCCCCCATCACTTTATTCTACATCCCCTGATACTGACTTCCTCTTTTTTTTTTTTATTCTTCAGATTGGTCCCTTTTTTTAGATACCATAAAATTCCATTCCTTTCCTCTTCCTCTTTTGTTCTGCTACTTTCTAATGTCTGGACACAGGAAAGGCACTGACTTTGGAGTCATAGCACCTAGGTTTGAAAATGAATTTTGTCCCTTAGTTTGTGACTTTAGACAGGTCATGTCACTCCTCTAGGGTTCATTTAGTTTCCTCTTCTTGAAGAGGAGGAAGTTAGACCTGATGACCCCTGAGGACCCTCCTAGCTCCCATTCTATGATGCAATGAAACAATGGAACCCAAAGTACCAGACTTTGAGCTTAAAAAAAAAAACCCACTGGTAATTACAGGCAGTTCCACAGTCTCAAATGGAGATTTTCAAGCCTGATGTTTTCAATGTTTTTTTTCCTTTATACTAAGGTAGAAAATAAATGGCAAGTCACTTACCATTAAATTTGGGGTTTTTTGCTTCCTCCCTCCCCTAAATGGCTCAAGGGCTTCAAATATCATCATGAGATGAGGTCACCATTGAGCACCCACTCACACAGGATAGATTCTTTTCTGAAAATGGGTCAAATACTCATATTCAAGCTGATTTCTATCCTTTTATTTTCCACATAAAGTTGTCATTTCTTTGCTTTAAATCAATTACAAGAGAACTCAACAGTTGACAAATTTCATTTTGAATAGGGGTTATTCCTATGTAACAGAGCTTTAAGTCGTCAACACTTCTATTTAACCTCATGTCATTTAAAATAAGCCTCTTCCAAACTCTCTACCACCTCTCCCCAACCCCCAACCCCATGAGAAAATAAACTAAATAAATCAGACGACAAAGGTTATGAAAGAAAGGCAGTAGATGGAAATCCAGGCACAAACCCTTCCTGACCTGCCTGAGGCTGGAGGGGCTACAGAAAGGATCCCACAACATTTGACCTTTGCCCTTTTGATTCCACCCCAGAGGCAAGGTCTACAAAGGAGTGGTCAGATCCTTCCTACCCTCAGTCCCCTGTTTACTTCCTACTTTGAACTGTGGCCTCCTGGACAGGAGCTATTTCCCACTAGCCACAAAAATGTGAATACAAATGCTCAATCCACTCTTTTTTTTTTTAATTTTTAAAGAACAAGAGGTAAAAACAAAGTCTTCCATCACAAAGTCCCTGCACTCCTGCTGGAAAACATGCTGTTTCTGAGTTCCTTAGTTGGATAACCGCAATTTACTCAATATCTCCCAGCACAACACTGACCACAAAATACATACATTTAAAGTTGTAACTCAAACCAACAAAAACCACAGAATTAGTAGCTGAGACAGACTCAGTCTAATCATACTACTGGAGGGAAAGAGTATAATGAAAAAGAGGTAGAGAGGATGTCTGTGTCTTTCCCACAAACAGACACAACCACACAAAGATTAATAATAAGAGCTTGCATTGATATAGCACCTACTATGTGCTAAGTACTTTTCAACTATGATTTCACATGGTCTTCACAACAACCCTTCCAAGTAAGTGTGGTTATTATCCCTATTTTACAGATGAGGAAACTGAGGCAAACAGGTTAAGTGACTTGCCCAAAGTCTCACAACTAGCAAGTGTCTACAGCTAGATTTGAACTCATGTCTTTCCTGACTTGAGACTCAACACTCTACCCATTGGGCTACCTCATAGATTTACAGTTGGAAGGAATTTTAGAAGCCATCAAAACCCAACTGCTTAATTTTACACAAAACTAGTGAGCATCTGAGATAGGATTCACTCCCAGGCCTTCTGAGTCTGAGTTCAACCAGCTACTTCTATAACACTGAAACTCACAGAGTTTAATTTCTACAGTTTTATGCCACCTCCCTTTAATTAGCAAAAAAAATATACATAATATTAACAATGTGAAAGAAAAGGAAAACATGATGGCTATTGAATGGTGTAGTTGGTATAGGTGAATGGAAGAAAAGGCATTTATCAAGCCCTTATAAACTATGGATACAACTACAAAAAGCAAGGCTCAAGAAGCTTATAGTCTAACAGGAGAGACAATATACAAAAGAGAGTGTAAGATCAAGGGGCAGGCATTTAGCCCAGAAAGTTACAGGGATGTACTGACCCACCCTATCCAGAAACAGTGACAGAGTTGATTTGATAATGGCTTATGGTTCCAAAATTGGGGAAGTAGGGAGGGAGAGGTAGTTGTTCTGCATAGCAAGGTGGTTAGGGAGCCTATGAAGGATTGAGATCGTCAGAGAATCAGGAGTGAAGCATGGTTGAGACATTTCCTGAAATAATGGTCAAGAGACATTTACCAGGGTAGAAGTTTCTCTAGGTAGAGCAGGAAGGTAGTAGGAGAGGCCACCAGAGATCAGAGAGTTAGGAACATACCATAACCTGTAAAATGAGGTAGTCAGAATAGATATCCAAGGACTCTTTGAATTCCAAGAACTTTATCAATCTATGACTTCAATTCTAGAATTGGCTTTGTCACTGACAGTATACCAAGTTTCTGCATCTATCAATGGAGAGCATTGGACTAGATTAACTTCTAAGGTTCTATCAGCTCTAAAAAGGTTTAGAGTTCTAAATCTCCACCTATCTGGGAATTTCCAGATAGGCCTATGCCCAAATCCAGTCACACCTTGGAGATATTGCAGGTTCAGTTCTAGATCACCACAATAAAGTGAATATTGCAATAACGCAAGTCATGTGAATTTTTTTGTTTCCCAGTGCATGTGAAAGTTATGCTTATATTATACTGTAGTCTATTAAGTGTGCAATAGTATTATGTCTAAAAAATTTACATGCCTTGATTAAAAAATGTCTTATTGCTTAAAAACGCTAAACATCCTCTGAGCCTTCAGTGAGCTGTAATTTTTTTTGCTGGTTGAGGGTGTTGCCTCGAAGTTGATGACTGCTGACTGATGAGGTTGGTGGTGTTGGAGGTTGGGATGGCTGTGGCAATTTCTTAAAATAAGACAACAATAAAGTTTGCAACATTGATTGACTTCCTTTCACATGAACACTCGGAGGCAATACTAGGGTTATTAAACAGTCTAACTTCAATATTGTTTTGTTTCAGGGATTAGGAGGGTCCAAGGAGAGGAAGAGACAGGAGAATAGCCACTCAATGGAGCAGTCAGAAAACACACTCTTCTAGTGTGTGGCATCCAACACAATTACAATAGCAACATAAAACATCACTGATCACAGATCATCACAATAGATACAATAATAATGAAAAAATCTGATACATTGTGAGAATTACTAAACGTCACAGTGAGACAGTGTGAGCACTTGCTGTTGGAAAAATGACTTCGATAGACTTGCTTGATGCAGGGTTGCCACAAACCTTCAATTTGTAAAAAACACACTATCTTCAAAGCACAGTAAAGCAAAGGACAATAAAATGAGGTGGACCTGTAACTGAGAATCTTTCAAAAAGAAATGAAATTAAGTTTTAAAATAAATGTTAAAAATTGTTTTTACATGTAACTGGGGAAAAATAAAATACTAAATAAAAGCTAAAAAAAGTAAAAGTGCATTTAGGAAGTAAAATAAAACAAGTATCCCTCAAAAGAAATGAAATGAAGCACATTTCAAAAGAGGACTTCTAGACAACAGGTGTCAATTTGCCCGTGACAAATGTCAAGTAATATTAAAGGGAAAAAAAGGCATCTCAGAATTCTGCTTTAAGGTCTTCAAAAGCCAAAATAGAAAAGAAAAGGAAAGAAGGAAGGAAGGAAGGAAGGAAGGAAATGAATTAGTTCCTGCTAAGATGTCTGAATTTTGCCATGAAAATCTATGTAATTTGCTTTCACTTGTTTTTCCACAAGTTTCCTAAAATGAGAAAACACATTTAGATTTGTTTTTGGTATATTTCAAAGGGCCCTTCACCCAGAACTTTTATGTAATAATAGCTACTATAGATAGGTGGTACAGTAGATAGAGCCAGACTTGGAATCTGGAAGACCTGAATATAAATCAGACACTAGCTGTGTAACCCTGGATAAGTCAATTAACTTTTATTTGCTTCAGTTTCCTTATCTGTAAAATGAGGATATAATAGTATCTACCTTACATGGTTAGTATAACAATCAAATGCATTGCAAATTGCTTAACACAGTGGCTGACATATAGTAGGTGCTTTATAAATGCTTCAAAGATCAACTAAATGGTGAAAGGGACAGTGCGCCAAGCCTGGAATCAGGAAGACCTGAATTCAAATCTAGTCTCAGACACTTAGTGGGGGTGTGATCCTGGCCAAGTCACTTAACTTCTGTTTGCCTCAGTTTCTTCAAATGTAAAATGGGATAACAACAGCACCCACCTCCTAGGTTTGTTGTGAGGATTAAATGAGATGAAAACTGTAAAGCAAATAGCACAGAGTCCGGCACACAATAAGTGTAATGTAACTATATTAACTATAATTCTCACCATCATTATTGTCATAGATCTGTTGTGGGCCTATGTCATTTAGTAATAAAAAGTAGCATTTGTAGAGTACTTGAAGGTTTGCAAAGTGCTCCTTACAAATATTCTCCCCCTTAATTTTTTTTATCCTCACAAACAACCCTGGTAGGTATGCACCCCATTTCACAGGAAAAAAACTGAGACAGAGTGAACTTAAATAACTTGCCCAGATCACAGAGCTAGAAAATATCTGAGCCTAGATTTGTGCTCAGGTTTTCCTGACTTCTCCAGCACTCTATCCACTGGGTTACCTACATAGTGCTATATTTACATGTATATATGATATAATTTTATTTCTAAAATTCTATTTTAGAAATTATATTTCTATCATCAACAATAAGAAAGAACTGGTTCAATCTGTGGGTAGCATAAAGGTAAATTTTGGTCAAACGTCTGAATTATTATAAATTCTAAATTGTCAAAGTTCAAAATCATAAGGTTTTACTATAAATACCTTATACGTCAATGGCTAAAGACTGCTGGCTAATGTTTACAAATTAGATTAATAATATGAAAATTTCAAAAAATAGTTTTTAAATAATATATTCTATTATTCCATCAATTCCACTATTATATATTTGATTCTGTTTATATTCTACTTCAAAAGTTAATTTTCTTAAAATTAAAAAAAACCCATGCCTTGCGTATAGGTATTTTCAAAGAGATTTGTATTTCACTCTAGGAAACTAGGGTTCATTGAATATTGTCACATGAAAATACCTCTGACCACAAAAAAGGCTCTAATCAAGCAAACAATAAACCTTGTGAATAGGAGCCTATCCAAAAGCAAACATTTATATTAGCATGTATGGGTGCATGCATGTGAAGCCCACACATGAACATATACATCTCTCTCTGGCACTGTGGCAAAGTGAATAAAACTGCTCTAAGGAACCTTGTTTCAAATCTTCACAATAAAATAAGTGAAAGCTAATGCGAGTGGCTCTCTTTTCAGTAGATGTGTGATATTCCAGGACTGAGATCAGCTATCATCATCATTCAGGGTTTTCTATATGAAGAGGACCTTCCTTCTTTTTTCCCAGCTCTGACATGGCTCATGGAACAAAGACCCTCTACTGGGAAAGAGGAGGTCAAGAAAGTCAAGCTCTTCTAATCTCACCCCTGAATAACTGACCTTAACTATAAGCTTTGGGCCTGTCTATATCAGAGACAAGATGCATGATGAATGCAAAAATGAGCCAGACGTCTGATTCCAAAGGAACAAGTCATTAATGCATGAGGCATTAATTCAGTACCTTTTGTGTTCACAGAATTGTGGCAGGGGGCTGATGAATTGCAGTTCTAACTTTATAATTAACTGTGCCCACCATTAAAATCCTACACTGTATCTATCTTGTATATACAGTTATTTATATGTTGTCCCCCACATTAGAATGTGAGTTTCCTGAGGGCAAGGACGATGTTTTTGGCTTTCTTTGCATCCCCAGTGCTTAGCACAATTCCTCTTTCTGTGTGTGTGTGTGCGTGTGTGTGTGTGTGTGTGTGTGTGTGTGTATTACTTCAATGCTTGCTGACTGCTCAAACTATTCATCATGATGTGTAGTTTGAGTTTTTTCAAATTAATTAATTTTTAGTTTTCAACATTCACCTCCATAAGATTTTGAGTTCCAATTTTCTTCCCATCTCTCCCCTCCTCCCACACCAAGACCGCATGTAATTTTATATAGGTTCCACATATACGGAGAATTTGAGTTCTTAAAAGCTATATAGGTTTTATCAAGCTACAAAAGTTCAGGAACAGACCTAGGAAACCGTGAGCCTGTTTCCCCTAAAACCAGCTTAATTTAGTTCAGAAAGGGTTGTCCACCAAAGGATGACTCTTGGGGCTCAGAAACCCATTAAGACTAAGGTGGGGAAAGCTTACAAACTGCAGTGATGGGAGAAGAGCCACACCTGGGAAATCACGGGTATTTTAAATTGCTTGTGTCTAACTTTAGTCCAAGTCTTTTCTTATTTCATTTTAAAGTCTATAGAATGATTTTGAAAATGTTCATTATTATTAGCTGAGCAAAGCAAAAACTAACAGTCCTGAAAACCAGCCACTGAAGGGCCCCGAGAGAGGAAAGCCTTATTCCAACTTTTACAGACATGATAAAAAAAAAGTTACCTCCCCTGAGATCAGAGTTGGGGCCTTGGATTTTCTCTCCCACACACAAAACCCCCAAGTCCCACTTGGAATAGTGTCTTGCTGGAAAAGACCAACTCCCTGAGGAGTCAATCTCCGCTGTGCCAAAGCTTAGGTCGTCTCTTCCTGATTAACTTGCATTAGCTGCATTTTAAAAACTGTAATTAGGTTATTTTGGAAGAATGGCAGCATTTTTCTCTAACTGTGAAGATGCTGTGCCCTTGATCCTTCGAAGCAGGGTGCTGGCTGTGCCAACAACATCCAGCTCTACAGCTCCAGGGACTTTTAAAACTACACCTTTACCAACTAAATCCCAAGACTAAGAATTCCCAGGGGGATGATTTCAGGGAGAAAAAAAATCTCCCCGCAAAAAAAATACCTTCCCTGCCGTACAAATCATGCCTAAAACTTTTGCAGTTGAAAGTGCATTCCTTTGGCAAATAGTTTTATTCTAAGTTAAAGGACAAATCCCTTTCGAGAGGTAGCATATTAAGCCTTGTTCATTTTTTTTTATAACTCAGTTCTTGGTAAGTTTGATTTGGGAGGCAGTAGCAAGGGTAGAGGATGTATAAGGACACTGGGCACCTGAGGAAGGTGAAACGAGAAAAGGGTCAGAAAGTAGGAAGAAGTCCCTATCTTTACCCTTATCAAAGGTCCACCCTGCCTCTGTTCCATGAGCTATCAATTTTTAATCAGTCAATCCAAGACTACTAAGGACAGTAGGTCTTCCAGAAATGAATCTTAATAAAGAAGAGATTTAGAGCATCAAAATAACCCTCAACACTTTCCAAACTTCACAGGGGATTATCAGCCCAGCCCAGCCAAAGCCCCAGTCTTTAAATAAGCTCCCTGAAGAAAAGACACATCCTATAAAGAACAAGGTAACTAATGAGAAAATAAGCTGGCTAGGTTTTTAACCACCTCATTCCTGTGGTTCAGTTTCTCATCTCATCTGAATGACTTAGTCACCTGCACTAGAATCTTCAGAAATCCCACCAACGTAAACAGAACAGTAATTAGCAACACAAAGCAGAAAAATCAATCTCCCCTTCTTTCTTTTCTTCCTTTTCTCTTTCTTTCCTTCTTTCTTTTTATCTTCCTCAGCTAGGAAAAATCCTGCTTGTTGTGAAATGGCTGTGAACTTTCTAAAGAAATGAAAATCAAAATGGCAGCAATAGAAGTAGTAGCACCCCCAAGCCAAATATTTCTCACACTTTCTTTTTCAAATGCTTAAACTCCAATGAAGCTGTGGTTTTAACCTGTCCAAGCCTGCCCATCCTATGCATGTCTTGTCCATGTCATCCCAAAATTTGCCACAAGGGGCCACCCAATGTACTGGAGGCTTTCATTATTCTCTTGCAATTGAGAATATACCAGTGGAGAATTAGGGCTATCTACCTGTTGTTATCTACCTGATAACCAAACTATCCTCTTTTTCACTTACTAATAGTTCTGATGACATTTTTCTCTTCTTTGAAGTTCCTTATTTGTTATATGATGCTATCTGCTCATACTCACCAGTGCCTTTCCATTGTCCTTTCCATTTTTAACTCTCCAGAGATAGTGGTGTATTTTCTATGACCCATAGCCCATCCTATGCAAGTCATGTTCATGTCATCCCAAAATACAACTACTGTCATTAAAAAAAAAAGTCTTTGTTTCTGGCAGGTATATGAGGGTCATTAAAGGAGCTTTGCGATTTTCCAGAAGACAACTTAGCCCTCTTTCCTCCTCCTGTTTAATTCTGGGTCCGAGTCATCATCTGTTCCTTCAGTCACATACAGACTGATAGACAAACTCTATATATCATTCAACAACGATATAGTTATTTAATATTGAACTAGCAAAAGAAAACTTGCAAAGCAAAAACAAAACCAGTATTCTGAAGTTATGAAAATGTTCTCTCATAAATTCAACAACACAATCCTATAAACATGTAAGATTCTGAAGATAACCAAGAAAAAAGCATACTGCCCTAACCTCAACAAATTTTCATTCTCCAAGGGAGAGATACAAAGACATGAATACCTATAATACAAGTTGAGGAAGGTTAGATCACTAACAGCTGGGAGAGATTCTGGGAAGGCTTCACAGATCAACATGAATTGAGCATTCCCAGGAAGATCCAAGAGTCTTCAAAGCAGAGAGAGGAAGGAGTGCATTCCAGGAAAGGAGGATGTTCTATATGGATGTAAAAAGGCAGCTGAGATGGCATGTCAAGTGTGGGAGATGGTTAATAGTCAAATTCCTCTGAAAAGGAGAGTTCTTCAAAAAAGACAATATGAAACAAGGTTAGGAAGGAAGGTAGGAGCCAGAGTCCGTGACACAAAGAATGGTTAAGAACCTCTGGTTTAGAGAGGAAAGTGATGATTTCCATTTTACCCAAGTTGAATTTGAGATTTTGCTGAAACATCCAGAGAATGCCCCTTCAGATAGATATTAACATGAGCCTGGAGCTCAGGAGAGATATTAGGGCTGAATATATAGATTTGGGAGGGCAGCTGTCCAAAGAGAGGTTTGATCCATTCTGGTTCTGAAGCCCGTGATTCTGAGTATAGAAAGAGAAGAAGGTTTAGGGCAGAGCCCATACTAATGGGACAGAAGATAAATAACGAGCACAGGATTACAGACTTAGAGCTGAACAGGGCTTGAGAGGCCATTGGGTCCAGTCTACCTCATGGAAACGAAGGCACCAGAGCTTCAGTGACTTTCCTAGGCTTACACGTGGATTAAGTGTCTCTGATGAATTTTGAACCTAGGTCATCCTAGCTCCAATATCTATTGCAGCACATTAACAAGTCCAACAAAAGGGATTATAGACTGGTTACATGGGAAGGAGAAGTATCATAAAAAAGAGAAAGAATATGGAGAAAGGACTGGTGAATTGCGGGAAATAATGCAAAGAAAATATGATAGTATTCAATGTGGGTAGGGGTGGAGGACCTAAGAAATGAGAATTGTAGACTACTTGGGCACATGCTACATTCTGTGCATACCAATTATCCTCCAGAAAAAGAAGCTGCTTTTGGCAGTGAAGGTGGTTTTCCTTTCTCACAACACACACACAGCTGCTTTTTCCATAAGAACATATATTGCTGACAGGTGAGGACTCAGGTATGTGCCATGCTGCCAAATCTAATCAGGGAGAACCAGAAGCAGCCTCTCTCTCTGGCCCTCCAGGGCATCTTCCCTGAATTAAAAACTGCAGAGGTCATCAACCTCATCACCTCAGGTTCCACAACCAGCTGAGGAGGGTTTATTCTGGCCTGTCAGCCAACTCAACTGGAAGTTATTAGAGTTCTCGGGGACAAAATGGGCTAAACTAGCCTTAAATACACCATAATGTTACCAAATGTGGGGCCAATCCCACAAGCAAAATTAGCTGAGCTGAAAATCTACCTTTGTGATTATGTCTAAACTCGAGAGTGTGCTCACAAAAAAAGAAAAAAAAATGATGAGGACAGAGATTCTGGTCCCTGCCCTGCTTTCTCTAATTTAAGTAAATGCCAAAACTGTATTATTGGATTTGAGATTGGTGTCAATAGCCTCAGTGCAGCTAAAACCAAAAAGGAATTTATTCCCCTAAAAGGAATGAAAATTACACCACAATATATTTCTCAGTCCCATTACCTGAAAGGTAATAATCGCCCAATTAATCAGTCACTTCGCATTGATTTTAAGTTCTACTCAGTGTAGATATACTACCACAGGCCAACTAAGTTTCTCTTCTTTCCATCCTGCAATATTTATGGTGGTTCAGTACAGCAAATTTAGAAGAAGGAAGGAAAAAAGAGCCCTGTGAGTCTCTGTCAGCAGATTCTGAGAAAGAGAGCTGATAACAATTGCCCCTTGCCACCTCCGTCCACTCACAGCCAATCAGGCTGCTCAAAACATCCAAAAGACATTTCCCAGGAGGACAGCTCAGAATAAGAAGAAACTGCTTTAACTCACCTGGGATCAGATAAAAGAGCAACTGAACATTTCTTTCTTAGCAAAAGAATTGTGAGGAAGTTAGTTTCTTTTCAAATGAGTAAATAGCCCATGATTAAAACTTACACAACCTCCAGCAAGGATTTCTGCTAATATTGGAATGGAGCCATCTCTTCGGGTGAATTTGTCCCGAACAAAGTCATTAACCTGGTGAAAAAGATAAGATTCGTAAGAAAAATTCTCTCAACAGTTTCCATATTCTTTTCCTTCTGCAGACACATAACTGTTTTCTTGCTCCAATCAAGGGAACATCGTATGTCATAATTCAAAAGCGATACGTGGCTATTTATAAATTTATATTTTTCAAAGTTGCCTTTTAAGACTTTGTTGCTCTGAATCACCCAAATTCCACTTTTTTCCTTAATAAAATTTGAATAAATGAGACAAGGCAAAGTGAGCTACTCCAAATTGAAAAGAAAGAACATTACTTACCGTCAGTTTAATGGCCTTCTCTGGAGCAACCCCTATAAGCTGTGGCACCAGACCTAGGTAAACAAAGACGATCATAAGGAGTAACAGACTTGTGAAGATTAAACCAGGAAGAATCCATTTTTCAGAAGAAGAAGGCAGTTAGCTAGCACGGGGGCTAGAACACTGGACTTAGAGTCAGGAAGGCCAGAGTACAAATCCTGCCTCAGACACTTAATTAGCTACGAGACTCAGGACAAGTCACCTCGTCTCTCTCATGCTCAGTTTCCTCAATGTAAAATTGGCATAATAATAATCCCTACGCCACAGAGTTGTTGTCAGGATCAAATAAGATAACATATGTAAATGCTATGTAAATTCTGTTATCACCGTTATATTGGAATCATTGTCATTAACATCTATCCAGAAAATTCTTTAGTAATTCCCTTAAAACAAATAACAAAACTAGATCACAAGAGAAATTTCCATATGTGTGCACAAAGTGACTGCTCAGGTCAAAAATAAATTTTCAATTTTCATGAGCTTATCAATTATTTTTCTATACATACTAAGTCTACTCATCCAGAATCTCTCCAAAAATACATAAGGAAAGAATGAAAAATATGGACCTCTGCATACCTAAGACATCAGTAAGTAATTTTAAAATAATAATAGTTTTAATAATAGTAAACAATAATTATAATATATTAATCAGTCTATATATCTAAACAAATCAAGAAAAGTTCTTTCTTAAACTAACATCGCAGGCTTTGATAAAGAGCTGTAAGTTTATTAAGTAGACCCTTACTGCTACTGGAATTCTCCCTTTAGTATGATAGAAGAGGATGGTTATAACACTAACTCACAAGGTTCTCCTTAAATAATAACAAGTACTCAAAAAAGATACGACATCAAATCATTTAAAAGGAAGTCAAGCATAACGGGAAGAACATGTAGCATCCTTGACTCTCCTACATGTATATAAATATACTTATTCATTAATATGTCAAAATTGTCTTTAATAAAATGACAAGGAATGCTACATTGTTGGGAGGTTGGATTTTCATGTGCTGGTAACACACTGGAATAGGAAAATTCACAATTTAACACCTGCAGATATTCAAAGCTTTCTAAAACTGTGGCTTATCCAAATTATTGGCACAGATTTTTAAAGATGCTCCTGATAACTGGTCTCTCCCCTTTAAATCACCCTGGAGGTAAAGGAGGGAAGAACAGGAGAACTGTGTGTATTTGCACACTCGCTGCTGATCTTAAGCCGACTTTAAAGACGCTGCTGAGTGATTTTCCTTGAGCTGGGAGCCAGCAAGTGATCGTGCACACAGGCTACTGTCAGTCAGCCTGAATTATCAATGACAAATGCGTAATCTTCACATACCTTTAATGGAGCAGACTGATTTAAAAGACAAAAATCAGTAGATGGCAGTCTTAACTTCCTAACATCCGTGATTATCAGCACCTATTACTTTTAATCTAACTCTCCCTTACAGTCATGTCAGCATGTGCATTTGTTGTCCAACTTGCCTAAATAAAGGCTCATAGAATTTTAATAAAGTACTGATTTGTGTCATTCTCTTATCTCATTGTTGCATGTAAAGAATCTTGGGCTAATCTGTCAACAATTTTGTCAATTATCTGACAGAATAATGGGCCAGTTCTGTGTAATATATGACAATCTCCACAATCACAGTGTATTTGTGTACACGGTTTACACTGTCTTTTTCCTAATACTGAAGTCTCTCATTTAAAAAAGCTGATTTTATCAGCTCACATCCTGAGTAAGGCCAGAGATCACCCCCTTCCCAGATCAACACCATTTTTATGAATAGGACATTTTCCTCAAAGTAGCTACCAGTAAACATTCTCCACCAGAAAAGTGATTCATGTATATAGTACCAAGGTTTCTTTGGTTCAGTTCCACAATTATTAAGTGTCCATTATGTGTAAGGCAGAGAGGCACGTATCGTGTAATGGGCAGAATACAGATCTTGCTATCAGGAAGACCTGGATTCAAATATTGAAGGAAGCCAAAGATTCTAAGAGTTAGAAGTATTCCAGATGTTGAAATCAACCTCTATAAAGTCATGGAAGTGGAAGATGGAAGGCTGAGTTTAGACAATGACAAACAGACTAGTCTGGCTGGAACAAAAGAGCATGCAAGGGAGTTCAGTATGAAATAAGTCTGAAAAAGGAAGCTGAACCCAGGTTATAAAACTCTAAATGTCAAAAAGTTTTCACTTATCCTAGACACAATAGGGAGCCACCAAAGATTCTTAAGCAGGAGAATAACCTAGACCTATGCTTTGAGATTACTTTGGCAGTAATAGAGAATGGACTGGATGGTCAAGATACTTAAATAATGATGACCAGTTAGGAGGTTATTGAATAGTCCTGATGAGAGGTGATAAGAGCCTGCACTAGAGTGTGGTATTTCTGTAACTGGAAGGAAGGAGAAAGATTCAAGAGATATTGGGGAAGTAGATTAACCGAGATTTGTTCATTGATTGGCTGTGGAAGGTGTGGTAGAATGAAGAATTGACAGGGATTGTGAGGTTACCAACCTGGATGACTAGAAGGAGAGTGATGACCTCAATAGAAAAAGGGAAGTATGAAGGATAGACAGGTTTAAGGGGAAAGAGAATGGATCTGAAATTGGACATGTTGAGTTTAGGATAATTGTGGACATCCAAGAGGCTTTGTCAGTGAAGGAATTGGTGATATGGGGCTAAAGTCCAGGTGAGAGATCAGGGTTAGATATGTAGATTTTACAGACTTCAGCATAGTTTCTTATTCTTATCTGCAATTTAGAAGTTTATCATGGTACAGGAAAGCAGATAGTAAGTATGAATAGGGTAAAGAGGGTCATGGAAAAGGAAAGAAGACAAGTTATTATTAGGAAAATACCTAAGGGAAAACACACACACATACACACACACACACACACAGAGCCCTATAATATATAGCCACCATTTTCTTGATGGCTAAATACTGAGGACTTGCTATCTGTAGAGGCAAATATTTTAAAAGCCTAGGGTTAGGACACAGAGTCAGCCTGGCTCTTCAGAGTTAGAAATGCATGACATGTCTATTTGAGAAAGACATACTTTTCTCTTAACTTGTAATCACAGCTAACAATGACCATTCTCTCCTTCCAATATAAATTTGTTAGTACTATATCTTTTATGTAGGCCTCAAGTCTTTGGACTCCAAAACCCAAGGCTCTTTTTACCATGCAAAATTTCAACAAGAGCATTTTTTCTTCACGTGTTTAAGCACAAACCACAAATAAGGCCCAGAGCATCTTTTCCGCAAGAGCAGTTCAACAGGGCACTCAAATAATAAGCTAGGGATTGACTAGAATGTTTCTGCAAACAAACAAGTACTGTAAACCACCTAAATACCCAGGACCTGAGCAGGCAGAGAATGTTTTCAAAGAATCCCAAGTGGCGCCCAAGGGGATTATAAAATTAATCTCCCTCCAGAAGGAAACACAAAATTCTAATGTGAAAACATTTACATGAAAGTCATTCTCACTCCAAAAGAGAAACAAGTTCCTGCAGAGCCAAGGAAAATGAATGCAGGTTGGACTGCTGCTTCTGATGCTGAGTGCTGAACTCAGTCAGGACTACAGTCTGGACATGAGGGAAAGTTTTCCTTGAAAAATAAAATCTCCCAGCTTTGTTTCTGTTCACCTGTGGTTTGCTCTGATGCCTCCCTACCGACAGGATCTCATGTTCCAACTTTCCCAATCTTAGAAAGCAATGGAAAATCAAATCAAATCAAAATAGAGTCCCAGGAGGGAAAAAGGAGGACACGATAGAGCCAAAGGGGTTGTTTAAACCTCAGATGACAGACTGAATAGAATACATAAATGTCTCCCTCGGGATAGAGGAGAAAAAAATCTCTCTCCAAAAACAAAAACAAAAAATGGTGGATGGAAACAAGGGGTTAAAGGGTAAAGTTCATTTCAAGGAATTTAGCTTCTATGACGCAAAAATGCAATGTATTTTTCCTTTCTTCAATTCTTTAAGAAATGCCCATAAAAAAATGCTTATTGTTGTCTCCCACCTGTAGACATGGGCCTTTTTAAGATCCATGGTATCCCTCAGACCTATATTATTACAAATGTATGATTAGAAGCTCAAGAGAAATAAATAGCACGAAGGAACAAAATGAAGCTTTCATTCCCTGGCTAATGTTGCTGGCAGCAAGGAAGAAAGAGTGAGAGGGAACAAGAAGAAAAAAGCAACTGCAAAATGGGGATAATGACAGTACCTACCTCCCAGAGTTGTTGTTAGATCAAATGAAATAATATTGGTAATCGCACTTAGCACAGTGTCTGGCACACAGTAGGTGCTATATTAATGTTAGCTATTATAATTTTTGGATATTAATACAGAGGGAGAGACTGAAGAAAACAGAAACAGGAATAGTCTGCTTAGGTTGAACTAGGCATTCATTGATTTCTAGGATGCGAAATACTGCTACTGCTGCTAGTGATTTTACAGTCATTTGACTTGAGTAGCTAAAATTCATTTACTTACCTCTATAGAGTCCAAAGAAGCCTTCATAACGTAAGACTTTCTTAAAACAGTCAAAGCTGTTTTTATACATCAGCTCCCCCACAACAGAGCCCGTGCCACGTTGATTTTGCATGCGTGTCTTTACCAGGTCTATGGGATATACTGCAGTGGCTCCCACAGCTACAAATAGAACAATTTTTAGACTTAAGGAACAGCACAACTAAATGGAGAGAATAAGACGAAAATAAATCCAATCGCTAAAGGACCAGAAAAGTCCTTTAATAATATTTGTTCTTGCAGAGAACACATTACTTTTCTCTTGCTAGACACAGCCGAAGGATGACAGGCTACCTTTGGGATCCATAAATACAAGTTCTATACAAGCTGCTTCAGGGGATAATTGCCAAGAATACTCTTTGATATTTTAGGTATTTAATTTAAGGGATGGATTATCAATCAGCATTAGATAATCAAAATTAAGTTTCCTATAACAATAAGACTGCTATTTATAACATTTCACTTTTTCCTTCTTTCTCTGCAAGGCACTTAAACACCATATTGATTTTGCTTTTTAAAAATTATTACACATATATTGCTATAATTCTTTAAATTTAGTTTACTGAAGCATTTCAGCACAGATTTCATTTAGTTGTAGGCATAGAAAGAAGGAATTTCATATCAAGAAAACAACATCAAAGTAAAAAGAGAAAAGAAAGGTTAAAACCTTCTTCTCTGCATATGCAATAGACTTATATGAGAACAAGGGCATATCTAAGTCATATCAACTCATCCAGTGTTGAGAAACATTTAAATACTGAATTTAAATGCAGAAATTAAATGTCCCCTAATATCCAGCATAAATTTCTTACTTTAACTTACAGTAATATATTTTAGATTATTGGCAGGAGAACCATACTCAGAATCATCTTTTTGAAAACAGGGACAGGAAAACCAGTCATCATTGCAGGCATGTTTTGAGGGGTAGGGGGAAACAATACAGATACAAACGTATTTTAATTATTCCTGCAGGCTCCTCTTAACTAAGTTTCCTCAGATTATTTGACCTTCTACGTGATGAGTATTTAATTAAAAAAACTAATTCAGCAGAGGTGGGTTTTTTTTTTAATTAAATAAACTACAGTTCAAACCAAAGTGGAGAAAGGGGTAAAAACAGTTTCAGAAAGAGAGGTTGTATTTCCTGCAGCTTCTAGGACAAGTCTCTAAATCTTTCATATTTCTCTTTTAGTTCTGAGCTCTCATTCCTGGTATGGGCCCCACCTTGTATCATTCATGTGAACAGGACACTGTATCTGGGAGCTCCAGATCATTACCAAGGTTTTGGCCTGAAGACTTTTTGGAGCCAGAAATGCCAGAGCAGTGCTAGGTCAATTCCTCTGATCATCGATAAAAATAAAGGGCACTTCAGAGAGCCTTCCGCCTTTGCCCGCCGGAACAATGAACTGCACCTTTGGTGATCTTCCCTGCTCTGAGGAGATAATGTTACATTAACCCAGGCTTGAAACAGCACATAGACATGTCACTCACCTCCAGCAATTGAACCCAAAGTGAATCTGTAAGCAGACTCAGCAATCTGGAGCCAGACAGACCTGCCTAACCCAGGAGACTGCTGTTGGGAAAAGGGGGAAAGAAAAAAAAATGTAAAAAATTTAGAAAAGCATGTGGGAAATAAAAGCAGCTGTGAGCCAGCTTTTATAAAATAGGAAGAAAAAAGGCATGTGAACAAAGTATTTGATAAGGCTTATCCCTTCCCTTCTGAAACAAATCCTTCCCCCTATTTTTTTCATGTCGATATAACATTGTACATTTCAAACATATATCTTTCAGATTCTTTCATAATACACCAATTTGTGTTGAAAACCAAGTAATTTCGGTACTTTTAAACTTATTTTCTGACTCCTCATATTTTTATTATTTTAAAAACAGTAATGTTTCATTTATCCTAATCTTATGGAAGAAAAAAACTATACAAATGAAATTTCCCAATAACTGAAGCTTGATATTTTAGGAAAAAAAATTTAAAAAATATTTTTAGGCAACTTAAAATACAAAACTTGGTTTAGAAAAAAAAACTTTTCTTTTCCTGTTTCTTGAACAAATTACCAAAAAAAAAAAATTAGACTGGGCATCATTTTGGTGAGTAATTTTACTGGGCTGTCATTATAGTATATAACTGGCTAGGTTCTGCATTTATTCCTTTATTTATATGTCTCTTGGAAGCCCAGTTTCAGTAAGCATTAGAATACAATAAATTTCATGCTAGATCAGCTACATGTTCTGGAAGATAATAGAAATGAAAACACTTTTTTGAAAAAGTATAAAATGTAAGAAACTGGTTAACTGAGGTATCATATACTACTAAGCACTATAATGTGGCACATGACTTGGGGCCCCAAGGGACATTTTCTGGGATTGGATTTTTAAAGGTTGGATTTTCCAACATCTGGAAATTACCTTAATCATCTACTGTGAATTAATTTAAGATACGGTCAATGTAGGAACTTATTTGGCTTGATTACGCATACTTCTTACAAGATTTTGTTTTCCTCTTTTTCTTTTTCCTCAATTGTCACAAATGCTTGTAAAATTTAAGAAATAAAATAAAAATTTCAAAAAAATATACCCATTATAAATTTATATTTAATGAATTCATGAAAACCCTTCTTGAATTTAATTTACATTTTTAGCTTTTGCCACCTCTTGAACTAAGAAGTTTTACAAGTATATAGAAATAAGTTTCATGAGATCTCTAGGACCATATTAGTTTTTCCACTACTCTATTCAGCTTCCTTTCAATACTCAGTTCATGTCATTTTCATCATCACTGTGGATGTATATTGCTCTATGGGCCCTGCCTACTTCATGATACCTCAATTCTTATAATCTTTCCACATTTTTTTGACTTCATCATATCTTACTGCATATCTCTATTCTATCACAGTCAAATATCAGGTTTAACGTTTTTTGGTTTTGTTTGGTCATTCTTTAATCAATAGAAACCTATTTGTTTCAGTCATGCTGACACAAAAAGTGTTACTATGAGTGTTTTGATATATGCATAGTAGTCCTTAGTTCAGTCAACTTTCTTGAGATGCATGCCCAGGAGTGTGAATGTGAACAATTTAGCTATTTTCCCTCATAATTCCAGACCGAGACAAACAACAGCTGAATCACTTAAAAGCCACACCAACAGTGTATCGGCATGCCCATCCAGCACTCCAACGTGGACTCTTCCCATCCTTTGTCATCTTTGCCAATTTGCATGGTATGAGGGGAAACCTCGGAGTTGTTTTAATGTACATTTTCCTTAGTATTAGTAATTTGGAGCATGCTATTATTTATAATTTGCAGTTCTCTTGAAAACTGTTACTTAAATCCTTTAAACAGTTATCTATAGGGGACTGGTGCTTGGCATCATAAATTGTCGATTTCTTATATACTTGGAATATGAGACAAAATTGATGACACTTAATGCAAACACTTTCTTCCACACCACTATTTCTAACTCTGTCTTCATTAGTTTGTAGTAATAATACTTAATAATAAGGATGACGATGATACTTAGCATTTATTTAGCACTTACTGTATACCAGGCATTTTGCTAAGTATTTTACAAGTATTATATGTCATTTGATCCTCCCAACAATCATGGGAGATACAGGTTTTTATTATCTCCATTTAACAGTTGACGAAACTGAGGTAGACAGGGTTAAGTGACTTGCACAGTGTTATACAGGTAGGAAGTCTCTGAGACTGGATTTGAATTTAGATCTTTCCTAACTCCTGGTCCAGAGCTCTGCGCACCATGGCACCACCTAGCTGCCTCTGCAGCACAACACAATGGGTAAAGTTAAGAAGACCTGGAATCAAATCTTGCCTCTGATACGTACTAGTTAATATGATCAAGCGGTGGTCACTTAAACTCGCTAAATCTCAGTTTTCTTACCTGTAAAATGGAACTAATACCGATAGAACCTACCTCACCCAACTGCTATGAGGCACTAATTAAACAGTA
Source organism: Potorous gilbertii (assembly GCA_028658325.1). NCBI lineage: Eukaryota > Metazoa > Chordata > Mammalia > Diprotodontia > Potoroidae > Potorous > Potorous gilbertii. The sequence continues at coordinate 195,389,583 of CM053771.1, forward strand.
TGTGAAGAGCGCTTTGTAGTCTTTACTGGACAGGTATCAATTGTTACATTACCATGATCATTAATTATTGCTATTGTCATGTGTAAGTGGAGAGTCAATAAACAACAAACAGGCTGAAGAGTCTCCCTGTGGAGAAAAATGTTTCTAGAATTTGGAGACCTTATTTGCTGATTCTCTCTGAAATGCTTGAGGCTGCCAGGAATATGATTTCTGAATAAGTGAAATGTTAACGTAACAGGGTACAAGTCACATTGTAGTTTAGAAACATATATGACAGAAGCAGTTTTTTTTTTAATTTTTGGAGGCAATTGGGGTTAAGTAATTTGCCCAGGGTCACATATCTACTAAGTGTCTGAGGGCACATTTGAACTCAGGTCCTCCTGACCCTAGGACCGGTGTTCTATTCACTGTGCCACCTAGGTGCCCCTGGAAGTAGTTTTTAAAATGCAATTGTCACATGGAACTCAATACACATTTTTAAAAATCCTGACTTATGATTTCATTGGTATAGGAAGCTTATCAGTGAGAAATTATCTCTAAAATGTAAATAATTACCTTCCTTTGTAATTTGGAAGAATTGCCTAGGGCCCTAAGAGTTTTAAGTGACTTATCTAAGGTCACAGAGCTAGTATGTGGCAAAGGCTGGACTTTGAACCCACATCTTCCTAATTCTTAGGTCAACTCTCTATGGATACTACTTTTCAAAGTACAATTATGAACAGTAAAAATGCTTTATAAAATCCTTAAAATGCCATAAGCATTTAAGTCATTCTATTACTATTGATGAAAGCCTAGTGTCATATGACTATCATATGCCAAGGGGTCAGTCTTGTCCATAAAAGATGTCCATCAAATTATTACAACATGTTAGAGGCACAGCAAGGCAAGATCTGCCATATCTTATATGAAGCTATCAAAAATATAAATTTATTTTAAAAAATATATACACAGCACCTACTTTCTGCAAGGCTCTGAGCTAAGCATCTAAGTATAACAGTTACAAAAACTAAAATGAAACAGTCTCATCCTTACAGCACTCTTGGAGGGATACAGAGTAACACGCAGAGAGAGAATGGCAACAAGTGGTGAGATCAGAGAAGGCCTTGGAGAGGCAGACATCTGAAATGAGTCTTGAAGAAACATGAGGATTCTGTGAGATGGAATCAAAGAGTGAATGTATTCTAGGTCAGCCTGGGCAAAGAACACAGAGGGGCACAGTGTGGAATGTTGGTAGTCAGGAAACAGCCAGTATTCATTCCGGTTTGACTGGAACACAGAGTGCTTGGAGGTTAGTAATATGAAGCAAGCAATGGCCATATATACTAACAGGTAGGTTGGAACCAGATTGCCATGGAGTTTTTCAGCCTAGAGGCAATGGAATATTACTGAAGATTTTGGTTTGTTTTTTTTTTAAACAGGGGGCTGACATAATGAGACTTGATATTTTAGGATTTGACAGGGAAGAGACAAAAGGCAAGGAGATTAATTAGTAGCTCCATCCCCAGAGTGTTTGACAAGGGTGAAGAGGAGACAGATAGGAATGATAAAAACGAGAATTTTGGCCACAGGAGGAATAAAGAAGAGGGATGAGTTAGAATGATCCGAAGTTTATAAGCCTGGGTGACTAAGAGGATGTTGGTGCCCTCCATAGGATTATAAATTTCTAATAATCCTCAAAAACCCAAACACCAAATTGCATATGCAAATTTATTAATGTTTATCACAAGTCATCTACATGAAAGAGGAAGGACATGTTCCTAATTCTAAAAAACAACGAAGAAAGTGGCAGCAAGATGACACCTAGGGATTAAGGGTCGAGCTGATTATTGTTTTGTGTTTCTGATTCAGTCACAGTTATCTCTACATCTGCACTGACCAACTGGTAAGTTCAAGTTCCAGACATTTCCTTTTTTTTTCAAATAAGCAATTTGAATGAGATCACCAGGGCTCCTGAGAGTCTTATCTCTGCCTTTTTCTTTTATGGATTTCTCCCCCAACAGTAGGTGCCAGTAGCAACATTGTAATGTTAGTCAATATCACCTGAAATTTAATTATCATATGATTTTTCCATTCAAGTACTATTCAAATTCCTTTTCATTAATTCATTCAATATTCATTCAACAAGTGATTTTAAGAGCCTACTCTATGCCAGGCACTGAGCAGAGCATCTTCTCTATTGGTGGTGTTGTATAAACCTGTAATTTCATTGGTGTAGTCAGTTAGGTGGTGTAGTAGGTAGAGTGCCAGGCCTGAAGTAAGGCCTCAGTCTGCAAATCTGGCCTCAGTTTCTCTATTGTGTGATACTGGGCAAAATCACTTAACCTCTGTATAGCTTAGTTTCTTCAACTGTAAAATGTAGGTAGGAGCCCCTACCTCACAGGGTTTTTGGTGAGGATCAAATAAGATAACTTTTGTAAAATGCCTGGCACATAGTAGGTGCTTAATAGTGCCTATTTTTTGCTCTTTCCCTTCTCTGGAGGAAACAACATGCAAGAAAATGCTTTCTACCAATGCAGATCAGCATCTAATCTTAGAGAATTGCCTGGAAGCTTCAGACAGTCATTTTTCAGTCATGTCCAACTCTCTGTGTCCCCACTTGGAGTTTTCTTGGCAAAGATACTGGAGTGGTTTGCTATTTTTTTTCTCCAGCTCATTTTACAGATGAGGAAACTGAGACAAAGAGGATTAAGTGATTTTTCAAGGGTCACATAGCTAGTAGGTGTCTGAGGCTGAATTCAAACTCAGGAAGATGAGTTTTCCTGACTCCAAATCCAGTAATCTATCCATTGTGCCACATTGAAAGAGTAAGTCCAGAGTCACAGAGCCAGTATGTATCAGAGACAGAACTTGAACTCACATCTTTCTAAGGACCATTCTCTAACCTCAAAGTACAAAGTAATTTTGCAAGTGAAAGGATCAGGAAAATATTTTGAAGGAGGAGGTGCTTGAGTTGCACCTTGTAGATATTACAGAAGACAAAGGCAAGGCAGAAGTTTCTGAAACAGCCTAAACAAAGACACAGAGATGGAATGTCACATATAGGGCACAGCATTCTGTCTGAAACATGTGTGAAAGAGGGATTTATTTATGCAATAAACCTGGGGATATTCAGAGAGAGGAGAACAAGATGGAGGACTTGACATTTTCTCTGATCCTCATGACCTTTCAAATCTCTCCAGAATAGAAATTAAGTGCCAAAGATAAAGCAACTTTGCTGTCTCCCAGATCTAGGATTTTTGGAATCCAAAAGATGAAAAACAAAATAACCATGAAATAATACCTACTCTGGACTCATTGGCTTCACTCTCTTGCCTCCTACACTACTAGCAATGTGGCTTCACTAACTGACTCAAGGATCTGACAAAAGAGCTTTCAACAAAATCAAGCCCTGCATCTCAGACCCTCCTTTGTCTTTCCAGTGCCCTGAAGATGCCAGATGCAGGCTGCAGACACACTGCCTGGTATATAGTAGGTGCTCTATGGTGGTGATCTAGGGACTGCAGCTTGCTGGGGCCACACAGAACTGCAATGAACAATCAGTACCATGGCAGACAGTGGTCTGTGCTTCCAAAGGTCTCTACAGGAGAGCAGAGGAACAGAGGGAAAGGGGGAGGACACATGTCTGAACTCAAAACAGAGCTCAACACCACACCACACTCTCCACCTCTTCCTAGAGCTTTGGAGACCCAAATTAGAGAAACCCGCCCTATAGTACCAGTGCTGCAACACTCTGAACTGTCAGTAAAGAAAGGAATAAAGAACACAGGAACAGAAGGAGTGTGACAATACACTGGAGCTGTGGTGGGGAGAAAGGACTGTGTAAAGTCACTCTGTGTGTGTGTGCTGGGGGCAGGCATCTTTGTGGACTCTATTAAGCCTGAGAGAAAGGCTCAATATCCAGCTGGGGCCAGTTCTGTCCCTCCAAAAGTCACATGAGACAGAAACCTAAGCTGGGGAATTATGAATTGCCTAGTATAGGAAAAGCTGAGATGCTTTTGGATCCAGCCCCCAGGGAAACTAGAATCAGAGGGAAGGGAGTAAAAAAGTGAGCATTAGTGGGGGGAATAATAGAAATCACTAAAGATCTTAGATAGGAGAAAATCAAAGACCTCAAACATAAGCAGATAAACCAACAGAGAAAACATTAACAAAAGAAGGAATTTTGGTCTCCAGATCTAGGAAACTTGGGCATTTATGAATAAATATTGCAAAACAAAGGAAAACAATACTCAGTGGAATATGAGAACATAGAACCACAATATGATATTCTTGAGTGGTTCAAAAGAGAAATGAGAATTATGAAAGCAAAATTTATGGCCTGAACAACAAAATTAATGGACAAAAGAGAAAAACTTGGATCTGTGATGGCAAGTCTAACCAAAGAAACAAAAGAGAGAACAATGGATTGGGCATGCAACTACACAGAAGTAAAGGGCAATGGAGAAGAAAATGAAGACACACTGTGTAGAGACAACCTAAGGATCATAGGTCTCCTAGAAGAAAACAAGACAAAAATATAACACAAGAAATAATACAAGAGAGCTGCCCAGTGGTTCTGAACACATAAAATGAAATACCAATTGAAACAATTCACAGCTCACCTCCAGAAGTTTAGAAAAAAACCAAGGCTGCAAACTCCAAGACACACAGTGGTTAAAGTTAACCATTCAATTCAGAAACACGTTCTGTAAGCAATCAGGAAAAAAAGGTCTTCAAATACAAAAGGAATAGAAATTCAAATAATGCAAGACTATTCTGCACCCTCAAGAAAATGCAAAAGGGGATGGAATAATGCATCCCAAAGACATAGAGCTCTGAGCACAGTCCAGTATGACCCCAGAAAATCTGAGCTTTACCATAAAGGAAAAACGATGGACATTTCATTATAAAGAGGCATTTGGAACATTCTTACAAAGAAAACCATAACTGAAGAGATTATTTTCTTCTCAAACACCCCAGACAACAGAAACGCAGGGGGGGGGGGTGAGTAAAGCCAGCAACCAAGACGATAATAACCGAATGAAAGCAGAAAGACCTTTAAGAGACTTCTTTCTAAATGTACCCAGGAAGACAGGGATGATAGCGGAAGTCAGATGGAAGTAAAAGTGAGCTGGAGGCATTATGGAAAGAACCTGGCAACATCTTGCCTATAGGTGAATCAATGTCTTCTTGCAGGACTACATTACGACATGGGAGGGTACATAAGAGGGGGGAGAAAATAAGAGAAAGAGAGGGGAATAGGAATTTGCCCAGGTCAATATGAAGGTTATCAAGAAGGAAAGGTGACTCCTGTGGTCTCAGCAAGAGAAAAATCTGCAAAGTAGGTGATGAGGAGTGGAGAAAAGGATTGAAAGGGTGATGGAAAGGAAGAAGACCTAGTTTTGCTGGTGGGAGGGGGTTCCACTCATAAATGTTTTTGTGGGTAAAGAGATATGTTTCGTGAAGGAATATAGAGTCATTTTGTGAAAGGGTTTAAGTGGCAAGCTGAAGAGTTTGTATTTTATCTTAGTCAAGAAGCTGGGAAGAGCAGCTTCTTGACAAGGGGAGTTACGTGGTCAGACCTTCACTTTACGAATATTATTTCAATAGTTACATAGAGTTTGACCAGAGATAAGACTACTAAAATAATTTCAGGCAAGGAATGATTTAGATATAAACTAGGATGGTGGTTATATGAGAGGAGAGGGTCAGATAAGAAATAAATTGAGAGATTATCCAAAAGGGAGATGATGGTCAATGGTGTAATGCTGCAGAGGGGTCAGAAAGAATAAAGACCAGAAAAAAGCCCTAGAATTTAGCAATCAAAAGATCAATGGTAACACTAGAGAGAACAATTTTGGTCAAATGGTGAGATTGCCAGAGATTCAAAAGTAAGAGAAGAAGAAGTGGAGACAATAAGTGTAGACATCTTTTTCCGGAAATTTGTCCATGAACAGGAAGAAGATATAGTTTGAGAGCTGGAGGGGTTGTAGGAGCAAGTGACTGCTTTTCATGGATGGAGTGACTTTGGTATGTATACAGGTAGCAAGGAAAGAGCTCTTTGATCAGAAGAGATTGTCATGGTCACTGGTGACCCTGAGTACACAAAGTCTATGCCACGAAAAGACAAGCTCTTGCAGGTCCTGCTAAGGTGGAAAGGATTCTGGTAAACTCAGAGAGGCTCAAAACTTAGGTAATGAATGCTTTTGGCCACAACTCACAAAATTATTATGCACCATTTACATTCTATACAGAATAAGGAAAGCAAGAGTCTGGCAAAGAATATCCAATTGTAGCTCTATGCAAAGAAAAATGTAATGGGATCCTATTGTGCTGTAGGAAAAAATGAAGGGGAACACATCAGAAAAATATAGAAAGACTTGCATGAACTGATACAAAGTGAAGTGAGGACCAAGAGAACAAGTTATACAATAATAATAGTATTGTAAAGACAACTTTGAAAGCCTTAAGAAGTCTGATCAAAAACCCAATGCAACCAAGATTAGGAGAGAAGCAGAAAACTGGGAAAGAATTTTTGCAACTAGCGTCTGTGATAAAGGCCTCATTTCTAAAATACGTAGAGAACTGAGTCAAATTGACAACAATACAAGTCATTTCCCAATTGATAAATGGTCAAAGGATATGAACAAGTAGTTTTCAGAGGAAGAAACTAAAGCTCTCTATAGTCATATGAAAAAATGATTTACAAAACAAGAATAAGGGTCTTACAGGACAAAAAAAGTTGTGGAATAAGCTGTTATCTTTACTCCTGGAGGAAATACCCACTTTGATGAGATTACAGATTAATGGAAGGAATCAAAGAAGTTAAAAAATATATATATATCAGGACAACATTTTAACATTCCCAATGGAAATGCTTCCTAAACCCATATGATTAAACGCTATATAAAACTAAACTCAATTACACTTGGGATCACCGATCATAGGATTTAGAGTTAGAAGAAACCTTACAGACCAGTGAGTCCAACTCCCTCATTTGACAAATGAGAAAACAGACCCAAAAGAGATGAATAAAGGAGTTCAGAAGAAGATGAGAATCCTTCCAGGTTGGGAGAGTGGAGGGAAGAAATTGGGGAAGGATTCAGAGAGAAGATGACAACTGAACTGGGTCTTGGGGGTTCTAGACAGCGTACAGAAAGCCAACAACATAGAAAAACATGGAGCCTCTCCAAAGAACATGAAGCAAATTCTCTTGGAAATAATAACTAACATTTATATGGGAAGCTAGGTGGCACAGTGGATAGAGCCGTGGGCCCAGAGTTGGGAAGACCTGAGTTCAAATCTGGCCTCAGACACATACAAGCTGTGTGTCCTAACCCTAACCCTGATTGCCTCACTTTCCTCATCTGTAAAATGAGCAGGAGAAGGAAACTGCAAACTAACTAGTACCTTTCCCAAGAAAACCCCACAAGGGACCATGAACAGTTGGACCCAGCTAAAAACAACAGAAAATTTATACACATGCCAGGTACTATAATATATGTTTTATAATTCTTATCTCATTTGATTCTCACAACAACCCTGAGAGGTTGTTTCTATTATTATTCCATTTTACAGTTAACGAAACTGAGGCAAAATGGCTTAAATGATTTGGCCAGATTCATACAGTTGGTAAGTGTCTAAGGCTGGATTTGAACTTAGATCTTTCTGACTGCAGGCCCAGTGCTCTATCTACTACTATACCACCTAACTGCCTTACATGAGGTCCTTATAGTGAATATTATAGTGAGGTTTCTCCATTAAGGAGTAATCAATACATAATCTGAAAAAAAAAAGGGACTTTGTTTTCTTATTTAGTACTGTATTCATCAAACCATTCTATGGATATATGAAATCTGGCTATAAAAAGAGACTTCTGGATTTAAGAGACTTTTGATTTTTGATCATGTGAGATAGACAGAGGCAAGTGAATCTGTGGGTATGCTAAGGCAAGTGATCAAAAGATTTCCACAGAGAAGATCTGATATCACTAAATTCATCTAAATCTGCACTAAAGCCAAAAGCATCATGTGCTTATAGACACACCGCTTGGAAACAGGAGACAGAATTCCATCTCCTCTAAAACTGGTTTACGACAGTCAAGAAAGCTGTAAAACCATTGATCTCCCTGAGATATACTAATGATGGCATACTGAAGCATATCTTTTCCTCTGCAGCAATCACAGAAGTAAAATGTATTTCTAAACACAATGCAGAGCGTAAGATTAACTAAATCCACAAAGAAAGTGAAGGAAGAATAGTAGCTACAGATTGGATCCTTCACAAACTGATCTACTGTTCCAGCCTCATCTCACATTTATACTCTATGTACCAGTCAATCCAGACTTTCAACTGCCTTCTGAAAATATTCTATGCTTCTAGGTGACTCACTGATTAGAATGGTGATGGCCCTTGAGCCATAAGACCTGTGTGCAAATTTAGCCTCAGATATTTACTAGCTGTGTGGCCCTGGGCAAGTCATTTAACCTCTGTCAGTCTCAATTTTCTCATCTACAAAATGAGGGTAATAGCAGCACCTTCCTCAAGGGGTTACTGTCAGGATGCTCTGGCCTTTATGCCTTGGCTCATTCTATTGTCTACAAATAATATGCCCATGCCCTACATCTCTACCAACTGAAATCTTAACTATCCTTCAAGACTCAACTTAAATTTAAATTTTAATCCTATCTATCCTGTAAGAACTACTTCCTCCATGAAGCCTTCCTTGATTGTCCCCAGTCAAAGATATTCTTTCCCTCCTCAAAACCTTGTAAAATGCTTTCTCGGCACCTCTTTCATGTTCTATTTTGTATAATAGCTATGTGTGTAATTACTACTATAAATGAGGGGAAGGATCATTTATCTTTTTTTTAATCTTCTCTAGGAACTTGGAACTAGTACAATAACCTTACACAGATGTAACAATAAATGTTTGTTGAACTGGAATTAGAATACAAGTCACATGAGGATACATGTTTTAAAAGTTCTGGATTTAAATATCTAACTTGATATAGCCTACCCAGAGTAGGATATGTCCACTATCAAAGAACAGCTCATGAAGAGGGATAAGATCAGAAGTAGGAGATGATGTTAGAAAATAATATAACTGGCAATCACGATGAGAAGTGAAGGAAAGAGACAGTGGCACTGAATGACTAACACTTCTACAGGGTGGAGGGTGAGTAGAAGAGGAAGTATGATGAAATTATAGATGTAATTGAATCAATAGACCATTGCCACAAAAAATCCCTGTGACATATTTTAAAAAATTTTATCTACTCAAAATAATCTTGCTGTCATTCAAAAAAAATTATCATTTTAGGATTTTAAAATCCATGACTGGTTTTATTAATCATTAATGTGTACATGTATATGTAAGTATGTATGTATATCTGTGTAGCTGCACATACATATATATGCTGGTCAGAAATATAAATATATGTATCTCTCTATAAAGAAACAGATACATACATACATACACACATTTATTTATTTGCTTGTTTGTATAGTGATAACTATATATGCTGGTCAGATTCCTCCATCAATACAATGCCCCATTCCAGGAACGGACTGTATATATGAAATAGAAATAAATGTAGGAGGTACTGTGTTTCCATTTTTTCCATTTTATAAATTAACAAACTTTTTTTTGTTTTCTGATGATTTCCTTTTAGTGTTTCTCAGAAATCCATTCTTTATTTAGAAATATTTTGGATCACATCTAGATAGTTTGTTATTTGAAGCCCTAGTACTATGGTCAACTAATTATACTTAGCTGTATATACTGCAAAACTGAAATGTCACAGTTAGAAAAATGTTCTGCAAACAGGGTGAATATAGGCTATTAACACCACTGAGCATGCGAGGGATGGCAACATCCATACATACATACCCAAGATTTTACATGTCTACCTTGGAGAACCAATAAATCCAGATGTGAATGCCCAAACAAACTAAATGTTTAGGTATTTTTAAAAAATCAGCCCATCAATGTTCACTTTGGCTTAACAAAATCTACAAAACCATATACAAATAACACTAGTTAGAGAGAGTTTAAATTTACAAATGCTATTTGATTGTGTAGCTAATAGGCTATCTTTTAAATAAATATGTGAATGATTTTCCAAATACATATTTTTCCAAAATTATAAAATTCTTGAAATAAAAAAATTGAAGCTTGTCCCCATATAAATTTTCTTATTCTATATTTTTGTAACAATACAGAAAATATTCAATTAAAATGCAAAAAATATAAAAACATTTAAAAAATGAAACCACAATAAGAATTACATAACTACATATTTGCCTATCGTTACATAGATTTGTTCCATTTTCAGTCACATCCATTCTTTTCTCCCCTTTGAAGAATATCTCTTCTCCATAAGTTTTATAAAATCCTACAAAAACTGTAGGACTGTATTGTGCTTTACTTCTTGGCTTAAAGTGTCTTTAGTTATAAATACTTAAATGCCTTTTGAAAGAAGTGTCACCTCCATCCTATTAAATAGCATTTATAAGATAATGTACAATATAGCGTTACTAAGACGTGTTTTTTAAAAAGCCTAGTTATCACTATAGCTTATTATGGTTCACTTGTATTCCAGTATGTAAATTAATATAATTAATGCTATAGATTTCATTTCATGAATATTCATAAATAGAATGATACTGTAGCTGTCATCCCCATTAACTACTGTGCAGGATTTTTTAGCACTCAGACTTAAAGAAAATACTTAGAACTAAGAAGAAAAACGACCATCAGCAAGTGAGTCAAAGGAAATATCCACCTTTACATAAACATTAACATAAAGTTAAATTATGATCAAGGAGGTTGTTTTTTATTAACATAACTACTTCCATGGGTTTCATTGAAAAACAAAAGTTGAGGGTAAGGACATTTTAGTTATTGTTAATTTCTTTCCTAAGGAAGAGTGTTTTGTGGCTCAATGATGAACAGAAACATCTTGTGTGATTTCATATATTTTTATTTTCTTAAAATAGCGTGGGAATTAAAGAGTAACTTGATCAACATGTTATATCATTAGTTCTGCTCCATGTATTTCATGACCAAAAACAATGACTTCTTCCACTGTGTACAGTGTTCAGGTTTAAAAGAATAAAAAGGCAAAGGGAAGCCTTGAAATACAATGGTGCCACTTTGTTGTAATAGACTTCCAGGTATGGAGGACACCATTGCAAAGATAGTGGAGAGAGAGAACACTCACAATTAGACTCATAAGTCAGCCCAAAAAGCCTATTTATTTTACCCATAATATAGCTGAACCACAAAATCAATATTACTAGCCTGAGTAGTAGAGGGCATATGTGGTTCAGGGCCCTCCTAGCACACAGCACCACCTGCCATGAAATTAGCCTTGAACAGCATAACCATCTGCCTTCCTTAGTGACCCCTCTCTATGCATTGATATGCTATCTGAATTTGCTAGTTAGTAGTTAGCAAATCTGACCTTCTCATACTCTTCTCATTCAGTGATTCTAAACAGAAATGCCAAAAGACACTTCTCATCCCCAACTGCCCTCTTCCTTACTTCATCCACTCCAACTCTAATCTTTCCAGTTTCTCATTTCCACTCTCCCTCTTCCACTATGCTCTGTGGAACAAATAACATACTTTCTTTTATCTGAAACCTTTTCCTTTTTCCCTCCCTACATCTTTTGGCATTGAAACCTGGCTCTCTCCCCATGGTTTGCCTCACAACCATTTCTAACATTGGCTATATTTTTTTCTTAGATTTCCTTCCACACAAAGTCACTGGTCATGCTGGAGGAGTTGGAATACTCCTTGATCCTCAGAATCACTTCCGGGTTCTCTCTCTACAATCATCATTCAACAACCTCTCCTTCCTTACACTTCAAGCTATGTAAAATGAGAGAGAGATAGAGAGAGAGTGAAGATCTTCAAGAAATGAAGATGAATGAGAGGTCACAAGAGAATCTAACTCTTCAATATCCTTCTCAAAAACCACAAGAGAAATAGCCAAAAAAGAAGCACAAATACTAGAAACTCTCAAGAGAAAATTGGTTTTACAGGGAAAAAAAGAACACGCAGTACTCAAGAAAATGGAAAAAAAGTGTTACAAGACAATAAACAATAACATAGATTAAAAGAAGAAAAATATTCCAGAAGGAAAGTATTTTCAAATACTATCAACAGAAACACCAAAAACACAATTTGAATTAGCTAGACAAAATAATTTATATACTAATTTATATACATGCAGAAGGAATCTTTTAAAATGAAATTAAAAAGATATTAGGAGAGGAAATAAAGAAGGAATTGTTATTGAGGATTCTCAGAGAAATGAAGATGTTGAATTAACCCAGCAGTTTAGCTTACAGAAAAAATAAAATAATAAACTTAATGAAAAATAAGTATAAATGAAGATAATACTAAAAGGCATCACAGAACCAGGAAAAAAATAAATGCAGAAAGCAGAACTAAGATGGTGAAGCGACAGGAAGCAGGATAGTGGGCTTCTCTCCACCAAGTCCTCTAAACAGATGTAAAAAATGCCCCATCCTTATGTGAAAAATGCAGAAAAAGTCACAGTGAGTCATTTGTCAAACTCACCTTGGCATAGAGAGACAGAGGGCATCTGTGTGTACTGAAGATGGGACTTGGCTCAAAGCATCCATGCCTTTGGACAACTTTAAAATCCAGAAAGGGACTGTATACCAGGGCAACAAATGTTATAGATGCATAAAGGGCAGGACCAGGCCTATGCAGGGTTTCTCTGATAGGGAAAAATAACTTTGCTACCAGGTCACAAATTCAGGACTGATTGATAAAGGGACCTCTGCAGGTTAGTGGTGTTTCCTAGACAGAGTGGCCCTGGATAGTGTACATGAACTGAGAAAAGAGGAAGCTCACAAGCATGCAGAAGTGGTGTGGCTCAGATTCCCCCCAAATATAGAACATGCTCTTACTTCCAGCATCTACTCCAACCTTTAGAGGAGTAACAAAGGCAGGAATTCCAGATCGAAGAAGAGTCCACAATTCTGCCACTCTGAGCCAACACAGCTTTCCAGTTGGCTGATGGAGACAGAGTCCAGTAATAGCTCATTGTTGCCCAGACCTAATTCCAAGTTAGAAATTTGAAGACCTCAGACCATGGAACCAATAATCAGACTTTGCCTTGGATCAGACCAATTTAAGAGCATTGAAAGCTTTCAAATCCCCAGTTCACCCTTAAGATCCTGTAATAACACAACACAATAACTGAATAACTGAAGAAAGCACTAAAGGACCAGCCCAAACTTCCCCTTCTTAAGTATGGCAGAGCCCACCCCAACATCAAGTCTGAAATTAAGAAATATGCTGGGAAAATGATCAACAAAAAAGAACCTCACACTATGAGCTACTGTGATGGCAAGGATGTTCAAGACACAAAAACAGAAGTAAAAAGAGATAAAAGCACTTGGGGAGGAAATGAGAGATATGGAAAAAAATAATGGAAAGGAAATTAACAACTTGGCACAAGAGGTACAAAACTTTAGCCAAGCAACAAAATCCCTGAAAATCAGAATAGACCAACTAGAAGTCAATGATTTTAAGAGCCAAAAGGATGGAAAAAATAGAAATGTAAGGTATCTCACAGCAAAAGCAATTGTCCTGGAAGATATACTAGAGAGGAAAAAAAATTAAGAATTATTGGATTATCTGAACACCAGGATTTTTTTAAAAAGAGCCTAGATATCATGTTTCAAAAGAAAACTGTTCATATTTCTTAGAACAAGAGGTCAAAATGGAAATAGAGTTTATCAGTCCCCTCCTGAAAGAAACCACAAAATGAAAACTCCTGGGAACATCATAAATCCAAAGCTTCCAGGAATGTCAAAGAAAAAATATTGCAAGTGCCCAGAAAACAAGAATTCAAGAACCAAGGAACCATTGTCAAGATCACACATGATTAGCAGCCACCACCATAAAGGAATGGAGACCTTGAAATGTGATATTATAGAAGGCAAAGGATATGGGCTTAACAGCCAAGAATGACTTGCCCAGCAACACTGAGTACAACGCTGCAGAAAAAAAATGGATCTTTGATGAAATAGAAGCATTTCCAATGAAAAGATGAAAGCTATGGAGAAACTCTTAAGTTCTATGAAATCATAGGAATGAGGAGAAACATAAAAAGGTAAACCTGGATGAAGAGTGATCAAGGATTAAACAAGGATAAACCTCATCTATGGGGAGAAGGCACATGTGTCCCCTTGGGATTCCACCATCATCAAAAGTCAAGGAAGGAATCCAATTAATTACTTACCATCTCAGGAATGGGGGAGGGGAAGAAGGGAAGGAGAGACAGAATTTGGAACTCAAAACTTGAAAAAAAAAGTTTAAAATTGTTTTAACATGTAATTGGGGAAAAAGTAAAATATTATATTAAAAAACGGAATCCAATTAGATAAGGTGTGGGAGTGGTTCTGCTATGTCTTGATGATTTCAAGAAAAGAATGGTAAAAGAGGGAAAGAGGAACATTGGGGGGCAGAGGGGAAGAAAAAAGAATTTTAGGGAAAATTATCTCACGTGTAGAAATAGACACCAAAACAAACCAGGATCAGGCAGAAGGGCATGGCCAACATTGGAATCGCACTGTCATCTGAACTGGTGAAAAGACAGAAGAATACATACATATACATACATGGTTGAGGTCAGAAATATATTTCACTCAACAGCGAAATAGGAGGGAAAGGGGAGAAAAGAGGAGGAGGAATTGGAAGGGAGATTAAGGGAAGGTTTAGCCCTAGGCAAAACAAACTCTAAGGATGTACAAAAATATTTACAGCTCTTTTAGATGTGGCAAAGAATAAGAATCTGAGGGGGTGCCCATAAATTAGGGAACAGATGGATAAATTATGGTATATAGATGTGATGGAATACTATTGTGCTGAGCTTTTAGCAGCATGACTAACTAGGATTGCAGAGGACTGATAATAAAACATTCAAGCATAAGCTGCCCCTTTACTCATTTCTCCTTAGCTCACTAGTTGAGACAAGAGAATTTCAATACTCATTGATCCCCATAGCTACTTCCAGGCTCTCTCCCTTCCTCTATTTCTTTGAGGTTCATACTATTCATATCTACCACCCAATCAAAATCCTGGTAGCTGTCCTCGAGAGACCCCCAATTTACTTCCCTTCCTTCCTAAATGAGTTCTGTAACTAACATTACAATATTTCTATCCTCCAAAATTCTTGCCCTCCTACTAGAGGACTTTAACACACATATTGTCTCTCCCTCAAATACCCCAATTACTCAATTCCTCAACCTACATACCATGAGCTACTCTTTCATCTTAGCCACATACAAATATGGTCACACCTTTGAGGTTGCCATTACCCACAAATGTACCATCTCCACATTCAAGAATTCTGAAGTGCCCTTATCCAACCACAATCTGTTGGTGTTCCTTTTCTCCCTCTGCTTCCCTTACATTTTTTTTCCTCCCCATAACCTCTAATTAATTGACACCTCAATGCCCTCCCAAGCCATCTCCCTGGCACGAGCTGCTCTCTCTCTTTTCCCCAACTTGACACTTTGGTGAACGGTTCTCTTCTCTTGAATCCCCATCCCTTCATTATTTCACCAATTACACCCTGCCAAGCCTCAGTCTTGGATCATGGCCACCATTTGCTGCCTTTGTTCCTAGGCACATGCTGCTGAAGAAAGGCTGAGAAAATCCTGCAAACATTCTGACTGTATCTCCTACAAATTTGTTATACACCTCAACAGGACCCTCACTACTACTAGGCAATCCTACAACCGCTTTGTCAACTCACTATCCCTCTCTCCACAGCAGCTCTTCCAAATTTTATCCTTCTTTAAACCTTTTATGGCTCTCCCTACCCCCACCCTCTCAGATGAGAACTTTGTCTCTATTTTGCCAGAGAAAAAAAATCACTTATTCAACTCCTCTCCTCGCTTCTTTATCTCCTATCACTGAGATGACTTCTGTCACTATCTCCACCATTCTCACAAGATGAGATGACCTTACTCCTTACTGAGGCTAATCCCTCTACTTTCTCAAGTAATCTCAATCCATTCTGTCTCTTCCAATACTCTATCACTTATTTTCAATTGCTCCCTGTTGAATGGATCCTTCTCTACTGCCTACAAATATGCCTATGACTCCCTCATCCAGAGGGAAAAAACCCCTCTCATTTGATCCTTCCATCCCTACTATCCTATGTCTCCTCTGACTTTGTGTCTAAACTCCTCAAAAAGGCTGTCTACAATAAGTACCTTCACTTTCTCTCCTATCAACCTCTTCTTAACCTCTTATAGTTTAGCTTCTGTCCTCATCATTCCACTGATACTGCTCTACCCCAAATTACCAATGACTTCTTAATTGCCACATCCAATAGCTTTTTCTCGGTCTTCATTCTCTTTGATGTCCACAAAGCCATTGACACTGATGATCACCCTCTCCTTGATACTCTCTTCTCTCTAGGTTTTGAGTACACCACTTTTTCCCAGTTCTTGTCCTACCTGTCTGACTGCTCATTATCAGCAGTCTTCGCTGTATCATCCTCCAGAAAATGCCCTTTAATCACAGCTCCTCAGGGTTCTGTCTGGGGCCCTCTTCTCCCTCTATACTACTTTTTTGGTGATCTCATCAGCTCTAGAGGATTTAATTACCATCGTTATGTTGATGATTCTCAATTCTATCTGTCCTGGCCCAATCTCTCTATTGAATCTCCAAAGTGTATGGATAGATGGATGTCCAGTAGACAATTTAAACTCAACATGTCAAAAACAGAACTCATTATCTTTGCCCCTAGACTGTCATCTGCTCCTACCTTCTCTACTGCTGAAAAGGGCAACACTATCCTTCCAGTCCCTCGTGTTTACAACTGAGGAATCACCCTCGATTCCTCACTCTCTCACTGCAACTCCCTGCCCCTCAAATAGATAATCTGTTGACAAGGCTTGTCAATTTCACCTATTTTAAATCTCTCCCCACTCCAATCTATCCTCCATTCAGCCATCAAAGTGATTTTCCTAAAGTATAGGTCCAATCATGTCATTCCCTCTTCGATAAACGCTGCTAAATGCTCTGGTATTCAAAGCCTTTCATAACTTAGCTCCCTCCTACTATTCAACTCTTCTTAAACCTTACTCTCCACCACATACTCTTTCATCCAGTGACACTGGACTTCTGGCTGTACTATAAGCCAAACACTCTAATCTCTTGACTTCAGGCATTTTTTTCTGGCTGCACCCCATGCCTAGAACCCTCTCCTCAACTGTACTGACTTTCTTGGCTTCCTTTAAGTCCCAGTTAAAATCTCATCTTTTACAAGCAGCTTTTCACAACTCCTCAATCCTAGTGTCTTCCCTCTCTTAATTATTTCCTATTTTTTTCTGTATCTATTTGTTTTTATGTTGTTTCCCCATTACATTGAAAACTCCTTGTGGGAAGGAACTGTCTTTTGCCTCTGTCTTTTTTTTAAATAAAAAAAATTTTTTTTTGCCTTAGCTCTTAGTTCAGTGCCTGGTAAGAGCAGGCACTTATTGAATGTTTATTAATTGAAACATACCACCCACCTCCTAATAGAGGGGTGAAAAATGAGATACTTTTTTTTGGACATGGTCATGTGAAAAAGTTTTGCTTGACTCTGCATGTCTGAAATGGATTTTGTTTTTCTTGTGTCCTCAATTTAGGGAGGACAAGTTGGTGGCAAAGTGAGAGGGTGGACACTGGATAATTAAAGCAAATTTTAAAAAAATGTACAATTTTTAAAAAGCTACAATATTGTAAATTAAAACAACATAAAAGGATAGCCAAACCCAAATTAAGAGACCATATTGGTCATAGACAATAGATATTTAAATACGTTTTGCTCTTCTCCAAAAAGAGGTGGAATATAGGGGTGAAATTCTTTTTAAAGTGTAGTTACTCATCTTTGTTTAACTTCTTTTCCTTATTGCTAGAGGGAGTTTGTTGGGGGTGGAGGAGAAATAGAATAAGAACTATGGTGCAAAAAATAAAAGATATCAACAAAATTTAAAAATAAACACAACTATTTCATTAAGTACAGAAAAGCAGGAACTGAGGATGCAGAAAAAGATGAACCAACTGCCTAGCTCAAAAAACTACAATCAGATGCAATCAGAAATGATTCATCTAGAGGCTAGAGAAAGAAGAAAACATGACTCACTAAGCTTATTTTCCCCTCACCTGAACTTTGTATTCTACCCCTGGGATGCTAGATTCTGACTGGTAAGTCGTCATTTATCTTGTCTAGATACAGACCTCCATACCATTTCCCCACCATCTCCACACCATGGTGTCCATATTGTGGCAATCATCTTCATCTTCACCCCAAGAAAACTTAGTGTTTCACCCTTGAGATGCAGGACTCTGATAGGGGAACCTTCACCTTATCTTTTCTAATGGGCTCCCACAATACTTCCTGACCATCTCTTTATCACTGCATATCAGTGCAAAAGTCCATCATTCTCATATCCATCTATCCCACAGTTTTTTTTATATTGTCTTTCAAAAGAGGGATGTATGTAAAACATTGAAGGGTAAAGAAAATAGACTCAAAAGAGTAATTTACAAATTAAGAATATATAAATAACAGGAATAATAATATTCAATATTTTAATAATCTATAATTTCATCAGTGTGGATGGATATTTATTCTAACAAAAGGACCCCTGCAACATAATAGATATGGCCTTCAGGAGATACTATGAATAACAAATTCATCAACCTATGGACAATCTAGTGAGGACCCTCTAAATTCAGAGAAGCTAGTCTCTGGCCAAAACCAAAAAATACTATCCATTAATGGATATTTAGAGCCTTTCTAGTATGATAGGACCTGACAGAGCCTACAACATCTGTTTACTTCACAATAAGGCTATGAAGTAAGACCTCTGCATTGGTAATGGTTCTACATTTATAATTTTTTAAATACTAAGAAACAAATATATCTATTACATGAAATTAATGGAAGTTCAAGTAATATAATGAGTGAAAAGAGAAAAATCTCAGGCAATTATGAGGAGAGATGATCTGAGGTTCATCCAGCTTTAGATCTATGAACTCCAGATATTTTTCTGGGAGTGTGTGTGTGGGGTGTGTGTGTGTGTGTGCGCGTGTGTGCGTGTGTGTGTGTGTGTGTGTGTGAGAGAGAGAGAGAGACAGACAGACAGACAGACAGAGACAGAGAGGGAATGGGGGGGAGGAATTAGTAAAAATTCAATGTGTCCCAAAAGTCTTTAGTATAGTTTTTAAAAATCTACACTCTTTATAAACCAGTGATCTACAAGTTTACTTAGGAGTCTGCATCCCTAACCTGTTTCTGCTTTTGACTTTCTCATCATAGAGTCAAAATTCTCAAGTTCAAAGAGACTTCAGTTGTAATCAAGGTGCTAGGAGGTGCAGTGGATAGAATGTCAGGCCTGGAGTCAGGAAGATTCATCTTCCTGAGCTGAAATCTGGCCTCAGACACTTACTAGCTGTGTAACCCTGAGGAAGTTGCTTAACCTCTGTTTGCCTCGGTTTCCTCATCTGTAAAATGAGCTGAGAAGGAAACAGCAAACCACTCTAGTATCTTTGCCAAGAAAACCCCAAATGGGGCCACAAAGAGTCAGACACAACTGAAAACAACTGAGAAATAACAAATGGATCTTCTCAATGATAACCCCTACAGCTTTGGCTAGAATAACTCTAGGAACAAGGAACTCACTGCTTCAGAAAGGAGACCTTTAAGGGAGTTTCTAAAGAAGTTTTGGAGAAAAGAACTTTTTTATGTTTTTGGATTGTTAGAAATTTCTGGTCTTCTAGGGCAGAGCAAAAATGGAAGAGCAGAGGAAGCAGCCAAACTCTTCCAACATTTCCCTCCAAACATCTTTAAAATAACACCTCAAATTAAATTCTGTAGAAGCAGAACCAACAAAAAGTTCGAGACATTTTTATAGCCCAAGACAATTTAGGATGTTGGGAGGAGAGGTCTGTGACACTGGGGTGGGGGCTAGCTTGGAGGTCACATAGTGACAACACCAATAGTAGGCCTTGGAGGTGGCAACAACAACAGTTTCAAGAGCTGTCAACAAGAGATAGTAAGGTGACTGGGCAATTGGTCAGAAGGAGACTACAATGGAACCCTGTGATAGCACAGGGTACAGGAATGGCACTATTTGAGAACTCCACTGTTCATACCCATTTCTGGATCATAATTCCAAGGCAGACAGAAATGCTTGTAGTCACAAAGGATTAGGGGCCCTGAGGATCAATAGCTTTGGCAGTCCCAGGGAAGCAAGGGCCCTGAGGAGCAGTATGACTTCTAATCATAAAGCAACCTTACCTCTCCCCAGATCATACTACCTTGGAAGCCCCAATAACTTCCAAACCCCTAGAACTTGATCTGAAAATAGCAGTGTGGAAAAGCCCAAAACATGGGATAGAGCTCTCAACCCAGGAAGAGAGTGCATCTTTAACATAAAATTTAAAGTCAAGAAAAAACCTAGAAAAAAGATCATATGAAGTCAACACAAAAAGCTACCATGGTGACATGGAAGGTCAAGACAAACCCAGATGAAGATAACAATGTCAAAAAATCTACAAACAAAGCCTCAAAGAAAAAAAATGAAATTGATACAAGCCCAATAAGAATTCTTGGAAGAGCTAAAAATTGATTTTTGAAAACAAATAGAAAAAGTAGAGGGAAAATTGAGAAAAGAAAGGTGCGCAATACAAGAAAAGACAGTGAACATCTTGGTACATACACAAAAGAAGTTGAAGAAAATAATAGCTTAAAAAAACCCAACCAGAATTGACCAAATGGAAGAAGAGGTACAAAAGCTCACTGAAGAAAATAATTCCTTAAAATATTGGAATAGGAAAATAAGAAGCTAATGACTCCATGAGACATCAAGAAAGAATAAAACTAGGTCAAAAGAAGGAAAAAATGGAAGAAAATGTAAAATATCTCATCAGAAAAACAACTAACCTAGAAAATGGATCAAAGAGAGACTACTTAAAAGCCATGATCAAAGAAAGAGACTAGATATCATATTTTGCACAAAAATAATTATAAAAGGAAACTGCCTCAATGTCCTAGAATCACAGAATAAAATGGAAATTGAAAGACTCCATCAATCATCTCTTGAAAGAGAACCTAAAATGAAAACTTCTAGGAATATTATATTCAAATTCCACAGCTCCCATTTTAAAGGAAAATTACTTCAAGGAACCAAAAAGCCACCATTCAAACTCTGTGGTGTCACAGACAGGATCACAAAAGACTTGGCAGCTACCATGTTAAAGAAGTAAAAGGCTTGGAAGATAATATTCAAGAAGGCAAAGGACTTGGGATTACCACCAAGAATAACAAACAGCAAAACTGAGTATAATTCTTCAGGGTGAAAAAATGGAAGTTTAAAGAAATAGAGAACTTTCAAACATTCCTGACACAAAAATGATGGGTAGAAAATCTGATTTTCAAATATGATTCAAGACAAGTATAAAAATGCAAACATGAAAGAGAAATCATAAGAAACTTAACAAGATTAAACTGTTTATAGTCCCTTGTGGAAAGATCACATATGTAACTACTAAGAACTTTATCATTATTAGGGCAGTTAGAAGGACTCTACATAGATAGAGAGAACAGGAATGAGTTAATTATGCTGGGGTAATCTTTTTTTAAAAATAGGCAATAAAGAAGGATGCACTAGGAGAAGGGGAAGGGAAAAGGAAGAATAGGGGAAATTACCTCACATAAAAGAGATATGCAAGGCAGAGTTTTTACAGTGGGAAAATGGCAGAGAAGGTCTGGCAATGCTGGAATATCATTCTCATATGAATTGGTTCAAAGAGGAAAGAATATGCATGTGTACACACACACACACACACACACACACACACACATACACTCAATTTTCTATTTTACCTAACAGGGAAGTAGGAGAGAAATCAGATAAGAGAATGGAGGACAAATTAAGGGAGGAAGAAGTCAGAAGCAAAACAGAGTTCTGAGAGAGAGAACAGAAGACAACAGAATGGAGGGAAATGTACGGTTATCATAATCATAACTATAAATGTGAATGGGATGAATTCACCCATAAAAAGAAGCAGATGGCAGAATGGATTAGAAACTGGAACCCAAGAATATATTTTTTACAAGAAACACACTTGAAACAGAGAGACATGCATAGTTTCTCTCACAAAATAAGGAACTGGAACAGAATCTACTATGCTTCAGCTCAAGTCAAAAAGCAAGGGTAGCTATCAAGATCTCAAAGAAAACAAAAGCGAAAGCAGACCTAACTAAAAGAGATAAACATGGAAGCTACTACACCTTTCTAAAAGGCAATGTAGACAATGAAGTAATATGAATATTATGCTAGTGAGAAACCTCAACTCCTCCCTCTCAGAGCTAGATAAATCTAACCATAAAATAGGAAAAAAGTTAAGTAGATGAATAGAATTATAGAAAAGTTTGATATGATAGAGCTCTAGAAAAACTGAAGAGGAATAGAAAGGAATATATCTTTCTTCTCAGTTACACAACATACCTTAAAAAAACTGACCATTGATTACAGCATAAAAAACTTCACAAACATGCAGAAAAGCAGAAAATATTAAATGTATATTTTTAGACCATAATGCAATAAAAATTATATTCAATAAAGGGTCACAGAAGCATACATTAAGAATTAATTGAAAACAAAATAATTTAGTCCCAAATAATGAGTAGGTCAAAGAATAAATCATAGAACCAATAATTTCATGAAAGGGAATAACAATAATGAGACATTTAAAAATTTGTGAGATATTGCCAAAGGAGTACTTAGGGGAAAATTTATATCTCTAAACGCATTCATTAATAAAAGAGAGAATGAACTCATACAATTTAAGAAAACTAGAAAAAGAACAAACTGAAAATCCCCAACACACCAATATGGAAAGCCTAAAAATCAAGGGAGAAGTGAGTAAAACTGAAAGTTAAAAAAAACCCAGTGAACTAATAAGTAAAATTCAGAGCTGGTTTTATGAAAGAATCAATAAAACAGACAAATAATTGATTAATCTGATTTTAAAAAAAGAAAACCAAATTACCAGCATCAAAAAAATGAAAAGGGTGAATGAAGATGAAATTAAAACAATTATTAGGAGTTATTTTGCTCAATTATATGTCAGGAAAACTGACAACCTAAATGAAATGGATGAATATTTACAAAAAATACACATTTCCCAGATTAACAGAAAATAGAATATTTAAATAACCTTAGATAGAAAAAGAAATTGAACAAGCCATAAATGAACTCCATAAGAAAAAACTCCCAAGATCATATGGATTTGCAAGTGAATTCTACAAAACATTAGGGACTATTTGAACCCAATATTATGTAAACTACTGAAAAAAATAGATAAAGGAGCTCTACCAAATTCCTTACATGACACAAATATGAGTATGATACCTAAACCTGTGAGAACAAAAATAGAGAAAAGAAAACTACAAGTCAATTTCCTTAGTGAATTGTGGTGCAAAAATTTCAAATAAAATGCTAGCAAGATTAAAGCAATATGTTGCAAAGATCACACACTATGAGAAGGTGGAATTTATATCAGGAATGCAGAGCCGGTTCAGTATTAGGAAAACTATAAGTATAATCTACCATATCAATAACATAAACAAAAATCATGATTATCTCAATAGATGCAGAAAAGCTTTTGACAAAATACAAAAACCATTCCTATTAAAAACATAGGAATAAGTAGAGCCTTTCTTAAAATGATAAATAGTATTTATCTAAAACCAAGAGCAAGTACTATATACAATGGGGTTAAGCTAGAAGCCTTCTCAATAAGATCAAGAGTGAATAAGGATGTTCATTATCACCACTATTATTCAATCTTGTATTAGAAATGCTAACTATAGCAATAAGACAAGAAAAAGAAATTGGAGGAATGAAAACAAGTCATGAGGAAACAAAACTAGTATTCTTTGCATTTAATATGATGATATAGTTAGAGAACCCTAGTGAATCAACTAAAAAACTAATGGAAATTATTAACAATTTTAACAAAACTACAGAATATAAAACAAACCTACATAAATCATAATCATTTCTACATATTGTCAACAAAAGCCAGCAGCAAGAGGTTCAAAGATAAATATCATGTAAAATAACTTGCAGATATTTAAAAATACTTGGAAGCTTATCAGGGACTATATTAACACAATTAGAGAAAAATATACAGCAAACTTTTCACGCAAATAAAGATAGATCTAAACAACTGGAGAAACATTCATTGCTCATGAGTATGCCAAGATAATATAATAAAAATGACAATTCTACCTAAATTAATTTACTTATTCAGTGCCATGCCAATTAGACTACCAAAGGATTATTTTGTAGAGATAGAAAAAAAATAGTAACAAAATTCCTCTAGAAGAACAAAAGGTAAAAACTATCAAGGGAATTAACGGGAAAAAATGTGAAGAAAAATAACCTAGTAATACCAGATTTCAAACTATATCACAAAGCAGTAATCATCAAAACAATCTAGTACTGGCTAAAAAATAGAGCTGTGGTCCAGTGGGATAGATGAGGTATACAAAATACAGTAGTAAATAACCATAATAATCTAGTGTTCAATAAAACCAAAGAGCCAAGCTATTGGGACAAATTTGACAAAAATGGTTGGGAAAACTGGAGAGTATTTTGGCAGAAACAAGGCATAGACTATTATCTCACACTGTATACCAAGATAAGGTCAAAATGGGTACATTGTTTAGACATAAAAAGTGATAAGAAAATTAGGAGAGCATGGAAAATTTTTCCTGCAAGATTTATGGATAAGGAAAGAATTTATGACCAAACAAGAGACAGAGAAGATTATGGGAAGTAAAATGGATCATTTTGATTATACAAAATTAAAAAGATTTTCCATAAACCAAACCAATTCAGTCAAAATAAAAAGGAAAGCAGGAAACTGGGAAAAAATTTTATAGCAAGTTCTCTGATAAAGGACTCATTTCTCAAATTTAGGGTAGAATTGAGTCAAATTTGTAAAAATAAGAATCATTCCCCAATTAATAAAAAAATTAATATGAAGAGGAAGTTTTTGAAATAAATAAAAACCATCAATAGCCACATTAAGAAATGCTTTGCATCATTATTAATTAGAGAAATGCAAATTAAAACAACTCTGAGGTACCACTTGATACCCATCAGATTGGCTAATATGACAGAAAAGAAAAATGGCAAATGCTGGAGGGCATGTGGGAAAATTAGGATGCTAATGCACTATTGGTGTTGTGAATTGGTCTAACCATTCTAGAGAACAATTTAGAATCATACTCAAAGGCTATAAAAATGGGCATACCCTTTGACCTAGCAATATCACTACTAGATCTGTATCCCAAAGAGATCATAAAAAAGGGGAAAAGACCTATTTGTACAAAAAATATTTATAGCAACTCTTTGATGGCAAAGCATTGGAAAATGGGAAATGCTTATCAACTACAGAATAGCTAAACAAGTTGCATTGTTTGATGGTGATGGAATGCTACTATGTTATAAGAAATGATAAGTAGGATAGTTTCACAAATGCCTGGGAAAACTTATAGAACTGATACAAAGTGAAATGAGCAGAATGAGGAAAACATGGTACATAGTAACAGCAATGCTGCAATGACTTATTGTAAAAGACTTAACTACCCTGATTAATATAGTGATCCAAGACAATTCCAAAGTACCTGTGTTTAAAAAAAATGCTATTCACTGATAGAAGGAGATTTGAAGGACTCTGAGCACAGACTAAAGCATACTTTTTTTTTATTTTATGTTTCTTGCTTTTTATTGTTTGCATTTTGCAACAAGACTAATATGGAAATATATTTTACATGACTTCACATATATGATTGGTATATTGCTTACCTTATCAATATTTAAAGGAAGGGTGAGAGGGAGGTACAGAATTTGGAAATCAAAAAAAATTTTAAATGAGTGTTAAAAATATATAAATGAAAAGGAAAAAGGGGAAAAAGAAAAAAAGAAATTTCTGATATTTAACTGAAAACTCTTTCCTCATAACTTCCACCTGTTTGTCCTAGTTTTAATCACAAAACAATCTCTCCTCCCCCCCCATTTTCTCTTTCTCTTTTTCTGAACTAATGAATACCCTAAAATATTTTTTCATAATAATTTGTAAACAAAGTAACATGATATAGCAAAGAGGTCCATCAGTATAAATGTGTATTTGTATTACAGAAAGGAAACTTCTGTTTGCCACCGTTTATAAGAAGCCACATAGCTCCCTTTGCCAGGGTTGAGTGAGTAGATACAGTCATTGTGACAACTCAAGGCTGAAGCAACAGAAGACCTTACATAATGGTGCAGAATTGGAGAGAAAACATAGAGGGTAGAAAGGAATGACAGGATGACAGAAAGCACTGAGAGAGGACACCAAGTACAAAGAAGCATCCAAAATGTGCTAGTACTCTCCCTATTAATCAAATAACTACATGGCTTCTTTAAAGTACTCTCACACTAAATGCTGGGCCATCTCCAGTTATCCTGATCTATATGTGGACCCAGATAGCTCTGGAGGAGAAAGTGAGACTGCTTACTTTACACAGTCATCCCTCACTTAAAACCAATTCACTTGCAAGTCACAGCATCACCTTCCTGATGTCATGATCTTCTTTGAGAACAATCATGCCAAATAGTCTCCTAATAGTTCTTTCGAAAAAAGAGGTCCTTCACATTTAAAAGTCAGCATGAGTCCAACGAAATCAGACAACAATCCTCAATATTTAAGTACTATAAGGAGGTAATATAAGTCAAGTTCTACACATACTACCTGTTTTCATTAGAGGCTGGGAAGCTGATCTTGAAGTTGAGATGCCCTGACTTACTAGTTTCTGACACATTATGCCTGTGTGATCATGGGCAGGTCCTTAATCTCTCTGTGTCCCAGATGGATAAAAATCACTAAGATTAAAATCAACAGGGAACTGCCAATCTGCATCAGTGAAAGGGAATTTCTTTACCTGGATTTATCTAAGGCAGTGAAATTCCAGATATCGCCATTTTACATAGTATATACCTTTTATAAACACACCTTATGTCTCCTATTATTATTCCATGATTGGTCTTCATGGACAACTCTTTGTGGAGAAACTTTCTATATACTATCATGTCAGCAGATAAGCATTAAGAGGGCAAAGTCTGTATCCTTATCTTTTTAGATTCCCTCACATGGTCTACCAAGTGCTTTGCCCAGGTCCATAATGTTCAAAAAATTCCTCACCTTCCATGCAAATGTGCCCTTCCTTCCAGTCACCCTGGATCTAAACTGAATTATTTGTAATCTTCTTCCCTCTTCCCCTCTCTCTACATCAACTTGCTAAGTCCTGTTGATTCCAAAAACTTATCTGCTGAATCCATCCCCTTCTGTCCACCCAGCCACCATCCTGGTTCAAGACTTTATTTGCCTCTCAGACTACTAGAGGAAACTGGTACCCCTGCAATAGTCTAACCTTCACACAAGCTTCCAGAATAATCCTCCTAATGTGTAAGGGTATTCAATAGGATGCACTCAATAAATGTTTAACAAATTAATTATTCCTGAAGAAGCCAAATAATACTTGTCATTCCTGGCAAGTCCATCAAATAGCAAGTGGGGATTTGATGACATGTTTATTTTTACTGCTTTCAAAGTAAAAATATTAATAATTAGCTACTATTAATTAATTAGTGGTAAAGGATTATTTTTTTATTTGCTGATATAGGGGAAATTAAAAGGAAATTAGGATGATTACCAAAAAGGGAGAGTGACATATGTTAATTGCAACTTTTGTGAGTCAAATACAATTTAAGCAGATTAAATAAATTATCTTTAAGGCTACCCAGCCCTTTCTTTTTACAAATACAGAAACTGAGGACTAATAAGGTTAGGTGATATGATCAAGGTCATACATGTAATAAATAATGAACTTAGATTTTTATCCCAGGTTCTTTGACTTTCAATCTTTTACACTTCCTTCTACTATACAAACTTCATTGGATTTAGAGCTGAAAGGGATTCAGATATCATGTAATCTAACCTCCTTATTTTACAGATGAGGAATTAGAGGCCCAGATATTTTGTGATTTGTCTACTGTCACTAAAATAAAAAGCAGTAGAATTGGGATTTAATCCAAGTCCTTTCATTTCTAATAGGTCATGCTGTCTCAGATTTTCTATCTTTTTAATTACAAGATCATAGATCTCAAGACCTCCCTGGTGGTATCCTCAAAAAAAAAATGATACTCATCCATAATGACCTTATGTTCTAATGGTGGTGGGGAAAAGGTATTGAGAAGTGGGAGGAAGGGAGATAGATTCAGAGGGAAAGATAATAGGTTCTTTTTTCTTTTAAGATGTTGAGTTTGAGATGCCCATGGGATTCCTGGGTGAATAAGTACAGCAGGCATTTGAAGATAGAGATTTTAAGTTTAAAAGAGAGATAAGGGGCTAAATGTGTAGATCTGGTCGTCATCTGAAATGAGATGATAGTTTAAAGCCTGAGAGCTGATGAGATCACTAAAGGAGAGAGAGAGTATGGAAAGTTCTAGAGTCAAATTTGTAAATGTTCTATGTGTATTGGGGCGGGATGAGGGAGGGGAAAATAATTTCTCTACATTTTCCATTCAGTTTTCTGTGTCTATTAAATACAATTTCTTTAGCACTCTCTTCAAGTCTATAACATCTTTCTTACTTTTCTTTCTGTATAAGCCAGGAAGAAGGCAAGTTTCTTTTGAACAAAGACCTTCATTTTCTACCTTTGTATCCCAAAGGTCTGGCACACTGTAGATGCTTAACAAATATTTATTTAATTTGATTGAATGCTATATGAATGTGAACTTTCCAAGCTGAAGATTCTGTTGTAAAGACTAGAGAAATGTTTGCATTTGTTATAGTAGTTGTCAAAAATTATTTAGACCAATCTGTATATTATTTCACCTTATTCTTAGTTTACTTCAACAAGTCATTAAAGAACTACTATATACAAAGTACCATGACAGTCACTGGGGATAAAAACACAAAAAATGAATGACCCTGCTCTTAAGGAATTTATAACTACCAATGCTATGGAATAAAGGAGACAAAGGTGGCAAATACAAGATGGAATCTATTGATACTACTCTAAAATTCGTTCCCATAGCTGTGGCATATATTAAAATCCCACCTATAATCCTATGAAACAATGTACAATTGCTCCAAATCTGCTTGTATGATCTCAGATACATACAATTATTTTTGTAACTTGTTTCAAAAAACTAAAATTAAAATCATATCATGAATCAAAGTGACACTGGCTCTTTTTCAGAATAAATTTCCCAACCTTTTTGATGCTAAGGAAATGGCACACAGGTAGGAGAAACTCTTAGAATAGAGAGTGGGGTCATCAGTATTTGTTGAGTGATGAGCAGAATGCAACAAATGCTTATCTTACGAAATGCCTCCAAAGGGCCCTACTACAAATTGGCTAGACTCTTTGTTTGGATCCCCAACAGCTAGAAAGCATCAGGTTTGCCAGAAAATGCTATTAATTCATCTCTAAACCTGTCTTCAGAAGCCAATTCATACCAGGAAGAGTAATTACATCATTTTCCTAATATAAAAAGATAGGAGGTATCTAGACATGAGACGCCAGAAATTGCAGCACATTTTTCAGACCTCCAAGGAAACTTCACTGTGCTATGGGTTAAGAGATTCAGGGCAGTATTAGAAACTTGAAAAAAAAAATCTAGTTCACATTGTTTAAAAAAACCAATTAATTATATTCACTGATGGTGATGATAATGATGATGTGTGTGTATGCATGTTGATAGTTTTTCTTTATGGACAAAAATTCTAAGCAGACCCCTACTCTCTATTCTCAGAAAGGACAGATATTTTGCTCTATTAAGTCCCAATTTATCTTATTTTCTACTTTCTCCTCTTTACTCCCATGATTTCAACTGTCCTTTGTAGAAAACACTATTTTGAGAGGCACTGTGAGAATCTCTACTCAAACTGGAAAACAATCAAAAAGATAACCACCACTGTCCATCTCCCAACAAAACCCTCACTTCCTGGGTATCTCTTACCATCTTAAATTTAATATATTCAACTATAGCAAACTTTCAAGGGCTATGAAAAGAAGGAATGTAGATAGAAAGGAATTATAAAGCTGAGGTTTTAAAATGAAGATAATTCACTTCAGCCCTTTAAGCAAATATTTGTGAAATAGACTAAATTAGGTTACATTTAGAGGAATTAGAAGATGCTATGTTGATCCTTTTCAAAAAAGAAATAAATTTGATTTATTTAATAATAGTCATGATAGTATCTACAATTCATGAATATATATACATCATTTGGTCTTCCATATATATATGAATGTGTGTTTGTGTGTGTGTATACACACTCATCTACTCACAAGCAGTCTTACAAAACACATCCTTTGAATGACTTATTTCATATGGTAGTAATGTTTTGGGTTATACTGTGTTTTTTTTAAATAGCATATAAATGTCAACTTAATTATACAAAGTGAACTTAATAACACTAACCTTTAAACATGACTAGACATCTGAAAGAAAAAGATTGCTAATCCCAGAGAGAGCAATTCTATGTGTGTTTGTGCTGGTATTTTCCTTATTTTAATAAGTTACAGGGGAAAAAACAAAAACATAAGCTTAGTCCTTTATCAGAATTTTTCCTGGATGTGTGGGTGGGGAAAAGAAGAAAAGGAATTTAAAAAAAAACTTGATCCTTCAAGCAAAGTGAAAGTCTCTTTATGGGAAGCAGAATGTTAATTTTCACAACAAACATCCAGAAGCTTTATACTCTCATTAACTTGCTCTTTCAGCATTTTAAAAATTCATTATATTTATGGGATTCCTCCTACCTGCCTCTGAAGTTCTGCCAGGTTGTAAGGTAAGGCACCTTCAGCCAACGGTGCTATTCTCTCAATATCTGCCAAAGTCAAACGCCTTCAGGTGAGAACATAGAAAGAAATAATTGTTAGATTAAACAACAAATACAAACCCCTGAAATATTAAAAGAAAATGCACAAAAACAAAGAAACTCTCAACATAAACAATGGGGAATTATAACAGAAAAAGTTTTGCTTAAGAGAGACCCTAGTGAAGTAAGTTATCAAGATTCTGCATATATGGTAATTAAGGTTTGCTGAATCAAATTGAACTTATATTACAAATCAACATAAAGACATTACTGTATTATGCATATTGTTATTGCAAGAGCCTATTTTGCCAATCACTTAAAACAAAGGTGTTAAACTTATGGTCCATTGCCCATGTAGTCCAAAACTTTTGAGTGTTGTCTAAATCAGATTAAACTGCAATTAGGAAATATTTAATAAAAGAAAAAAATACAGTATAGATAATATAAATTTGTTATTTTCTAAATCGATATTAGACCCAGGTTTCTAATTAAGTTTGACAGTAGTGACTTAGAAGACACTTCCAAGTCATACTTTGAGAACAACCACTTGTCCTCAAAGTATCTTGAAGCATCAGATCCACAAAAACAAGTCTGCAGCAGTTTTGTCATCAAAAGAGCAGAAAGATAAATTATATTTACGTGTGTGAAAAGAAAGACGGAGTCTTACCAATCTGGAAAAGATTTTAAAGATACTCTAGCCTGTTTTATAGCTAAGAAAGATTTAGAATCTTTAAATGACTTGCCTAGGGTCACAATGACAGAGGATGACAAAGCTTGGATTAAAATCCAAGTCTCAAAACCTTCATATCAGAGCTCTTTCCATTGCATGCTAATAAGTAAATAGCAACCATCTCATCTTGTCTGACCATTCTGTCTTTCTGAGGCAACACATTACATATATGCACAAATCTCAGGAGAGAATTCATGTTATTCCACAGATTTCAACATTAGGAACTACTTTTTATATTATCCAAAAATAAACCTAATTAAATTATCTTTGGGATAAGAGAATTCTGGCTGATTAAAAGATGCCAAGCTGACTTAATTTTAGTGGCATTTCTAATGAGATTTAAAATATGCAGCAGTTCTGTGGATAAAGAGCCACTAGGTATAAGCAAGAGAGGTTCCACTTTCGAAAGTCAGAATATTTTAATGGGATATAATTCCTTCATCCTTCTGGGAGTTGAATACGTTTTACTTTTAAATCCTTTGGTACTTTGATAAGTCCCATAGCATTACACACAAACCACAGTTTGGTTCCTGTTGCATGTAAAATAGTATCTGCCTTCACCCCAAAATGAGCTAATGTTTCATAGGGTCTCTGACAGAACCATGAGGTACTTTCAAAGTACACAAGACCACTCATCATAGATGATCATAGAAGATTCACTCTTCTTTGAATAAGGGTCAACTTCCATAGATACCTTATTCATAATACTTTCTGATAGTAAATCAATAATACTTTCTTCCTTTCTTCAGCACATGACTAGACCCCTGAGGTTCCAGTTCAAATTCCACTTTTTCCTTGTTCTTCAACCCCTAAGAGATGTGCAAAGTCTTAGAAAAGGAGACCCAGTCCACTAGAATAGAACTCGTGATTTTTTTCTGTCTTTATGGATACCTGGACAGCATCTTAGGTACTTAACAAAAGCAGATAGCTAAATCCTTAATCCTACTTACCCCCAGCCAAGTTCTACAGACCACTGTTCACTTTCACATAAGATACACAATCAACATCTACACAAAGTTTTAAAACTGTTATCTTACAAACTAAATATCCTCTTATTAGAATAGTTACCCAGTAGCATTGTACAGGTCTGCAAGTTGGTATAGAATATCAATTTCCAATGGTGTAACTTGTCCATATCTTATTGCATTTTGAGCAAATTCCTCTGTGAGGGGAACAAGATAAATAGTCTTTAACTCTGCAGAACACACACCAAACTCTTACTTTAAATTAATGCAATCTGGAATATAACAGGATTTTAATAATAATAATCAAAACAACCAATGCTATACCTGAATTTAAACATTTATACACACATGCACACAGAAAAAAATAAATGCTTTCACTCCTCAATGTTTTATTCCTAGAACTGATGTAGTCTAAACGCAGATTGAAGCATTCTTTTTTTTTCTTTATTATTCTTGATTTTGGGGGCTGTTTTCTTTTGCAGCATGGCTAAAATGGAAAAGTTTTGCATGACTGCACATGTACAAACTATATCAAATTGCTTGCCATCTCAAAGAGGGGTGAGGGGAAGAAGGAAGGGAAAAAATATAGAACTCAAAATTTTTAAAAAAAAGAATGTTAAAAATATTTGCTTACATATAATTGAGAAAAAATAAAATAAAAATTAAATCAAACATTCCTAGAGCATTATGGATACCTCCTTTGCCCCCCACACTTCCTACCTTTTATTATACTTATCTGTGTAAATAGATGCTTCTTGGAATCCCTATCTTCTTTCAAGGTCCAATTCAGCTAACACTTGAAGCCATTTCTCTCCCTAGTCTACTATTGTTAGTACTCTCTCTCTATCATGAAACAACTTACTTCTCCATGTACAAACTGTATTCCCCCAGTAGAATGTCAACTCCCTGAGGAAGGTTGTAATTCTTGTCTTTGTATCCCCTGTGCCTAGCCCAGTGGACACCAAATAAACATGTATTGAACTATATATGTCATGTCTACAACTTCCTCCCCAATAAATGTAAGCTGGAACTATTTGCTTTCATCTTTGTTTCCCAAATGCCTAACCCACAACAGACACTTACTAAGTGTCTAACAGACCCAAGTATCTATTAAAGAATTATTTGTGCATTACCAAATTACCACAAAAGTAAAAAATGTTACCATGATGGACTATCAAAGGTCAACGGCATCAAGCTAAAATTCTTTCTTTAGCAGGCTCTTTGGTTTTAAGAGTCACTGGTGAAAATGACTAGCTCTTTTCCACTCATCCAAGTCTCCCTAATAGAATTCACTAAAAAGGAATTACCATCCTAAGTTGCCACCATGACTTTTTCAAATCCTCTGCTCCATCCACAGACCTGACACCCCAGTCTAAATATTTTGCTCTTGCAGTATCACTGCCTTCCTTTACAACTTAGCCCAAGGTTCCTTTCAGAGCCCTGCCAGTTACTTTCCTCCATTCCTCATCACTACCATTTCAATAAAATCCCACTGAATTTTTGGAGATACATGTGGGTTAGGTGGGCCATGCAGTTCACCTGGGAGAGCACAGACTCTCCCAAACTTAACATTAGGATAGTAAACTTTAAACCATTTTCCATGGAAGACTAAATGGAAAATGTAAAGGCATTAACAAGAAAAAATACAACAAAAACTTACCCTTTGTGACTTCAACGTCTTTCCTTGTGCCAGCTAGAGTGCTGTATATCTTACGAACAAGTTCCATGTTATTCAGTAAGGAGTTAAATGCATTGAAGTAGGAGAAGCTAACCTGGTGGGCAATACTTCCACCAGCCGCCTAGAAATGAAATGACATGGGGGGAAAGAAAAGGATGCATTTTCATCCAATTTGGACTTTGCTTGAAATTGATCCAAAGCACTCATCATTCTACTGAAAACAACCAATGCATAAGTATAAGGAAGGTGTCATGCTTTTAAAAAAATGTCGGGGGAGGGGGTCCTCCTGCCCTATGGGGAAGCCTTTGCATTTTAGACTTTAAGGGAAAAAAAGAAACATTAGGCAGCTGGACTTCATGGTTCACCTGTAAAGTCAGAACTACCCAAGGCAATTCACAATCTGGGAAAATCATTTCTGTTAAACATTTCTTGACTAGCACTCATCTACAGAATTACTTGTCTGCTCTGGTCCAACTAAACTCGTCTGTAGACCTTCAGGGAACAATGTAAGTAGCATCTTATACAATCCTTTTCTTCACACGGATAAATTTTTCAAGATTTTAAGACTTTTTAAACAATATTACCCTACCTTAAAAAAAAGACTACTGCTATAATTTTATCTTAACATCTTAATTCTTCACTTAGGTCTTGAAACACAGAATAGGATTTAGAACTGGAAGAGGCTGAAACACATGCCACACTTTCCTTCTCCGAAGTGAGAAGAGGGAACACTCTCTGTTTCTGTCATTCTAATCACCAACCTCAGCTCAAAAGCCCAATATCACCCTCCTCATTCTTCACCCTTCTTTCTACTTAGAACTCATGTATGACTTTATTTGTATATTTTTCTTTGTTATTTGTGTGTGTCTTCTAGTAAAAGCTTCCTAATTTTATGGACAAAGAAACTGAAGCCAAGGAGAAATTAAAATGATCTGCCTCAGGTTACATGGGTAAGTAACAAGCAGAGTTAGGATTTGAATTCAAACCCTCTGACGTCAAATTCACTGCTCTTTCCCTTGCTATAAGTAAATTAATAATACTGTTATGTATAATTATGAAACTTCTTTTAATTACAGGGAGAAATACTTGGCCAAATTTTCTACCTCAGTTCTACAGAGAACCACAGTTTGTTCTCTCGACTCAGAGAAGGAACAAACCTTCACTGTTCTTGCTGGCTAAGGAGATGACTTCACCTAAACCTACCTACATAAAATCCACTTCAGGTTTATAAAAGTCTGAATTACAAAATTACAAAACCAAGTTTTGTTTTGGAGCAAACTGGTTTTTGGTTTTTGGAGCAAACATTCAAAGGGATGCTTACAAAGCCACTAAGATTATTATTTTGATCCCAGAAATTATTGGCGTAGAGAAAAAAGCACAGGTAACTGCAACACAAGTGTCTCCCACCTTATTCCAATATACATCCAGACCCAAATTGGAGGCCAAGTCTTCAACCTAAGCTGAGGCACCAGTTATATACCAAAAGAATCTGAATGACTTAGATCCAAGGGGGACTGGGTGACAATGTTCCAGTAGCTTTCAAGCTCTGGATCTCAAAGAGTTCTAATTCACAACTAAGTTGGAAGTTAAATGAACTGCTTACTGAAAGTGTTTCTTTGCCCCAAAGAATCAAATCCTTCCCTTGGGGGACTTCCCCTCCCCCTCTTTTCTTTGTTTTGAGGGACAGGGAAGGGGATGATGTAGAATATGTAAGAAGTGACATGTATCCTGTTCAAATTCACTGGAGAAAAAGAACATGAGTTGATCTTTCTACCCCAGTGTAAAGTAAAGATAATGACCTTCAGCTGAAACAACAAAAGGGCTCACTGGCCCCTCTCCATGTAAAACAAGCAGTGATCAAAAACGTACACATAAGGCATGCACAAGAAAATAGACAAGTGAGGGAGGGTCACTTCAGAGGAAGTGCCTGAAAATCTAACTTGTTCAGCTACTTGCAATTTATGTGAACATGGTCTAAATCTTTTTCTACATTTAAAACCAGACTTGAGGAAAACTTGATACATGAATAATTCAACTGGCTATTTTTCAGAGCTTGGTAGTTTAACAGAATAATGAGCAACGTCTAGACCATAGACGGACACTGGGTGCCATTTTTGTCAGAACAAATAGCTAAATGGCACATAAAGGGAAGAGACAACGGTAAGAGGTATAGGTCAATGCCAAGCTGCTGCCTATGTTAATGTAGTCTTTCCTAACTCAGTATATCTTCTGCTGTGACCACAGATACTATATGAAGGTAAACAGGAGACACACCAGTCTACACTAGCAAACACTGGAAACAGAGCTCCAACATTTGAGCCTCAATAAGTCTAATGAAGTAGTGGTGGCCAAAGGAAAGGCAGAAGTAAGGAATATCATCCACTGAGAAAAAGATTTTGACTCCCTACTCTACAGCTATGTTTGCTTCTCTCAAACCAAGAGCTGCAATAGAAAATAAGTTTTAGAAGTTCATATTATCTTATTACCTCTTACACAGACTCTTACAATAAGGCTAACAAGCCAATTCTAAGCCAATTCCCCATTCTAAGACATTCTATGTAGCGTTGCCAAAACAGTTTCTGATGCTTCTCTCTGACCAATCATTCCCTATTCAAAGAACATCAATGTTTTTCCACTGTCTACTACCCGAAGATCAAATTGAACTATTCACTACCCCCAAACTTCCCCACTCTGAAGTCTTTGTTCATATCATTATTTTAACACTATCCACCATTTAAGGTGCAGCTCAAATGCCCAATACTACTACCACTCTTGTTCTCCAGTCTTCTCTCTCCTTAGAACTCATGTATCAGCTTGCTTGTAGTATATTTTATTTTGTTATTTTTGTATCTACCTTATTTCTCAACTGGTTAAGCTCCCTGGGGGCAAGGGACAACACTTTATTTATCTTTGTAAATATATAATAAGGAATAAGACCTTGCCCACAATAGTCACTTAATAGATATTTGGTGAGTGAAAGAAAGAAAACAAAAAAGGAGAAAAGAGTGAGAGCATGATGTTAGCTTTCAACAGAGTAGCTGAATCAACCTTACTGGTAATGCAGAAAGCACACCCTTGCTGTTTTAGCAAGCTGTGCTCTGTAAGAAGAACTGAAGTGAACAGGGGTTAGGTGGTTTCAGGTAAGGAAATGCAGGATCCAAAGGCAGTGACTTTATGAGATATTTAAAGAACCAGAGTTAAGTGCTAATCAGTGTCATGTAATGTCTACAAATAAATTTATATGGGATTTGGAGAGCAAAAACATTCGAAGTACTTCATTCAATCCAATCCAATAAACATCATTAAGCATCTACTATGTGATAGGCACTGTGATAAGCACGGGGATATAATTATTAAAAAGAAAGACAGTCCCTGCCTTTAAGGAGCTTATAATTTAGAGATAGGGGGGTCTAGTAGCAAAAAGGCTCTAGCAATTCATCTTCTTTAACTTCCCAATTAAAGGGTATGTTTATCAACATTGGAACAACATGCTTCCATAAAGCAATATTTTCTCCCTATATCAATGAAATTAACACATAATCCATTATTTATGGATAATCCACTTCTCTAAAATAACAAGTGTTAACTCCCTTTAAGGAAATCTGGTCCTAAGGGCCTTAGCAGGTCTAGGCTACCCTTGGAAATCAAACTGAACTACTCAGAATACCTGTGATGGAAGCAAAGAATTAAGGCTGTAGATGAGGAAATATTCCCTTGAACTACATTTCCATCCTGAGAAAATCAAAGTACTTATTTTTTACTTACTGAAACCAAGTTTTCCTCCACAAAAGGAGTGAGCATGTGGGACCGAATAGTAACCATAATGTCACTGAAATCTAGTCCAGTGATCACTCCACTTTTGCTTTTATCTTTCAGGGCAAAGGCTTGCCTTGCATGTTCCAGCTGCAGCTCCTATAAGAAATAATTAGAAACAGAACATTAAATTGGCCTTAAAGTACATGTCATTAGCATATGTTGCAGGAGAAAAGGGAGTTTCTTTCCAGACACAAGCCGACAACAGAAATGAACAATGAACAGCACTGTATTTACAACAAAGCTTTTGATTTTTTTCTTCCTAAGAGGCATGCTTCTTGCAAATTTACTACATATTTCAAAAAATGCTCTACATATTATTCCAGAGGAAAAATGATGAATCAGAGAGATGCAACACAGAAAAGAGAAGGAAAAAAATTAGAAGAACCTTCAGATTTTACTTGAAAAGTATTCAGCACTGAAAATAAACTGAGTATGTTTTCAGCTCTTTATCTCAGCTTTAAAATTATGTTGTAATTTATTCTCTCCTGCTTGGAAGTATCCTTGTCATCCACAAGTACTTCTTGAAATAATGGTTTAGGTTCATTTGTGGCTTTCCAATGTTAAATGTTGCAATCAAAGCTTTTCTCCCTCTCACTAAATGAATTAGAGGTAATTTCTCAAACAATTTTATTTCAAATAAACTCAATGAGAAAAGCCAGCAACTAGTTACTTTAATCTTTAGAACTTCAGACTTAAAAACGGTCTTAAAAATTTTCTCTCTCACATTTAGCTGTAATTTTGTTTTGCCTGAGTCATAAATAATAGTGCAATAACCAGTAATTTTTCTGAACTTTTCTACAGCTAAACTTTATAACAAATTAGTGTTACAAATAAAGATCTGGCCACCAATAATACCCTGAGTACTACACAGAACACCAATCTGGATGGTTCCTTCCTTTTCAGGCTACAATGGTTCATAAAAACTAGTTAGGACAATAGAATAATAGGGTAATTAGGTGTTGTTTGCATGCAACTGCATGGAAATAGTGGCCAGTATCTGAAATATGCATGTATTGCACTAAATATAAAAATAATATTCTACTTTTCATTAGTAATGTCTGTATAAATACAAAAAAATGATTACAAGGAACAGTCCTTTGCAAACCTAGAGTACCATGTGAATACATGCTATTATCATTAGTCTTACCAATGGTAACAACCACCACCAATTTTGGATGAAGCAAGGCACTTAAAGTACATCTTTATAGAAATCTCACCCTTATTACTAATTTGTTTCTCATTTTCTTTCTCTCACTCCCAAGAATTTACCATCTTCCTAGATACTCAAGTCATTAAGTTGGGAGTGATAGTTAAGAATGCTGATATTTGTCCCCAGACATGCCTCAAAAAAAAAAATCTGATCTATTTGTAAAGACTGAGAAAAAAAATTTTCAACATTAAGGCATGTTTGGATTTGCTTGTCATCTGCAAAACAGCATTTAGTGCAGGAAACTGAAAACCCAAACAATAAGCCATATGGACTCATTGCAAATGACAGTACAGAATAAACCACCTGCATGCATTTGCAGGCTTCACTTCCCTCACTATACTCCAGTCATTTCCCCCCAACAGCCTCTAGAAAATGAAGGAGTCTTAGCTGACACTTGGTCCTACTAGATGGTTGAAAGAAAGCATTTGCTGTGAAGCAAG
This sequence comes from Potorous gilbertii, assembly GCA_028658325.1. Classification (NCBI taxonomy): domain Eukaryota; kingdom Metazoa; phylum Chordata; class Mammalia; order Diprotodontia; family Potoroidae; genus Potorous; species Potorous gilbertii. Next base: position 195,429,395 of record CM053771.1, read on the forward strand.
AGAACAATATACACAATGACTACAATTATGTAAATGAAAATAACACAAAAAGGCAGCTGAACTCAGATGAATTAAAATGAACAATCCTGATTTCAGAGAAGAGAAAGGAAACCTACATCTCTCCTCTCATAAGAAGGTGGAAGACTACAGGTTCAGAACATTACATACACCTTTAGACATGGATGCTTTATTAGTTAATGTGGTTTAACTAAATTCAATTGAGCAATATATTAGGAAACTGAATGACAACAAGTCATCAACATAACATAATTTATAAAGTGTTGCTATGTGAACATTTTTTGGAAAACTCAGAGAAAATCAAGGTAAAACTTACAATCTAATACTTTAAAATGCCAGGAGTAAATATGTACCTATTACATAAGGAGGGGATGAGCGGCATTTGACAATTCCCGACCCTATATACCTTCTGCCCTATTTTTTCTCTCCTTTTTTTATTCTTCCCTCCCCACTTCCCCCAACCAATTCTTACTGACTATGCTTTATAGTTGCTGTTTGGATTCAGTCAAAGGGCTGCACTTGAGGACCTAGAGTGCCACATGTGGCCTCAAGGTGAAAGGTTCCCCACCCCTGCTTTAAGACTTCATTAGACAGTCAGTGGCAAGTATGTCAAAGACTTAGGAGTTAGATAAATTTATTAAACATCTCATTAAAAAAGAGCTTTTTAAATGATCAAAAATATTCGGAACCATTTCTTCAATCAATACTATCAAATGGGCAGGGTACCTTAATGAAGAAATAAGAATCACCAGGATTATACTACAATACAGCCCCAAAACCTAACCTCAAAAAAAGAAAAATGTTCCCCACCTAAACCTGCAGGAAGGAGAAAGGAATGAGTTTTGGGAAAATGGTAATAGACTCTGAGGTGTTTACCCACCTCCTTTGCTGAGGAAAGAGACTGAAAGAGAAGAGACAGATGGCAGAGAACCTCACTAACAGTGAAACCAGTATTTCAAGTTGAGGGTAATGGTTGCTATAGGTGGAGGAAAGGAAATTAAAAGTACAGGAGAAAACAGGATTGCTGCTATAGGTAGCTTGTGGTGATGATGGTGGTGATGGTGCTGGTGGTGATGGTGTTGGTGGTGATCATGGGGGAAGATTGGAAGATGCCCACCTGGGATGATGTTTGGCCTTAGTGCCTTATCAAGATCCATTTTCTTTTACTGCCAGTAGACAATAACCTCTTACATAGGTATGCCCAAGAGAATCGAGAAGAGCTGAGAAAGTGCTACTAAGGTAATAGACCACTTCCTTAGTATCTGTTATACCTCAAGACCTCCACTACGTAAGACTCTCCCCAGGGATAAATACAGCTGAGGAGGAACACAGCACACTGATAATGTTATATAGGTAACCATATTTCCCACAGGTGCATTGCCTTACTGAAAAGGTTTCATTTGGCTGTATAATTCTTCCTGATATTAACATGTCAGTTCTGTGGTATAAGGACCAACCTAGGAACAGTTCAGAAGCTGAGATAGTTTTTTTTAATTGGTCAGCTAAGGCAATATCAGAGGGGCAAGAGGAGATAGTGCTCCTGTCAGGATTACTTACAAGAGCTACTGCCTTCCTGCCTCACAGATCCATTGGCTTACTTACTGATTGTGATAATATCATGTCTTCTCTTCCTCTGCTCCCAGACTCCTTGCTAAATCACTCAATTTCATCATCTCCCCCCATCTTTCATGCCCAAGCTTTAGCCTCTTAGCCAGAGCATTGGTAGCAACAGAGAATCCTCAGAGAGGGTAAGTGAATTGACTGCAATCACACAGTTGGTGCCATGACAATCTAGTGATCAGCATTCCTTTAGTTTTGTGGTGGCATCAGAGCTATAAAGGTTATTCAGTGCTACCTTAGAAACAAAATGAAAAGCTATTACAAGTCTGATCGCATGGAATTCACAAGCTCAGGAATATAGGTGTCCCTCATTTGATTTTTTAAAAATAGTAGCAGACATATAGAAATAATACTTTAAGTTTCATAAAACTCTTTACATACATCATCTCATTTGATCTAAAGGCACATCCCTCAGATATGAGGAAAAAAGAAGGAAAAAATTGGTTGGCTTTACAGATGATATAATGATTAGAAGAGTGAGGATAAAAAAGAGAAAAAAATCATTCACTCTTACTAAAAAATAGAAGAAAAGCAAACTCTAAAGCCTAAGTGTGCTCGAATATGCATTTTTTCTTATTGCATTGTGAAAGTGAGACTTGGAATTATCTTAATTCAGAGTAAGAAATATTCTATTAACTCTAATTATAAAAAGAAATAGCTCACCTGGAGGAACTGAGTAAATTCTGTGTAGGTAAGATGTTTCTTTCTGTTATGCCCAAAATGCAGGCGAATAAATTCACAATCCCAATTAAAGGGTATATGATGATGAACAATTGTCTGTCCAAAAATTTCTTTGACATTTTCTTGGGAGGGAAAAGAAAAGTCAATTACATTGAGAATAAACAATAAAATCCACCATAATGTTCCTACAGAAGAAAATCAAGAGAAGTTTTAAAAGTCAATATCATCCGCTTCTATTAAGATTAACTGCAAACTTTTTTTGTCCTCTCAGAAACATGCACAGGAACACAATTGCTACAGAATATAATTTTACACTTAAGATTGTGTACTATTACATATAAGGCCACAAGATTCTTAATTTCTCTTGATTTAATTTTAATTAGGAAGAGATTTATATCTTGCACAGTAAATGGCTGCTATTTTGCATTCAGGTATAAAATCAATAGTGTTTTCCCCGTTCCTCAAGGAGTCGAATTAAGCCCTTTATCAGAGGCATGAATACCTAAATTACAGTATAATGCAATATTTGTCATACTAAGTATGGTTTGATTGAGGCTTGATTATTACATTCACACTAGCCTGAATATGTCTATTGAAGATAGGTATAAGAAATGCCACCAAAAGCATATCATTAGCTCAGCAGCAAGCACCTTATTAAAAGCTTCTGATATTGTCAAAAAAAAAATATGGCCTTGACACAAAGCTTCAAAACTCCCATAAAAAGCCATGATTATTAGTCTCAATTATTAAAATGTTTTAAGATAAGTGAAATTAGTGATTCACTTTTAAATAAAGAAGGACTAAACACAGAACAGTTACTCTTAGACAGGAACCAGTCAAGCTGTGTACTGTACAACGAAAACCCTTAAGTCTACTCTGATGGCCTGTCTTCATGCACTAAAAAATATCATTAACGTTCTTACACAGTTCAACATTTGTAATAAAAGTCAATTCACAATTGACAGATCCTTTAATGAGAATAGACTGGGTATCCTAATTTAGAAACTAATGCCCAAAAAAGCAATCATTAACAAGGCTTAGAAAGCAGGAAGCCTGTTTTACTGACATCTTAAGAACCAAAATTATTTCCAAATTTAAGTGAATTTTATTGTGAAAGGCTGGTACTACCAATAACTACCTATTATAATGAAGAATCATCAAATACAGACATATTTTATTTCCTCAGCCAACTTATACTGTTTCCGGCTCCCCCCAATAACCTCCACTGACTTCACTAAGATGATCTTTGGGTTTGTAAATGGCTTTACAGACTGCCTTCAATGTATACCTTGAATACCTCTTTCCTGATTAAAGCAGAAGAGTTACTAGGAGAGTCCTGAACTGGAAATCCTGTTGTTATTGACTTAATATAACCAATCTTGAACTAAGTCATAGCAATTATCAAGGTTAGAAGAAGGCATTGGATGTCACTGGGGAGATGGGATTCTTTCTCTCTCTTTATCTAATGGAATGCAACATTCATTTCTTGCCCTGACAGCTAGGAAGATTCTGATCTCTAAAATTGTATCACGTGGATTTTCATCACCCTTAATCATGAATAGGGTTATGATCTCCAAAAACAAAGTCTAAACCCAAGAGTAACTCGGAACCCTAGCCTCTACCATAAAAAGATTATCCTTAAATCTAGAACTATATTAAATTTCTACTTCAAAGCACATTATAACTAAGCTAGTTAAGTTAAATAAAAGTAAAAAACCTCTTGCAAATCATGAGGGTTAAAAATATTTTAGCAGACCAAAACATAAGCTGTCAGGGCCAGTGGAACTTCCAAGTGGGTTAGCTCCATTCTCATGATTAATCATTTTGATGTCGGAAAACAAACGTTCTAGAGTAAAGAACATGAAGGAATTGATGAGGAACAAAAATGGCTGCTGTCAATTAAACGACAAAATATTAAGATGAATTTTTACATAGCCAAAGAATTTGAATGCGAATATTTAAAGAAACAATTTCCAGAAACCTCAGTTACTGGTTTATAAAGTGTATTCTTGTTACCTACATTTAATTTTCATTGAACTGTGGGATAAAGCAGACTCTCATACAACTACGGCATTTCGACCTCTCAGAGAAGAAACTGGATATTAAAGAGGTAAGTTGGCAGTCATGGATACAGAGAGCTATCAATTCAAGAAATTCAAATGGTCCAGTAAAATAAGTTTGATCTATTCCCCATCCCAAAGATATAATTTATAAGGCAGAATTTCAACTTCAATGGGCACTTAAAAATTAATTGTTGGCAGGAGAAAGCTAGTTAGAAAATGCTAGGTAATTAGAAATATTATTTTTACAAACTCTCCAGCTATTGTTAGCAAATTCTAAAAATATCTGTGAAATAGAATAGCCTAAATGTATTCTAAAGTGATCATTTTGATAACACAAAACAACCTAGTTCAACACTTTCACCTTTGGAGAGTTCTCATAGTTCTGTTTCCAGATTTAGGAATATCGTTTTTCATGGATTTTGTTTGACTGCTTCCTACTTCTCCAAGGCAACTTATAGCTTTAAGTGCTCAATATAAGTTTCTACTGGGCTCATCAGAGCAGAATGTGGTCTATCAACTATCCCCAAAATCTTTTAAATGGTTATCTTTGACCTGCTTATGGTATTCAATTATTGTTGCTGAGGCTGGGTAACAATTTTTTACCTATTTGATTTTTTTTCCTAACCAATTTTTCCCTGCTGCAGATTTCCTAATACATGCTTAATATAAGGTTGATTAAAGCTACAGAATTAATTAGTGGACTATGAATCATTTATCTGATTGGTGGCTTAAAAGTCCAACTCTTATTTATCACTTAATCATTACCAGGATCCTCTTATAAAAACCATACAAAGGCTCCAGAATTGGGGAATAATTCACAGGAGGCAGCTCTCGTGTGTCTCTCTCCCCCCTTTCTTTTCTTGACTGGATTACACTCCTGTGATGTATTATCTCAAGCAGTTGGCTTTCTTCTTATCTTATCCAGTTTTATTAGATCCTGTGTGACATGAAAGGGAACACCAATAATCTCAAATACACCCAATACAACTGACTAAAAGAGCACAGCAAGGTTTTCCAAGAGAGAATCCCGTCTTTCCAGGGGCAAACAAGAGTCTAAGTGGTCACTACGTGGAGTACTGTTTTAAGTGACCATAGTTCTGGACTAAATGTAAGTGAAATGATCAACTTCCCATGGTTAAGTCATGAAGACCATGGGTTGAGGTAGTGGGTTGTTTTGAGGTTTTGCTTTTTGCTTTTTTAATAATAGGCTGATACTGTTAATAGGAGCAGGAATCAATATAAATAAGCAGGAAAGAGAAATGCTACAACTTTTTGACACAACACTGTCAATAAACCAACCTCTCACTTCCTGCAGAATTTGGCTTAAGAAATACTATTTATAATTTCCTTTGATTTGAACAATTGAGCCAAACATGTAAGTGAGATACAACATTGCTCTCTCTGACGGTATGAGAGGCAGCACATTGATTTGGCAGGAGGGGAAAAGGGGTAGAGACCAGGAAAAACTGTGTTTTGGAGAAAATTTCCACAGGCAGAGCATTAGTGATTTGAGCTGTGTTAGTCATGTATGACTAATGCAATATTTGATTACATGATAAAGTATATTATAGCGCATATGATGTAAATGTGTTTTAATGGCGGTTTCCAATTTCCCCATCAGCCCAACTGCTATCCCCCATATCATCCACCCTCATCCCACCCCTTTTTCCTTACAGGAGCCTCCTACTATTCTTGTTCACCTTTCTGCAGTACAAAATTACCTCTGACCGGGGCTGGCACTCTTCTCCAAGACTGCCACCATGCCTGCTCCATGAATGAGCCTGGAAGGAGCTGCTGTACCAACGCTGTGGCCAGAGAACTCCTCCTGTAGGTATACAAGCCATCAGCCCTGTGACACAACCCACCTACCATCAGCCCAAAGAATGAGATGTTCGAGGTCATATTTATTCCAAGGATTCCAGCCCAGGAGCCATGGCTATGAGATTATAGTCTAGAGACCAAACAATTGTTTTGGTGGGTTTTTTTTACTTTTAGTAAAAAATATGTATATGTATATATACACACACACATATACACATATTTGTATTATCTGAGTAGCTGAGTTCCACCTTGAGCATCTTAAAAAGGCTTTTTAAGAACTTTCACATATGTAATATATTGAATATCCTTAGATACAAGTAGAAAAAAAATGGAACCTAGATTTTTCAGGAGTTTAATGGTTGAGGAAAAAAAGGCTAGTGAGACAGGAACCTAGAACTTATAGAGGCATAAAGATATAGTACTAGCCTGAGGGATCAGATACCTGAGTTCTATTCCCAAAGATATCATTATTTCAGCTAGAACAGATCACTACCACCTTCTGTGTCTCCAACGGTGAAGGAAGCAGAAGAGACATTTAAAATTGCCCATTACCTACCTTAAAGAGGAAATGATGTGAGGATTTATCAATGACAGTAAAGCATTCTCAACTCTAACCAATCTATGTGCCATTTCACCTCTGAGATAACGCATCTGTCACTGTAGAAACCAGATGCTTCAACAAGTACACATTTTATCATAAAACACCATTAGAAGAAAATAATACAGATCCCCCTTTGCCTCAAATGTCAAGCTACTATAGGACCAAGCTTTGAGAATTATGTATGGCCCATTAAGGAATGACTAAAGACCACCAAGAAAAAATTCTACATCTCTCCTTGAATGGTGTCATAGGTACACTCAGCTACTGCTCCAAAAGAAAGGCATCCCATCATATCATACCCTTTGCTTTTTCTCATGTTTATTCAGTTACTCAATTCCTGTTAGAACTATGTATTCTTCCAGGTCAGAATTTCTAGTTCTATTCATTAGAGGTATAGCTGCTGAGTTAAAAGATATATGCTGCATCCTACCAGACTCTTCATGTAAACTGCAGACACAATAGTTATCTGCCTAATCTGCTTCACTCGGGTCTTCCCACTGCAGAAAAAGGCAAAGCTTTCTAGCCAGGCAGAAGTAAAAAAGAAAACTCAAAATTGTGTTTTAAACTACCATACCCTAAACCACAAAGTGATAACCAAATGGAACCCTTGTTTCTAGAGAGCACTACTTTCAGGGGAAAGGATGTTTTCTTCAAAAGAGATCCTTTTCCTTTGTAAACCCCCTAGCTCTTTGGAATGAAAATATTTTCTGTGGATGAGAATTTATAGAGAGAAAGTAGCACTTTCAAAATGTCTTGCATTCATCTTATTAGTAAATAGGTAGGACGTCAGTTATGAATGCTTCACTGTTCAGGTGATACTCATTTTGGCTAAATCCATTATTGATAACCATTGCACCATACAGCATAATTGCTAATGCAGGGAATGTCAATCAATTCCATTGAGCAGAAGTAGATAGTTTTGATATGAGTTATACAATAAACTGTCATGCATTGCCTAGGAAGCTCAGTGGGCAAGCGCTCAGGCTACCAGAAAGGCAGGAGTTACAAAAGCCATCAAGCAGTTACACACAGCTTGCAATGTTACAAGTTTTGCTGAGGGAACATATCAAGGAGAAACAAAGAAATCATTACTGTATCCACACATCACATTCACACTTAAGAAGTTCGTGGAGTCTTGGGCTGCCCCAGGAAATAGTCAGAAATAGAATACAAAGACTTCCTTGTAAGGCCTCTCCCCCAAAGGTGAGCATCGCTAGCAATGCAAATACACAGCCCCCGTCCTGCCCAAAGTGCTATACAGAGCCAGATCCCAATAAATGGGCAGTGATAAAAGTATGGGTAGTGTTGTGTTTGGGTTTTTTTTTTTTAATAATGACTCAATATTTTGGCTCAAAATCATGGTTTAGCAAATGAGAACAAAGGCTATAAAAAGCTAGTACAGCTTAGCCATCTCTATGTAATGTATATACAAACACAACTATTTATATGTATACCGGCCAAGGTACATAGATCTTACATACACAATAATTAGATATATTTGTTAAGGCAGATCTATTTTTTAAAGAATACAGACGGATGAAAACCAAGTGCTCAAGTACATTTATATAATGCAATCATTAACAAGGTGAGTTACCAAGGACCAAAGAGTTTCTCCTGTTCTATTTTACTCTTCATTTATCCTTTCTACCAGGGACCTATATCCTTTATCTCTCCCATCAAAAAAAAAAAAAGAGAGAGAGAAATGAGCTGTATAAACAAAGTGCCAACCTATAACACTAACTGTGTGAATTGTGGTAGGATTGAGTTGGGTTTAAAATTTCCATATATATATACATAACGGATAAGCAGAATGCTATCTTTAACATTTCTTTGTATCCTCAGCACTTACCACAGTACCTGGCACATAATACATGCTTAGTAACTGTCCACTGACTATCTGTTACTCCCTTTAGTAAAATAAAGGTGAAACACAAATGAAAAATCTCATTACAATCAAGTACAAGCAAATATCTAAATCAGGAATTTCTCAAATTTTTTGGATTCAGGACCCCTTTATAATTAAAAAAATCATTGAGGACCACTTCCCTTTCCAAAGAGTTTTTATATAGGTTATTGTCTATTAACATTAGAAATCAAAATGACTTAATATTATGAAAATAGTTTTGGCCTCACAGACTTCCCCCCACCAAAAAAAAGTTTCTGGGACCCCTGAGAACACCAAGATCATACTTTGAGAACGAGGGATCTAAATTTTTCTATTGTATATACTGAATATTATTAGAAATCATCAGTTCTCAGAAAGCTTGTTAACACCTCGGTGAAAATATCTGTGTATTTGTCACAAATTGTAACATTAAACTTTGAATTTGTGATAAGAATGACACTGCTTCAAGGAATCAAATTTAGAATTCTCTCTTACAGTATTTCATTTATTAAGCTTTAAAGCTGAAATTTTCATGTACTTAAGATCATCAAAATGGTTTGTGTTGTATGTATAAAACAGGGAAACACTGAATGAACCTAGGAAATGGTAGCACTCAAAGACATCAAGTATTGACCAGTATGATCAAATAATTGTGTTGGAACCAGGGTCACATTATAGCAAGACACAACTATCTTCACTCCATATTCCCTAAGAATCCTTCCATTCCACAATTGCGAGACCTAAAAATGAAACGAAAATTAGGATGCCACAGGGGTAACCGTATGCACTGAGCAATCCAAAATGCTTAAGTGTTTTTTCTCTCTGCCAGCAGCTAGAGATACTACATTTGGATTTGATTGAATTTTAATCCCTACTTTTAAATCTTACTCTACTAAAATTAGAAGCACAGGAAAGAATAGTTAGGCATACTGTGTCGTATTATAGTCTGAGAGAACGTATTAAATTTTAAAATGAGAGCCTTTGTGGGAAGATGCAAGAATTGCAGTCATAAATCACATGCCCCTAAAATAGTGCCTCACACCTAGTAACCACTCAATAAATATCTGTGAAACTGAATTGGTATCAAGAAACTGCTCAGCTGTTTCCTCCACTGGTTACAAATCTAATTATTTGAGCTGTGGCAATTTCTTGGGCCTGTGTTAAGAGGTTGCTGGGATGAACTGACTCAAGTGCTTTGTTTTGCAAACGGAAGGTTGAGAGAAACAATAAGATGGGAGGCAAAAGAAACAGAACCACAATGCCAGGATGGAAAAGGTGAAAGAAGACAACCTAGCATAGGTTTTCAGGAATTCTAATACCTCCATGAGAGGCAGATGGTTAAATAGAGGCCTCTCTCACTAATTCTGAGATATTGTTCCAACTACTTTTGAGGCATTATTGTTCCAGACTTGCTGGAACACACGATTTTGTGTGATGCCTACAGAGGAGAAGACAGAAAATGCGACATTATTAATGCGTGCAGGTTTAAGGCTGAATGGACAGTGGGCAGAGGCTTTGTTTGTGCTTTTTACTAGCTGCAGGAGAAAGGAGTTCCTAAAGCAAGTTAATATTTTTCATGAGACAGAAAGACTACAAAAGCTACAAAGCAAAAGAAAATATGTGTCTCTAACAGGCATGGGATGTACTGAACTTAAAATTTCCATATCTATTTATCAGGAAAGATCTTTGATAAACACAAAATCCAACTAGCTTAAGAGAAAGAAAATTTAGGGACAAGGCAAAATGTATAATTATAGGCTTACCAACCAGGCTCAGTGGCTCTCTCCCAAGTTACCTGTGCTTTCTCATCCTTCTTATGGCGATAGTAAACCTCCAAAACTAGGAGCAAATTTTACTTTGTGCTTATCATGAGGAGATTGATTTGATTTTTTTTTTATTGACAAAATACCACAGTAAATATTTTGCATATGTGGCTCAGGAATGGCCTCATTATCCTTTTAAAAAATGGTGCCAAAGCCACAACAAAAAAGGAGCTACAAATTCAAGAAAATAAATACATTTATCTTTATTGAACAATTTTATTCTGTTGCATGAAACCACTGAGGTACCATACTTCACAGTCCATTTAAAAAAAAGCTACTCTTTATATTATACACGTCAGTCTTTGTAACTATACAGATATTAAAATTTTTCAAATGTTGACACATTGTTAACAAGTCTTTACCCTGGCTTGTATGGTGAGAAACTATATACTCCTCCTACTGAGGGAATAAAGTCAATTTCTATATCCAACAAAGAATAACAATTATTTTATGTTGGTCTTACTTTTAAGACAAAAAGCTAAAACTGGGGTGTAGAGAGGGCTAATTAGACCTTAACTCACTCCCTCACTTCATATCCCATTCTTCTCTTTTCAAATAGCAAAGTAACAATTCTCCAGTGATGTTATAGAAAAGTCCTGAACTTCTTACCCAGAAATCCCTTAAAGAATGGAGAGGATTACTCCATGCAGTTCATAGTCTATTTCATAAAGAATTTTGCCCAGGCTGGCCCAGAACAAGAAAATTTGGTAGCACCTATTTTAGGAATGTGAAAGTGTCAGTGATTCAATGAGCTGAAGTAATTACATTCCTGGATTCCTTAATCTTTTGCAACAGTCTAAGGCTTTGAAGAAAAGAAAACATATTTTCTATTTTATCTGTATAAATCCTTTCAGGAAATTAGCACTGCTCTTAATGACTGAGGTCCTACATACACAGCAACCTATATCCACTGGTGGGTTTTGGAGTTAACGACTGGACCAACCTCACTACCTAGTTCTCAAGAGACATTTTTCTTCCTTTCTTTCTCTCTCTTTCCTTTTTTCCTTCTTTCTTTTTTTTTTTATATCCTTACCAAATGTCACCTCTCCACTTCCACTCTTGTCAAACAATTGGAAAGCTACTATGAACATAGCATCTGGGGCACACAAAACAGACTCAAATGCCAAAAACTCTTGATAGGAGATCAACCTAAAATAAAATATAAAAATAATTGTCAGGTTTCTAGAGACTTAGTAAAGGCAGCAGTACTTATGGCTGGGGAACAACTGCTCTGAAACTACATTCATTGAGCTGATAAGATACATAAAGCATGTGTACATATTATGGGCAATAATATGAGCTTGCTGCAGAAGTCTAATGGACACTCATACACTTGAGATTCCAAAGGAGTGGCATTACAGTAACATTATGCATAATGTACATATATCCACATGTTGAGTCTGCACCTTTGGTATGCTTGTGTTTTTTTTTCTTCAAATTAATATCTCTTAGAGCTGTATTATGCAAAATGTCCATAATTTGATATGGACTATGAGTCAGCAATATTTTTTTGATAAATATATAAGCTAAGCTGCTTAGGAAAAATTTCTGCCTGGATGAAGGAAAAACATTTCCTGAAAAGGAGAAAATATAGACAATTTTTAAGTAGTACCTCTAGAAATAATAAAAATATTTATAAACAAATGTCTCTCCCCCACCCCACCAATTTAATGTGAACATTGAATTAACTACAACCCCAACTGGCAAAATTTCCCAGTTAGAATAAAAAATGAATATTATAATTCAAAGGATTATTGCGGAGGAGGCGGCAGTGAAAAGAAAGTCAAGGGGACAGAGAAGCAAAAAATTGCATAAGATATTAGTATAAAAAAATATACTTTAAGATTTTACACTTTATATTAATTCCAAACCCAATTTAGGTTAAAAAAAATCATGAAGTTCTATATTTATTGGAATAACTTAAAATACAGAAGCTTAATTGTATCTACCACATAGATGCAATATCAATAACAGAAGTATTACGGTACTTCTGTGGTGCTTGCTCAGAAAGCAGCTCTATGAAAACGTTGCTCCATAAATTAATGAGAATGACCCAGGTCTTCTACACACAGCCAGCTTCACTATGCTGCCTAACTTTCTGTTAGAACAAGTAACTAAAAGTCCTAACAGAATCTTGGATTAAAATGCCCGGTCTTCAAGTAAAGGATGAGTTTGGCCATATAACAAGAGGGAATCCTAAAAGGCACTCACAAAATATTTACAGAGTACTACGGTTAATTTGTAGTAGTGGAAGAAGTTTCTACACCATTAGTTCCCTATACCAATATACCTCTCCTCTCCCTACCCCCCCCCCCAAGTGCAAAGACTAGATAGCTTAAAGCATCTCTACAGTATATGAATTCACCTGAAGTGGACCCTAAGTCTGTGGTGACAAGTTGGTCTAACGAGGCAAATGAAGCTACATAACTTCGTGAAATTGGAGTCTCAGAGATGACCTAATCTATTTTATAGGTGAGGAAACTGAGGGCCACAGAGTTTAATTCATTTGCCCAAGGTCATAAATGTAAATGGCAGTGCCAGGATACAAAACTAAATCCTTTGATATCAAACCCTGTGAGTGTTCTATTATAGCATATTGCATTCCTTAATTTCATTACCAACACTCAGAAAATTAAAAAAAGAATAGGTTTTAATGAATTAATATGCACATAAAAGCAAATTTATAGTATATATATATGTATATACACACACACACACACACACACAATTTTAAAACAAGTAGAGGCTGAGTAGATTATAAATGAAATGCCAAGATCACATTTCCTCAAAAGTGATACCACCATTTAAAACTAATAGTTACAGGTGCAACTACTTACTGTGATAGAAATAAAATAGCATTAAAAAGCATGCCATATCTGCTGATCACATTTCCTACTATTTAGGAAACAACTTAAACTTATGAACTCTTCAATTGACTCTCAAGAGCCTTAAGAAGGGATAATTTTAAAAGAATGAAAGCTCAAAGATGGTGTTTTTACTGAAGGAAAATAAAGGCGACTGAAGAGGCATTAGTAACTACCTACCCATAAGACTTTCTTTTTGATGCTGGGTTTGTTTGGCTTTTGGGTTCTAAACTTAACACTAAAAAACATTTTTTCCAAGTACAAAGTAGAACTGAAAAAGAGAACTGCACATGAAGCTGTAAGTCTGTATTATGTGCATATTGCTTTTCTTTTAAAAATAAATCAACATGTTATAGTCAAAGCTGCCCTACTTATTTGCATTTCCTACTGACCTTCCATTTCTTTTGTGTATTTTAGAAATGTTTTTCAATTATATTTTTTCTTTTTTTTTTTACTTTGCTATTGTTAGTTCTACCCCAAAAAATGAAGAAAAGAAAAACAAAATCCTTATATAAAATATATTTAACCAAGCAAAACAAATCAGCACATTGGCTGTGTCAAAAAATGTACATCTCCATATTTACATAGTGCCTACTACTTCTTCACAACATTGTTGAGAATAGACTGAGTGCATCAAGGGCATGCTTGACAAAAGAGCAAGAAGTAGCTTTCACAGATGATTCTTAACATCTGTGATATCTAATAGAATTGAAAGCAAATAAGATCCCACTGTATTAATTTATATTAAAGCATGTGACTCAGTAGAACAAAAAATAGACTATAAGACAAAAAGATATACATCCAACTGTATGCACACCCATCAGAGTCATAAGACTCTATGAGAAATGATGCAAACGCATAACTGACATTAAAAAAATGTTAGACAGAAAGAGAGAGAGATCCACTGACCCAAGGTCATTACTAGTGTCATGGAAAATGTGCCACTTAAGGTCAAAAGAAATATTGTATGGATGGTGAAGTTCTCCAAGCTCTATTTGGAGAAAAATTAATTTCATTAAGTCCCAGAATATTACAACCCTCCTTAGAGAAATAGTGATATGAAAGATCTATCTAACTGTTCACAGAGGAAAAAAACCAAAGTGAATTATAGTTTATGAATATGTTTTTAGAATTGGTACTGCAATAAACTGGACTCAGACCTGGGAAAATTGGATTAGCTTTCCCTTGCTAGTTAGTACTCAGTGCTTTCAATGATGCCAAACTCTGTTGCAACAAAAATTAAGTTCCATATTCTTCCTGTGATGCTACATGGATGTGAATCTTCAAACATGAAGATCTTAGTAGGATGCAAGTTATGACCAAATCAGACTCACATGTATGATATAATATAAACAACATTACTCAGGACACATACAACCTGAAAAGTGGTAGTTGGGTTACAAACTCAGAATGAGAGATAAAAATGAATATTCAGTCATATATCAGTGCTCTTGAGATTCTAAGTGAAAAGGGGATCAACTGGGTAACTATTCTACAGGAATTTATAGACAATAATTTACAAGAATCACAGAATAAAAAGATAGGAGGAATTGGGCTACACATGGAAGGAAGGAGTAAACACAGGTGAAAATCATAGGGCAAAATTGTCAAAGACTAAAAGTCAGACTAAAAGCCTGGTCTTTACTTGTATTCCATACTAAACAGCTCCACTGCATTCTACAAGTATCACCTGCATAAGAAAAGCTATAAAATGATAGGAAAGGGAAGAAGTGGTGGGTGGGTGGGAAGCATTATATAGTGCCTACTATATTCCTGTCACTCTGCTAAGAACTTTATAAATATTTTCAAATAATCAAATATTATCTCATTTATCCTCACAACAACTGTGTGAGATGGGTAGTGGTATTATCCTTATTTTATAGTGGAAATATACTTAATATGATTATACATGTACAACCTATATTAGATTGCTTGCTGTCTTGAGGGAGGGAAGAGAGGGAGAAAAAAATTGGAACTCAAAATTTTATAAAAGTAAATGTTGAAAACTATCTTTATATGTAATTGGAAAAAATAAACACTATTAAGTGGGGGGGGAGAGAAAAAATAAGTAGGGAGGAAATGGCAAACCACTTCAGTATCTTTGCCAAGAAAACCCCAAATGCAATCACAAAGAGTTGGACGTGACTAAAATGACTGAACAAAAGCTAGGTTCCCATAAAAATAAACAATAATAATTGCTTTTCAAGTTCTACTTAGGTTAAGGGACTTTTTTAATTCATAGGAAAACAACAAAGTCATATGATGGCAAAGCATAGTATTCTGTCCAAAATTAATTCTTTATGTTATCATTTCTTTGTATTACTATTTTCTCAGAGATAGATTTCAAGGAAAGAAAATTTCCATAGGAAATATTTATCATACTTATTATATCACACACTACCTGAAAGTTTGGCATGAAATTAGAGGACTTGCTTTCTGGGAGAAAAAAAAAAACACAATATATTTTATTAAGCTTAATCCTTATTCACATCATTTCCTATCTGACTCCCCATACATACCACTCCTACTTGGTCATGGAACATCTTTTACTCCTTCTCACAATCTTCTCCTATAAATCTATTTTTATTCTTGTTCTTACCTCATCTATACCATCTTAATTTCCATTCTTTATCTTCTCTATAATACAATTTCCATCCTTTTATATAGTTCCTTTTCTGTTGTATCCTTCCTTTATAAATTTTGGTTTTTGCTTTTATGTTCTACCATTGTTCAAACATGTACTCCTGAAATATTCTGCAGTCTTTACTAATGAGAGGAATGGAAAGGCCATAAAAAAAATACCACCTAAGACAGGACCAAATATAGTTGTATTGTTAAGTAATCAAAAACCATGTATTTTTGCTCTGCATTGAATGTAATTTATTGAATGCACTGAATTTATTTATTTTTTAACCTCCTAAAATAATTATGGAGGAAACCAACTAAACTCCTTCAATGCCAGCTTTCAGGTTATCTACTCTATTCCTATCTACTATAAAAATACGTACCTTAATCTATCTATCAAACAAGGAATTATCTCAAAAATATTCCCCATAGAATCACAAGAATCAAGACCCAATTCAAAACAGTTCAATACTGCAAAAATATCAATAACAAAGGATGATATTTGAGCTATTAAAAATTAAGATAGTGGAGAAGAATTTAGCCATTTTTTATAATAGCAACTGCATTACAAAAATTCAAAGGCTCTCTTCCAACCATTCTTACTCTGATGATGGTGTTTAGTGCCTTGAAAATTTGAAAAAATAGAAAACGCTTCCACATTTTTTCCTACTAGTTTCCTAATAAATAACAGAAAAGATATTAAGCAGTTTATTCATTTGATGACTTAGTTAACTCTTGTACTTCTCTTTCTCTTATGCTCTTCACAATTTGGCCTGTCAGTGGTTATTCTATTTATCTATTGTATACATAAGATTCTATGATTTAGAAACAGAAAACGACCTTAAAGGTTGGCTAATCCAACCATCACATTTTACAGATGATAAAACTGAGGACCAGAAAGATCCTGTGATTTGCTCAAAGTCATACAGGAAGAAAGCATCAGAACTGGGATTTGAACATGGGGCCTTGGATTATATATTTCATATAATGTTGCCTTGTCCAAGAACCACTTGGTAGTCATAAACTGGTTTACAACCAGAACCACTGCTCTTTCCTAGAGATGTTCTGAATATGATCGGTGGGGAACTGGGAGTATCCTTTTCTCTCCTCATATGGCAATATAAAACATAAACCCAATCTAACTCTGCCAGTCATAGAATAATTTAAAACAACCATTCTGATAGACTAAAAGTGGTAGGAAACACAGAAACCAAAGATTAAATAAACTGTTCATTTTTAATTACAGATTAGGTGACCAATCAAAACTGATTTAAAACTAGGTATCTTTGAGATATCTATACTTTTCCAATTACAATGCCCAAAAAGATAGGTTGCATAGTGAATAGAATTCTGGATTTAGAATCAGGAAGCCCTGATAATCAAATACGATAACATTTATGTAAAGCATTTTGCTAATCTGAAAGTGCTATAAAAATAACTTTTTATTACTATTACTGTTACCTATGAATTCTATATCTCAGAAATCTTGCTGAAGGAAAAACTCTACTCACTCAATATGGTAAGAAGATTCTAACAAAGATGTTGGAAAATCTCAACACTCCTTTGTTTTATTTAGGATGTTCAATTAAAAAAAGGAGAAGTTTCTCCTAAAAAGTAAATAATCAAATATATGAAAAGTTTTCTCCCCAAAATGCAAACTATTCACAAGCAAATGAAAGTTTGCTCCAAATCTTGAGAAATAACAGATTTCACTTCATACTCAACAAGTTGGCAAAAATGATTAAAGATGGAAATATTCAATCCTAGAAGGGCTCAGGGAAGAAAGATTAACACACTTTTGATGAAGGTGCAAATGGGTCTAGCCATTCTTGAAAACAATTTCCAGTTATGTTACAGAACTGACTAAAATGTTCATGCCGTTAGCCTAGAGACCCCACTAATGAACATATACCCTAAGGAAGTCAAAAACAGAAAGAAAGGACTCACTTATAGCACAATATTTAGAGCAGCATTTTGGAGTGGTAGCAGAAATCTAGAAACAAAATGGGTAACATGCATTGACTAAGGGACAGCTGAACAAACTTTAGTTCACGAATTTCACAGAACTTTATTGTGTCGTGAGAAATTTAAGGAATTCAGGGTAACATGGGAAGAAATGTATGAACTGATACAAAGTGAAGTAGAACAAAGAGAATAATATACATAACTATAAAACGTGCAAAAATGATCAAATGAAGCTGAATGCTGAGTGATAGAATGAGCAATCTTGGTTCTAGAAAAGGAAAGCATATCTATCTTTGATAGAGAGGAAAGGGGTGGGAGAGACTATGACTGTGGAACGCTACATTCTCTGACAGACGTGGTCACTAGGCACTTGGCTTTGGTTACACTTAATGGCTTTTCTTTATTACAAAGGAAGCCTCATTCACCTGCTAGCTGCGTCACCCTGTGTAAGTCATTTGACCTCTGTTAGCCTCAGTTTTCTCAGCTGTAAATTGGGGATAACAATCACACTAACTTCCCAAGGCTGTTGTGAGGCTCAAATGAAGTAATTACCAAGTGCTTAGCTCCATACTTAGCATGTAGCAAGTGCTGTATAAATACTAGCGTATCAATATCATCATTACTATTATAATTGTTAGGAAAACAAGACTATCTGAAAATGACTATGATGTAGAAACAAAAGGTATCAAAAGATTTTTTTTAAAGTAGCAGAGTCAGCAAATGATGCCCGGAAGCATTTGTGACTTTAAAATAAATCACTTCACAATTCTAACTCGCCTGTTTGCATCTTTCATCCCATATACATTTTGCATTGTTACAAGGTAATCATGTTATTCATTTATTAAAAGGAGAACAGAGAAGCAGTATGTTTGTGAAAGTAGAAACATACTCCTAGGACAACTTTTCTTTAATTACTTTGCCTTCTTTAGCTTGTTATAGATTTTCTTCTGATATCACTGGCAGCAATCTATAACGTACAAATGTGCACCTCTGACAACTAAGCTCACACTTCAATATGGCATTCACTGTTTTCCCCAGGTCCCCCAGGTTCAATTTAACAAAGACCTAACGGCCCCCCCCTAAACAATTGATACATAAATTTTATAGCTGTTATACCACACACACACACACACACACACACACACACACGCACGCACACACAAACAGCATTTTGCTGTTCATCATACACACCAACAAAATAAATTTCTGAAAATGGGGAAAACTTAGATTCTTCTTTTGCTTTATGAGAGAGAACAGAGCCTTCACATGAAATCCTGAGTAGGGACAAATATAGAACCTACAATTCCATAAGTTACAGCTTAAAACAAGCAATTGTCTAAACATCTTAGATTTCAAATCTAAATCGCACAATAATAGTACCTCAGATGCCTGCATATGAAGTATAAAATAATTTTACTTTTCATTTACATGAAGGATTTCAAAGTTTTAGTTAAAACTAAGAAAGAGACACATTTGGCTAATTGCTTCTACTTTTAGACAACAAATTGAGCTATTTATAACACACCCAACTGCTCTTTTGTAATATGTGACAAACAGCAAATACCCATATAATACTCTGCTTTTACTTTTTGCCCATTTGGGGGTAAAGTTGAGGGTTTTCTGGCTTTGAGAATATAAGAAAATCAGTAGAACAAAGATCTGTGCATGGTGCAGGGAGCTTCTTATGCTATTTATCTAGACCACTTCATCCCTACTCATTTCTGGTCCCTTATGAATACAAATATAATTATGAAATGCTATGTAGAAGAATTATTTGTGGTATTTTTTCCATTTGCAACTAAAATGAAATTAAGAAGCACCTTGCGTTTGGGTAAACGTACTCACTGAATTATACTATCAATTCCTCTATCACTTGTTAGGGTGAAAAATGAAACAAGAAAGGGTATTCCCTCACATATAGAATGTAGGAAGAAAATGGAAGGAAAGGGAAATATCCAGAAGAGAGTATCCAAATTATATATAATAACATCAGTGTGAAATACTTCAGTGTGAAAAGAGGTACTGCCATTTTCCCTTCCTTTGAGTATAGAGACTAGTCAAGCAACACATGGTCAAAACATATGTTTCCATTACAATTTAGCATTCAAGACACGAAAAATTCAACTGTAAACAGATTATATGTAAGCTATCTCAGGGCAAACGTGATTCTAATTAAATAATTCTAACAATGAAAATCTGAATCATTTTTGGACATTTTAAGAACGACATACCAATTTGAAAATATATAGTATCAAAAAGAACTACATTCATCTCTAACCCAATTCAAGGTGAATTATCAAATGAAATTTGATCCCTAGCTTTCTCAAGTGTTTCTCTTATGTAGATTTCATTTCTTGGATCTTTTGGGGATAGCTGCAATCATCTGACAGAAATCAGAAGAGGTAACTAAGGCTTACCTTACCTTGATTTCAGTTGTCTTTTGTTCAAAAAACACACTGAACTAAATGTTAATAACAAAAACTACAAATACTTTAAAAATCAAATAATTATTTTTTGTTAATTATAAACACTGAAATACAGTAAATTATGTAATCAAAGAAGATTACGTGATGTGATATGTAAATAAATTCTAATAAAGCTATATATTGCCATACTCTATTGTATGCATTATCCCATGTTACATTCAGGTTATAGGCAACTCAAAAAAGAAGCCTACATTTTAAAAAATACTCTTTAGGTGACTAAAAATTCCTCTCATATTAATAATACTAGAAAACTTATTCTCTCTGGTTTTAAAAGTAATGTATATCTTCCTAAGCCATTTTACAATTGAAAAGAAACAAGAGAGTTAAGAGGCTTTCAATTTGAAATGAATGAAATCTCCCTTTTAAAAAGGTGGACCCTATCCTATTTTTAACAGACTCTTTCCAATTCTTCTTCAGTCAATACCCATTCCTCTAATAAAATTTTTGACCTGCTCTCCTCTAACAACAACTTTTTGCTCTACTTGACTGTGTCAAGAGTTCTTTCTTCCAGAACTGAGGCCAGAAAAATAAGTAAGTGAAACTGCATTGGAACAGAAAAGGAAGGAAAGAAAGCATTGGGAAAGATGTGGACATTGTGTAAATTGGACTTGGAGGACAGTTTTAAAAAAAAAACAAACAATTAACAGAAAATGATCCTGAAGCTACCAGGATAATAAGCTCCTTTTAAAAAATTTAACGTAGAGATCTGTAGTAGATTTAATTAGTTCTCACAGACCTGTCTTTGGACTGGTAGATTTCTTTACTGAATAGTTCACAGTGACTTTACCAGATGATATAACCATTCATAAAACAGTGAATATGCTATAACTTTGATATAAAAGTATCCCAGTACTTATATATTACCTATTTCTACTATAACATCCTTATATAAAAATTAATATATTTCCACTTTAACTTCTGTGTATTTCTATAAACCAAATGTCTGCTCACAACATTCATTATTAACAATGGATATTCTCTCTTGCAATCACGTAAAAAATATATGTGATTCAATCACAGATGTTTTATTCATTTAGGGCTCATGCTTGTGTACATAAAAGTAAACAAAATTCAGTGTCCCTTCTCTGTGTTATAATCCCCATCATTGTATACACATATTTTTAATTTTATGTACAATCCTAAAAAAAAACAAAAAACATAATTCTCACACTATAATTCTTACCAGGAATAAACAAAAGCATTTTAAAACAAACACTTGGTTATATTTTGTTTCAAAGTTCTAGGTGGGTACTAGTTTCTCTCTCTTTTTAAAGACTGATCAAATAGCATTTATTTTTTTTCAGAAAATGGTTTCAATTTCTCACCCATCCTTGGTTTGATCAGCTACTCCTGCCAAGAGCTGCACAGTCCATGGATTATAATGTTTATCAGCATACAATCCAAGATAACGCTGGACAAAGTCCTCTGGGGTCATGTAATGCTCTCCATCAACCTCAGTACTGGCATACTACAGAATGAAAAAACAAATATTATAAGGATAAGAATAACTTAGATGTTATTTTGAAACTACTAAACAACCCAAGAAATAATAAGTTAAAATTCATCTGTGAGCTTTCAGAAATAGTTTAATTCTCAACTACCCTATTCATTACCTCAAAATAGCTCTGTCTTTATCTACTCTCTTTCCCATCAGCCTTAGAGGAAGAAGAGACCCTCCTTTAATCAAGATGAATACCTCCATCTAAGACCTTGATCATAGCCTCTCTTGCCTCAAGAATACTGCTTAATCAATCATTCCTCCTCTCTTTAGTACTTCCACTCTCCTTCTCCAACGGCCCCTTCCCTTCTTATAAATATGCTTAAACATACTTGTATCTTAAAAATCAAACAAAATCCTTCTCAACTTAGCTACCCCATAAAGCAACCATACCATCTCCTTTATTTCTCTTCACAGTATAGTCAGGGGAATGCTGGTATCAGTTCAAACTGAGTAAAAGATGTCAAATTTTCATTGTGAGCATTCAGACCTCAGAAATAAGCACACACTACAAATAAGGGTTTGATTTATCATTATTTATTTATTTATTTTGTTAATTGTCTAGACTTAAAAAAGTGATGGAGAAAAAATGTTAATGATGCAGATTAAACTTTTCCATTGAGTTGTTTATTAAACATCTACCCTATTAAGTTTACATTTATTGCCTCCATTCCCTCTCACCTACACTATTACTACCAATCCTGAACCAATCTTTGTACACCAATCTTAACAAGTGTTTTTGAACACATCACCATCATGCTCAAAAAAAATTCTCAATGGTTCCCAACTCTCCACTGAAAAAGGTTTAAATTCAGTTTAGGAGGCTTAGAGTCATATTTTTTTTTTTTTACAGACTTGAGGCAAGGACTCTCTCTTGGCTTTGCATTTCCCATGTCCTTCAGGCATAATACACTACTCGTGGCACACAAAAGTGCTTAACAAATGTTTGTTGACTGAATAATCTTAGATATTACCTAAGAACCCCGTTTAAAATATTTCATACTTCTCAAAGTCTCCATCAACAACTGCCTTTGATTATTCTATCAACAGACATTTCAGTCACACTTCAAATTTGGCAAAAGAATTTACATATGTAATTTCATGGCTGCCTTACAACAATAATCCTGTGAAGAACTGCTAAAACTATTATTATTCCTGTTTTACAGGTAAGTAAAGTGAGGCTTAGAAAACTACGAGGATCACTGTTGGCCACACATCTAAAAATTACAGAGACAAGATTTGAATTGGATAGCCTCAAACAGCGCCCCCCCCCCCCCGCCCAGAATAGTTTTTACCACAAGGTAAACACTAATTGATATTTGTTGGATTGATATTTATTTAAGGTAAGGACTATGTCAAATCTAACATTGAAATTTTATTCACTAAACTACTGTAATAACCTCCTCACTGATCTCCTAAGCTTTCTCCCTCTCCAGTCCAGCACCCACGTAGCTGTTGAAATGATCTTTTTAAATAAACAGGCAGCTAGGTGGTACAGTGGATAGGGTTCTGGGCCTAGAGTCAGGAAGACCTGAGTTCAAATTTGGCCTCTGTTACCTTGGGCAAGTCACTTAACCCTGTTTGCCTCCGTTTCTCATTTGTAAAATGAGCTGGAAAGGGAAATGGTAAATCACTCCAGTATCTTTGCCAGGAAAACCCCAAATGGGGTCATAGAGAGTTGGACATGAAAACGCTATCCACATCCAGAGAAAGAATTATGGAGTCTGAATGCAGATCAAAGCACGCTTTTTGTTGTCTCTCTTTTTTGTTGTGTTTGTTCTTTCTTGTAGTTCGTTCCATTGATTATAACTCTTCTTGGCGACATGCCTAACGTGAAAATATGTTTAATGCAAATGTATAGGTAGAGTCTATATCAGACTGCATGCTGTCTTGGGAAGGGAAAGAGGGGGAAAGGGAAGGAGAGAGAGAAAATTGTAAACTAAAATTTTTTTTAAAAAGAGTTGGACATGACTGAAATGACTCAACAACAATGCACAGTAGCCTCAGTCATGTCATTTTTCAGGTTCAAAAACCATCACTGACTGGCTAGGACAAAATAACACATGTGGCCCAAAGTAAGCATTTTTACATGAGCATTCAGGGCCCTCCACAGTTCAGTCTGCAAACCACCTCTCCAGCCTTATTGCTCATCATAATGCGCTCTCATATTCTGATCAACTGGACATATTCTTCCCTTATTGTCTTACTGAGATGCAAGGCTAGAAAGTGTCTGCCCTCCTAAACTCTGACTAAACTCTTCCTCCTTCAAGGCAGTTTGGGAACCACCTCCATGAAGCCCTTCTTGATTTTCCCAGCTCAAAGGACTCTCTATCCTCAAATTTTCTGAGAGAAAACTCTCCCTCACGACATTCTGTTTTGTATTATATTTGTATATCTATATAGCTCATGTATTCCTTAAGAATAGAAATCAAAGAACTTTTTATCTTTGTTGCCCTGGAGTCTTGCTTATAGTAAGTTCTTAATATTTGTTGAATTTAATACCATAGTTCAAAGAAAGATGTCATAAACACAGAAGGCACTCAAAATTAGGATGATGAAAGAATGTGGCTCTGTGGTTATCTTGATTCTTGATGGTTATGTTTTTTCTACTTTTGGCTGTTGTCAAAACTCATTAGGTTTACTACTCAGAGGCTAAGAACCCATCTGATTCACCTGAAGGTATCTGTCTTCTAATTTCTGAGTTTGCTAACATTGTGACCAATATACACCCAGGGAGGGTAGAAGCATATTGTACTTGTTGCAGACACAGCACATCATAGTTTTCTGGAGACTGAGAAGCGGTGACCTGTAGAATGCCAAGGAGTGAGGATGCATTCCCACAAGCTACCAAGGCTACAGTTAACAAGCAAAAAAACAATTGCTTTCCTTGTTATTACTCATTGAAGTCAGCTCCTATTAGTGCCAAGATTTACAAATGATGCTAGAGAGAATCACTTTCCTTGGGTTTTTTTCTTTTTTCTTTCTCCCTTAAGCATTTTTTCCTAACCCTCCCAATCTATTTTAATTTGATTTTAACAGAAAGATAAAGTAAAAACAGTCTTAGGTATAGCAGAGAGGGGTGAAAAAGTCTTCTCATTCACAAGAAGTATTGTGCTTGACTTCTACAGGAGGCAGTTAACTAATTAACTCATTAAATTAAAGGCAATTACTTGGCAAATTCAGTGGGTGTTTTGTGTGAGGAATGGCAGTCTAAGACTAGTAAGTAAAGAGCTGAAAAATCCATGGATGTACTTGGACATACATACATGGTCTTTAAATAATAATCACAGATGACATTTACAAACATTACAGATTTTTAATACCCTAATAAACCTATGAGTCAAATAGGGCAACATTCATCCTCAACCTTATTTTACACATAAGAAAAGTGAGGCTCACAGTTGTTAATCAATTTGCATGAGCATTAAAAGAATGGATTTCAAAAGTCAATAGCTAATAAACTCTTATTAAGAGTCTATTTTATGCCAGACATTGAGCTAAGTGACTCAGATACAAAGAAAGGAGACAGTCCCTAACCTCAAGGAGCTCACAATCTAATTGTGGAAAACCACACTTCAAAAGAAGATGGGGAAGAGAGAGGGTAGAAGGGTACCCATCACTGGAGCACAATAAAGTACAGAGGAGTACAGCCAGATGGGAAATTATGAGATGACTGCCTTGGGACCCCTTCTAAATGGAAGATCTGAGAGGAGTTCTCCAATATCTGTTCTTTAATCAGAGAGAAGGAAGGGCCTCAAGGGCAGAAGATATGAGTACTAGTTTGAAGGTTTTTGCAATAATCCAGGCAAAAGATAATAAGGACCTACACCAGTGTAGCTGTATTATTAGAGGGAAGGAGAATTATGAAAGATGTTGCGAAGGTAGAAATGAGAAGATCTGGCAACAACCGGATGTGTGGGTTGAGTGTAAAAGGAGTTGAAGATGATGCTAAGATTGGAAAGGTGGTGCCCACAACACTAATAGGAAAGTTGGGAAGAGGCAAAGGTATAGGGGGAAAGATAATGAGTTCAATTTTAAACATGTTCAGTTCAAGAGATGTCTAAAATGATCATGATGGAAGACTGGAGCTCAGGAAAGAGATGAGAGATAGAAACATAGAACTGGCAATCAATCATCTACATAGAAATGATCATTGAATCCATGAGAGCTGATGAAAACATCAAGCAAGATAGTATAGAGGGGGAAAGAGTAGGGAGGAGACTCAAAACAAGGCCTTGGGAAACACCCAGTTAGTAATCCTGATCTGGATGAAGATATAGCACAGAAGATAAAGGATGGTCACACAAGCAGAAAATCAGAAGAACAATATCTGCAGGAGAGACTAAGAGTTGAGAAAAGGCTGTTAAGAAATCATTGTGTTTGCCTTCTCAATGAGGGGGAGAAAAAAGGGAGAGAATTTGGAACTCAAAATTTGAAAAAAGAATGTTAAAATTGTTTTTACATGTAACTAGGAAAAATAAAATATTAATTTAAAAAAGGAAGAAATCACTGGTGACTTTGGAGAGAGAAACACTGGATTAGGACAAAAAATAGTTGAAACAATCCAGAAATCATTGATGATATTTAATCATTAAATTCATTTCAATTCCACAAGCATGTGTTCTATGCTCTTATCAGGTACCTGGCACTGGGCATTACCCCGCTTCCCAAAAACCAGTCTTTGTCATTGAGGAGCTTATATTTTACTGTAATGTAGGTAATAAAATATTAGGAAAATAAACTATCATACTTAAATAGCCTTCATGGCTCCAATGTGGTTCTATTTCCACTACGAATATTTTATAATGACAACACAACTTTTCACTAGGAAATAGAACATGGTCTAATTTTAGGTAAACATCTGGATTCTTTTACTGATCTTGCCTTCAGTGAATCAAAGTGATTCAAATTATTCAAGTGGAATGAGATAAGAAAAAATAAGAGAATGTGTCTGGGGGTCTGCCTCACCCACACTAACCAACAATGAGTTTCAATAATTCAACAGCATGCAAATGATTCAGTATTAGTGTAATAATAATATCCATTTTGAATCCAACCAACTTCTAAAGACTGCAGTGAGAGTGAACTCAAATGATTATGGAAACAATTCATATAAACTTAAATATACTTTAATTTTGAAGTCAATTACTTGCTATTTCAAAGATGTCTTCTTAACAGCTAGGAATCCTAAATGGGCACCAAGTCAAGGACAAGTGAAAGACAATCCCAGTGTGAAGGCAGCACTGGTATAAAAATAGTAGAGTGGCTATTTCTTGGTCAAACTTGTCGAATGCAACTCAACTATTTTTCAGGCAAAAGTATACATTGTTCTGATAAACTCAAAACTTAAAAAAAAAAGATGTCTGTATAGGTGACAGGAAAAACCTAATATTCTGAAGCTTGGAAATTAGGCTGATTTCCTTAAGACAGAAAATACTGGTACATTAAGTCTAAGTAGTTGCTTGTTAAAAAAAAATAAAGAGGTAAGTATCACATGCAAATACATGGTGATTAGATCAAGTTACTTCCAGTTCCAATGAGGTCATGATATCTGGCAACAATCCAACACATCAAGACTTTGATTACCCAAGTAAACTGATTTGGCAAATTGCCTAAATTTATCAGTTACTGAATCTAGTCTTAAATGACCTTGGGATTTACAAAACAATTATCACAAGCTAAGCTTAGGGACTGAAACTAACACAGTCCATATATAATCTTAAACCACATCTGTGTAAGGAATAAAAGGAAAATTAAATCCAAATAAAGTGAATGCTTACAAGCCAAAGTTCATGGAACCTTTGTTTAAGTATTATAAACAAACTACAGGAACATTTTTTTCTCTCAAATTTATGGGAAAAGTTTTTTGAATGGAAAAAAAAAAACTGCAAATGCCTAAGAGAAGAATTCAAATCTGGAGCATCTAACTTTGCCTGATTTGTTTCTTCAGGTTTTCTAACATGGCTGAGGAAAAGAGCTCTCTTTAAAAATATGCATACAATAAATGTAACCATATATCCAAAAACAATACCTCTAGACAAAAATATGGAAAACACTCCCAGAGATTAATACTTCTTAGCACTTCTAAAGGAAAGGTCTCTTCACTGGAAACATAAAGTATATACTGTAAAAACTACATTTCTCCCATTCATTAAAAGGCAGCATTGTTTTAATGAACAAAGGAGACTAAGCCAGAAAACTAAGATTCTACCCCTAATTAGTTGTGAGGCTGTGCAAGGCACTTAATTTCCTCATCTAAAATTGGGGATACCACAACATTCTCTGTGTCAGGATCAAATGAAATAATATAAGTGAAAGCAATATGGAAGCTCTAAAGAGCCAAACCAATGAAAGGGTTAAACATATTAATGGCCAAGACATCCAACAACTTTCTCTGCAGCTGTCTGTGTGTCTCTTCTCATTGGGTTTACCAAACAAGTGGGAAGAGCTATTCTAATACGTTTCTTTGTCTTCAAAAAAAGGTTTCTTGAGTTTGGCCTCTATTATTACTCAGCTCACTAGGGAGATCAGTCCTGACTGGCCTAGGTAAACTTCCCCGCTTTCCCAGTGTTCAACACATAACACAAAGTGTTGCATGACTTTGTTTCACCTGAGAACTTATGTAACATTTGCTTTTTAACATCATTTTGATTTCATCAGCTAAATAATAACAATGGCAACAGGGTGTGGTAATAAAATACTTAATTGCTGTGCATTTCATATAAAGCAATGTATACATGATCAGACACCAAAAATAGGTACAGCATGTACTGGGGCAAGAATTGAACACCACAAAGCTACTCCCCCTCCTGATGGTCGTTCCCCCTTTCCTGGGCTCTGTTTCCAACAGAAGCCAAATTTAGGCAGGAATGTACGCCCTTTAGCAGCATGGCATGCTCTTTGCAGAACCAGTTGTGAGCAAAGCAAGCCTACAAAACTTTTCTAAGGCTGTAACAGATAGGTCATCCTGTTTCCACCTTCCGGTCTCACAAAACATAAAAATATGTTATACTGTAAAAAATATTCTAACAAGAAGCAGTAAATACCAAACCTATTTAGCCACACAGATCAAGAAAGACAATTCATAATAGCTAAATTTTTTAAAATTATGCAAAGATCCTCAGTACATTAACATCAATATAGTTTCACACATAATTTCTATGGTTTTTCTTCTCATTTCACACATATATCGCATACACATATATATGCACACACACACGACTATTATACCACACCCTTGTTCTGTACAAATAAAATCCACAAAGAAACTTAACATCTCTAAACAAGCTGACCTATTTGCTATTCTGCAAATTCATTCTATCTCCTATCTGTTTTTACATAGGTTCTTTCTCCAGGCCTGGAATGCACTCTCTCCTTACCTCTGCCTCTTAAAATTCTTTGCCATGTTGAAAGCTCTATTCAAAAGCTATGTCTTACATGAGGCTTTTCATGATCCTTTCCTCCAGCTTCCATTTCCTCCCTCTTAAAAAAATTACCTGATCTTAAATTATGCATATATTCTGTATTTACTTACATGTGTATTTGCTGTATCCCTTGATAGACTATATGTGCTCCTTATGGATAGGGACTATTTTATGTTAGTATTTCAATCTCCAGCACCAAGCCAAGTACCTGGAACATAACATGCACTTAATACATGCTGCTTGCTTGCTTGATTCGCTCATTTTGCTTTGAATTTTATTTTTGTATTGTCCACTTTAAGGAAGCTTACTGTCAAATAACTCTATACTGTTTCCCCAAAAAATGAAAAATGGGGAGGGGTTGATTAAGTTCACTTGTTAATCAATAAAATTAGTTGCTGATATACATAATACACAAATTCTAAAAATATTTTTTCCCCACAAAATGACCAAAATCCTTGAAAATGAAAATGGTGACCATAGTGAATAGAGTAACCAGTTAGGTTTCTACGGCAGATTAAGCTGAATAATTAATCTGCATTGTTCCCAAAATAAACATTCAATTTCTTAGTCTAGGTAACCATGGGACCATATGAGGAAAATTGTGTGTGTGTGTGTGTGTGTGTGTGTGTGTGTGTGTGTGTATGTGTGTGTGTATCTGGCCAGTTCCTGGTTCCTGACAATTGAGGTAAAGCTCGTAAGGACTTGTGACACTTAGACATTGGTAAGAAATACATCAGCCTGAATAACCATCAATATTTCTGATTAAAAGAAGTCTTTTCTTGGCAAGAAGAAGGAGGAAGACAGTAGATTTTTTAGTTAAAAAAAATTCCTCCAACCAAAAGGAGTCTCCTTCAGGGCCCATAAACTTGTATACTTTGAAGTATATCAAAAAGCAAGTAGGTCTCCAGCTCAGTGCAACAGCCACATCCTTGAAAGATCAGTTGATGCTGGTAGAGACTCTGACACAGTTAACATGAAGGTTGCAGTTTGGTAGAACAGAAAGGGAGCTGAATTTCAACCCATTCCCAGGTTCATACTTTTTTAGCTAAAATTTCTCATCAAAATTTACCCTCTGCTGGCATAATTTCTAAGAACCCAGCCTTTGGGAGCCCAACATCTTGATTCTGCAATGAAGTCCTGTGGTTTACCCATGTTCATAAATACATGCACACATATATGCTGTTATATGCATACACACATATTTACTAGTTTCAAGTATCTCAGTGTGGTCTGACCAACTAAGTGAAATAACAGTCTAATACAATTGAGAGAATAAAGTTATCTTGTCTTAGAATCAGTGGGCAATTCAATAGTAGAAGACTTGGAACCAGCTCAAAAATGGAAGAGGTAACCACAGTGAGGAAAATCTAAGGAAACAGAAGTACTCCAGCTGACTCAAATTAGGCAATCATCCATGAGGAATCACAAAAATAAATGCCAATAATTAGTTCAGGCACCAAAAGGAAGGAAATATCTCCAACTTTAAAAATAAGGCATTTTCTAATGAACATTTTTCCAGAAATGATCACTTAGTGCCATGTTGGTATTATTTTCCTTACCCATTTCAAGCCATCAGAATAAAAAATATATTCAGATCATTTATTTAATCCTATTATCATTTTTCACTCCCTTTATGTTGTAACTTATAGAAATATGTAAGTTTGGAATAATGGGCACTTACCACCCAATTCTCATTTATTTTGATACTAAGTAGTATTAAGTCTTTCAGTTAAGGATGAAAAATACAATTTCTAAAAAATTGTATTTTACCAAAATTTGTTTCTGATAATTTTAGCAAATAAACACAGTACAGTTCTGCAAACAATAATCCTCAAATAATCAAAGAGAGTCTTGAAGATTCTTACTATCTTTCACCCTACTTGCCCTCATTCTTCTCTGCTGCTGGATCCATCCTCCCCGCCCCCCCCACTTTTGCTACCATATACTGTAAATGGAACGAAAGCAAGTCAGTGAGAGTTATGGATGAGAAAAAAGCAGAAAACCAAGGAATGATTTTAAGGATAACAAGAGTACATTTTAATTTAACAATTAGCTTAGGAATTATTGCACAGGTGACCTGGATAGACATGAATTTATTCATTGCCCTCTCAGGCCAAACATCTGGGAGACAGATTGGGTATAGGGATGAAGAATACTAGCAGATACCATTAATGACATTTGTGAACACAGAGAATCTGGTCTCTTCACATACTAAAGGCTGACAAAATACAGCAAGGCGGAATGATAGAGTAGAAAGTTTACTGCTCTTTGCCTTAGGAAACCCAGGTTCAAAGCTGGGCTGACAGTAATATGCTCTCAAGTCCTACAATTCATCACTCTCAGAGCTTCATTTTTTTCATCTATAAAATGGGGAAAATAACACTTTCACATTTTCGTGGGATTTTTGTGATGAACACTACAAAAATATGAATAAGCATTATTGTATACTACTTCATAATGATATAGTATATCATATAACAATTCATAATCAGAATGAAAGGGACCTCAGACATTACTGAGTCCAACAGACAAGAAAACCAAAGCTCAGAGATGTCAAATGATTTACCCAAAGTCACACTCCTTGATACTTTGTGACAGAAACAGGACTGGAACTCAGATCTCATGATTTTCCATCAGTATACTTAATACTCTCCTGCAGTTGCCTCTTAGGAAAATGATTTTACATAATCTCATTGACAATGTGCACTAATCATCTTGGAATACTAATTCTTACGTACCCAAATAAAAGATATCTTATCTCTGAAAGAAATGAGGCAAAGGTTATCCTGAATTAGGCAGTCCCAAATAAGAACTTTCAGTAGAATTGTTCGACATTTAAAGTAAGCCTTTATTCTGCATAGCCTCCCAAGTAATTCCAAACCTAGTCTGCTACCAGGAATCCTCTCGAAAATCAAACCACTCAGTAGGTAATAGTATAATCTACATATCTGACACTTTCTATTCTCCCTTCTTCCTGAAAATCCTACTCTTGGCTTTCACTTCTTTGGGCCTGCTTGTTCTTGTCTGCCTTACCCCTTTACATCTAGCAATCTCCTGGGACCCTGTACTTGATTTTCAATTCTTCTCATTCTATACTCTCTCCTTTCAACTTCATGGGTTCAACTGTCATCTACACAAATCTCTAGGTCTAACCTCAGTCCCTCAGTTTCATGTTTCAGTGACTTGAAGAAAACATTTGTCAACTAAAACCTGAAATGTTAAAAATAAATTAACAATGATAATAACAGTTCACATTTTTGTGGTACTATGAGGTTTACAAAGTGTTCTTCTAAGGACGCTCCCAAGAAGCAGGTCATACGTTGTGTAAATCAAGAAAATGAAGATAATACAGGTGAATTGACTTGTCCAAGGTCAAACTGCTCATTAATCACAACTGGGTACTCAACCCAGATCTTCTAACTTTAGGGCCAATGTTCTTTCCACTACAATTCAGCTGCTTCAGGACTCCCTCGTCTTCTCACCTTCCTGAAAGCCCAAAATTAAAATTTCATTGTTATTTTTTGCTTCTTTCTCTCTTTTTCATCTTGTGCCTCCTGACTATCAACTCAGGCACTAAGTTTCATAAATTTTAAGAATCAAATGTTAACTTTGGAAGGTACCTTATAAATTATCTAGTCCATTTTCCTCCTTTTACAGAAAAGGAAACTGAGCTTCAGATTTCAACCTACTTGCCCACAGCAAATCAGTCAGTCATGAAGTCATAAGTGGAGCACAAGTCTCTTGCTTGCTAGGCCTGTGCTCTTCCCACCCTAAGAATGTCTATGGCTCTTTGAACAGGAAACTTTACAGTGTCTCAGGATTTATGTCTCTCCATTTCCACAGACAGACCTCTTCCAGATTTGTGTTGCCTCTTTCCTGGTATTATTGTAATGAAGAGTCTTCCTCCCTCCAAGTTTTTCTCTCTTTAATCCATCATATACACAGCTGCTGTTATTAACAGCCTTCTATAAACCCAATTTTCATTACATCCTATTTAAAAACCTTCAATTGATCTTTGCTTTTACATATACAAAGTCCTTTGCCTAATATTCAAGGCTACTACACATTGCAGCACTGTTTACGTTAAATTCTTTGATATAAGGGTTAGTTCTAATAGCTTTGTAACAAGAATCACCTCTGCATTTTGCCAACAATCCCCATTTCATACCTTTCTAACTTCATCTCAGAATGCCACAAGACGGCTGTTGTCCTCTCCATTCAACTCTTTGTCCTTGACAACCCTCTTCTTGACCTACCTACAACTACTGTTCCTCAAGATGTGGTTAAAAACTTATACCCTATGGTAAAAAGAATTCTAGATTTAGAATTTTAGGAACTGAGTTCAGTTCCTATTTCTGCAACTTGCTCCCTGTGACCAATCAAATTATTTAACTTCTCTGGACCTTGGTTCACTACTAAATGACCTTGAATGTTCTTTCCAGCTCAAAATATGTGATTCTATTATTTAATTCTAACCACATCCTGTATTACCCTACTCTGATTCACCTTTAGGTACAAAAAAGGATACAAAATACCACAGTGAACAAGTATTTTTATTTTTCACTTACTGACATGTTACTTTGCAACTGTCCTCAGCACAGTTCAAGTAAATATTCTGAAATTTCCTATGCTGTAATCACTATACTACTCAGAGAGCCTGGCCTCTGAAGAATTCATCAACCAACAAAAAGTGCTCAAAAGAAGCTCATTAATGAGTTCCATCTTACTTATTGCTTTTTTTTGGGGGGGGGGGAAGGAAAGAGTGTCCAGATTTGAGATTTTATCAGGGTGGAGAATGTCCTTCAAAAGTGTAAATCAGCAACTTATCTACTAATAAAGTTTTAATCTGAAAAGATATTTTATATTATGATTATATTGTTCATCTGGTGCCAACTCTCATAACCCCCAAATGGGGCTTGCAATTTCTTTGTTCAGCTCATTTTATAGATGAGGAAACTAAGGCAAACAGGGTTAAATGACTTGCCTTGGGTCACACAGCTAGTGAGTGGCCAGATTTGAACTCAAGAAAAGAAGTCTTTCTGACTCCAGGTCAGGAGCTATATCTACAATGCCACATGAAAACATATTAAGGTGCCAGAACATTGTTATCTAAAATATTCAATTTGGTGTTGATAAAAATTACATGGAGGAAGAAAAAAGTCTGTATTAATCAGAAAGGATTCAGTTGATTTCTCAAATATACAAAGGTCTATAAAATATATCTGGTAACTTCATCTGGCAAACAAATATAATGGTATAAACAATCGTCAATGGCTGGAAAATGTTTATTAGTTTTAAGAATATTTATTATGAACTAAGATGTTTTTAAACCACAAATAAAGTCTAAATAACATTTCTATTGCATTCATTGATATTATTATTTAGTTGGAAGTTACATCTATTATCAGATGTTTCTAAAACGTAGGCAGAATAACCTTATTTATTTAATCTTGGTCTGTTTATCAGATCTCAATATTAATACACATATGCATTTAAATTAGTCTGCATTACACTTAAACCCAGCAGGACATGTTTTCCATTTTTTTAAAGTCATATGAACCTATTGCTGTTTCTTAATTATCACATATCTAAAGGGACCACTTCATTTTACTGACAAACACAAAGCTTAAGTGTCTTGCCTAAGGTCAGAGTTGGCAAAAGCTGAGACAAGAATCCTGGTTTCTTGACTCCCACCATCATGTGTAGACATCACAACAACTTAGAGAAAGCTTTTACAATAGTTAACATTCATTCATCAAACTTTAAGCAAATGCCTACTATGTGCTAGCAGCAGGCACATGCTAAGTGCCGAGGATACAAAAAGGGAAAGGAAAACTTGGCTTATCTTATTTTCAGTTTTATGTCTAAAGAACACTTTCCTGTACACAGAACTTCTGAAACATAAGAAAGTAAAGTAAAACACACACGTGAACGCGCACACACACACACACACACACACACACACACACACACACACACCCCACCCCACCCCCCAGGGAAAAAAGGTCAGAGCCAAGGTCATAGTCCTGAAGTCTGAGCAGACTTCAAGACTGCTGTATATTTCAAGATGTCCTTTAAAGAATTCTACAAAGGAACATTTTGATACAAAGATAACAGTAACAAATTGTTTTTAAAAGCACAAATACCAATGAACTCAGAGTAAACAAAAATGGGTTACAAGTTATCAACTTAGTAACAAGCTGCATTTCTCATTTATACATTAAGGCAAGAATTGCTTATGATCAAGAAAACGATTACAAATTTCCAAGGGAGAAAGAATTTCAGGTATGATAACCTATTAATTATTCTTTTAAGAGAATGAACACAAGCAAATTCTGTAACTAAATGGTAGGAAAACTGGAAATTCCTTTACTATCTTTTCCAGAGGTCTCTGTATACACATCTCTGAAAAAAATGTTTAATGAAATGTCTCTTATATCTAAGAAGCAGAACTTGGAATGCACTGTTCAGTTCTGTTTTGAAAAATAATAGGCCATTTTTGAAAGTTAAGGTCCAACCATGGCTCCATGTAAATCCCAGTTAAAACTATGACGCATAAACAAGTTTACCTGCAGGAATATGTTTCTTAACTCATGAGGATCACCTCGCTTGGTTGTCTGCACCTGTAAGACCAAAAAAAAAAAAAAAAACCACTGGTTAATGCTTCACCAGAGAAATTTACTACAGTCTAACCAGGTAAGAGTTCACTTCCAGACAATCAATGTGCTTATCTCCTTAATAAGTGTACTTAGCTTAAATTCAAAACAAAATTAAAAGACACCAGTTGTTGATTACAGCTATCACATGGGATGACTGTGACCTGAAGGGCAGAAGGATAACTAGTAGTGTGAAAAACTGGAGGAAGCTGCAAACTGAACACACGGTGCTTCAGTAACAGAGAAGTACTAAGATTAAATAGTTAATTTTTTCCCCCATTCTCCTAGCAACACAGGAGCAAATGCCCACACCGAGAGGCCGGGAAGGGGTCAGCAACAGGGAAGTGAAAACGCCCAAGTTAAACTCATGGCCTAGCAAGCCTTTCCAGAGGAAAACGATCCTACTTAAAACATGATGCCGGCGAAATGAAATAAAAAATCTTCTTTCTACTCCCCATCAAGACTGTGGCAACATTCTCAAAAGCTCTCAATTCTGCAACCTGCTCTGCTAATACCAACGTTGGCCCCGGATTACTGAACTAACGCCCCTAATTACCGCAATGAGGTTCCTAATCACAAAATATCCATTCCCTTCCCCCACGGCAAGTCTCCCCCACACCTTGGCCTGACATGCAACTTCCTCCCACCCTCTTTCCGCCACAATTTCCCCAAGCTCACTGTGTATGCCCCCGAATCCTCCCGACTGGCAGGGTGCCCGAACCAGATTCAGGGTCCACACAAGACCCTCAAACTCCTTGTCCCTCCTCCACCCCTCCCCCAGGCAGGCATCTTCTCCCAACCCATGCACCGCTTTCCTCCCGACCCAGGAGCTAGACACCCGAAATGCGTTTATCGGAGAGCGAAGCAAAAAGGGAAAGGCGAAAAGAGAAGAAATTAAAAAACAGAAAAGCCCCGGTAACGTTTCCTATGCCATAAGCAGCAGCAGATAGTTGGAGTCACCTTGACCGCCATGCTGTGCTCGGAAGCCGGGAGCGAGCGAAAGAACGAGCCAGCTAGTAGAGCTGTCAGGGTGCGCGCGCGCCTCCTCCCTGGCCCCAGGCGCGCGCGCCCCTATGCAAATGAGCCCTGGGAGGACGAGGACTCCGACCCCTTTGGGCAGGGGGCTGTCCAGGTGTGAGGTCGCGAGGCCGGGAGGGGAGCGCCCAGACCAGAGAAACCCTAGCCGGAGGGCCGCGTGCTGTAGGCTGAGCTGAGTTTGCTGCTTAGGGGCCCAGAGGCCGCCGCCACCACCTCGGAGAAAGCCTGCTTCTCCTCGGGCCTCTCGGTGGGTGTGGTTTTGCACACTGTCTTGGGCAAGGCTTGGGCTCCAACCTCTCAGTCGTTTTATCCCGACATTGGACCAGATTCCCAAAGGTTACAGAACCTAGTGGTATTATTGCCAGTAATAAACAAAAAATGATAAATAACACTGATAACAAAGATTCAAAATTGTTTACATTGGGGGGGGATTTGAAAGCAAAATGAAAAGATTTGATGAATGTTTTTCGGACTGCAGTAGAACTGGGCTCCTCGTCAGGGAAAATCCAGTTAACTTTTGAATCTTTTACCATTACAAGTTCTTATTAGCAATATCCTCCCCTTATCCCCACCTTTCTAGGGCTCAGCCTGTGTCCAGTAGGTACAGATAGTCTAGAAGTAACTTCAAATTCCATTCTCCATCCAACTTAGAAAACAGATACCTGTATTCTATTTCCTCAGTTTTTTTATTAAATTACGATTTTGGTTGTCTCTTTATAGATTGGAAAGACATTCCTCTTTTTCTGACTACCTCTACCACACTGAGCATATGATAACTGATATATGCTTTTATTGTTTGAAGACATTGCAGCTTTATAAAATAAAAAAATTACAAAGTAGAAAGAAGGATCACAGGTCATGTGGTCCAACCACTCCCTAAACAGGAGTACCCTTATCTTGTCTACAAGGTACCTGACAGTCCTTGCTGGAGCTGAACTGTCAAGCATTCAAACTATGCTTCAGGGAGCACAACTCCGATGGGCTGGCCACCTTATTCAAATGCAAAATGTACGCTGGCCAAAAAGACTATTTTGTGAAGAACTTACATGGGGCAGGCAATCACATGGTGGTCAGAAGAAGTGACACAAGGACACTCTCAAGGTCTCACTCAAGAACATTGGATTTGACTCTGCAACATGGGAGACATTGGCACAGGACTGCAAAGCATGGCGTGCCCATATCAGAAAAGGTGCTATATTCTATGAGCAAAACAGAATTGAGACAGCACAAAGGAAACAGGATGTGCAAATTTGGAGTATCTACCCCAAATATTCACATGGACTATCTGTGCCCAATCTGTGGTAGAGCATCCCAAGCTCGTATTTGGTCTGATCAGCCACAATCGGACACACTGAAATTTCACTTTATTATGGAGATGTTATTTTGGTCCTCTTCAAAGACAAAGGACAACAATCAATCAACCTGACAATTAATCATCCAGACTCTACTGGAAAATCTTTAATAATAAGGAACTCTCTCTGTTAGAAGGTTTTCTTTATCTTGAATTAAAATCTGCTTCTCTTCAACTTGTAC
The DNA here is from genome assembly GCA_028658325.1 of Potorous gilbertii. Lineage (NCBI taxonomy): Eukaryota > Metazoa > Chordata > Mammalia > Diprotodontia > Potoroidae > Potorous > Potorous gilbertii. Next base: position 195,467,996 of record CM053771.1, read on the forward strand.
TCATTACTTCTAGTTCACACTTTTGGGACCAAGCAGAATGTATCTAAAACTTCTTAGTATGTCAGCCCTTCAAATGCATGGAGACTGTAGTATTCAGGGCCTGTCTTCAGATTTCATTTCTCCTGCCTCACACCCTTGCTAGCTCCTCAGTTTCTTCACTCACTTGTAAAATGGGCACAATAATACCCCTAATACCTAATGGAGTTGTTGTGAGACTCAAGTGACATAATGTATATTTTTGTAAACTTTAAAGCACTACCTAAGTGTTAGTTACTTTATTATAGTCCTCTAGACCAAGATCCCTAGTTACTTCAACTAATTTTCATATGACATGGCCTCCAGTGCTCTCACTATCTTGGTCATCCTTTTCTGGAAATTCTGTAGCTCAACAATATTAGTGAGATTGTTAAAATATTAATGATCTGGTGTCAGTAACTGAAGTTTATATTACAGAGGTCCCTGAGTAGGGACATTGGAACAATCATGTCCTTTTTACTTGACACTATGCCTCTAGTAAGTTAACTCGAGGTAGAGAAGATAGAATCAGAAGACTGCCTCCAATTCTGCCTCCAATGACTATCAATCAACAATCGATAAACATTTATTAAGTGCCTACTATGTGCCAGGCACTGTGCCACGGTGCACTGGGGATTCAAAAGGGCAAAAGACAGACCTTGCCCTGAAGCAAGCTTACAATCTAATGGGGAAGACAACATGTAAACAAATATATACAAAGCATGCTATATACAGGATAAATCAGAAATACTTAACAAAGAGACGGCACTGGAATTAAGAGGGGTCAGAAAAGGCTTCCTCTAGAAGGTTGGGGTTTTTGCTGAGATTTAAAGGAAGCCAGGAAGGTCAGTAGTCAGAATGGAGAAGGGAAAGCATTCCTGGCATGGGGGACAACCAGAGAAAATACCTGAAACTGAGAGATTAGAATATCTTGGTCTTGGAACAGCCAGGATAGAAGTGTCACTTCTGGATTGAAGAGTCCCTATTAGGGAATAATGTATAAGAAGACTGGAAGATAGGAGGCAGGTTAGGATAAAAAGGACCATTCAAAGAAGATTTTGTATTTGATTCTGGAGACAAAGAGGAGCCACTAAAGTTTACTGAGTCAGGAGGGGTGTGTGTGGTATATGTGTGAGAGACAGGATCAAACCTGCACTTTTTGAAAATCATTTTAGTGACTGAATGGAGGATGGATTGGAGGGAGAGACTTGAGGAAGGCTCACCCACAAGGTGGCTACTGTAACAGTCCAAGCATGAGGTGATAATGGCCCACAGGGACATATGAGATTTGTTGCAAAGGTGAAATTAACAGGCCTTGGCAACAAATTAAATACAGAGGGTGAGAGATAGTGAGGAATTCAGGATGACTTCTAGGTTGTGGGCTTGAAGGACTAGAATGATGGTCTTAGAAACGTGAAAGAATACAGAAGTACCAGCCTCATGCAAGAGTTGGGTGAGGGAGGGCCAAAAACCCTATTCAGTGCTAGGTAGGCCAGAAAGACCCTGAACCTAGTGACTCCCCTTGAATGCGCTCCAGCTTTAGCTACACTGCCAATACACAATCCATCTCCTCATCATGTTGGTAGTAAACCAAAATGTTTAGAAGATCTATATATGCTCCATTTTGGGAAATAGAGTTCTTCCATTGTATGTTATGTACCTTTCTGGATGCAGGTTCCCCAATCCCTTCCCTGTATAGGATTGCCTCAGGCCTCTTGTGACACATTCATACACCAGAATTTCCTAATTTGTTGATCTGTTCCCCAATTTATTACTGTACTCACTTTCCAATTCTTCGCCACTACAAAAAGAGCTGTTATTGTTAATCATTTTCTTCTTTCTTTAATCTCCTTACTATATTGACCTACTAGTGCTATTGCTCAGTCAAGTTTCCAAATTGCTTTCCAGAATAACTGGCTCAATCATAGCCCTACCGACAGCACCTAAAACTGAAAATATGAATAATAAAAAGGGTCTTTTAGTTCTGTTGGGGAGTAAAATGAAATTCAAAGAAGGAAAATGTCTATCTCTGAGTGGATGAGTCAGTGACAACGGGGATTGAGCTATGACTGATCCAGTTATTCTGGAAATCTTCATCTAAATCACTGATGAAAAAATGCTAAATACAAAGTCAAAGATAAAATCCCTGGATTATTCTACTACAGGTCTCCCTTCAAGTCAGACTACTTTTAAGAGTCCAGTCACTCAAACAATTCCAATCTAGCCCTCTCTTCTCCAGAGTCATCACAGTCTAGTGGCAGGACAGAGTCAAGACAACTGGTGATGGCTCAAGATGCAGTGGATGACCTTGGTATCTTCAATATCTAACCAAGTTCTAAGCACGCCACAATACCTGCTTCAGCTGCCTTCATGGCCATTGGAACAAATTGTTCTCATGAATCCCTTCTACCAGGGGAAGGAGGAGGGAGTGAGGCCAAAGACTTCCTGCAGCTCTGCCTCACTTAAATCCAATTTATTTATGAATCAAAAAAAATGAAATAAAATCAAGCCCACATCGATTCACTGGATCTATAAAAATATAATAAGACTCTTAGTAAAATGCTTTCTTGAAATCTAGATTAAACTAGCAAACCTGCCCCCAAAATGGAATGATCATCATTTCTTCTTCTACATGATCGTAAGTCATCTCTTTACGAATTCATTTTTGAATATGCACAATCCTCCCTGTTTTGCAGAGCTGGAGTATGATTATGTATTACTGCATATACTGTCAGATTCCATTGTGATGGCTAGATTTGCTGAACTATTTGCCTTCTCTTTTTTTAAATTACTTGTTATAAGGGATGGTTCTTTGTGTTAAGGTTGGATATATTTGAAAATGAAGGCAATATAAAAACAAAAGATGTCAATAAGACATTTTAAAACAATATTAATGGTTTTTGTGAGTAACCAAAATCAAGGTCACTGCTTTCTCTTTAGTATGTAATCTACAAACTCTTCCCTTTTATGATTGGGATATTCACCTATATCCAATGTCACAGCACCATTCTTCCTACCCAAGATTTTTCAAAGATCATAGAAAAAGATTCAGCAATCACATCCCCCAGCTCTTTTTCAGAACCCTAGGATGTAGTGACCTTAACTCACAGTAGTCAGTTAAGTGCTCTCCTACTGACTCCTCAGTTATATTGAGTTTCAATTCTCTGTTATCCATTTTTTTGTTCTTTTCTCCCCAATCTGAAGATATTTCTTTTTTTTTTAGAGAAAACAGAAACAAAATAGCTTAATGGGTGTGTTTGTTCCCCATTGTCACCGACTCATCCACTCAGAGATACAGACATTTTCCTTCTTTGAATTTCATTTTACTCCTCAACAGAACTAAAAGACCCTTTTTATTATACTTAGCATTTACCACCAGTTGTGGTCTATCATGAGCTTTGAAGTTCCTTATACCCTCCTTACTGGAACATGTGATTCTTTTGTAATCATTTTGAGTTTTCCTTTCTTCTATCAACTGTATATGTCATTTAAAAATCTTAGCTGGTCAAATCCTTATGTATCCACATAAATCTATTTAGACAGCTCAAAATTTTCCATTTTTATTTTTTATTTGTTTTCAGAATTTCATTCCTCAATGCAATTATGTGTTCTTGAAAATTTCTCATTCCATTTGGCTCAACTTTCTCCATAAAATTTTAGGTAATGGAAGTCTGCCTCTTCTTTCTCCGAAATCATCCAAGTCTCTACTCTTTCAAAATTCATTTGATTGCATCAGTATTTTATGCCTCATTTCCATTCCAAAATAGATATCATTTAAGTTAAAAAAAATAATGAAATTAGAAAGGAAAATAGAATTTTTCTATAGGCAAGAAAGTTCATTCTATCCCTTATAAGCTCCCTACAGGTAACTTCTCTAGACTAGATCATCAAGGTATTTATTTATATGACTTCATCATGAAAACATTCCTTTTTTCAATTGCCCTAAGTCTTACAGACTGAAAAAAAAGTTTTTTGTGTAACAAGAGTTATCTGTTTCAAATGGAAGGGAAAAATTTCTATTTGAGTACTCAAACTGCTAGAATAAGAAAGAAAGCTTAGCATTAGGCAGAACATTCCTAGTGAAGGAAGCAGCAGCACTATATTTGTTGTGTAATAAAAGCCAACATTTAAAAGTGAAGACACTAGATCACAATGAAAGTTTTCTTGATGAGGTATCCACATTTTATGCAAATTTATAGGTTTTTCCTGATGCCTGCTTAGCACCAGCATTAGAAACCAGTAATAAATAACTAAATAATTAATTGAAGCTCCTATTCTTTAGAAAAACTAAGATCACTGCTCTCTTCTCCTGATGTTCCAGGTAATGGAAACTCCAATGGATTTTTCACATTTGCCCAGATATAGTAAAATATGATCAAAATAAGTCAACAAATACATATGGAGAGCCTAGAGTGTGCAAATCACTGCTTTAGGCTCCAAGAAATGTGCAAAGACATTTAAGATACAGTTTCTATTGTAGTGATTATGTACTAATATTAGGTAGAACTACTACAAATTGAATTATAAACTGTTTAAACTATAAAATAAATACACTTTGCAGGAGTTGATCAACCGATCGACTAGCAGAAAACCAACCTGTTAAGAAGACATTTCACAAAATTTCCTCCGTAAGTTATTCTTTCCATTCTATGTAAATACGGTAATGGAAGAGAGCATTATTGCTTGGGTTATTGTGAATAAGAATTTTGCCTTTTTCTCTGGATTGAAAGAATTTAAAAACTATAACAACAAATTTGAATGGCCAACCTGGAAATGAATTTTCAGTTTTTTATAAAAACTGGGAGTGGAGGAGGGACTGTGAAAGTGTTTTCAGGAAGAGAAATTAAAAAATCAGTCACCATTTTAACATATATTCTTGTTGCTACCCTCCGAAAACTATAAAATCAGTCAATTGCTAGCCTGTAATCCCTGCTACCTGGAAGGCCGAGCCTTGTAGACAGCTCTCTTCGTCTAGGGAGTTCTGAGCTGCTGTGGATTTAGGTGACCCAGTGTCTGCACTAATTGCTGCGTCAGTATGGTGAACCTCACAAAGCCAACAGGTTGACTAGAAAAGGAGAAACTGGCCTAGGTTGGAAATTGAGAAGCTCAAGAGTCCCAGGCTGAAAACAGAGGGACTAGGACCATGAACTTTGAACTTCCAGAATGGGTGAGGTAGTGTTTAAAAAAAAATAACTATTTCTTTTAGATTTGGCTTCTGGGAAGAACTGAGGTGCAGTTTGACTGGATTGGGGATTTAAATCTGCTTGTGAAGTTACTATTCCTGGGAAAACATGTTGGTGGCAAGTACAAAACTGAAATGTGAACATACTACACAAATCCACAGATATTTTGCCTACAAAGCTAGTCAATTTATTTTTCATTATTTTTTTCAATTATCAAGCATTTATTTTTTTGTCTCCTTTTTTCCAATTTTTAAATTATTTTATTTTATTTTAATTTTAAATGTATTATTTATTTTTTTACATTCTTTTAAAAAAGATTTTTGAGTTCCAAATTCTCCCTCCCTCCCTTCCCATACCTATTAAGACAAAAAAAAAATACAAAGTTTTTTTAAAATAACTTTTTTATTCAGTTTCCTGAAAGTTTTCAAAAGCATTTTGAAATTTTTTCCCTTTCTGTAAATTAAAAATTTACTAATTTTTCTTACTTTGTTCAAGATCAGAAATACAAGACATCATACCTACTCTGAAGTTTTGTATTAGCACCACAGGAAAGGTAGTGCAACTGAACCAGTGGTAGGAAGGGAACCAGTGTGACCCTTTACCTGGACAAAAAGGAAAAACAAAACTTGTGTAACAAATATATATAGTCAAGGAAAACAGTTCATTTTACATTTCATTTGTAAGCAGCTTTACACTTCATGGGTACATGTTAGCATTATACTAACTATATATATTTTAAGTCTTCCAGTAAATAATGTAATCAGGTTTTATTGCATACCCAGATCACTTAAGATGGAGGCACCCATGTGAGAAACCCTCAACAAACTGCTTCTGAGAGAAGACATTTTGCATTCTCCTACCATGTGAGTGGAAGCAGCCTCTTCCATTGGCTGTTTAGTTGGAACTGGCTATATCTTTAAACTACCAGAGTGAGACAATCTAACTCTTTCCAGAGGTGAGGGGCTTCTCCCACTGCCTAGGCACCATGCACTAAGCAGGAAATAAAGAACTTTTCCTTTAAGCCCTGTAGCCTGAAAAAATTGACTTGGGGATTTGGTCTTAATTTGTCTTCTGTTCTAGGTATAGGATCTGTGACCTTGGAGATCAAGCCTTCCTCCTAACCTTTGCCTCGAGTTTTTAAAGTGGTCTCTACACTCCCCTGAATCATCACCAAATTTGTCATTTAAGTTTTGTTTACAATCTATTTCTTACTAAGCACATGGGGAGTGACCAGGATTGGGGTTGGGGTAGGGCATGGGGAGGACAAGTAAAGTCATCTGTTTCTTTAACTGAAAGACTCATTGTCCGGCTTCCAGGCAAATCAACCTCTGTTTTGTAGAGCCTGAGCCAAGCTGACCTGAAAGTCAGTGAATCAGAAAGAATATCAATCTTACAGTTATTTTCTAAGTTTTCATGCCTCATGCATCCAGATACAAGGTTAACTTTATGGCTCCAGTTCCTCCAAAAGGCAAAATCTTTTTTTTTCCTGTTATATTAGCATTGATTAAACCAAGGACATGTTGGTGGGAAGGGGGAAGATTAAAAAAATATAAGTGACATTTCTAAACTTGACATGCCTCAATGAATTGGAAATAACAATGAATGAATTCTTAGTCTGTCTTTTTTTTATCATGAGAGAGGCAACAACAGCCAGTTTTTTTTTTATCGGATTTTGGAAAGATTGCAGAGTGTGAGTCATTCTTTCCTTTCTTATCACAGTATTTGAGTACCCAATATATGTACTACATCAAATGAGATAATATTTTAAGTGCTTAGCACAGTGTCTAGTACATAGTGGGTGATAAAAATGCTAGTTTATTATTATTATTGCCAACAATAATATGTTCCAGTTGATAGTTACTATGGCTACTGACCATCTTTGAAGTAGTAAGACTGAAACGCCAAACTTCTCCGCACAAAAAGGTCATTGTGTCAAATCGCATTTTGTATTTTTTTCTTTACCAACATTTTATTTAGCAATTAACTACACATATCTCATTCATGAATTCTTTCACATGTCTACCTATCCACTTCCCAACTAGATTATAAGTACCTTATGGACAGGAACCATTTCTTAATTCTTTTGCATACTTTAAAAACTTAGCTTGATAGATACTTGATAAATGCTGGAGCTGGGTACTTAGTACATTCAAAGGCATAACCATACTTGTTTATACAGGACTTGCTCATTTAGTATCTGGTTCAAAGTTCCTACCAGTTATTTAATAGAGCTATAAATCTGGTTAAAAGAGACTATATGGGAAACGAGAAAGATTTTCCAAATTATTTCAGTGTGTCTAAGTTTTGAACTTGAGTCTACTTGGAAGGTGATAACAGTAAGCAGCAGCCACAGTAAAATACAGGACTAAGATATTCCCTATTATTCTAGATCTAGGACCAAGTTTGCTTGGTGGTTTTTGTATAGATACACTCACACCTGGAACTCCTGGTATTTTACACACAGTAGGTATTTCATTAATAAAAGAACAGTGATTCATCCTCTCCACACAGAATAGTTTCTCATCCCTATTAAGCCCAATTTATCTCACATTTCCACAAAGAATGAGCAGTGTCTTTAAGTAATCCAGATGATTTTCACAGAGATGAGATGACTTTGAATGATTTACTGAAGTGCAGAAAGGCAAAGAGAAGGAAAGGTATTTTATACAAGAGAAGTAATAAAGGCAAAGGTATAGAGTTGGTAAGAGAAAATATTTGAAGTCAAAAAGAAGGAAGAATTGATTAAGTCCACTGTGTAAGTTATAGAAGAAAATGCTGATCAGAAAAGAAGTATAACAGTCAAAAGTGAACTGGAATCTTAAAGCCAGGAAGATCTATAGACAAACAGCACCTCTGACACAAATGAGTCATGCACTATGGGCAAGTCACTTAGCCTCTGAGGGAATGGCAATTATCTACTATTATAAATTATAGATAGATTGCTAATCTGAATCAGTGGAAAGAGTTTCTAGACTGGAAGTACTAATACATTCAAATCCCTTGCCTCCTTATCTTATCACTGATCACCCCTTGCCAAAACCAAATTTTGGTTTATTCCCAATAACCACCTTCTTTGATCCTGTTTGTATGCTACTGAACAGAATGGTAGAAATCACAAAAATATATTGACTGGCCTCACTACAAATTTATGTCACAAAATCTCAATCAGGTGCTCACCACAGAAAGATAACCCTTTTATATTTTCCTAATTTAGTCACTTAAAGCTACACCTGCCATATAACCTTATGTATCCATTCACCTAAAGACTCTACCTCCTACTTTACTGGAAAAAAAGTTGGGCCATTTGGAGAGAGGTCTGTCTTTTCTTCTCATATCACATCATTCAGAGACCTTTGTCACTAACTCTTCTTTATCCTTGTCTTACATGAAAAGAGGCCCTTCACTTACAAAGACTGACCTCTTTACATGTATTCTTGATTCCATCCTCTCCCATTTTCTGCAGCAGATTGCCCTTTCTATCACCCAAACTCTGTAATCTTCAGTCTCAAATACTGGGTCTGTCCTTGCTACCTACAAACACGCTGACATCGTTTAAAAAACCCTCACTTAATCTGATGATACCTGCTATGACCCTACATCTTTCCTCCTTTTCTCAACAAAATTTGAGAAAGTCTTCTGTTTTAGGTATTTCCACTTCCTACCACCTCAGTTCTATTCCTTCTACAATCTGACATCAGATCTCATTATTCAATTGAAACTGCTCTCTCCAAAGTCATCAGTGATCTCTTAATTCATTCAATAGGCATTAAGTGCCTGCTATTGCTAGGCGCTGTGATAGGTACTAAGGATACAAAGAAATACAAAAACAGTCCATGCCCTCAAGAGGCTCAGAATCAGGGGCAGTTAGGTGGCACAGTGAATAGAGCACCAGCCCTGGAGTCAGGAGGACCTGAGTTCAAATCTAGCCTCAGACACTTGACACTAGCTGCGTGACCTTGGGCAAGTCACTTAACCCCAATTGCTTTGCCCTCCCCCCTCCAAAAAAAAAACCCTCAGAATCAAATGAGAGAGATAATTTGCAAACATTGTATAAACAAGACATATACAGGATAAATTGGAGATAATCTCAGAAGGCAGGCCCTAGTATTAAGGGAGACTGTTGAAGGATTCTTGAAGAAGGATTCCCAGCCAAGTAAGCCTAGAAGCAAAATGAGAATGGAGAAAATTCCAGAGATGGGAGGTGACCAGTGAAGATTTCCAGAGTTAAGAGATAATGAATATTGTGTGATCAATGGCAAGGATATTAGTATCACTAATTATAGTGCATGTGGAGGTGAATAAGGCATAGGAAGACTGGAAAGGTAGGAGGAGGTCAAGTTTTAAAGCACTTTAAATGGCAAAGATAAGATTTTGTATTTAATCTTGGAGATAATAGGGAGGATGACATGCACCCCCCAACTGATAAATGGTCAAAGGATATGAACAGGCAGTTTTCAGAAGAAAAAAATCAGAGTTATCTATAGTCATGTAAAAATGCTCAGAATCACTATTGATTAGAGAAATGCACATTAAAACATCTCTGAGGTACCACTGCACACCTGCCAGATTGGCTACTATGACAAAACAGAAAAATTATAAATGTTGGAGGGGTTGTGGGAAAACTGGTACATTTAATGCACTGTTGGTGGATTTGTGAACCAAACCAACAATTCCGAAGAGCAATTTGGAACCATGCCCAAAGGGCAACAAAATCATACATACCCTTTGATCCAGCAATACCACTCTTGGTCCATATCCCAAATAGATTTTTAAAAGGGGAGGAACTATTTCTACAAAAATATTTATATTAGTTCTTTTTGTGGTGGCAAAGAAGTGGAAATTGAGGGAAGGCTCATCAACTGGAGAATGGCTGAACAAGTTGTGGCATGCAATTGTGATGAAATACTATTGAGTTATAAGGAAGGCGGTTTCAGGAAAAAAAACCCAACATGATAAGACCTATACAAATTGATGCAAAGTGAAGTGAGAAGAGCTGGGAGATCACTGGGCATAGTGACAGCAATGCTATAATGATGATCGACTATGAAAGACTTGGCTACTCTGATCAAGAAAGTGATCCAAGAAAATTCCAAAGGACTCATGATGAAAGATGCTATTCACTCCCAGAGAAAGAACAGATGGCGTTTGAATGATGATTGAAGCACACTATTTTTCACTTTATTTTTTTGTGTTTTTTTTGTCAATGTTTTCTTTTACAACATGACTCATATGGAAATATGTTTTGCATGACTGCATATACATAATCTATATGAAATTGTTTGCTAGTTCAGAGAGTGAGGAGAGAAGGGGAGAGGGAACTTGGAGCTCAAATTTAGAAACAAATATTAAAAATTGTTTTTACATGTAATTGGGAAAAAATAAAATATTATTAAAAAAACAATATGGGGTGACATGGTCAGAACTGAGCATTTAAAAGATCATTTTGATCTTCTGAACAGAGGATGAGCTAGAATGGAGATGAGACAGGGAGACCAACTAGAAATTTATTCCAACAGTAGAGGTGTGAGGTGATGAGGGCCTGCAAGAGGGTGGTAGAAGTATCAGAAAAGAGAAGGAGATGAATAGAAGAGATTTTTTTTTTTGCCAAATTCAATGGCCTTTTCTCAGTCCTCAGCCTTTTTGACCTCTTTGCAACCTTTGTCACTGTTGAATACCTTCTCCTCTTTGATATTATGTCCTTTCTAGGTTTTTGTGATACTGCTTTCTCTTGGTTCTCTTCCTACCTGTCTAACCAGTCCTTTTCTGTCATCTTTGCATAATCTTCATACAAGTCTTTTGTGGAAGTTTCCATCCTAGGCTTTCTTCTCTTTTTCCTTCTGTACTATTGGATGCAGCTAAGTGGTGCAATGGATAGAGCACTGGGCCTGAGGTCAGGAAGACTCATCTTCCTGAGTTCAAATTCAGCCTGACACATGTTAACTGTGTGACCCTGGGCAAGTCACTTAAGCCTTCAGTATCTTCATCTGCAAAATGAGTTGAAGAAGGAAATGGAAAATCACTAGTATCTCTGCCAAGAAAACCCTACATATGCTCATAAAGAGTTGGGTACAACTGAACAGCAATACGATTTATTTTACTTGGTGATTTAATTAGTTGCCATATGTTCAATTATCATCTCTATACAAATGATTCTTAAACTTGGATATCCAGCTACAATCTCTTTTAAGCTCTAGTCACATATCACTGCCCTTTGGACATTTCAAATCGGAGTATCTATAAAGCTCTCAAGTTTGACATGTCTGAAACAGAATTCATCATCTTTTCCCCAAAATTCTTTTCTCTGACTAACTTGCCTTGTTGTCGTTGTTGCTTGGCCTTTGTTCTTGAAGAGAACTATGACATTAGGAAGGTGATGCCATGACTTGCATGTGAATTGGATTTAAGTGAGGCAAGACTGTGCAAAGTTTTATAGCCTTTTGACCTTAGTTCCAAATTGCTCTACAGAATGTTTGTATCAGTTCACAACTCCACCAACAGTATATCAATGTCTCATTTTTCCTATATCCCTTCCAACATTTGTCATTTACCTCTTCTGTCCTATTAGTCAATTTAACAGGTTTGAGATAGTTCCACAGAATTGTTTTAGTTTGCATTTCTCCAAGCAATAGTGAGAATATTTTTTCAAATGGCTATAGATAGCTTTGGTTACTTCATCTGAAAACTGATCTTATCTTTTGATCATTTATCAATTGGGAATGACTCTTATTTTTTATAAATTTGACCCAGTTCCCTATATGTTTGAGAAATAAAGCTCTTTTCAGGGAAACTTGCTTCAATTTTTTTTGACAGTTATTGCTAATTGTATTTCCCTCCATCCTATCCCCCCTATTTATTCTATTCTCTCCTTTAACCCTGCCCCTCCTCAAAGTGTTTTACTTCTGACTATCCCCTCCCCCAGTCTTCCCACCCTTTTATCAACCACACTCCCTTTTCTCCTATCCTTTTCCCCTCCTACTTTCCTGTAGGGTGAGATAGATTTTTATATCTAATTGCATGTGTATGTTATTCCCTTTTTGAGACACTTCTGATGAAAGTAAGGTTCACTCCCTCCCTCTTACCCCCTCATTTTTCTCCTTCACAGTAAAAGCTTTTTCTTACCTCTTTTATGGGAGATATTTTACCCTATTCTACCTTTCCATTTCTCTTTCTCCCAGTACATTCCTCTCTCTTACCCCTTAATTTTATTTTTAGATATCATTCCTTCATGTTCAACTTATACCTGGGCCCTCTATCAATATATACTCTTTTTAACTACCCTAATAATGAGACAGTTCTTATGAGTTACAAATATCATCTTCCCAAGTAGGAATGTAAACAGTTTAAATGTATTAAGACCCTTATGATTTTCCTTTTCTGTTTAACTTTTTAAAAAAAGTTATTTTATTTGTTTTCAGTGTTCTACAATCACTACCATATATCTTAGATTTTTTCCCTCCCTCTTCCCCCCAACCTTCCCATGCCCTCTCTGAGATAGCATACAGTTTTATATAGGTTCTTCACATACATTCCTATTAAATACATTTTCACCTTAGTCATGTTGCATAGAAGAATTAAAATGAATAGGAGAAAACATAAAACAAACCAAAACATAATAGAAAAGAAAATGATCTTCATTTTGCGATCGAATTCCATAGTTCTTTCCCTGGATGTGGAAGACATTTTGCCTTAAGAGACCATTGGGAATTATTTAAGTCCTTGCATTGCCCGTTTATCTTTTTATACTTCTCTTGAGTCTTGTATTTGAAAATCAAATTTTCTATTTAGCTCTGGTCTTTTCATCAAGGATGCTTGAAAGTACCCTATCTCATTGAATATCCATTTTTTTTCCCTAAAGGATTATATTGAGTTTTGCTTGGTAGGTGATTCTTCGTTGTAATTCTAACTCTTTGCCCTCTGAACCATCATATTCCAAGTTCTTTGATCCTTTAATGTTGAAGTTGCTAAATCTCTTGTTATCCTGACTATGACTCTATGATACTTAAATTGTTTCTTTCTGGCTATTTGTAATATTTTCTCCTTGAACTGACAACTATGAAATTTGGCTACAATATTCATAAGAGTTTTCCTTTTGGGATCTCTTTCAGGAGGTGATAGGTAGATCCTTTCAATTGCTATTTTACTCTCTGGTTCTAGAATATCAGGGTGGTTTTCCTTGATAATTTTTTAAAATTAATTTATTTCATTTTTCAACAATCACTTGCATAAGTGTTAAATTATCTCTCCCTCCCTCCCCTCTCCTTCCCCAAGATGGCTTTCAATCTTTTATGGGTTCTACACATACATTCTTATTAAACACATTTTCACATTAGTCATGTTTCAATAGAAGAATTAAAATTAATGGGAGAAACCATGAGAAAAACCAAACCAAAATGTGTCCTTGATAATTTCTTGAAAGATGATGTCTAGGGACCCCACAGCCCATAAAATACCTGTAAAGAAGAACTCTCAACAAATTCTAGAGTTGTTCTCACAGAACAACTGAGTGGAAAAGATTTCTGTACCAGAGAGACCTGAAAGACCAATGGCAAGGTCTGTCACACACTGGATGTGGAGCAGTCCAGCCCTGCGTTGGCCACATGGCACCAAGAAAAGCAGATCTGAGCAGGCTTCAGGGACAGAATCTCCAGTGGCAGTGCAGATCCCTCAACCCACAATGCCAAAGATCAGTGAGAGGGTCTTTTCAGTTGGCCGAGAAGGGAGCAGGATATCCCCATAACTCAGGCCTCCTCAGGTGGCAGTGGTAGAGGCAGCAGCAGACGGGGTTCCCAAAGCAGGCAGTAGCCCTCATCCATTGTTGAAGGTCTCATCAGAAAGCCCCTGAGGGAACTGAACCCTGTGTGGTGGCTCTACCCCTGAGCAGCTGAACTTAATGTCACACTGAATAGTAGCCCCGCCTCTGTCAAAAGCCCCTGAGGCTTGGGAGCAGCTCACTTGAATCTCAACCCCCAAGTGTTGGAGGTGATGAGGTAGTAGAAAGGAAACTCAGAAGTCAAGTAACTGTCTGGGAAAATGCCCAAAAAAGGGAAAAAAATAATACCATAGGAGGTTACTTTCTTGGGGAAGAGGTGTCCCTCCTCATCCTCTCAGATGAGGAAGAACAAGACATACTGTCAGAGGAAGTCAAGGCCCCTGCCTCCAAAGGGAAATTAAATTGGGCTCAGGCAATATAAGACCTTAAAAAACAAGTTAGCAGCTTACTAAAGGAGAATCAAAAAAATGCTGAGGAAAATAACAGCTTTAAAAAGAGGCTCAATTGGAAAAAGAGGTCCAAAAAGCCAACAAGGAGAAGGAGGTTTTAAAAAGCAGAATTAGCCAAATGGAGGAGAAGATTCAAAAGCTCACTGAACAAAATAATTCATTGAAAAAAAGAATTGATTTCAGGGAAATGAACGACTTTGAGTTAAACCAAGCAGTTAGTAAACAAAACCAAAAATTTGAAAAAGTAGAAGATAATATGAAACAACTCATTGGAAAAACAACTGATCTGGAAAATAGTTCCAGGAGAAATAATTTTAAAATTATAGGACTACCTGAAAGCCATGATCAAAAAAAGAGACTAGACATTATCTTCCATGAAATTATCAAGGAAAACTGCCCTGATGTTTTAGAATCAGAGGACAAAATAAATATTGAAAGAATTCACTGATCACCTTCTGAAAAAGACCTGAACAGAGAAACTCATAGGAATATTGTTGCCAAATTTCAGAGTTTCCAGATCAAGGAGAAAATACTGCAAGCAGCTAGAAAGAAACAGTTTGAGTACTGTGGAAATACAATCAGGATAACAAAGGATCTGGCAGCTTCAACATTAAGGGATCAAAGGGCTTGGAATGAGATATTTCAGAAGTCAAAGGAACTGGAATTGAAACCAAGAATCACCTCCCCAGCAAATCTGAATATAATACTTCAAGGTAAAAAAAATGATCACTCAATGATATAGACTACTTTCAATCATTCATGTTGAGGAAAAGACCAGATCTGTATAGAAAAATATGACTTCTCAAGACAAGAATCAAAGGAAGCATGTAAAGGAAAACAGGAAAGAAAAATCATAAAAGACTCTCTAAAGCTGAACTGTTTACATTACTACATGAAAAGAAAATATTTTTAACTCTTGAATCTATTCTCAGTATTTAGGTAGATGGAGAGATTGTACATACACACACACACACACACACACACACACACACACACGGATAGATAGAAAGTTCAGGGTGTGTTATATCAGAAGAGATGATTTTTTTTTAAGTCCTTGCATTGCAATGAAATTCCAAGTCTATCAGAAAAATCTCTCACATGCTGTGGTCATTGCTGTGCACAAAGTTCTCTTGGTTCTGCTCCTTTCACTCAGCATCAGATTGTATAAGTCTTTCCAAGCCTCTCTGAAGTCTTCTTGTTCATCATTTCTTATAGCACAACAGTATTCCATTACATTCATATACCATAGTTTATTCAGTCATTCCTCAATTGATGGACATCCCCTTGATTTCCAGTTTTTGGCCACCACAAAGTGTGCTGCTTTAAATATTTTTGTACATGTGGGACCCTTTCCCATTTTTATGATCTTTTGGGGGATACAGTCTTAGAAGTGCTATTGCTGGGTCAAAGGGTATGCATATTTTTGTAGCCCATTGGGCATAGTTCCAAATTGCTCTCCAGAATAGCTGGATCAGCTCACAGCTCCACTAACAGTATATTAGTGTTCCAACTCTCCCACATCCTCTCCAACATTTATCATCTTCCTGTTCTGTCATGTTTGCCAATCTGATAGGTGTGATGTGGTACCTCAGAGTTGTTTTGATTTGCATCTCTCTAATCAGAAGTGATTTAGAGCATTTTTTCATATGACTATTGATATCTTTAATTTCTTCCTCTGAAAATTTCCTGTTCATACCCTTCGACCATTTATCAATTGAGGAATGACTTGTATTTTTGTACATTTGACTCAGTTCTCTATATATTCTAGAAATGAGGTCTTTATCCCTGAGATTAGCTGTAAATATTCTTTCCCAGTTTTCCACATCCCTCTGAATTTTGGTTGCATTGGGTTTGGTTGTGCAACAACTTTTCAGTTTAATGTAATCAAAATTATCCATCGTGCACTTCATAATGCTTTCTATCTCTTCTTTAGTCAAAAATTCTTCCTTTCTTCATAAATCTGATAAATACACTATTTTTTACTCCACCAGTTTGTCCATAGTGTCCATATATATACCTAGATCATGTACCCATTTGGATTTTATTCTTGTGTACGATGTCAGGCATTGGTCTATGCCTAGTTCCTGCCACACTTTTATCCAGTTTTCCCAGCAATTTTTGTCATATAGTGAGTTCTTATCCCAGAAGCTGAGGTCTTCGGGTTTATCAAACAGTAGATTGCTATATTCATTGTCTACCGTGTCTTGAGTACCTAGCCTATTCCACTTGTCTACCCTTCTGTTTCTTAGCCAGTACCAAGTGATTTTGATAATTGCTGCTTTATAATACAATTTGAGATCTGGTAGTGCTAGGCCACCTTCCCTAGCATTTCTTTTCATTAGTCCCCTTGATATTCTGGAACTTTAGTTCATCCAGGTGAATTTTGATACTATTTTTTCTAGCTCTGGAAAAAATTATCTGATAGTTTAATTAGTATGGCACTAAATAAGTAAATTAATTTAGGTAGAATTGTCATTTTTATTATATTGGCTCAGCCTACCCATGAGCAACTGATGTTTTTCCACATACTTAGATTTGACTTTATTTGTGTGAAGTGTCTTGTAGTTATGTTCATATAGTCCCTGGGTTCATTTTGGCAGGTAAACTCCCAAATATTTCAAAGTATCTACCCTTGCTTTAAATGGGATTTCTTTTTTCTATCTCTTGCTATTGGGCTTTGTTAATTACAGAAGCGCAGATTTGTGTGGGTTTATTTTGTAACCTGCAACTTTGCCAAAGTTGTTTATTATTTCAAGTAGTTTTTTACTTGAATCTCTGGGGTTTTCTATGTATATCATCATATCATCTGCAAAGAGTGATAACTTAGTTTCTTCTTTGCCTATTCTAATTCCTTCAATTTCTTTATCTTGTCCAGTTGCTATAGCTAACATTTCTAGTACCATATTGAATAATAGTGGTGATAATGGACATCCTTGTTTCACCCTGATCTTATTGAAAATGCATCTAGCTTATAACCATTGCATATAATGCTTGCAGAAGCTTTTAGGTAGATATTGCTTATTGTTTTGCAGAAAGTTCCCTTTATTCCTATGCTCTCCAATGTTTTTTAATAGGAATGGGTGTTGTCTTTTGTCAAAAGCTTTTTCTGCATCTATTGAGATAATCATGTGATTTCTGTTAGTTTTGTTGTTGATATAGTCAATAATACTGAGAGTTTTCCTAATGTTGAACCAGCCCTGCATCCTGGTATGAATCCTACCTGATCATAATGTATTATTCTTGTGATAAGTTGCTGTATTCATTTTGCTAAAATATTATTTAAAATTTTTGCATCTATATTCATTAGAGAAATTGGTCTATAATTTTCTTTCTCTGTTTTGTCTCTTCCTGGTTTAGCATCAAAACCATATTTGTATCATAAAAAAATGTGAGAGGACTCCTTCTTCCCCAATTTTCAAAAATAGTCTATATAGTATTAGAATTAACTGTTCTTTAAATGTTTGACACAATTCACTTGTAAATCCCTCTGGCCCTGGAAATTTTTTCCTATGAAGTTCATTGATGGCTTGTTCAATTTCTTTTTCTGAGATGGGGTTGTTTAAGTATTCAGCCTCCTCTTCTGTTAATCTGAGCAATTTGTATTTTTTAAAATACTCATCCATCTCATTTAGATTGTCAAATTTAGGGGCATAAAGTTGGGCAAAGTAATTCTAATTATTTTAATTTTAATTTTCTCCTCATTGGAGGTGAGTTCACCCCTTTCATTTTTGTTTTTAATAATTTGGTTGATACACTTAATTTTTAAGAACCATGCTAATTATGCAATAAATCATCCTTTGTGTACCTGCAGGGAAAAAAAAGGTTTTCTTCTAGTATTTCAAAGAAGGTAAGAAAATTTGATGAATTCTGAGATTTTTCCTTTATTCTGTGATGGCAGAAAGATTTGGAATTATGTCTATCTTTGACTTTCTTTATACAACTTCCATAAATATTATTAACCATGCTAAGAGTACATAAGCTCTTTCTGTAAACATTTTAGTGTTGATTCCTGTAGGCCTATCTGATGTGAAATTTTCTACCTTAACCTGTTCATTATCTGCAGTTTCTATAATTTGTTTTGTTGATAGAACTTAATGCCACTTAATGAGGGTCAAGGGAATAAAGATGGAGAGAGAAAAGAAGGATCTCCAGGCTTCATAAGGCATACTAGGATACCATAAGTCCTCTACATTTGGTCATATAGCAAGGGTTTTGCTTAGTTGCAAAGGAATGCCCTGATGTGGCATGAAGAGACAGTGAATTGACCCTTGTTTCAACTATGAGACATTCAGAAACATATATTCAATATTTAATGTGTAAATTATGTAAAGTGTGTACTAAATGACTATCTGCGTTTTCCATCAGTTACAAAACTACTCTCAGTAAATATCTAGGACTGAACTTAATTAGAATGAAACAATTTAATGGGGAATATTCTTACTCTACTAAGCTACAAACGAATAAGGCAATTTTGAAAAAAGGGTGGAAATGAGTTCTCACAGAATTAAATTTTTCAAAGTATTTCATAGTAGCAAATGCAAGTATCTTTCTAAATTCAGATTATCTAATTCAAGAGGAAAAATTAAAAACAAGCTCTCATTTTAAATCGAATATTGTAAACTGTACTATTGTAATAGTACCAACCCCAATCTATAAAAATTGTAATAACTAAGAAAATCCCTAAAACATGTAGAATTGTTACTGGGATTCTCCTGATTCAAATATGTGGATATTAACAAAAGAACAATGTAAAGTTTAAAGTGTGGGAACAAAAATTTGAAAATCTGCTTTGAAGAGAAAACTCAACATTTTTGTTAATCTATAAAGGAAACATAGTCCAGAGTTTATTTTTATTTTTGGTTTTATCTGCAAAAGGCATAGTCATGTCTGGGAAAGGATAAGAAATACCAGGCACTAGAAGAAGAGAGCAAAACAATTACCAGACATTTCTGAAATTCTTACTACTAACACTTTTGGGTATCTTTCTAAGAAAAGTTCATTGCAGGGAAAGTCAGAAAAAAGTGGCATACCTCTATAGCACAGAGCTTAAAATGGGAATTTTTACTATCTTAGCAATAAAGCTGAAAATTGCCTTTGGTTATCAAGAGGAGAGGGAATCATTGAATCTTCATAGCTAGAGGACTTTAGAGATTTAGACCAAAATTGCGAATCAATAAGCATTTATTACAACTGTGAAAAGCACTAAAGATACAGAAACACCCCACATGAAACACTATCCCTACCCACAAGGAGCTTCCATTCAAATGGGGGAGATAATAGGCAAATAACTACATACATACAGTAGATATTATAAATTAAAGGTAATTGGGAGTAGAGGAAGGAAACTAGAAGAGAGAATTTGAGTTAGATTTTAAATGAAACCAAGGAAATTAGGAGGTAGATAATTCCAGGTTGAAGAGGCAGTCAGTGCAAAGAAAAGGAGTAAGAAGGATTTTCGTGTATGGACGTTAAGTTGACTAGCGTGCCTGGAAGGCAGGGCACATGGAGGGGATTTTTAAGTTTAAGAATACTGGAAAGGCAGGAAGATTCAAGTTATAAAGAGCTTAAAAGGGAAAACAGGATTTTACATTTGATCCTGGAGGTAATGGGGAGCCACTGGCACTTTGAGTTGGGAGTGGGGAGCAAAACATGGTCAGATCTGTGTTTTAGGAAAATTACTTTGTCAGTCACATAGAGAACAGCTGGAAGAGACTTGAGGTATCCAATATGCTGTTGGTGATGCAAGACTACAACTCAAGACAAAAGATAGAACACAATGGATTTATACAGGGATATGTTGGTAAATATTTAACAATTGGTTTTCTGTTAAGTTGAATCTACAGTATTGACATTATTTTCTTAAGTCTAGACAATTAACAAAACAACATATCCAACCCCAATCTATAGCATTTGCCATTTTCTCAGGCATAAATGCTTACAATAAATATGTAAGAATTGGCTCTTGAAGGTATGAAATGACTCTATACAGTACGAGTCCTAAAAGCCTATGTACCTTAAGTACATACATGCTCATTAAGTTTTATGTAGACCTTTGGCAAATACAAATAATTTTATGGGTTTAACAAGAGCCATTGAGTGTACTTAAAGACAGAAGTTTTACTTAGATAAAGGTATCTAGAATCTGGGAGTCTCTACCATTCATTCAATTCCAGGATATTTCTATCCAAAATGGTAATCTACTCTCTCTTTGGCTCTACTGTGAGTAGATGTCAAAATTCTTTCTATTCTCTTTTTAATCCAAAGAAATGGGGATATCTTTTGGTTCCTTGTTCCGTGAGGTTCAGTCTAAACCAAATCCTAGGCATTTCCTCTTCTGAACAAGTCAAGGACTGGAGCATGAGAAGTCTGACAACTCACTTATTTCTTGCCCTATCTTCTTTTATTAAATCTATTGTCTCTTAGCTCCGAAAGTTAATTTGGTACTACCTTTTTAATCCTGTCAATCAGCCTTTCTTAGATGATAGTTTCATCCACTACAAATGAACAGATGCTTGCTTACATAGAATAAACTGGCTGTGGCCTCTTGTGTCAATACTAGGAAAACATATAATGGGTACACTCAGGTGGTATTCTAGAGTCATCCGGAACTGACTCCAAAGATTGATTGCTTAGCAATAAATCATATTTTTTGTTGATTTGCTAGACCAGAGGTGGGGAACCTGTGGTCCTGAGGCCATATATGGCCTTCTAGGTCCTTGGGTATGGCCTTTTGACTGAGTCCAAGTTTTATAGAACAAATCCTTTTATGAAGGGGATTTTTTTCTGTAAAGTTTAGATTCAGTCAAAGAGCTGCACTTTAGAACCTAGAGAGCCACATGTGGCCTCGGGACCACAGGTTCCCCACCCCTGGTCTAGCCTCAAGTAATGGAGAAAATGTTTATAACACATATTAAATTTAAAAGGGTGTTGTACCTAGTTTTTTTCCCTGGAAAACCAGTTGTTAAACATATACCAGCACACTGTGAGCACAACCCTCACATCGTACCACATAGGTATTTCCCTTCTCTGCCTAACATGTAGGGTACTGACTTTTCACAGTTCTATTTTTCCCCTTAGCTTTTAAGACATAATCTTTAGCTAAACAGCTGAAGTATGTCACTTTACCCAGGTTCCACTATTACAACCTAAAAAACAAAAAACACAGTGTATAACTTCTTTATTTTTCCTATATTAAGAAACTCTTTTAAGAATAAAAGTTGAAGAATAGTTGCTTCATTGGCAAAGGGAGTTTACTCAACAGGAGTTCTCTACACTAATAAAATCATACATCTAGGTCAAAAAGGATGGGGAAGAGAAATCTTTATTGAGATCTTCTCACATCTCTGCAAATTTTTTTATTAATATTATATCAAAAAACCAAGAGAGATTGAATCTGGTTGATATACCTAGTAGCCATTTTTGCTTTTCTTCAAAATTTTCCATGTTAAAAACAAATATACACTCTTTACATTGTCAGTTAGCACCCTGTAAAGCAGAGGTCTCCAAACTTTTTTGATCACATACTCCTACCAGTAATAATAGGCATTAAAAATATGTACAAAATAGAAATAAAAAAGGATAAACATAAAATAATAGTTGGTCCTAGAAGCAATATGGAACCATTGGGATTTATTGAGTAGGGGAATGACATGGTCAGACCTTGACTTCAAGAAAATCATTGGCAGCTCCATGAAGGATGGATTGGAGAGGAGGGGAAACTTGCCAGGGAGAATCATTAAAAATTCATTGCAATAGTCAGGGAGAGAAGTGGTGACATCCTGGACTGATGTGATGTTCTTAGGAATGGATAGAAGAAAAAGATGAGAAATGTTATGAAGATAACTGAATGGATATGTGGGGTGAGAATGAGGTTGTGAACTTGGTTGTTTAGAAAGATGATAGTACCCTCAAAAATAACAGGGAAGTATGGAAGAGGGGTAGGTTTGAAGGGAAAGCTGATGTCATGATATATGCCATGCAGATTATTATTCATCCATGCTTGTCCATTCTGTGATACTAACTCTTGACTCATTGGAAACAAAAATGATGTAGGTGTGGGGAGAGGGAAATTTTTTTTTTAACAAGCGACTTACCACAGTCCTTAGTTGACATGGAGGTATAATGTGAATATAAGTGGGGGTGTGTGTGGGAAAGGATATTTTTCCAATGGCACCTCTGCAGCTACTCATGTGGATATCCTCATAGGCCCACACCAAGGCAAAAGGGAAGAACTATGGAGCTTGAACACTTGTGGAAAGAGGTTGAGTGACAGAGTGCTGGGAGATAATGATTGAAGGGGAGTGTGGGGTTATGTTGGAAAGAAGCCCCACTATCAGCTATTGTGGCCTGGGTGAGTTATAATCCACTGTACTATGCTCCAGTTGGTAGATGTGATATCTTTTGGGGGTCATACAATGGATCTCATTTCAGAGACCACTGATGTAAAGGACCAATAATTTCAGGTAGTAAATGTAAGTAAGTGCATAAAATAATTTGAAGAAGTTCTCTAACAAGCTAGCTATGCTTTTATTAACTATTAGACTCTGTGCCAAAAATACAGTAGAGATACCAAAAACCCTAACACAATCTTAGATTGCAATAATAGATAATGAAAGTAAACAGTCCTGCTATACTCTTTCCTAAACAGACTCCACATAGTATATTTTCTAGTTTAGGTACTACAGTTTAGGATGGATCCTTAGAGATTAGTGTTTTCTGGAGGATAATTAGGATGGCAAGGACTTGGAAACCATCTCAACAGAAGGAACAACTAAAGGAAGTGGGAGATGTTTAGAGAAGAGAATTAAAGGGCACTGGGGGTCTTAATTTTAATGGGCAGTCATATAGAAAGGGGCATAGTTTGGAATTATATAAGAAAAAGTACCAATATCCTCCAAACCTAGACATCCTCCTATTGGGTTTCTATCTTAAGGAGGTCAATAATAAAAATAAAAGATTCACATGTATGTAACCCAAGTTTCAAAAACCATTTGTATGGGACGATTCTTGTTGGTAGAGACTCAGTGTTCCTGGACTGTGTGAGGGGCAGAACTAGTAAGCGTTAGAGAAAAGAGAGATTCTTGTCTTCTAGAGTCCAGCTTCAGAAAGTCACATGGTTACAGACTCTCTTTGTGTCCCTGAAGAGAGAAAAAGCTGACATTGAAGGAGCCAGAACTTTGACCCTATTTCTATTCCTAGCTTACTGCACTAAAAAGTTAGTTTCCTCTGGGGTGAGATCTGGGACTCTTTCTTGGCTTATCTTAGTTACCTTAGAGCTCAGTCACTTTGTGTGTGGTCTAGTATATATTCTCATATGTATACTTTCTATTTATCTCTTTGGATAAATAGGTTGCTCTTTCTGTTGTTGTCTTTTGCTATCTGCTATGTGCATTCATTATGGAAATGGCATATAGTAGTGAAGGAGTCAAGCCTTGGTTATACAACTTGGGACACATTTTTCCCTATAAGGGACAGAAATCAGGAGGGCAGCTTGGAATCTTAAAACTCTTTCCCCTAGCTTAACAATACTAAAAGCAGCAGATAGATATAATCCTATTCTCTCTCTCTAGGGAGAACAGACTGACTTGCCTCTGGACCCATGCTCCTCCTTCTTCTTTTTTGAAGAAATCAAAGTCTCTCTTAGGGAAAAGGGACAGGAGGGAATTCTAGAGATACCTATTCTTACCTTCCTTGGAGTCACATCTAGACAAACCCACGTGAACATATACAACTTGAATAAACAAAACCGCTTCTCACACATGTACTACTACCCCAAAATATAACAAAACTATTCATAGCATTTTGTTATATCAGAAAGCTAGAAATAATGCGCTCAACAATCAGGTGAATAGCAGAACAAATGCTAGAAGGTAATGTGAATATTATGTCATAAAGAAAGATTCAGAATGAATAATTTGAAGAAATGTGTGGGGTAATTGCATGAAAAAAACCAATATATACAAAGTCTACAACCAAAAAAATAAAAACAACTAATTCAGATCAAGTATCGGACATTGTTGATAAACTACTAACAGAATCAAAATGTAGCTATCTTTTCTGTTAATCTATCAACTATAAATATGAAGGTAACATCAACTGAAATAACTTAACTCTCTTAACTGTCTTGAAAGATAAGGGCAGAAGGAAATGTTTGGGAAGTTTCAAGATAATATATCCATTTTTAAAATGAGAAAAAGAAAAGGGCATAGGCTTGTTCTATATTGTCTAGGGTTTTGGGGGATAGAAAATTAAGGCTAGTTAAGTTCTATCACTATTTAGGAAGGTGGACTAATTTGATGAACTCTAAAGTCTTTCAATTTTAACACTGATTTTCTTTAAAATGTGAGTACCTTAAACATTTTAATTATTAAAATAGAAGGAATAAAAACATGTTTGCAGGAGTTGAGGACCTGAGTTCAAATCTCGCCTCAGACACTTGACACTCACTAGCTGTGTGACCCTGGCCAAGTCACTTAACCTCAACTACCTCATGCTGGGTCATCTCCAGTCATCCTGATGAATATCTGGTCACTGGATTCAGATGGCTCTAGAGAAGTGAAGGTGGTGACCTGCACTGCTCTCCCTCACTCAAAACAAAGTCAAATGCAAGTCATGTCATTATTTCTCTGATGGCATGGTCTTCTTGGGCAACGCTGGACGAACATACACAATGCCTTATGTATAAAATCTAGATTACAAAACTGTAACACAGAGCTAGAAGGGACCTGAGAGGCCAAATCTCTCATTTTATAGATGAAGAAACCAAAGCTTAAAGAGATTAATTTACAAAAGGTCATTCAGCAAGTAGAAGGGCTGGGCTTTGAATCTAGGTCCACCGATAAAAACTCCAGGGCTCTTTGCATTATAAGAGATGCTATTCAGGAAATGGAAACTCAGAAAAAGAGATGGGCTGATCACGTAGAATGAGCAAGGGATTACAAATGGACAGCTTAAGTGCTGCACTAGTAGTCCTTGTAATGTAAGTAAAAATACCTGAAACAAGGGTTCTTAACATTTTGTGGGTGTGCGTGAGACTCTTAGCCGTCTGGTGACGCCTATAATGGTCTTCTCAGGATAATGTTGCAAACACATAAAATAAAACTCATATATGACTACAAAGTAAATCGACTGTACTGAAATACAGTTATCAAAATGTAGCTGTTGGTTTTTTAATCAGACTTAAAGGAGGCCTTCCCAGCACACTGGGTAGATTCTTGGTGGAGGATCCGTGGGAGAATACAAATCAGACAGGATGATGGGGTTTGCAGTAGATTGTGATCAGTTTTTAATTCAATGACACCTCCACGGAAGTATATGATTTCAAGGGCAAAAGAGACTCCTCAAATAACCTTGCTCTGATTCTAGTTTTGGTCTCATAGCTTTAGTCATGGCTATAGAATTCTTATCAAGCTCAAAAGTGGGTGGGGAAGTAAAGAAACTTTCCTCTTCCGATACCCCCAAGTATCTGTCCTTAAAGCCTATCTGTGGTCTCATGTATGACTTTGACACATATCAAGAGTTGAGAAAAGTCATTCCTGTGTAAACAACGTTCAGGGTTCTTGAAGGGGCGTCACTCTTCAGGAGAGTAAATTACCTAGATCTGTTAAATATTAGTAAACCCAAGGCCCCAGATCTGCCAGGATCTTATCTGTTTTGTAGTACAAGCCATTTAGTGCCTCACAACTCACGGTCCTGGTCGTTTTGGGCACGTTGTGCCTGTCACATAGTAAGCACTTAATAATGCTCGTTGCGTAGATGACTACCCAAGAAATCACCGCTTCAATGCATCGTTTCCTATTGATCCCAAAGTGAATTTATGGAGAAAAAACCCATACTACTTACGGGTACCGGTTTACTTACGGGGCTTGTTTACCGTTTGCTGTAAGCGTTCCCCCCTCCCCCTCAAAAGCATGTCAGCTTTGAGACCTACAAGGGAAAGTTGAAAAGAAAAGACGGAGTAAACTTTTCTCCGATTTGGGGGTGGCACATTTTAAAGAGAGACAGCGGGCATCAATACCAGGTTCTTCAGAACGGACGCCACAGGCCGAAAGTAAGCCTTCCTGAGGGGGCGGGGTTATTCAAATAAGCCCTTCACAAGCTCCTCCAGAGGAGCGACTATTCTTAGCACTCGTCAGGGGCTGGGGATCCTTGACCTCCGGCTTCGCCTCGCTAGAGGACAAGCGGGTCAGCCCTCTTGGTTGCTAAGCAACAGCGGGCTGCCTGCCACTCTCAGACGGATGGCGCTCCGTTCCCCCGCGCTTCCGCCCCAGGAGTCCGCCGGCCGCGCGCTCTACACGCTCGCTCTGCAGCCCGCCGGCCGTTCCGGGAATGGGCGGAAATGCGTCACTGCGGTGCGCTCACTTCCGGGCAGGGAGCGCGCGGGTTGATTCGTTCTCCTCGGCCGCTTCAGCCTGCTGCACGGAAATGGCGGGTAAGTTCCCGGGAAAAGTTTGCCTAGGGGGAAAGGGGGCGGGGAGGCCCTGGGGACGGGAGGCCGAGGTGGCGGCGGCGGAGACCCCAGCCGGCCCGGGGCGGGAGGAAGAGGGGTGGTCACGGCGTCCTGTGCGCCCTGCCGCCGGAGGGCAAGCCCCGGACTCTAGCTCTCAATCCCTTGCCCGTCTCTCCTCTTCGTCCTCCAGTCCCGGTCCAGACCTCGGCGCCCTCGGGGCCGTTCGTGCCCGGGGCAGCCGGAGTGCGGAGGGCATGGTTTTGGCCGAAGGCTCTCTTCTCCGCCCGACCCCTTCGACGTTTCTGGCCCGGCTTCGTCGTGCCCCTCCCCCTCCCCCTTCCTCGCCCGTTCGCTGGCGAGCGCCCCTCCTCCCGCCGGCTGACAGCTACACCTCCCAGGCCGAGGGCCCCGCCCAGCCTCTCTTCCCGCGGTTTTGGGACCGCCCGCCCCGCGCTGTGGGACCCGCTTCTCGTCACCTGTCACCTGGAGGCCGCTTCAGTTTAGGCTCTCTCGGCTCCGTTTGGCTTTAGGTCGGGAAGCGGGAGGTTGTACACCTCCCAAAGCCTGGACTTCTTTTAGGGTGCAAGTGCGGGGGAGGGGAAGCTCCCCCAAGCATATTATGTTGTATTGACCCTACTTTGCCTTTTCCAGCCTCGGCACTTGGTGATAGACTGCCTCGACTTGGCCTTAACTCTGTAGTGGACGTTTTCAGACCGTTATAACAAGTGTAGGTACCGGCCTCCCGTGTAGAATAAAAGTTCCTCGTGGGCTGAAACTTCTTTCAGAAACATTAATGTTGCGTTAATTTCTACCTTTATCCGCCTCCCAGAAGCAAATCCTTAATACCTAGTTGATGTTTTAGAGTTTTATGAAACACTAGACCCCTAAGTTCATTTTTTAATCATACTAAATTCTTTTTAAAATTACTGGAGTTTTTTTTTGTTTTTTTTTTTTTTACTGTAATTTGAGATATAGTATTCCTGGGTCTCCTTCCTTACTATTTCTTCTTATTTCCCATGAGATTCTTGATGTATTGTTCCTCCATATGAATTTGTTATTTTGTATGCTTCTACATAGTAATCATTTGGTACAACTTTAAATAAGTACATTAGGCAGCTAGGTGGTGCAGTGGATAGAGCACCAGTGCAGGAGTCAGGAGGACCTGAGTTCAAATGTCACCTCAGACACTTGACACTTACTAGCTTGTGACCTTGAGCACCACTTAACCCCAATTGCTTCATCCTGGGTCATCTCCAGTCATCTTGATGAATATCTAGTCACTGGATTCAGGTGGCTTTGGAGGGGAAGTGAGGCTGGTGACCTGCACAGGCCTCCCTCACTCAAAACAAAGTCAAGTGCAAGTCATGTCATCATTTCTCTGATGGCATGGCTTTCTTCCCAACGAAGGATGAACACGCAAGTAAGCAAATTAAGTTAGGTGATATTATTTTATTAGCCCATTCTGATAACAAGCTATTAATATGCTTCCAGTTATTTAGGTCTGTTTTGATTTGTGTATCTTGGTAGATAAATTCCCAGATAGTTTATGCTTTCTGTAGTAATTTTGAATGCCATTTCTTTTTTCAATCTCTTCTTTCTGGGTGTTGATAATATATACAGATTCTGATTGTTTATGCAGACTTATTTCAATATGCTGGAAATTTGCTGACGTTATTGTTTCGATAATTTTTATTGACTTTTAAAATCTTAATTTATGTATTTTTAGTTTTCAGCATTCCCTTCCATAAGTTTTAAATTTTCTACCCTCCCTCCCCAAGATGGCTTGCATTCCAATATAGGCTCTACATATACATTTCTATTAAACACATTTTCATGACATATAGTCATGTTGTATAGAAGAATTATGACGAATAGGAGAAACCATGAGAAAGAAAATTCAAAATAAAACAAAAAAAATTAGTCTACTTCGCTCTACATTCAGACTCCATAGTTTTTTCTCTGGATGTGGATGGCATTTTCCATCATAAGTCCTTTGGAATTGTTTTAGGTCCTTGCATTGCTGAGAGTTTATCAAAATCAGTCATCACACAATGTGTCTGTTATTGTGTATAATGTTCTTCTTGTTCTGCTTCCTTCACTCAGCATCAGTTCATATAAGTCTCTCCAGGGTTTTCTGAAGTTCACCTGTTCAGCATTTCTTACAGTACAATAGTATTCCATTACAATTACATACCACAACTTGCTCAGCCATTCCCCAATTGATGGGCATCCCCTCAGTTTCTAGTTCCTGGCCACCATAAAGAGAGCTGCTGTAAATATTTTTGTGCATGTGGATCTTTTCCCCATTTTTAAGATCTCTGGGATACAGCCTTAGAAGTGGTATCAAACAAAAGATATGCACATTTTTATGGCCCTTTGGGCATAGTTCCACATTGCTCTCCAGAATGGTTTTATCAGCTCACAGCTCCACCAACAATGAATTAGTGTTCCAATTGCCCACATCTTCTCCAACACTTACCATTTTCCCTTTTTTGTCTTGTTGGCCAATCTGATAGATGTGATGTGGTACCTCAGACTTGTTTTTATTTGCATCTCTCTAATCGATAGTGATATAGAGCATTTTTTCATATGACTATAGATAGCTTTAATTTCTTCTTCTGAAAATTGCCTGTTCATATCCTTTGACCATTTATTTATTAGTTGGGGAGTGACTTGGATTGTTGTAAATCTGCCTCAGTTCTCTATTTTAGAAATGAGACCTTCATCAGAGATTTTTATTGACTTTTTAAAAGTAGACCATATCATCTGCAAAAAGTGATAGTTTTATTTCCTTGTTGCCTGTGCTTATTCCCTTAAATACCGGCATTATGTCAAATAATAGTAGTCCTACTGGATACCCTCACTTCTATTATTCCCTGTTTGGTCTCCTTTACATATAATTCTGGCTTTTGATAATGCTTAACCATACTAAGGAAAAATCCATTTATTACTATACTTTTTAGCATATTTGTATATATGTATGTGTTAACAGAAAAAAGGGATTATATTTTGTCTAGTCCAATCTTTTTATTTATTTACTTTTGATGAATGAGTTAAGACCTTTGAGAGATTTATTTATAAGAGGACTTAAAATCTGTGAAATTTATGTTTTATAGGCAGTTTTACCACCATACACAATCAACTAAGAGACTACGGTGCATAATCATCTTTCTAGCCCTCCTTAAAAATTTAAAATTTTTCCCTGAATAATTCTGTACCCTCTTCAGTTTACTTTTAAAAGCTACATTAGAGACTTCTATAAACTTGTCCTTGCATATTCAAACAATTAAACTAAAGACCTAAAGACCTGATAGACTGTTGTTTATTTGTTGGTCAGCATTGACTTTTCCTACTTTAAATTGCTTCTTAATATTTCTTCTGGCTTCTCCAACTAAGGGATGTGAGGCTATTAGATCTGTCAATGCAAAGTGATCTCTCGGGTCACCTCCATCTCTTAAATTCTGTGAATTAAAATATCCTTATAAGTAAATATTAAAATTGAGCTGGGATTCTTATTCTTCTGTCTTCCCCATACTACTTTCCCTCGAAATAAGAGAACCAGTGGAATTCTGTGATCCCAGATTTCTTTTGGTTATGTAAGCGTTTGTCATTATGGCCTTTTAAACCCCATACCAGAAAGGAAATCTTAGATACACTATCAACCTTTTTGAACTCACAAGTACTTTTTTTTTCCTTATCTTTTTCTTTTAACAATTTTATTATAAGAGGAGAAATTTTAGATAACCTGAATTCTACTCTCCTTGGTAACTGCCCTTTAGTAAATGGATGATCTTAAGAGATTAATGGTGGTTGCTGAGAGTACCAGTAGAATAGGATTAATGTTTACTTAATTAGAGCATTAGCCTGGCAAGGAGGAACACCTACCTCAACTTGAGCCTTTCCACAGTCACTTTTTGTAAGGGACTGTGATCCTGGGCAAGTCATTTAATCTCTCCCATCCTCAGTTTCTTTATCTGCAAAATGGGGGTAATAATATTTATTACACTGGGCTATTGTGTAGATCTAATGATGTCATGTGTAAAGTGCTTTGCAAACCTTAAAGTGCTGTTTGGTTAGCTTTTATTTCTTCATCTCCCTAAATGGAGAAAATTTTTGGGAAAAATAAAGTGTAGAAATAAATCCATGTAATACTGAGTTTGCTCTGGATAATTAACATTTTATATTAAGTACAATAAAAATAAACTCAAGCATTAAACAATTTTTTAAAAGATACAGCCTTACCCCTTAATTTGTGATCACTTTGTATACATTTTGAGTCTATAAGCTATTGTAGACATTAAATTCCTATAAATTTTTGACATGTCTTTTATCTGACACTTATTATTTTCCCTCATGTGTGGTGTAATATTTGGAAATTTGTATTTATTTCTTGAATTAGGAAATACTTCTTTTGATATGATAACTTTGATAAAAGAAACTTTTTACACAGTAGGGATTAATGTACAAAGTTCTAGGCTTTTTTTCTTTTTGTGTGGAAACCTTTCTTAAATCTTTGATGACTAAAAATTTTGCTGAAAAAAGTTCAATAGACATTGATCTTAGTAATATGTAGAAAGCACTATGTTAATAAGCATTGAAAGAAATAAAATGTTTTGATAAGAAATAGTAACATACAAAAATTGCATTGCTGTTATAGTACTCTTATTTAATTGAATCCCGGGAAAGAATTACCAGGAAAACTGCAAAGAAGTCTGAAAGAAATTAGATTTAGACCAACAGCTTAGACTAAATTCCACAATAAATTCAAAATAGCTAAAACTCCCGAGTATTAGAGATAAAAAAGAATTAGGAGTGAATCTGATTATATATATATTTGGCTATGATGAATAGAGGGTGATAAATTCTTAATCGCACCAAGACTTTTGGGATGTACTCTGTATATAGGCAAGTCAAAAAACTATATAAAACCAAAAGCCATTCTCCAGGAGAGAAATAGTCAAAGGATATGAACAGTTTTCAAAAGAATTGTAAATAACATACAACCTTACCAGAAGAATGCTCCAAATTACTATTTACCAATTTACCTCATAGAAATGAGAGGGCATGCTAATGAATGTATTATTGGTGGCTTTGTGAATTGGTCCAACCATTCTGAAAAGCAATTTGAAAAGTAACTGATATGTCCGTGCCCTTTGACGTAAATTACCATTGCTAGGAATATGTCCTGAGGAGGAAATTGATAAAAAGAAAGGTCCCATAATAATACTAAAGTGTAATAGCACTCCTTTTGGTAACAAAGAACTGGAAACTGATTATGCCAGTTGATTAGAGAATATCTTAAATAAATTGGTACATGAGCATAGTACAATAGGCATGATGAATGCAGACAGATAAGGAAAGACTTGTATGAACTGATGCAAATGAATAAGCAGAACCAGAAAAACAGTATACATACACAATTACTATAATAATGTAAGTGAAAGAAGAAGAAAATAAAACTGAATTCTTCAAAATCATACTGATCAAGCTTGGCTTCAGAGACATAGATGATACCTCTTTCACCTTACTGTTTTCTGCAGAGGTAGGGGAAAGATGGGTATGGAACACTGCATATGACATCAGACATGATATATTGGTTAGTTTCATAGGATGGTTTCCTCCTTTTCTGTTTACCGTGAGGGATGGTTCTTTGAGAAGGTGTAAGGAAAGAAATATAGGTCATATAAATAACAAAAGATCTCAGTACAGTCTTTTTTAAAACAAAATACTGTATAATTACATTTAAAAAATTGTAAAAACAAAGTGTTATGTGAGAAGCAGCATAGTACAGTAGAGTGTTGGAATTGTAGTTAGAGGCCCCCTTCTGCCCACAAATTTTTTTTCCATTTTTTAGGCCCTCTAAAATAATTCTCCATTGCCCCTATCTTTACTTAGAGGTAACCCTAGGTTCTAGAATGTAGTATCCTTTAGGGAAGGAGTGTTTTTACTTTTGTAAGTAGCATTTTGGAAATTGAACAGTGTGTCCAGTAACTTCAAGCTCTTCCCTAAAACAAAACCAGTTTTTTTTAATATATTTTTTTTATTAATTTTATTTATTTTCAGTGTTTTACAATAACTTACCATATAACTTAGTTTATTATTTTCCTCTGCCTTTCTCCTACTTCCCCCCTCCTTCCTCAAGGCAGCATATAATTTTGTATAGGTTCTACACATACATTCCTATTAAATATATTTTTATTATAGTCATGCTGTGTTGAAGAATTAAAATGAGTGGGAGAAATCATCTAACAAACCAAAACACAACACAAGCACATACACACAAATGATTTGCTACAATCTGCAATTGAATTCGATAGTTCTTTCTCTGGATGTGGAAGGCATTTTGCCTTAGAAGACCATTGGAAATTATTTTTTTAAGTCCTTGCATTGCAGTGAAGTTCCAAGTCTGCCAGAGAAAACTCTCACATACTGTGGTCATTGCTGTGCACAAAGTTCTCCTGGTTCTGCTCCTTTCACTCAGCATCAGTTCATATAAGTCTTGCAAGGCCATTCTGAAGTCTTCCTGTTCATCATTTCTTATAGCACAATAGTATTCCATTACATTCATATGCCATAATTTATTCAGTCATTCCTCAATTGATAGGCATCCCCTTGATTTCCAGTTTTTGGCCACCACAAAGAATGCTGCTTTAAATATTTTTGTACATGTGAGACCTTTCCCCATTTTTATGATCTCTTGGGGATACAGTCCTAGAAGTGCTATTGCTGGGTCAAAGGGTAGGCATATTTTTGTAGCTCATTGGGCATAGTTCCAAATTGCTCTCCAGAATGGTTGGATGAGCTCACAGCTCCACCAACAGTGTATTAGTGTTCTAATTCTCCCACAACCTCTCCAACATTTATCATCTTCCTGTTCTGCCAATCTGATAGGTGTGATGTGGTACCTCAGAGTTGTTTTGATTTGCATCTCTCTAATCAAAAGTGGTTTAGAGCATTTTTTATATGACTATAGAGATCTTTAATTTCTTCCTCTGAAAATTTCCTGTTAATATCCTTTGACCATTTCTCAATTGGGGAATGACTTGTATTTTTGTACATTTGACTTAGTTCTCTATATATTCTAGAAATGAGATCTTTATCCCTGAGATTAGCTGTAAAAATTCTTTCCCAGTTTTCTACATCCCTCCGAACTTTGGTTGCATTGGGTAATACCAACATTTTTTAAGATACTGCCTCTTGGCTAAGAATTGTAATAACACATTATCTAGATTCAAAATTTTAGGTCATGTTAAAGTCTGATTAAGTGATAAGATGAATGTAAATAGGCTGTTGCACCTTAGCAACAATGAATTGGGCATTAAAAGTGTAATAAAACTTGTCACCAAAGATATTTGATTGGAAAAATAGAACTTGTCGTGTAGGAAGAACAAGAAATGGTAGCCCTCCTGCTACACTGTTGCCTACATAATCTTGAGATTGATGCCCCATGGAGAATTTATGTGAGGACATGTTCATTTATCATTTATGTGAGGGTATGGAAGTATTAGTGGGTTTCAGAATATGCTTTTAGAAGACTTAACCCGTATTGTAACGGTAAGTTCTATGATATGTCAACTCTTGAGAAAGAAATAAGAACAGAAACTTATATTCAAGTGTTTTCTTCATTTAAAAGGAAAAGCATAATTTCTTCCCTGATGTTTACTAAAATCAGAGCATATTTAGTTTTATACTTTCTGACTCCACATCTACAGTATTACATCTTCAAGTGTTATAAGTTCCTTAATAATCAGTGGTTTGATTTTGTTTTCAGTACCATACCAGTGTTGTGTATTACATATTTTGTATAACAAATGTTTAATGTTTAAATCAAAATTAATACTTTTTAGAAAGTTGTTTTCACACCACACCCCTCAATTATTTTCAATTTGGTCTGAAATCAAAAGGATATCTCCTCCCTGATTGAACTGAGAATTCATTTAATCTAGTTATCACTGAGTATTTCCATTAATTAAGGTTTCAGATAATATTGTAGTTAGTATATCATCTAATGTTTTGATTCTGTTTTCTTTAGTTTGTAATATATAGTCACCTTTGGCAAAGCACATTATATAAGTTGCCATATCTACTAGTTCAAAAAGAATTTCTGTTACTTTCTATGAAAGGAGATCCGGATAACAAATACCCACCAAATATTTGATGTACTATATGCAGGACACTGTCCTCGGTACACTGTACCACAACTACAAGTATGTGTGTTTAGTAATATCAAACTGGCATCTTTTTAAGTGATTAAAACTGTAGTTTCTAGGAAGATGATTAGATTTTTGTTTTGCTTTATAAATATGACATAATGATAAATCATGTTATCCTTCAAGTGCAAAATTTTGATACTGATTTATTGTCAAAGTCAGAGTTGTTTTTATAATAATGTGACATCTTCACATTGACCTCCCATGTTCTGGTAATGATGACACATTTAGATGAGCTCTACACATCTTTGTATCTGCCCATAGCACCTAGTACAGGGCCTTGCATGTAGCATACACTCAACTACTGCATTCCCCACCATGCACAATTTCTCAAAACAATTAAGCAAAATAGCTTGTAATTATAGGAGATAGTACATGTAGTCCTGCACTGTTTTCCATTTAATAAAATAATTGGTAGAGGTAAATGCTTTGCAAGTTATTAACAATCTTATTAATTATTTTTGACTTGAATTTTGTTGCCATTTGAAATTGTCTCCATTTTTTTCGTTCTAGATTTGGTTTTGTCTTGTTTATTATCAGTTCATGTAGGGCTTTTCCTAGCTTCATATTCAGTGGTTTTTATAGTATAGTTATATTCTAACATATTCACATACTGTTAAGTTTTTCTGTCATTTCATAAGTTAGACATGGTTTGTTCCCTCCCCCCCCTTTTTTTTTTGCTATTATAAAGAGTTGTTGGGGGCAGAGCCAAGATGGCAGAGTAGAAGAATGAACCTGTAGAAGCTCCCCTTCATAGCCCATAAATTACCTGTAAAAAAATGACTTTAAACAAATTCTAGAGCAGCACACGCCACAAAATGAATGAAAGAGTGAAAGAGATTTGCCGCCCAAGATAGCCTGTAGTGTTGACAGGAAAGGTCCATCTCAGGGGGCACCGAGAGGAGTGCAGTGCAGCCTTGGCCATATACGTGCAGGGACAGGACTGGAACAGGCTTCAGGGGGAGGAATCCCTGACAGCAGCTGCGGTTCCCAGATTGCTCGACCTTCAAATACCAAAGATAGCTTCAGAGGTCAGTGAGAAAGGTCTTTTACCTGCATGAGAAGGGAATGGGGTCTGGCCCAGCTGGTGGCAGCCACTGCGATGACAATGTCCACTCTTTGGAGTCCTCCCGCCTAAAGCCCCTGGGGTAATTGAGTGACTGATCTGGATCTCAGGCCGAGTGGCTCTCCTGGGTTGAGGAAGAGTGCTGGTGTGGTGGAGCTGGAGGCTATTGTGGAGAGGAAATTGTACTCACAGATCCTGGGCAGAACAGAGTGCTTGTGGTTGCCAGGAGAGGAGTAAACTCTCCCTTGATTGTGCCACCTTGGAGGAACTGAGAATTTACAGGTCCCCAGAGTATACCCTCTTCTTGACAAAGGACTCAAAAGTCAAGCAACTGACTGGGAAAATGCCCAAAAAAGGGAAAAAAAAAGAGTATAGAAGGTTACTGGTGAATAGGTATTTTCTTTTATCCTTTCAAGTAAGGAAGAACAATGCATACCATCAGAGGAAGACTTAAAAGTCAAGGCTTCTGTATCTAAAACCTCCAAAATAATTATGCAGTGATCTCAGGCCATGGAAGAGCTCAAAAAGGATTTTGAAAAGTAAGAGAGTTGGAGGAAAAATTGGGAAGAGAAATGAGAGTGATGCAAGAAAATCATGAAAAGCAAGTCAACAGCTTGTTGAAGGAGACCCAAAAAAATGTTGAAGAAAATAACACCTTGAAAAATAGGCTAACTCAATTGGCAAAAGAGGTCCAAAAAGCCAATGAGAAGAAGAATGCTTTAAAAAGCAGAATTAACCAAAGGGAAAAGGAGGTTCAAAAGCTCACTGAAGAAAATGGTTCTTTAAAAATTAGAATGGAGCAGATGGAAGCTAAACTTTATGAGAAACCAAGAAATTACAAAACCAAACCAAAAGAATGAGAAAATAGAAGATAATGTGAAATACCTCATTGGAAAAACAATTGACCTGGAAAATAGATCCAGGAGAGACAATTTAAAAATTATGGGACTACCTGAAAGCCATGATCAAAAAAAGAGCCTAGACATCATCTTTCATGAAATTATCAAGGAAATATTCTAGATATTCTAGAACCAGAGGGTAAAATAAATATTGAAAGAATCCACCAATCACCTCCTGAAAGAGATTTGAAAAGAGAAACACCTAGGAATATTGTAGCCAAATTCTAGGGTTCCCAGGTTAAGGAGAAAATATTGCAAGCAGCTAGAAAGAATCAGTTTGATTATGTGGATGTACAATCAGGTTAACACAAGATCTAGCAGCTTCTATATTAAGGGATTGAAGGGCTTGGAATATGATAGTTCAGAAGTCAAAGGAACTAGGTCTAAAACCAAGAATCACCTACCCAGCAAAACTGAGTATAAATCCTTCAGGGGGAAAAAAATTATCATTAAATGAAATAGAGGACTTTGATGCATTCTTGATGAAAAGACTAAAGCTGAATAGAAAATTTGACTTTGAAACACAAGAATCAAGAAAAGCATAAAAAGGTAAACAGGAAAGAGAAATCATAAGGGACTTACTAAAGTTGAACTGATTCCTCCATGGGAAGATAATATTTGTAACTCTTGAAACTTTTCTCAGTATTTGGGTGGTTGGAGGGATCTCACACACACACACACACACACACACACACACAGCACAGGGTGAGTTAAATAAGAAGGAATGATATCTAAAAATATGAAATCAAGGGGTGAGAGAGGAATTTATTGGGAGGAGAAAGGGAAAAATGGAATGGGACAGGTTATAAAAGAGGCAACAAAAAACTTTCAATGGAGAGGAAATGGAGGGAGGTGAGAGGGAAAAAGTGAAGCTTACTCTCATCACATTTGGCTTAAGGAGGGAATAACATGCATACTCAATTTGGTATGAAAATCTATTGTATACTACAGGAAAGTAGGGGAGAAGGGGATAATTGGGTTATGGGGAGGACAAATGGGAGAGTGGCCATGTAAACACTTTTGGGGGAGGGACAAGGTCAAAAGAGAATAGAATAAATAGGGGGCAGGATAGGATGAGAGAAACATAGTCTTACACAACATGACAGTTATGGGAGTCTTTTGCAAAACTACACATATAGCCTATATTGAATTTCTTGCCTTCTCAGTGTGGATGGGTGGGGAGGGAGGAAGGGAGAGAAGGTGGAACTCAGAATTTTAGGAATGAAGGTTGAGAATTGTTTTTGCATGCAACTTGGAAATAAGAAATAAAGGCAATTGGGTACAAGAAAAGAGAGAAGATGGGGAAAAGGAAGGGTGGGATGCGATAGAAGCGGGGACAGATTAGGGGAAGGGGTAATCAGATGTTTTGGGGTGGGGGAGGGGAGAGAAGGGGAGAAAATTTGAAACTCACAATTTGGTGGAAGTGAATGTTGAAAACTAAAAATAAATAAACATAAAAAAAGATTATAGTTTCCGGCACTTAATAAATGCTTTTGACTGGAAAAAAAAAGTTGTTATGAATATGTCAATACTGTATTTTAAATCCTTTTCATAAAATTCTAAAGCCACACACTTTCATATTCTGTAATATAGTTAAGCCCTTACAAACTCGAAAATGGATAATGAATATCAGGAGGTATTTAACATTCATTTTATTTAAAATACTATTGTAGGTACTAGATAATTTTAAGTCAAAATGAGTTACTTTTTATGCTTTAAAATTTTTTTATGCCTTCTTTATGTAGACTAGATAACTATATGAAGTGATTTTGTCAATTAATCAGCAAGCATTTATTAAATGCTTAGAGTGCCAGACAGCGTTCTAAGTGTTGGGGATAGATAGAAAAGAAAAAAAGTTCTCTACCTTTAAGGAGCTTTCATTCTAATAGGGGAGACAATATGTAATTAGGTACATACAGAGTAAATTGGAAGGTGACCTTCTCCTAAGAGCTAAGGTGACTTTTTGAGATAAGGCTTGAAGAAAGCCAGGGATTCTAAGAGGCTGAGGTGGGGAGGGAAAAGCATTCCAGGAGTCAGGGGTCAGCCACTGCAAAAGCAAAGATGACAAGATGTTGTATCATGTGTGAGTAAGTCAATCAGTGTAGCTGGATTGTAGTATGTGGAGGGGAAGTAAAATGTAAGAAACTGGAGATGTGGGAAGGGTCCAGGTTGTGAGGAGCTTTAAATGCTATACCAGGGACTTCATGTTTTATCCTGGAGGTAGTAGAGAACCACTGGAACCTGCACTTTAGGAAAGTCACTTTGGCATGTGTGAAGGGTAGACTGAAAAGGAAAGACTTTGAAATACAGTTAGGAGACCATTACAGTAGTCCATAGGAGAGGTGGTGGTTATATAAATTTGTTAGTAAATTACAGAGGATTTATATTTTGTTCCATTGAGAATGGTGAAGCAAAGAAGCTTCTTGATCCTTAGGGCCAACTAACTCAGAAGCTGGTATAATAGTTAGGCATGACTTAAAATGTGGCCATGTAAGTGGAGGAAAAGAATGAATTATTTAGGTATAACCTACCAACTTGGCAAATAGTTTTAGAGGTTGAAGGTGAGTGAAAAGTAGAGGAGGACTTTAAGCTTGTGAATCTGGATGGCTGGATGGGCAGTGGTACCCTCAATAGAAATAATTAAATTAGGGACTAGGGGAGGTTTTGGGGAAAAATAATGAATTTTAGTTTGAAATGCCTGTAAGGTCTTGAAATAGAGATGTTGCATACATAGGTCTTTAGCTTTGTGTAGGACCTTGAGAATTAGATTCGATTGATAAATCTAAGAATCATCTGCATAGAGAGGCTAATTGAACCCTTTGTAGATGGTGAGATTGAAGTTGGAAAGAGCCTTTGGCAACTAGATGGTGCTTTGGATAGAATGCTGGGCCTGGAGTTCAAATCCCATCCTCAGACAGTTACTACGTCACTTAACAATTTCCTCATCAAAGAGGAAATGAGTTGGAGAAGAAAATGGCAAACCATTCCAGTATCTTTGCCAAGTGAAGTCACAAAGAGTCCTGAACCCCCAGAACAAAAACAAGGAAGAGCCTTGGGGAATATTCCTAGTTAGATGTGGGACTTAGGTCTTAGAGCTGGAGAATGTGAACCAGGAGAAAAATCATATTGAAAATCCAGGGAGGGAAAGGTTCTAGTCAACCATCCTGTTGAGGTTTAGTAATGCTGGAACCCCAAAAGAGTGACACACTGGATCCTGCCTGAATGAATTTGACCCAAGCCTTCTTTCAGCCAAAGAAAAACAAAGTTTGTTAAAGGTCTGATATATTGGGTAGACTCTTAAGGAATCTGAACATTTGTGATGCTTTGAATTGGCAAGCTACATCTGAGCACCTACCTGGAGACTAGATGGATCTTATATACAGAAAGACTGGGAGGGATCTAGGGGTGACTAAGTAGTCTGAGGTGACCGGAGAAGGGTCCAGGGAGGATCTTGAGGAGGAATCTAAGGAGGCTATTGATGGGAGTGGTTTGTAGCTGAGGTGACTAGAGGAGGGTTTTAAGGAGCATCTTGGGAGTGTCCAGTAGACGTCAGAAGCCAGGAACCTACAAAATGGGCTTAAGGGTGGGAAGTATTGAAGGCCATCTGGAGATAACAGACCTTGGAAGGCTAGGCTAGGTTAAGGGTAACGGAATTGAGCTTGGTGATAATGGAAGGCTTATGGCTTCAGGTCCACACTAGATCAAGTGGGAAAATTCAAGGAGAGTTCAAGGGGACTCCCAGAGCCTGTACCTCATCATTCCTAGGTAGAGAGATGAGAAACCTGAGTTATGTCCACCAGTTAAGTGACAAAACTTGGATTCAAAATTAATTACAGAATTTCAGGGTCCTGGCCATCTAGTATAATCTTTTCCTGAAAAAATATCTCTGCTACAGACAAGTGACCAATGAGTGGTCATCCAGTCTTTTCTTGAAGAGGACAGTAACATGTAACTTGGCGCAGTAGAGAGAATATCAGATGGGGAGTTAGGAGCAGAGTTGAAATTATATGTCCAGTGTAACCACAGGCAAGTGGTTAAACCTCAGTTTCCTTATCTGTAAAATGAAGGAGTTGAACTGCAGAGCTTCTTAAGCTTTCTTCGCTCCACTTGGGTTTCAAATGCTTTGTGTCCAGAAGCAAGGCTGCAGTAAAGTTGTAACACAAGTTGATGCAACACAGGCAAACCAAGTGCTGCCACCTCAAATTCATTACACATATGATTTTAAATTAATTTTAGGTTGTTGCACATTCAGAAACCTGTATGGAGTTGAATCCCATAGTCAAAGAAGCATTGGAAGCTCCAAATCTTTGAACTTGTGACCTCTTGAAGGCCCTTTTTCCACTTTTGTTTAGCTTTTGTTAGGAAGAATTAGGAAACCAGAATTGAAGTACAAAGTCCTTTCTTTGTATCATCTTGTCATCATAGCATGATCTGTTCCATTATTTTACCACAGAGGTGTTGCTGATGTTTGCAACATAACCTAGTTTTAGATTATGCATAGGACAACATTGGCCTTTGAAAATAATAACAGGGTTATACAGAGAAATTTATCATCTTCTTGAATTTTTAACATAATTCATCTCTGTCTCAATTCATATACTTTTCAAAACTAGTGATGAGAAGCAGAGCCTAGTAATATTTCCTAATTTATTCATTCTCTTTTTATTTAGTCTCTTAAGAAGATAAAGATATAGTTTCTAATAGAGAGGGAGAGAATAACCATTTTTATAGCATTGACTATGTTCCAGATCTTATAGTAAGCACTTACTTTTACAAATATGATCTCATTTTTAAAAATATAATTTCTTTTTTTAAATACGATTTCATGGGGTGGAGCCAAGATGGCGGAGTAGAAAGACTCACATTTGCTAGCTCTGAACCCACAGCCCATGGATTCCCTCTAAAAAGAACTCCTGACAAATTCTGGAACAGTGGAAGCCGCGCAGAAACACAGTGAAGGAGATTTCCGTTGCAGAGAGCCCTGAAAAACCGACGGCAAAGCTACCCCGGACGGGAGCAGAGCCCTGCCCTGTGGAGCGCTCCCCTCCCCCTACCCCAGCCATGGAGCTCTGCCCAGCCACGCGGCACTGAGAGGATCGAGCAGACCCAAGCAGGCTTCAGAGACCTGATTCTCCCGCAGCTGCGAAGGTCCCTCCACTCACAGACGCACAGGTCAGTGAGAGAGACAGGCAGAGAGGGGAGCGGGGTATCTCCGGGACTCGGACCCCCTCGGGAGGTGGTGGCCACGGCAGAGGCAGAGACAGCTCGGCCGGAGACTCCCAGGGCGGGCAGGGGCTCCGCTGCGGCTCCATTGCAAGAGATCTTGGCATAAACCCCCTGAGGGAACTGAGCCTGAGAGGCGGCCCTGCCCCCACCTGAGAACCAGCAGATAAGCTCCCATTGAAGAGCAGTCAGGCCTACCGCCAAAAGCCCTGAGGCTGGGGAGCAGCATTTGAATCTCAGACCCCAAGCACTAGCTGGGCGGATCTGGGCCAGGGGGTGGAGAGGACTCTCAGAAGTCAAGTAACTGGCTGGGAAAATGCCCAGAAAAGGGAAAAAAACTAAGACCATAGAAGGTTATTTTCTTGGTGACCAGAGGATTGCGCCATTCCTC